>CM076574.1:267107138-267712274 GCA_034641835.2 Pinus albicaulis
GTGGCTCCGACTGGATATAATGGGACCAGTTTCCCAGTAATGAATAAAAGGGGTGGATGAATGGTTGGTTTTCTAATAAGTGATAATGAATGGAGGACTTAATCTATAAGCGAAAACGTAAATGACTATTTTATCCTGGGAAGCTTCTATTCTTAAGTGCAACGTTTGGTGATCTGTGTTCGTCGATAGGCATATAGATGACACTATTCAATAAACAAAGACATTAATTTAAATAATAATTACTTCGTTCAAGTAGTTGAACGAAGTAATTGATAAAACATTGTTACACTTATCTTTTTATATTACTAATATATGAATGATTAGAAGAATAGCAAACTGTAAACATCCAGTAGTGGAAAGTATAAAGACTGCTGTTAAAACACATTCATATAATCAATAATAGCAAGAATAATCAAACAACAATTTACATAAAAAGAATGAATTCAGACATAGATAATAGTACCATATGAGCTGCAAAATCTTTCCCAACGTCAATCGCAATTTGAATTCCTTCTTCCGACTTAGAAATACTTTTAAATAAAGGCAGTAGTGCACATCCACATAAAAGCTTCGTTATCAAAATTTGGAAAAATTGGTCCAGTTTTCATAAAAATATATGCCTGAAGTACAATAGTGCAACTTCAGGTTTCAGTCATATACAAAAACTTACGACCCTTTCTAAATACATGAAAGGGTCTATAAATACTAAATTAAACTAACAAACTACAAAATTAAAATGCTACTAAATTGGTATAACCCGATCTTGAATATCTCCCCTACAGCAATCTGGCAATCAGCATCATGATTCATCACTCTGGCTGTTTGCCTTTTGTCCTGAGTTGGCATATCTCCAGCATTGGTTCCACTTCTTGAGGGCGGCTGAGACGAGAATTGATTTGAGCAGCATAGGTGGCATCGTGTATATCGGGAATGATACACCCGATTGCATCCGTTAAGCATTTGAGGGCGGCTTTCTGGCTGTATGGTTTTACTAGGAACAACCAATAGGTGTCCCAAGTTAAACTTTCAATTCCTGTGATTAATTTCCTATTCTTTTCTAGCTCTTGACAACATCATTGTTCCAATGTTTTAGCTGATAATAATTTACCTGGTGTACATTGAGAGATCATGTTAGATAAATAGAGAGTATTGTTAATCAATTCAATCAAATTGTTCGTAGATAATTTGCATCTAGAAACCTCTCTCTCTGCTTTCATCAATTGGGACTGCCACTCCATGAATAGAATTTCTTTATGGGATTCTAAGATTTTAGGCAAGTTTGCTGCTTGTCCCTCATTAGTGTTCTGCCAAGTAAGAAAATCTGTTAAAGTCTCATCGGCTTGCTCTAAGTCCTGCCTGGCATCAACTGATTTGTTTATTATAGATGTTGTTATGTCACACAGAGGTTCAACTTGGGCAATTTCATGACACAACAATCTTATTTTTGTTATGAGTGCCTTATTAATCTGTATTGCTTCTTCTCTGAAATTGGCAGGCTGGGGAAGACTCTTGAACTTCTCTACTTGAGCTGTTAATTGAGCAATTTGCTCATCTTTTGTTCTTACCATCTGTTCATTCATTGCTTTCAATTTTTCCAATGCCTCCGATGATTCTTTCTGTTTCTGAATCGCTTCTGAATCTGCTTTTTGTTGTGCCTCCAATAGCTGTGTTTGTAGTGAGGCGATCGCTTGATCCTTTTTTTTTAACAAATTTCTCACCTCCGATGCCTTATCCATGGTAGCTGCCGAATAGGCACCAGCATATTGGGACAACTTTTTCAGGTCATCGGAGGGGTTGAATTCTTCCTTCCACACTACATTGGCTGTTACTGTTTGTTCAAGGAACAGGGAAGGTTGATCAATCCTTCTCCTTTTCCGTTGTTGCTTTATTACAGCCTTGTGTTTTGGGCTATAGAAAACATCCCATGGAGGAATATCTTCTACCTGCAAAATAATTTGATCTGAGGGATCTTTTGGAATTATTTCTAATCCTGTAGGGGGTAGACCGCTGGTTTCTTTGCTTGAAACCATTTTTGATATTGTATCCTGTGTATTGGCCGCCTTGGATGTATCGGAATTCTTCGAGCTTTCAAGATTGCTTATAATTGAATCGAATTGCTGCCATTCCTGGAGCAATCTTGGGTCAATCTGAGTGTCAACATTCACCTTCTTGCTGCTCTGCTCTTGCTGCCTTTCCTGTTCCTGATCACGTATTCTCTGTGCTTCCTCTTGTTCTTTCCTTTTTGTCTCTTCCTGTTCTTTCCTCTAGAGTTCCTCCTGCTATCTTCTTTTAACTTCTTCAGAAATTTTGGATGTAGTAGGATGTTTGCTGGTAAGCTGCTGCTCAGACTCGCTTGATTGTATCATCGGGGCAGTGGCTAACAAATCTAGAGGTAGATTTTGCAACCTCTGCTCTCTAATTTTGTTAAATTCAACTAACCCGTCATCATGGTATCTAATCTTAGCTATATCTTGAACCTGAAATATTGACTCCGCCGAGGAGAAAAGGTCATCAAACTCATCTTCCTTATGTTCAAATTTAGTGAGTTTGGCCTGATCTAGAACATTATAGACGACCTTTTTTGGATCAAAGCGTCTATTAGGCAGAGTGGCGAGTTTTAACATAATAATCTTTTCTGCTTCTTTCTCTGCGTGTTTATAATCACGCAGAGTATAGACGCCGCACCTTAGAGGGAAAGGAGGCCAGACTTGCTTCTTTGAATTCCTGAGAGTCTTTGTAGCTGATGCGGATGTAAGCTGATATGCTATCTCTCGAGCTAAAAGTTTGTCTGGTATATACAAGGGGAGGACATGAGGTCTAGCCTGGCTGCCGAAAAATCTTACATAAGTGAATTTTTGCTCTCCGAACCAGGTTCCTAGGGCTGTCAAGTCAATCTCTGCTTGAGAGGAGATCTTAGGAGTAGGTCTAGCAAAAATTGCATAGTAAATAGGTAGCATGAATCCATTGCAGACTTGATATAGGTGGTGTTTATAATGGGCTTTCCATAATTTCTGGTGATATATATGAATGGGCGTGGGGTCCTGTGGAGTCCATTTCCACCCTAACAAAGGAAACTCGGAATTAAAACAGAGGGTATCTAAAATGTAGGCACTAAAGTAAAATGGAGGGATGATTCTATCAGTAACACGGGATTTGTTTCTGAAGTCAAGAATAGCATTTGCTAACTTATCCGATAATATATTCCCCCAATCCATGATTTCACTATTACATGTTGCTTCCATCAAAGGTACCATCTCTATGGAAAATTTTGAAGAATCATGCAATCCCCACATTCGACACATCATAGCTCCAGCATAACAATAAGGAGAACATAAGGAATTGACGGAGTACTTACCCGAAGACTCATGTTTGTGTTTCGCCGGATTCTGTCTCCATTCCCGTATAGGCTCTGACTCAGTTTCATTTTCATCTCTAAACTTCTCCAGGAATGCTTTATTATACTTCTTCTCTGGTTCGGGCAAATGGTACATTTGTCTCAAATCATTAGGCTGAAACGAACCGAAAACCCTCCCATCAATAGTGCAGAATATCCTGTTCGTAATTGGAATTTCTTCAATGGCCCATCTCACTACATCTGTATATGGAAGAATTTGCTCCCGAGCCACTACCCTGTGCAGGTAGGAATCAGCGAAATCTTTCAGAGTAGCGTCAGATTTCTGGCTCAAGCCTGCTGTAGCTTGTACCGACGTTTGCTGAGGTTCCTCGGCTTCAACCAGGTTGTAAATGCTCTGCCAAGTAGTATTACCGAGACCAAGACATGTGGTATCTGAGATTAATCCTTTTTTGTTTGGTCTCGGATCGGCAGCATGTTGTTCTGTTACCACAGAAGCTGAAGCTGTTCCAGGTTTCTTAGATTTCTTCCCCATTTGGTCTGAATTTGCTACTGCGGAGAAGCTCTGCACAAGAGATAAAATGAATGTAATGCGGAGAATAGACGGCGAAAACTAAGTACAGAAGAATTATGTCAATCAATGAATAATGGAAGATAATCATAAGACTCCCGCGGATATAATCTCTGAAGGGATTTAGGCATAACTGCTCCATTAATTAGCCGTTTAAACCTGTCAATCAATTAAATGCTCATTATATCCTTCATTTGCCGAATAGTCTATTAAGCGTGGATTTGATTTTTATTTGGCGGTTGGGCGCAAGTGAATCACTATTGGGAAGTGGAAAGGCTTTTTAATAATAATTAACATAATATGCCGAAGCCATATCAATCCTTTTTGAAAGTCGCGCTTGGCTTTATCACGATCGGCGATCGGAGGAAGACTTGGGCAGTTTTATTTAAGTTATCGTAGAATCCCCGATCGCCGATAGCGATATCACTTAACTCGAATCGGGAGCTTTTAAGGAAAAGAGTTTGGTTGTATTCATATCACATTCCCCGATTGCCGATAGTGATATCGCATCAGAGCCAGGAGAGGGGCCTTTTGTTGTGATTGTTTTATTTTCCCGATTGCCGATGATTTATTAACACAAAAGGTTTTATAATTTATTGTTTGTTTTTGGACTTTTTAGAGGAATGATGAGTTAATACCAATTTGATCTAAAAGGGACCCATTTCATATTATAGTTTTCTAAAGCAAAATTTTATGAAATGGGGGGTTGTTGTATAGCACAACAATTGGCGATTCGCTGGGAGAAACAGTTATCTCTGAGAAATATTGGAATATTTGAACTTTCTTTATATAGAATTCTTTATCAAAAAAGAAAGGAAGATTCTAATATAACTAAGTATACATACATTTTGAATATAATAAAGGCTATTTTTGCTAATTTCTTCTCTTGTTAAAATTAAATACATTCTAAGTTTTAAATTGGCCTCTATTGGTTGATAATGATAAAACAAAACACCTTTCCAACTTAGCCTTTTTTGATTAACTCCTTTGTCATAGGTAGAGCCTCTACTGCCAGCAAACGTTCATAGTTTCGACAGGGATACCTTTTAACCATTTGATTGTCCATGACCCCTCCCATCTTAGAGTATGATTAAAAGAATGAATTCAAAATATGTTTTCATATTTTGTATTTCTTTTCTTTTCGATTATTTTGTAAGATAAAAAAGCCATTGTCCTGGTTTGGTTGCCATCTGTTTGACAATGCCATTCACTGGTTGTAATCTAATCGAACAAGCTGGCTCGTGATGAGACCCCTTGTCTTATGCTTATAAGCCATTACCCTGTTTTGGTATGCAGTGTTGGTAATGTCGATTAGACTATTTTCCAATGATCATAGTAAGCAGGCTTGTGATAAGACCCCTTATATTTATATCAGATATTTTTAGAATTACACTCTGAGTAATCATAAACTTGGATGAATTGGATGGACAATTTTCTCCTTAAGAGAAAATGGATGACAAGTTAAGAGTTGAAGATACTAAGATTGAATCAGTTTCTGTTTTGATATTGATAACCCTTTTGTGGCCAGTTTGAAAACATTAAAATGATTTACAGTACTTCTAAATCTTGAGAAGATTTCACAAAAATAAAATGGGGTTTTCAGAATGTGAATATAACTAATTCCATAGAAATTGTCCCCTTTATTTTTCTTTAAAGGCTTCTATTTTCAAAAGTAAATATTAAAAGTACTTCTTTAGAGCAACTTTTCAATATAGCAAAGACCAATAGAAGCTATTTTACAACTTTATTTCCTAATGGTCCTAAAAACTATAAATCCTACTAAAACTAAAAGAGAAGGGGTTACCTTCTCAATTGAAGAATTTCTTTAAGATGGGGCCATTAATAGGAAGAGAGTCCCTCTTTCCTGATAGATCTTGTAATATGAATGTCGAATGGCCTATCTTTTCGTTGATCTGAAATGGTCCAAGCCACATCTTTTGGAACTTGGTATGTTTACCTTTATCTTCATGGGCTTTATCCCATTTCAGAACTAGATCACCAACCTGCAACTGTTTAGAACTAGACGAAGTTGAATCAAATGATGTTTTGATTATCTGCTGATGTTTTGCATGAGTAATTTTTGCCTTTTCTCTTTCTTCTTCTAATTTTAAAAGTTGATCATGTCTGAGTTGGATAGAAGAAGAGGGGCTTTCTTCAATAAACTGAACTAGGGCTAGAGAAGGAAGTGCTAGATTGGTTGGTAGTATTGCTTCTTTCCCATATACAAGATTGAATGGAGAAGTACCTATAGAGGCCTTTTGTGTTATTCTATCAGCCCATAGTGCGAATATTAAAGATTTGTGCCAGTTTTTATGATTCTGTTCAATAGTTCGCTTAATGATTTTAAGTAGATTTTTATTGGTAGACTCTGCTAGACCATTACCCTGGGGATAGTAATTTGCAGAATATTTCAATTTAAATCCTCTTTTAATAGCGAACTCAAACATGGCATTTTCAGAGAAATAAGATGCATTATCAAAAACAAGAGCATTTGGGACACCAAACCTGGTAATGATGAATTGATCTATAAATTCTATAATTCCTTCAGAGCTTGTTGTCTTTAACGGAATTGCTTCAACCCACTTGGTAAAGTAATCAGTAGCAGTAAGGATATACTTATGTTGTTTGGAGGATTGTGGAGTTATTTCCCCAATGATATCCAATCCCCATTGTTCAAAAGGTTGCTCAATGTTGACTGGTTGCAAAGGGAAAGTTGGTTTTCTTTGTCTTCCACTGGAGATTTGACAACTTCGGCATTTCCTTACATATTCGTGAGTATCTCTGAATAAGGTGGGCCAATAATACCCAGCATGAATGATTTTGTGAGCTGTTGTGTCAGCTCCAAAATGTCCTCCGGCTGGTCCATCGTGTAGCTCCTGCAAAACCTTTTGTGCTTCAGGTTTTTCCAGGCATCTTAATAAAACTGAATCATAATTTTGCCTAAAAAGTACATCATCAATGATTATGAAGTTTTTTTCTTTTAATCTAATGGCTCGTTTGTTTTTATAAGAAAGATCAGGAGGTGCATATCCATTTTTCAAATAAAAGATTAAATCTGCGTATTGAGATTCAGAATTGGTAATACTTATCTGGTTGATTTCTTCAATATGTTCTGTATCACCTGATTCCGGAATGTTGGATGCTCCTGCTAATAACCTGCAAAAACCTTGGCCTCTAACAATATTTGCTGGCTTGATTTCCAGGTCATACTCTTGAAGTGTTGTAACCCAATTTTCCCTTTTCTCACCTAATTCCCTTTGGATCAGTAATTGCCTTACTGCAGAAAAAGGAACTATAACTTTTGTATGGGCTTTTAAAAGGAAGGGCCTGTAGTGTTTAATGGCTTTATACACAGCAAAGGCTTGTTTTTCAACTTCGGAGTAATTTAGTTCTGCACCCTGGAAATTTGAACTAAAAAATGAAATCGGTGCTTCCAAGTCGTGATCATTAATCTGAGTGAGTACTGCTGCATAAGATGAATCGGACGCAATAGTATACAATGTGAAATGATTAGTAAAATTGGGAGTGTTTAAAGCAGGGGCATTGATTATTGATTGCTTGATTAAATCAAATGCTTCCTTTTCCACAGATCCCCATCTAAACACTGAATTTTTCTTAATCATGGTTTGTAATGGTAAAATGATGTGAGAAAAATCGGGAACAAATCTTTTGACAAAGTTGATCTGACCTAAAAATGACTGCATGGATTTTTTGTTATGAGGAAATGGGATTTCAGAAATTTCTTTAATCCTGTCGGGATCAATATAAATACCATCTTTGGAAACGATAAAGCCCAAGAGCTTTCCTTGATTTAGAGCAAAGAAGGATTTTTTGGGATTGAGTGAAATACCATACCTTCTACAGCGTTCAAAGATTTGATTCAAATCATGTAAATGGTTGGATCTCTTTTTAGAAAATACAGTAATGTCATCTAAATAGACGACTATTGTTTTGTTGATCAATCCTTTGAAGGCTATATCCATTGCTCTTTGGAATGTAGCTCCTGCATTAATAAGTCCAAAAGGCATTTTCTGATAGGCGTAAGTTCCCCATTTTGTTCTGAAAGTAGTTTTGAGTCTGTCATCAGGGTGGACCAGAATTTGGTTGTATCCTGAAAAACCGTCTAGAAAGGACATTAGCTCAGAACCTGCTGCCGAATGGAGTATCTGCTCCATGGTAGGTAATGGAAAATTATCTTTTTGGCTTGCCTTATTCAGATTTCTGAAATCTATACAAATCCTGATGTCACCATTTTTCTTCCTAACAGGCACCATATTGGAGACCCAGTTTGAATGCCAGACAGGAAAAATAATCTTTTCTTTCAAGAGTTTATTGAGTTCTGATTTTATCTGACTCTCTAAGTTTGGATGTATTTTCCTCAATTTTTGTTGAACTGGTTTTTGTTCAGAAAGCATTGGAATGGTATGTTGGATGATTGATGTATCATATGTTTTTAAGTCATCATACTTCCAAGCGAAGACATGTTTATTTTTTCTTAATAATCTAATAAATGCTATCCTTTCTTCCACAGAAAGCCCTAGTCCTAAATTGATATTTTGAGGGTTCTGCTCAGTACCGAGATTTATCAATTCAAATATTAAGGTAGAACTTTGGAGTTTTGAATTGGTTACCTGTTTAAACCTGTCTTTAATATCATAGAGATCTTCAAGTTTAACCACAGGTTTTGGTATTGAGTTTTCCTCATGCTTTTCTTTCATCTGAAGATCATGATCATTTTCATCAATGATCTGATCATTGTAGGACTCGTCGGAAGTTAATAAATGTAAGATGTCTTCATCGTGATTAAACACTCGCCAATTGGTAACATTGTCAGGAATTGATGGCCTAAAAATCAACTCTACTGAAAATCTATCTGGGCTATAATCTTCGGAAGGTAGGAGTTTAGAAGCAACATTGGCTAACAAGTCAGCTGCTGCATTCTGGGATCTGGGAATAGGTGAAATATTGAATGCTAAGAAATGAGATATGAGTTCTTGGACTAAGGACTGATAGTGTTTGAGATGATTAGAGAGACAATGGATTGTATTTCGAACTTGTTTTATAACAATCTCTGAATCACCAAACACTTTCAAATATTGGACTTTCAGGCCAATAGCTTTATATAGTCCTTGCACCAAGGCCTCATATTCAGCTGTATTATTCGTGCATTCAAATTCTAACCTACATGAAAGCATTGTTTTTTCTCCCTCAGGGCTGACTAGAATACACCCTGCTCCTGATCCTTCACTGGATTTAGAACCGTCAAAATATAAAGACCAAAATAAAGAATTATCAACAATTTTATTTACAGAATTCTCAGTAACATTAACACATCTTGAACTGTCAGTTTGTGAAAAAATTTCAATTTGGGATGTGAAATTGTTTACTAAGAACGGAGATGGTTGGGCAATATAATTGCCAAAGAATGATTCAGAAGAATAATTTCCCAATATATTATTATTAAATGCAATTGGTTGATTTTCTTGTTCGAACTCTGTGACAGTATGGGTCATGTGTTTCTCCCGATTGATTTTTATTTGATTTGGCTTTCCCTTGTAGGGCAGCCACATATGAGACCAATCGGTAGAAATATACCCATGGAGCTTCTCAGACCAATCCCTGCTCAAGATTAAACCATAAAACTCAGGTATATCAGCGATTAAGATATCAATTCTTTGAACTACTCGTGGATCAGCCGCTAACCTGATAGTAACAGAATTTATTTCCCCTAAGACTTGGACTTTGGTTCTATCTAACTGCACAATGTGAATTGAAGACTTTTGGGGTTCTATGTTCAGTTTAGAACAAACTGAAGCTGGCATTATATTAGATGATGCCCCTGAGTCAATTAAACAGTTGTGTAGATTTCGATTGTAGATTTCGAAGGTTAAGAGAAAAGGGGGAGTATGGGAATTTGATCTGTCTCCGATTAGAATCGTATCAGTAGCCTCAACTCTACCAGAAGGTGGTTGTCCTGAATCATTTGCAGCTTTAGTACTAGGAAGAGGCGAGGAAGGAACTGCATTTAGTTCCTTAAGAAGCAATTTCTGTTGATGTTTTAATTTACTGAGTTCAAACATGGTGATGTTTGCCTTAGTCTTCTTCATATCATCAATAATATTGTAATCCATTGAATCCGATACTACCAACGTCTTTGATGTTGAAGGTATATTTGAGGACGATGGTTGGTTTTGAGGGACTGTTGCAGCCGGCTTCCTTGTGGGTACCTTTTCCTTTGTAGTATTAGTACCTGCACTCCTTTTCTTGGAACTTGCCTGGACAGGTTCAGGGGTACTTTTGCTCCTAGTAGTCACAGGAAAAGCTTCTTGTTCATTTTCGGTGTCGGAGTTAGGCAATATGAAATCCCACATTCCATGGCATTCAACGACTTCCTCTTCTTCAATTTCATCGGATGATGTAATTGTTTCATCTTCTTCTTCTTCCTCAGGGTCTGAATCTGCATTGGATATAATATTTGGTGGTTTTGACTCATTTTTCTTAAAATTCCTATATGGTTTCTTTGTTGAAGTTTCTGCTACTTGCTTTTTAATTTCAACCATTTCATTTGACATTGTTTTGAGGACCTTTTGAAGACCCTCCATATCGTATGGATCTTTGGTGTTTTTCTTCTTTGAATCGTCCTTGAAAGACACTTTTTTGGATTTCCTATCTTCGAGAGCAGCTTTCTTTTCCAAAGCGATTATACGTTTTTCCACAGCGATGGCTTCTTTCATGTTTTCGGCCAAAGTTGGTTTCGCAGCCCTATCTACAAAAATGGCTATATTTGAAGGTAAGGCTGTGATGTACCACTCGCTTCTAACTTTTTCACTTGGCTTGGAATCAGTGGGAATTTTATTCAAGAGCTTATTGAATCGGGAGTTAAACTCCTTAATTGGTTCTCTAGACTCAATTCTTAGATTTGAAAGGTCATTAATGAGCGTGGCCAAGGATCTATCGTCGCCATATTTGGTAAGAAACTACTCCTGAAAGATATTCCAACTGGTAATGGATCCAGAGGGTAAGGAAAAATACCAAGACCCAGCTGATCCTTGTAATGTGTAGGGGAAAAGTCTAACTACAACATCTTCTTGTGTTACTCCTTTTAGATTAACTGACAACATGAAATTATTTATGTGTTCCTCAGCTAATGTTCCAGCGTCTGGATTAAACTTTGGTAACCATTTCTCACGATAATCAGGTAATGGATGTAATGGTGCAGGCATAGTGACTGCACCAGGACTGTTCCATGGATTTTGAGCCATCTTGGGAGTACCAACGTTTGACTGTGGTGTTCCAGGTGATTGGGGAGGAGGTAGTAATAAAGACTGAAGGGGTTGTGATGTTGAAGGTGGTGACCCCTGGTGAACAATAATATGTAATGGGGAAGTGGGTGTTTGACTTCGCACTGGAGATGATGAGATGGAAGATGATGGAGAAAAGGTCTCACTATCAGAACCTTCAGTGTTCTTTTTTGCCCTTTTCCTTCGAGGTAAAGGTAACTCAGCTGGTTCAATGCCAAGTTTTTCGCTTTGAAGTCTGGTGAGATGATGAGGTAGGTGGAATTGCGAAGTCTGACTGCCTTGAGATACTTCAGATCTCTGGGGTGATATGGAGAAGCCTTGAAGTTTCTGGATGATAGACTGAACTTCAGGGGACTCCGGACTTAAATTTTCTGAAGTATGGTGTGATTGAGCAGTGATAGTTGATCCCTCTTCTACTCGTTTGGACACTGGTGATTCAGAATGCAAACGGGAGGTCTGAGGTGAGGTGGAGGGTGATTTACTCTGAGAATCGTCCGTAGGTTTTGATTTACTCGCCATTCATAATTGGCCCTCCTTCTAGCACCAAAAATGTTGATGCCCCGAAAATCGTTACATCAACATTGGGGGATAACCACCCGGTCCGAACCTTAATACAGCTCCTTTTCCGTTTGGGATAGTGGCTCCGACTGGATATAATGGGACCAGTTTCCCAGTAATGAATAAAAGGGGTGGATGAATGGTTGGTTTTCTAATAAGGGATAATGAATGGAGGACTTAATCTATAAGCGAAAACGTAAATGATTATTTTATCCCGGGAAGCTTCTAATCTTAAGTGCAACGTTTGGTGATCTGTGTTCGTCGATAGGCATATAGATGACACTATTCAATAAACAAAGACATTAATTTAAATAATAATTACTTCGTTCAAGTAGTTGAACGAAGTAATTGATAAAACATTGTTACACTTATCTTTTTATATTACTAATATATGAATGATTAGAAGAATAGCAAACTGTAAACATCCAGTAGTGGAAAGTATAAAGACTGCTGTTAAAACACATTCATATAATCAATAATAGCAAGAATAATCAAACAAAAATTTACATAAAAAGAATGAATTCAGACATAGATAATAGTACCATATGAGCTGCAAATCTTCCCCAATGTCAATCGCAATTTGAATTCCTTCTTCCGACTCAGAAATACTTTTAAATAAAGGCAGTAGTGCACATCCACATAAAAGCTTCGTTATCAAAATTTGGAAAAATTGGTCCAGTTTTCATAAAAAATATCCCTGAAGTACAGTAGTGCAACTTCAGGTTTCAGTCATATACAAAAACTTACGACCCTTTCTAAATACATGAAAGGGTCTATAAATACTAATTTAAACTAACAAACTACAAAATTAAAATGCTACTAAATTGGTATAACCCGATCTTGAATATATTCTCTACAGCAATCTGGTAATCGGAAGCATGATTCATCATTCTGACTGTTTGTTTTTTGTCCTGAGTTGGCATATTGCTAGCATTGGTTCCACTTCTTGAGGGCGGCTGAGACGAGAATTGATTTGAGCAGCATAGGTGGCATCGTGTATATCGAGAATGATACACCCGATTGCATCCGTTAAGCATTTGAGGGCGGCTTTCTGGCTGTATGGTTTTACTAGGAAAAACCAATAGGTGTCCCAAGTTAAACTTGTAATTCCTGTAATCAATTTCCCATTCTTTTCTAGCTCTTGACAACATGATTGTTCCAATGTCTTGGGTGATAATAATTTACCTGGTGTACATTGAGAGATCATGTTAGACAAATAGAGAGTATTGTTAATCAAGTCAATCAAATTGTTCGTAGATAATCTGCATCTAGAAACCGCTCTCTCTGCTTTCATCAATTGGGACTGCCATTCCATGAATAGAATTTCTTTATGGGATTCTAAGATTTTAGGCAAGTTTGCTGCCTGTCCCTCATTAGTGTTCTGCCAAGTAAGAAAATATGTTAAAGTCTCATCGGCTTGCTCTAAGTCCTGCCTGGCATCAACTGATTTGTTTATTATAGATGTTGTTATGTCACACAGAGGTTCAACTTGGGCAATTTCATGACATAACAATCTTATTTGTGTTATTAGTGCCTTATTAATCTGTATTGCTTCTGCTCTGAAATTGGCAGGCTGGGGAAGACTCTTGAACTTCTCTACTTGAGCTGTTAATTGCGCAATTTGCTCATCTTTTGTTTTTATCATCTGTTCATTCATTGCTTTCAATTTTGCTAATGCCTCCGACAATTCTTTCTGTCTCTGAATCGCTTCTGCATCTGCTTTCTGTTGTGCCTCCAATAGCTGTGTTTGTAGTGAAGCGATCGTTTGATCCTTTTCTTTCAACAAATTGCTCACCTCTGATGCCTTATCCATGGTGGCTGCCGAATAGGCACCAGCATATTGGGACAACTTTGTCAGGTCATCGGAGGGGTTGAATTCTTCCTTCCACACTACATTGGTTGTTACTCTTTGTTCAGGGAACAGGGAAGGTTGATCAATCCTTCTCATTTTCCGTTGTCGCTTTATTACAGCCTTATGTTTTGGGCTATAGAAAACATCCAATGGAGGAATATCTTCCACTTGCAAAATAATTTGATCGGAAGGATCCTTGGGAATTATTTCTAATTCTGTAGTCGGGGGTAGAACGCTGGTTTCTTTGCTTGGAACCTTTTTTGATGCTGTATCATGTGTATTGGCCGCTTTGGATGTATCGGCATCCTTTGAGCTCTCAAGATTGCTTATAATTGAATCAAATTGTTGCCATTCCTGGAGCAATCTTGGGTCAATCTGAGTGTCGACATTCACCTTCTTGCTGCTCTGCTCCTGCTGCCTTTCCTGTTCTTTCCTCTGGAGTTCCTCCTGCTCTCTTCTCTGTGCTAACTCTTGTTCTTTCCTCTTTGCCTCTTCCTGTTCTTTCCTCTGGAGTTCCTCCTGCTCTCTTCTTTGGACTTCTTCAGAGATTTTGGATGTAGCAGGAGTTTTGCTGGTAAGCTGCTGCTCAGGCTCGCTTGATTGTATCATCGGGGCAGTGGCTAACAAATCTAGAGGCAAAGTTTGCAACCTCTGCTCTCTAAGTTTGTTAAATTCAACTAACCCGTCGTCATGGTATCTTATTTTAGCTATCTCTTGAACCTGAAATATCGACTCGGCCGAGGAGAAAAGGTCATCAAACTCGTCTTCCTTATGTTCAAATTTAGTGAGTTTGGCCTGATCTAGAACATTATAGACGACCTTTTTCGGATCAAAGCGTCTGTTAGGCAGAGTGGCGAGTTTTAACATATTAATCTTTTCCGCCTCTTTCTCTGCGTGTTTATAATCACGCAGAGTATAGACACCACACCTTAGAGGGAAAGGAGGCCAGACTTGCTTCTTTGAATTCCTGAGAGTCTTTGTAGCCGATGCGGATGTAAGCTGATATGCTATCTCTCGAGCTAAAAGTTTGTCTGGTATATACAAGGGGAGGACATGAGGTCTGGCCTGGCTGCCGAAAACTCTTACATAAGTGAATTTTTTCTCTCCGAACCAGGCTCCTAAGGCTGTCAAGTCAATCTCTTCTTGAGAGGAAATCTTAGGAGTAGGTCTAGCAAAAATTGCATAGTAAATAGGTAGCATGAATCCATTGCAGACTTGATATAGGTGGTGTTTATAATGGGCTTTCCATAATTTCTGGTGATATATATGAATGGGCATGGGGTCATGTGGAGTCCATCTCCACCCTAATACAGGAAACTCGAAATTAAAACAGAGGGTATCTAAAATGTAGGCACTAAAGTAAAATGGAGGGATGATTCTATCAGTAACACGGGATTTGTTTCTGAAGTCAAGAATAGCAGTTGCTAACTTATCTGATAATATATTCCCCCAATCCATGATTTCACTATTACATGCTGCTTCCATCAAAGGTACCATCTCTATAGAAAATTTTGAAGAATCATGCAATCCCCACATTCGACACATCATAGCTCCAGCATAACAATAAGGAGAACATAAGGAATTGACGGAGTACTTACCCGAAGACTCATGTTTGTGTTTCGCCGGGTTCTGTCTCCATTCCCGTATAGGCTCTGACTCAGTTTCATTTTCATCTCTAAACTTCTCCGGGAATGCTTTATTATACTTCTTCTCTGGTTCGGGCAAATGGTACATTTGTCTCAAATCATTAGGCTGAAACGAACCGAAAACTCTCCCATCAATAGTGCAGAATATTCTGTTCGTAATTGGAATTTCTTCAATGGCCCATCTCACTACATCTGTATATGGAAGAATTTTCTCCCGAGCCGCTATCCTGTGCAGGTAGGAATCAGCCAAATCTTTCAGAGTAGCGTCAGATTTCTGGCTCGAGCCTGCTGAAGCTTCTACCGTTGTTTGCTGAGGTTCCTCGGCTTCAACCAGGTTGTAAATGCTCTGCCAAGTAGTATTACTGAGACCAAGACATGTGGTATCTGAGATTAATCCTTTTTTGTTTGGTCCCGGATCGGCAGCATGTTGTTCTGTTACCACAGAAGCTGAAGTTGTTCCAGGTTTCTTAGATTTCTTCCCCATTTGGTCTGAATTTGCTACTGCGGAGAAGCTCTGCACAAGAGATAAAATGAACGTAATGCGGAGAATAGACGGCGAAAACTAAGTACAGAAGAATTATGTCAATCAATGAATAATGGAAGATAATCATAAGACTCTCGCGGATATAATCTCTGAAGGGATTTAGGCATAACTGCTCCATTAATTAGCCGTTTAAACCTGTCAATCAATTAAATGCTCATTATATCCTTCATTTTCCGAATAGTCTATTAAGCGTGGATTTGATTTTTATTTGGCGGTTGGGCGCAAGTGAATCACTATTGGGAAGCGGAAAGGCTTTTTAATAATAATCCATATAATATGCCGAAGCCATATCAATCCTTTTTGAAAGTCGCGCTTGGCTTTATCGCGATCGGCGATCGGAGGAAGACTTGGGTAGTTTCATTTAAATTATTGTAGAATCCCCGATCGCCGATAGCGATATCGCTTAACTCGCATCGGAAGCTTTTAAGGAAAAGAGTTTCGTTGTTACTCATATCGCATTCCCCGATTGCCGATAGTGATATCACATCGGAGCCAGGAGAGGGGCCTTTTGTTGTGATTGTTTTATTTTCCGATTGCCGATGATTTATTAACTCAAAAGGTTTTATATGTTTCGTTTGTTTTCGGACCTTTTTAGAGGAATGATGAGTTAATACCAATTTAATCTAAAAGGGACCCATTTCATATTATAGTTTTCTATTGCACCACAACTTGGATGGTGGGATCATTTCGTACATGTTGACAAAAATACTCTTTCGTGAGAGGTTTGTGATAAAGGCGTACTCTGTGTCTGTTAACTCGAAATGTTGAACCAAACCCATCTATGGTGGTCAAGGAGAGGGTACCATTGCTATGTACTTCTTGAAACTCATATGGACCAAGCCACCTTGTTTGTAGTTTTCCTGGAAAGTCTTGGAATATGGAGTCATAGAGGAGTGCCCAATCTCCTTTTTGAAATATCTTCTTCTTTAATAGGTTGTTGTGCCACTTGGCTCGCTGTTGTTGAATGAACGTTGTGTGTTGCAGGGCTAGCAGTCGAATTGCGTCTAGTTCATTTATTTGTTGGAGTCTCCTAGCTTGAGCTTCTGTTAAGTCCAATCCCACTTCTTGGGTTGTTCTCAAATTTTTAATTTCGAATTCAATAAGGAAGATAGGTTCTCTCCCAAATACTAGCTGATATGGTGAATATCCAGTGGTATTTCGCCAGGTTGTACGATGAGCCCATAAGGCTTCTAGTAGTGTGGTGGTCCAGTCCCGGCGATGTGTTGCTACCCTCTTGGTAAGGATTGCCTCCAGGACTTTGTTGGTGCTTTCGACTTGCCCATTGGCCTGTGGGTGGTAAGGAGACGTAACTTTGTGGATGATATGGTGATTTCTTAAGGTGGATGTGATCTTATTGCTTGTGAATTGTGCCCCTCCATCGGTTATCACTTCCCTTGGAAAATCGTATCGCACGAATAGTTCAAAGAAAAACTTAATTACTGATTCTTCCGTGGCTCTTAACAAGGCCATTGCTTCTACCCATTTGGTGACATAATCCGTGATAACTAATATGTGGGATTTCTGGTTTGATAGTGGGTTAAATAGCCCAATGAAGTCCAATGCCCATCGTTCGAATGGTTCCACCACCAATTGTGGTTCTAACGGCATTTCATCAGCTTGGCCTGGGCGGCCCATTCTTTGGCAACTATCACAGGCCTAGACATATTTCTTTGTGTCTTTAAAAATCGTAGGCCAATAATAGCCTAATTGCAACACTTTATGCCCTATCCTGCATTCTACGAAATTGCCACCACAGGGTTCATCGTGACAGGCTCGTAAGATGTCATAGATTTCATCTTCCCTTATGCATCTGTGTATGTGCATTTCGGCCCCTGGATGGAATAGGTATCCCCCAATTCAAGAGAATCTTGCGCTGCGTTGTACAATCAGTTTTCGTTCTCTCGATGTTAAGTGTTTGGGTAGCTTCCCCACTGCTAGATAATTTGCCACATCTGCATACCATGGTGTTTTTACCACTACAACAAACAGGTGTTCGTCAGGGAATTGATCATCAACTGTTAGTGTGTCGTCTGTCTTGGGGACCCTGGATAGGAAGTATGTGACCACATTTTCCTTCCCTGGACGGTCTTTGATTGTTATATCTAATTCCTGCAACAATAGTAACCAACGTGTTATTCCCCCATTCGTGATTGGTTTATTAACTAAATATCTAATAACAGAGTGGTCAGTATACAAGGACACTTGATATCTAGTTATATAGTGTCTGAATTTATTGATAGCATAAATGATAGCCAGGAATTCCTTTTCGGTCACGGTATAATTTAATTCGACAAGGGTAAGGTTTTTTCTAATATAATAAATAGCATAAGGCTTTCGGTCTTCTTCTTGGCCAAGGACTGCTCCTATTGTTATATTAGATGCATCGGAAGAGATGTGAAAGGGCAGTTTCCAGTTAGGACCTCGCAGGATTAGTGTTGTTAAGTCTAGTCTCTTCAAGTCTGTAAAAGCAGTGTTACATTTGTTAATCCATTGAAATTCAACATTTCCAGTCAATGCATACAGAGGTGCAGCGATATGTAAGAAATTTTTTATAAATCTGTGATAATTACCTGCATATCCCATAAAACTACGCACCTCTGTATGTGTACAAGGTGTGGCCAGCAGAAGGATTACCTCTATCTTAGCGGGATCTACCTGTATTCCAGCCGCAAAAATGTAGTGACCTAGGATTACCCCCTCAGTCATCGTCATGTGGCATTTTTCGTTGCTTAGACATAATATAGTAGCAATACATCATTCTAACACTTTTTCTAGCGTTTCTAGAGCTTGATCAAAGTCTTCCCCATAAGGTGTAAAATCATCCATATAGATTTCAAGTCCTTCATTTATTAACTCAGAAAAAAATGTTAATTATGGCTCTCTGAAATGTTGTTGGGGCATTACATAATCCAAACGGTAAAACTCTGTAAGAAAAAGTGCCCCACGAGCAGGTAAAGGTTGTCTTATCTTGGTCTTCGAGAGCTATTTGGATTTGATTGTATCCGCTGAATCCATCAAGAAAGGAGAAGAACTGTTTCCCACCCAATGTATCAAGGACTTGTTCAATGAAGGGGAGGGGGAAATGGTCTTTCTGCGTTGCCTTATTTAATTCTCTGTAATCTACGCAGATTCTCCACTTCCCATTCTTTTTAGGGACGACTACCAGAGGGGAGACCCATTTGCTTTCTAAAATATGATAAATGAAATTTACATCTAACAGTTTTTGCATCTCCTCTTTTACAATCTCTTTTAAGTGCAGGTTTAATCTTCTTTGGGGTTGTCTAACGGGGCGTGTTTCCCTATCAGTATAGATATGGTGCATGCATAGTTGTGGGTCTAAACCCTTCATGTCTTGGCAGTCCTATCCAAATGCACCTCGATGCTTCCGGAGGACTTTTATGAGTTTCTGTTTTTGGTCGTCATCCAAACTGCCATTAATATTCAGAACCTTTCCTAGCTCGATCTCAATAGGTATGTTGTTACGAACAGTGGTTCTGGAGATATGTTGAGTCTCGAAGTCTTTCACAGGATCCTCTTGATCTTCATGTTCGAGTACTGTTTTCAACATTTGGCATTTTAGATTTTCAGATGTGGCTGATTGATTCATAAAATTATTGATTACATCATCTTCAATTTGATCCTTGAATTCGAGAGCTTCTACTAGTGTCAGAGGTGGACTGATGTTTTGCTCCCAATATGTATCTGGATGTTTGTGAATTTTTACCATGGGCAAGCTTGGTTTGGCAAGTGGATAAATAATGATATTTTTTATAGAATCTCCTCTAGTGATAGTCATGCTACCTGCTCGACAGCCTATATAAGCATCTGTTGTGGCCATCCAAGCTCGCCCAAGAATCAATGGGTGCCCTTCCATCCTATTTTTTGGATTAATGACTAAAAAATCAGTTGGGTATTCCCATGAGTCCACAGAGACCATGATGTCTTGCACTATAACTTTCGGTCTGATAACAGACCTGTCAGCGAGTTCCAGCAGTGTGGCCGTAGGTTCTAAAGCTGATATGCCCAGTTTTTTGTAAGCTCTAGTAGTTAGGATGTTAATGGCTGTCCCCAGGTCAACCAATGTGTTTGGAAATGAGTGGCTAGAGATTTGCGCAGTTACAATGGGGTTTCCTGGGTCTTCATATTTCACAAGTGATTCCCTACCTAACAAGAAGTCAGATAGCGTTCCTACCACATGAACAGTGGGTGCAGCCTTCGTTTTCTTGAATTGTTTTTTTCCACATAATTCTTTGATTGTCTTTGCATAGATGGGAATGTCTTGGATGGCCTGGAGAAGAGGAATTTTGATACAAAGGTTTCTTAATTCCCCCAGGATGTCAAAATTTGGAGTGATTATGGCCTGGGCAGATTTAATCTTTCAGGAAATGGAGGTGGAGTCACCCTAAGTTCTTCAGGTCTTTGTTGATCAGTTGTTTTGATATCTTTACTTGTTTCTATTATATTTGTTAAGCTAGGTTCTGTTGAGGTTTCAATTCGGGATTTAGGTGGAGTTGTGGCTTCTATAGGAAAGATGGTACGTCCTGATCTTAACCTCAGTTCGTTGCACTGTTTCTGTTCAGCATTGGGTTTTGGATTTTATATGATATGAATTAGTTGAACTGGTCTGTTATTGGGATTAGGATTGGGTTGGGCTGGCAATTGAGGGTGTATGGCAAGCTGTTGGTTATGCTGAACTGGGTAGGGAGCTGGCAACGTAGGTTGATTTTGGGTCCCTACTCCTTTCGGCAGATTTTCCATTCCCATGGGTCGCTGCCAATTCCAATTGGTGTTTTGAGTAGGGGGGTTTGGCCATTGGCTTTGATACGGGACATTCTGCCAATAAGGGGGAGAGCAAGGAAAGTTCTGCCAATTATTCCCTGATGGAGGTTGTGTAGGCCAGGGTGGCATAGGAAACGCTTGGTTTGGCGAGGTTGCGAAAGAGTTTTGAGTATGCCAAGTTGTTGCAGGGTTTTGCTGGCTAAACTGTGGCGAAGGAAAGTATTGAGTCAGTTCTTGCGGTATGTCAAGTCGTGCTTGCCATTGCCGATGTTGATTCATTAAATATATTGGGTCTGTTTCTTCTTCTGCTTCCTTGTAGACGGCTTTCAGCCTGGGAAGTGAAGGACACTAGTCTATGGTATGATCCTTCGTGCAGATAGCACAAGTCTGAACCATGTCTAAAGGACATTCCCTCTAGTTGTGCTTCTTCTAACATCTTGGGCAAAAGATGGCCAAGTTTTGTTCTGCTATGGCTTATTTATGTTTGGCTTGTAAAACATCAAGTTGTGTTGTCAAAGTACCCAGGATGTCAGTTTTGAAATTTTCTAACAGATTTCCAAATTCTGCTATGGTTACATTGACATTGGTCTGCTTAAGGTCTTTCTTCATAGAATCACGCCCCACAGGCCTATTGCGTGAGCTACCCGGGAGCATCTAATACATAAAGAAATAATCTCGTCGTATTCTTCCTGGTAAATATCTCCCTTCCCCATTATGTTAAGCATCTCAACCCATTCTTCCTTCATCCCTTTAAGCATCGTGGCTTTTAAAATGTCCTTGGATAGCGTGGTATATGGGGATCTTTGTAAATTGTATTGAAATCTTTCTACGTATTCCTCTAATGTTTCATTGTCTTTTGCAGACATGTTAAAGATTTCATCTTTTAGATCTCGGGTTCGACAATAGTCTTGGTATTTGGTAAGAAAAATATTCTTCATTTGGTCCCAGTTGTTTATAGTTCCCCCACCTAATCCCATGAACCAGCGTAGCGCAGTTCCTTTTAAGGTAGAGAGAAACAGTTTTAGTTTCTAGGGATCGGTGGTGTAGTCATATCCTCTGCATAAGACATCAAATTCAAATAGGAATGCATCAGGACCTTCTGTGGTTAATCCATGAAAGGTGGGAATGTTGTGCAAGGGAATGGCTTTGATAGGGGATTGGCAGCGTGATCAACATTAGGGTATTCTAATGTTGATGTCTGCCTCTGATTCTGATTTTGCTTATTTTCCATTTGATCAAAGAGGTGCCAAAAATCTTCTTCAAATTCTTGATCTAGAGGAGTGATTCTAATAGGCTTAGGACGTGAATGCAATGGGGGTTTTACAGCACTTCCCTGATCTGGGATCCTAATTACTTCTGTTTCAATTACTTCTTTAGGGGACTTAGGTTCTGATATTTCTATGTGAATTCCTCCACTAGTTTCTCCCCCTCCTTCTTGTAGGTTGCAAGAGCCTCCCTTTTTTGAAGGGTCGGTGAATATATGAACGGCAGTCTTTGCTCAGACCCCTCTGTCTCGCAGTGAATCTCGACGTAGGCTACAAATGGTGATGCTGCCGCGTAAGGGAGTGTATTAGAACTTTGAATGAAAACAGTTTTGGGTCCTATAGATGCCTGAGATTCAATTTTCTTAATGAGTTCGTCTATATATGTTGTTCTTCCAAGGATCACCGGTCCTTTGGATTGTGAGGATGGTTGCGAATGATTTTGGATTGTTTCTATCTTTTTCTTCCTAGACATAAAACGAGAGCACCTATCCTATGGTTCTTTGCACGACTTGCTGGTAAGCGGGCTAGAGGGCAAGCATGTTGCTTGCTGGTACGTAGGTTCTTACCTCTTGTTTTCAATACCCAATTCTTCACAACAATGGAGAAATATAAATAAAGGAGATGACTATTAACACTCTCCCCGATAATCGCGCCAAAATATTGGGTCTCACAGAGGTGGCTTATTATCGACAACTCTAGTGCTTTCTCATTTAATTATCAACCCGGGGTAAGTCTTCTTATTTCAAGAGTGTTGGCACAATATATGCGAGTCAAGTCATCTAATATTTACTCCTTGTCACTTATGGGGAAGATTTTGCTAACTTCCTAAGTTCACTTATCCTAACGAGGTGTGGCTTGGATTGATTTTTAACCTAAGGTTGAGCAGCAAGATTGAGTAGCTATCGAATTGAATTAAACAACAGTCTAACTGAACTGAACAGCAATCTAGAGAAATCAAGCAGTAATTGAATTGAATTAAACAGTAGTCTAAATAAACTGAACATTAATGGAATTGAATTGAATCAGCAGTCTAGCTAACTGAGCAGTAATGGGACAGTAGTATAACTAGCTGAGCAGTAATGGAACAGCGGTATAATTAACTGAGCAGTAATGGAACAGCAGTATAACTGAAGCGATTTAAATGAATTGTACAACAATTATTAAAGTAATTTTGCAATGGAATTCTCGTTATGAATTAATCAATCGACATTGATCAACGGTTGAACGCTTCGTTGTGCTAAAAGAAGAATGCAATTCATAAAGACAAATAACATCGAAATCAGCTTATTCTACGATCTGTAACTCAAACGCAATGGTATTGAAAGAATTGGAACTATCTACCGATAATGAAACATTGCCATGAGTCGGAAAATATGATTGCTATTATCCTAATTCAAGAACCTGATTGCTAACAATCCTGAAGAAAGAGAACTGTAACTTTATTGAATGGAAATATACTTTACAACTGCATCAGATACTTAAGCATTGGTTCTGCAACTACACAGAGTATGAAAACAGGTGAGGAACTTCCAAGGGTTGGGCCCAGACCACCAGAAGCTCTAGCATAGTAAAAACTTCAAAAGATTATTGTTCAAAGCTCTATATTACATCCAATGATGTTACAAAAATACAATTAGACAGATTGGTTCTGATGCGTCGATTGCAGAATGAATTTCCTATCCTTTCTTCGACTCCTCTTTTCGTCCGTCCTTCGCCCTTTTAAAGGCAATTTCAAAAATGCAAAAGTATTTCCCAAACGATAGCCTGTTGCGCGTGGCTGTCGTTTGAGTTCTTGGACTCAGATTCGTCTGTCTGCCTTCTGTCGGCCGTTGAGAGTTACCGAGATCCCATATGTTTGCGTCTGTTGGTTAGCTTTCGTTTCCTATTGGTCCAGCCACTCTGCCTTCCTGCATGCGCAGATAAGAGAAGTCAATTTTCTGTTACAAAAACATCTTTTTCATCATTAGTCTAATTGTTCTCGTTTTCATAATATTTTTTCTCTTTATTGTTAATATGAAGAGGAATTCTCCCAAAATTGTAACATAATTTGAAGTAATTACAGGGTGAGAACATACCTTAATTTGGGCCCAACAATGTCCATGTCTTCCAGCATTGCAACCAATCTATCCAAAAACTGATCCTTCATCAATGAGATTCCATGTTTGGAGAGAAGCGTTTGATGGTGTTCGATATATTTATGCTAGGTATGTGCAATAGAATTTCTTTTCTAGCATCAACAAGTCACAAAACATCATCATAAGTCTAATGTGTTGAGATTTGTGTAGTTTTTAGTGAAGCTTGTAAGTAGAGCAATTTATTTTTATTTACAATTGCGTCTTTCATAATTTTTTTCATATATATGCATCAGTAGCAAAGTGTCTCTAAAGGAGCTTTCGAATGTGGTTGACCAAATAATAATAGTTATGATAATGTGAAGTAGATTAATAAGACGAAGGTCCTAGTCATGAAGTCTAAGATTTTCTTATTTTTAATTTGTTATCCATGTTCTCTATTCATGTTGGTGTATTGAGAGTATAATGAGGAACAAAAAATATTTATGTGGATAGGAACTTTGGGGACAAAGGATTTCAAGGAAACAACTAGGAGTCGTGCTCCAAACCAAGAAATTAGGCAGGAATGGGAATTCTAAGAACTTGCATGGATATAAAATCCTTATGTGTCAAATGGGTGATTCAAGTAACGAAAGGTAATGAAGCCTTCAAGTTGTTTTTAAGAAATTGCATCTCATTCAAAGCCCCTATGAAGAAAAATTAAAAAACAATAATAGTTAATTTATTTCCAAAAAGATAAATTAAAAAATATTGGTGAGGTGTTCTTAGTCAAAACTTTTAATCGCTATATTTGTGGCTAAATTTGAAGGCCCATTTATCGCATAAAGTATTTAGAAGCCCTACGAAATTGTCAAACTTTTCTACATTATAAGAAGCAATGTCGTAGAACAAGGCACCCATACAACAATCACTCCATCTAATGCTCATCGCTTTTCTTACCTAAGGAGAGAAGGCTTGGGTCAAGGTCACTTATTCTAAATCAATGGATCAATACATGTGTCATCTTTCTTGGTGTTTCTCCTAGAGCAAGCAAAAGCCTAAGTTAAAAATGTTAGAAGTTATTTTGGCATAAACCTTGAAATCAACAATATTTGGTCTTGAACTTTGGATGCCCATGGCAGGTCCTTCAAAACATATTTCGGGGAAAGAAACCTAGAATACCATTTAAACCCAAACTTCATTACTTTAGAGCTTTTCAAGAGATTTGTCACAAAATAGGAGTATCACAACCAAAATGTGTAAGTCTCAATAAGTTGAAAGCTTCTTTGTCCACCCACAACACCATGTGGAAGCCATGTTAGACCCATGTTAATCACCCATGTAGAGTTAGAGATGTATGACTTTCCAAGAAGATTCTAAAACACTCAACTAAGTCAAAACATTACCTTAACAGCCAAAACAGAGTTAAAGCCCTCATTACCGAAAAAGAAAAGTCATTGACCCCCTTCTCATTTTTTGATGTATAGAAAAGTAATGCAAGGGTACGAGTGTTGAAAAAAAAAAAGCAAGAAGGGAAACCCTAGAAGTTGATAGCATCTTGTAATTTCATTTACTCGACACTCATTTTTTTTTTTTTTGCATTTTAATCCTAAAGAGAATACGAGTTAGTAATAGTCTATTTCCATTTGGATTTTTTCTCTCACAAAGTTCTCCAAGTATTTCATGTCTCCATGGTATGTTTATTGTTGTAGTTTTATTCTCATTATTTCATATAGTTCTCAAAACATAAATTCGGTTTTCCCTTTTTAACAAAAGCAATATATTCTTGCATATCAAAGCATAGTCTCGTTATATTCACAATAATGTTTCGCATAAGTGTAGAAATTTTAGTGAACTACAAACTTTAATGCAACTTCTTAAATTTTACCTATTTCCTAAAGGTTTATTGAATCTTAACCATCTCACTTTTCATCTGTATATCTTTTATGATATATGATAATATGAGATATGATAAAACAATGACGAAAACAACAACAACAAACAATACTCCACTTTTTAATAACCCTAATCAATAAGAGAATCCAAGAGAAACGATACCAAATGTGTGCCAACAAATTTCAACTCTCTATGGCAATCGTATCATGCATAAACCAAAGTTGAAAATCATTTTATTACTACAGAAATCACAATAGTAAATTTCAGGGTAATCTAGGACATGATATTTAAATCAATCAATCTAGGTGTACTTAAACTTAGAAGCATATTACAATATGTGGAGAATTCTAAAAGAGTGTGATAAAGAAGTACAAAACAAATTTTGTACTTAATTTGTCATGGTAAACTAGGACTTAAAATTCTAAAAGAGTGTGATAAAGAAGTACAAAACAAATTTTATTCTAACCATATTGCTTGGAAAGTAAAGCACACATACTTAAAATTTGTTGGATGATTGAGCATGCACTAAGGTGCTAAGGCAAAGGTCAACTCATAGTCTTCTACATAATCAAATTCAGTATGCGAGTTTTCACACTAAAATCAAATGCTTGTAAATGACAGGAATTGGAAACAATGGTTCAAGAGTCTTGGTTTGGTGGATTGGTAATGTACTGGGGCCTTTTTTGTTGGCAAGAGCAGATGGACACTCTAGTACCTTATTCAATCCAATAAAATTTACCTAACACTACTTGAAAATTTGAGAATGCACTAGGGCCCTCTCCACTTGTAAGAGAGAAATTGGATGGTCACTCCAGTAGTCTTCTACTCGACTATCATTTGGTGTATGCTTAAGTCATTAAATATTCTACGAAATCAAGAAACTAATCAAGGAAATCAAGGAACTATGATTGTCCACTACTTAACCTATCAATTAATGTGTCTTCATTAGCAGCAACTACTCTATGATAATTTGATTCATGTACAACTCTAATAATGAAATATGGATAACAAATGTATGCACAAACTAAAAATGAAATGATATAAGATGGCAAGTATAAACAAGAAAATGGAAGTTGAAAACTATGTAGATATATGAACAAAAGAAAAATAAAAACACATATAAACAAGATATACCAACATATACAACATGAACAGCAAATGAAATAAGTGCACAGGGAGAAATTGTGGGGGCCCTCCACTTCTTTGCATGCACATTAAAGATTATCAATGGTAGGGACTCAAGAAAGCTACATATAATATATGAAATGAAGTTGAAACAAAGCTTCAAAGTTGAATTCTTTGCACACCAAGCTCACTAGAACAATTCTTCAATATCGAGAATTACAAACTTACTTAGCAAGCTTCATTTGCTTATCTTTATAGGAAAACATGAAACTAAAAATCTAAAAATCATCCTTGTTGAGTACTATATGCTATCATGGGACTACATATGGATCAAATCAACCTCATGCTCCTCTCATATCATGGACAAAATCTATCAGAATTAGATATGGCCAAAAATATCAAATTGTCTTGTGTTTTTGTCTTTAAAATCGTCTGCATTGATGAAGCATCTCGAGGTCAATTTCAGGCAAGCGAACAAGTGTCTATCCATCTCGAGATGTTGGGAAACAAAACCCATGGCGTGGATTTTTCCTGCGTTGACTGCACATATTAAAACGAATGATCATTTACAAAACTTGCTACTTTATAAATTCGTTTTTTTACAATGCTATTATTTCATAAATTTCTAAAATTAAAAATGACTTAACAAAATATGTTAGAAAAAAAGTTTATTATGAAAAATATGACTAAAAAGTATCAAAAGTGACTCAGAATGGATTTCTTAAGACCAAATATAAAGGTGAACCATAGCAAATTAAGCCATAATAAAGAATTGATTGTAAATATGCCCTATTTCACCAAGATTAATGTTGAATCACTTTACAATCTTTAACTTATTTGAAATGAGTAAGACATACAAGGGTTATAAATTAACAAATCGAAAAGAAAAAGATGGTTGAAAATTAAATCCGTAATAAGGCACTTATTGGACAGTTGAAAACTTCATATGTATACATAAAGATGAAGTTCATGTACACATTATAGTTTTATCACAAGGATAATACAATCCTCTAGCTCTCCAACACCCTAGCTTGGGAAACCAACAAAACCCTAGCCAATACCAAGGAGCTCCAACATTCAAACATTACACTTGCAAGTCCTCATAGGAATATGTCTCCTCTTCTCCACTCCTCAACAAGTACAATCTAGAGTTTAGTTGCAAAACCATAGCTTCAGTGTCTCCAAGGGATGAAACCCTAACCAGTGTTGAGAAGGGTAGCTTGGGAGGTACTCCGACAACCCCTAAGGTATTGGGTTTGTGTGGAGATGACCTAGTAAAAAAATGTTTTCTGGGCAATGTACCTAAGTGGTGGGCTTTGGACCCAAAACTGTGGGCTAAAGACCCAAGAGAAAATTATTATTTATTATATTGGATGCATGAGGGGCACCTATGGCTACAATGGAGAGGGTTAAATTCAATGAAAATAATTATATTTCTTATGTTGATGGTGTTTGAGCATGTAAGCTCAGGTCAGCTAGGACTAAGGATGTGACACTTGGCCGCAAAGTCACTCCACCAAGAACACTATAAGAAGGAATGAAGTTGAGTTTGTTTGGCATCCAAGAGAGCATCACATCTCAATAATAATCTACCCAAGAAGAGCGAGATACATCAGGAGTGTTGCAGACCGTAAGAAGGATCAAAGTTTGGAGCATGTCATGGTCTTTCTTATGTTTGTATGAAGGTCGAGTTTAACCAGAATGAATGACAAGTTTTTTGTCTATTTTTGTGCCTTAAAGGAGGTCTATCCAAGAAAGTTTGAGGTCCTTGTTTTGTGCCCTAGTTAGTGCTCCTTCTATGCATATACAATCGTATATGATTCTATCCTCAACTCTATTGATATTCGTTGAAATTTTGTGCATGAAGGAGAGGGTCGAAACCCTAAATAAAGTGACAACAAGTTCTGGTTTGTCTCTTTGAAAGTGTTGCAAGCCTCAGTAGATTTGTTGGTATTTATGTGGTATGGTCTGATCCTCAGAGAGGTTGAATCTAGCCTCAAGCTATGAACAGAGTGAAGTTTGGGACAGAGAGAAGGGTTGTCACATAATGAAGGAAGAACGGCAAGTAAGGGATTGATTCGTTGGGGACTAGATGTTGAGTTGATGTGTTAAAGTCTACCCTACTAAGGTGTGTTAGGACAGTGTGTTGAAGACCTTGTGTACAGTGAATTTTGGAGCAACAAGATCATTGTATGAAGGCAAAATTGTGGAGGTTTATGTACAGTGTTTAGAAGAGGCCACTTCAGTTTTTAGAAGAGGCCACTTTAGTGTTTGGAAGAGGCCACTTCCCTATTAGAAGCCAGAGTTGTGGATTTTATGTGTGCAAGTGAATTTGGAACAACAGATGACCTTGTGAGCAGTTGAGTGCAGAGGTAGGGAAGCAGCATTATTCTTTGTGAGTAGAGGAGGAAAAGGACCTACCAGGTGTTCAAGACAAATGGAATGAAAGTCATGGTGACAAGTGCTTCTTCGGTAAGTCAAGTTTGTTCTTGTTCCTGGGCAGATTTAGGACCATAAGTTGTTGACCTCAAGCCCTAGTCTTCCTCATATCAGAGCTAATTGCAAGGGCCATGATCCCTAGTATGGGATCCCTATGTTTGTTGTATTAAAGTTGTAATATAAACTAGTTTTGGTTAGCAAATTCATGTGTACTTTATTGGTTCAATGTTGTTATATTTTCGTAGTTCAAACTACTTGGAGTTGTGGTATTTTAGTGTGTTTGTGATTGTGTTTTAGACATAGACATGATCCTGAAGTGCCAAGGAAAAATCAATAGCCTAAATATTCAAGATGCTCCAAGAAACACTATTGCCTCCAAGGCAAGAGAAGCAAAGTACAAACATGAATATATATATATATATAGAGAGAGAGAGAGAGAGAGATTGGTGCACTACTCTCCTCACATGTCTAACACAAGATAGTGAAGCAATGATGTACTTTAAATCTTCATATCCAACAAATTCATGACAAGAATAAGCCATATTATCTTAAAATAAGCCTCCAAAAGAGACGCCCTCCCTCTTCTTCATAATAATCTCAGGGTTTCATCATGAACCCTAGCGCCTTACTTCAAGAAGGCAGATACAAATAAAAGAGTACAATGATTATGATGAAAGAACTCTCTTATATTCATATGACAAGTAAAGTAGGCCAACAATACATGTGTGGGCCTAAACTCTTACGAGCAACCTACAAAGCCACAAGTAGGCTCACACATCTTAAGCGATACACTCCAACGGTACACATGTCAAGCTCTAAGGTCATGCCACACAAGCAAGTATCCAATGTGAAGGCGCTCCATCAAATAAATCCAGCACTCCTTCAAGCCTCCAAGTACTCCAATGCTTCTCTTAAGCCATGAGCCCACTAGGTCCACTCTCCTTGCATGAAACCTAAACATCCCCAAATCAACTCCATACCTACGTGTAAGCACCCAAGCTAACCCATGTTGTTTAGGGCTCAATGACCTCCTCCAAAACGTGAAATTATCCTCTTACAATATGCTCCAAGCAAGTAACCTCCTCCATGTGCGATCGACATGTAGAATGTCACCATGCTATCTAAACATATAGAAATTCTCGAAGGAAGAATGTCATCCATGTGTCCAACCAAGGTCAAGAAACCACTGAGTAAGCCACATTCAACGTGTAAATCCAACACAAGCCCTCCAAGGGCTAATCATACACCTTGTACCCTTAACCTTACAAAGTACTCCTAAAATATTATAAACACATCCAAAGTAACCCCAAAAACTAACATTCGCTCTTTACAAGGAATTGTTTTTCACCAACACTGAGAAACTTCCTCTACAACTCCACCAAAGCTACCATCTACATATATATGCTTATTACAATCCAAAATTAATCGTTGTCTTCTAAAAGGAGCTATCACCTATCTATCACAATCCTCCATCAAGGAATCACATTGAACCTCCTCAAAACAACTACCAAGTTAACAAGTGGAAGAAGCCAACACAACATGGAAATAATATCTAGTAAGTTGTATACTCACCCTCACTGAAGATCTAACCACTCCTACTTGCTCTTAAACCTCCCACAATGCTTAGGTGAGTCATCTCAACTTTTTGTGTGCTAAGGTAGAAGGAGGGCATATCCATCCTTAATATCACCTCTTTCACCCTTAAATATGACTCATCTTGAGTCTCTAAATTAATGCTTCAAAGCAAAGTCGTTGAACGAGATATCTCAAAAGCTCTTCATTTAAGCCTCCAAGGAATTCAATATCATTCCTAATTAATGTACCCAGAGGATCCACTCCCCCAGCATGAACACTATCACAACTGAGATGTCCCCCAGTCAACCTCATGCCTCCATGTAAGCATCTAAGCTACTCCATTCTATCTAGGGCTCAATTCCCTACTTTAAAATGACAAGCATTGTTCCTCCAATGCAAGGTGTTCTCTAAGCGAGCAACCTCCTCTGTGTTGCAAAAATGTTGAATGACATAAAACTTTTTGAAGATCTCTAATGCTCCAAAGAATAATGTCATGCAAGCACCCTATTAACATGAAGCAACCACTGAATAAGCCACCTCTAATGTGCAAATCATCACGAACCCTTTGGATGCAAACCATACACCATGGAATTCTAATCTCATAACACAACCCCAAACATAGTGCAAACAATTTTGAAATAACCCCAAACACTAACAATAAAGAGTAAAATGACATTAAAATTTATTGTTATAAGCTGATGTTGGAATACCCAAGCTAGTTCAAAGTGTAATTCAGCAATTTTTAGATATGTTTATAAGCAACCCCAACAAGATCACAACTTTAGATTTCGTGTGAACTCCATGAAAGAGACCAAAAAAGAAAACAAATATATTGATTCATTTCTAACAAATCATGATGTAGGTGAAGGGAAGAATATGTGTTTATTGTCAAAGGCTTTGTTGACAACCTCACCATCCTATATTTCTACAAAAAATTGTGGGTTCCACAACAATAGGTGTTATTGTTACCCAAGTGATCCAGAAAACCACTTTCTTGTGCTCATCGTTTAGTCATGCCAATGCAATCTATACTAAGGTTGCATTAACTATCTGATGTGAGTCCCTTCACCAAGGATACATGATATACTTCATATAGTCTTTATCATGAAATATAGAACCACTCATGCACTAACTATCTTCAAAACAAAGGATACGAATAAAAGGAATGGGCAATCAAGTTGCATATTTCAATGTGTATGCCATACCTAAGACCAAAAGCCTCTAGCAACTAACTTGCAAAATGTAAGCACCCTAGCAACATGGTAAAACATGGAAGATATGTATATACTACAAATCAATGTTGATTTTGAATTCCATGGATGGCCATCTTTGAATTATGTGTGCCATAAAATATCAGTGAAAAGAAGTTTTCTCATGATACTCTATAAAGTGAAAAATACTAATACAATCTAAACTATTTGCGAACCAATTAAAAATATTAATATTTCCACCACACAACATGTAAAAGAGGACCTTAAATGGAAGCAACCATTGAGATGTAAATACCCCTAAATTTAGCTTAAAACAAGACCATTCTATACAAGAAACCACTAAAGAACTCAAATAATCCATGAAGAGAATGAATCGTTATAAACAATACAATAAAGAATGGATCATTATAAACAACATTGTAAAGAATGGCTCAGTATAAACAATATAGTAAAGTTTGATGCCTTGCGTAAGTGGATAGCAAAGCTCAATAATCCAAAATATAAAGCATTTTTACTTTATCTACAAAAGAGCAATCTAAACAATAAGGCTCTACCAAAACAAGAAATATTAAGAATGATCCACCAAAGTAGGTCATGTGCTCAAGTGCCCCAAAACAAGATTGAGCTTCCAACAATCTGCAAAAACAAAATGCACATTCGAATTCCCCAACTCAATCAAAACCAAAACTAGATATGATATTGAACACGATGATTAAAAGGGTGTTGTTTATACTAACAAAATAAAATACAACTTCCAAATTGCATAAAGTTCAAGCTTCAATGACATAACTAAAAGATAATTGCCAAATTAAGAAGGCAGGGGAGAAAAAAAGCCACTTAAACTAATCAAGTATTTCAACATGGAAAAAATAAAATTTAAATAAGTATTATTTACCAAATGAGATCACCTAACAATTGTTTGAAATATAGCTCATCTAAATGAGAATTTAGTATAAAATCAAAGGGCTCAATTTCATATTAATCAATACGGACTAAAATTATCCACAATTATGTCTACAGTAAATAAATAAGTTTAAAGAAACCTAAGAGAACTACGACAAGAAAAAAACTAGATTAAACTAGGCTAGAGGAAAAAAGGTGTATCACAACATGATGCAAGTACTCCATCAAAACCCAAACACAGAAAAAGATCATTTATAAGATGTTCCACCCTCCAACAAAACAATGTAGATATTTACATATGCAATAGAACAATAGTTCATTCACTAAAGAATATCTACTATAAGAATAAAAGATAGTTGACATTTGTATTCATTCATTAAAGAATATCCAATATAAGAATAAAATATAGTTGAAATGTATATACGATCAATAATACATTTAGAAATGAGTGAGATAGATAACATATAGTTTGATATGTAACGATATACTTAATCGGTGAAGATAATTTATGGATGAAGTTCTTTGGTTAAGATATATAGCTTCATTTATTATTATTAGTTATTATTTAATTGGTGTTTATTTATATATCTATGTACACTACATCATCTATCCCTTCAAATATACTTTGTTCTCAAAGCATTGTATGTTACAAATTCCCTATTCTTGACAATGTGATGCTTAATGATATAAGACAATGAATTATGGAACATTAAGAAAATTATTTGTAGCAACAACTTCTATTATTTGAGGAATGATAAGATTCAATATTGAAACTTATCTTCAATATAGTAAAATCTCCACTTATCTTCTTAGATTGCTTAGATCTTTGGTTGGTCTGTTTATTGATTTTGCCTTTAGTTAATTTATTGAATAATACAAATCATTAACATAATTAGGATGAAAAATAGGCATCTTTTTCATCTTGGCTCTTGTTTTAGAGCATTTATCTATTGATACTTCTAAATATTTATTCATTAATAAGATTTCGATTAGAACTACATTGGTTCCATTCTCCATGGTTTGAATTTTTACATTGGATGATGTGTCCATTTATTGAATCCTTGCTAATAAGTTGTTCCAACATTTCTTGCAACTTCTTTTCATTTTTTAACTTTTAATCTATGTAATCGAACTTTGACAATGATTTTTATGGTGAGAAATTTCTTCATCATTATTAGCAACAACAGTGTCAAAGTCTCTTTGCATATTTTGTATCAAGTTCTAACTATGTTGAAGAGTCACCTTTAAGACATCTTTAAAGCCTTCTAATTATGAAGCTTTTGAGCATGACTATATTGTAAAGTACTACAAGGTTATATTCTTCTTCTTACTAGCCCAGAAGGTTAGCTCAATTAGTGAACTCCCCATTGTTAAAGAACCTTTGTTATCTAAAGGCCAGAGTTTCAATTTTCTAAACACTCCTGGGGCCAGGCTCTGTGGTCGAGCCGGAAAGAAGTGATCCCTTTAGGTGGATCTGTCTGGTATAAATATTTTGTGGACATAACGATCACTGATCTTCAAGGCCAATGAACCACTTAGAATAAATATTCTTCTTCTTACAACCTTTAAGACATCTTTAAAGTCTTTTAATGATGGAACTTCTGAGCATGTCTATATTGTAAAGTCCTACAAGCTTTTATTCTTCTTCTTCTTTGTCAATCATACTCCATACTAATAAGTTACTCCAACATTTCTTGCAACTTCTTTTCATTTTTTAACTTATTAATCTACGCAATTAAGCTTTGACGGTGATTTTTGAGGTGAGAAATTTTTGCATCTTTATTAGCACAACATTGTCAAATTATTGTTTACATCTTTTGTATTAACTTCTAACCATTTGGAAGGGTCACCTTTAAGACATCTTTAAATTCTTTTGTTAATGGAGCTTCCTAGCATGACTATATTGTAAAGTTCTACAAGTTTATATTCTTCTTCTTACAACAAAATGTCAAACTTTTTATATACCTTTAAGATGAAAGTAACCAAACTTTTTCTTTATCTTTAAGATGAAAGTACTCATTGTTTCAATCCACGTTGAATCTACAATTATGTCAACTTCATTTAAATATATAGTTCTACTATGTGGATAGAGTTATCCCAAATAGTGGAGAGCAGTATTATCCTCCCCAATGAAGTTCAATTCCTAAAAATCACAAGTTGAGCTCTTCATGAACATATTTTTATAACAACCTTGAGCCTAGTGTTGACAATGCCTTGAAATTATGTAAAATCTAGTTTATCTCAGGTAACATAAATAAAGCCGAGTACTCAATGGGATTCCCCAGGAAATATATATATATATGACAATGAATTGTGATATGAATTTATAATCCCTAACTTAAAATTGTTTCTCATCGTAAATGTATTTATTTTCCATCATATTTAGCTCTAAAACCAATAATTGATTCGCCTAAGTTGGCATTAATGTGATTTCTCTCATCGTACAAACAAATAATGATGCTAATATCCTTTCCTTGAATAATCCCCGTAATTTTTAATAGACCCATAGCATATTTTATGTCAGTGTGGGGAAAACTTCCCTTTTTTCATTACCAAGCCTCATTTTGTTTTAATCAAAACTTATGTTAGGTCCCTAAAATACTATTGTAGCCCCTATAATGTTATTGTTGTGCCCCATAGAAGCACATTATTGTTATTGTTGTGTCTTTACATTATTATTGTTATGTACACCCTAATTGTAGTTCTACCATTTAGACTCCTATATCAAAGGAGGTCTTATTATTCAAATCATCGAATAATTGTTCATTTATGTGATGTAAAAGGAGATCGCCCCCTCAGGCTTATTATCAATGTGTTGATCTATCTCTCTATATGTTTTTGTGTTATTTTTATCTAGTTATATACCATTTAGTATTAGACCAAGAAAATATCAAGAATGTCTTCCTCAAAACTAGTTGTCCTGAAATTTTTATAACCTCTTTTTGGCTCTAGCGAAGGGTTTAAAACCTCTACAGTATGAAAATTACAAGTGTCCCCGGGAAAATCAACATCTCTTCCTATTTGAGCATTCAATTTGAATTCTGTAAAAAGTGACTGAAAGTGCACGAACTGTATTTTTTAGGGAACAATCTTCACGGCCAAAGGTTGAGATAGTGAGATGTGGCAACATGTAAAATTTCACTATAATGAATCAGTCCATAAGCAGGTCATTATGGGAGATTTGGACCTTGGTCTAACTTGTGGGGTTGGAAAGAAAACATAGCAAACTACCTTAGGACGAACTTTCAAACCTTAGGACATTGAAATCATAGGGATATAACATATTCAAGGTTGGTCAGATCAACAAGCTCAAAATCAAGCTCGTAAAAACAAAAAAGGTGTGTATTTTTTAAAAATCGTATAAATTTTATTTGAAAATCAGTTTGAAGTGACTTAAATGGCGTAGTGAAGTATAGATATCATTATTTGGTTCTAAAATGTCTCCCAAACAAAAAAATGTTACACCCGTTAAGCCCCCAGAAAGCTCTATTATGATGTATGAAGAAGAGGAAAAAATGCAACATGATATATCTACGAGATAAAGTCGAACAAATTTAAATCTCACAAAGAACAACCAAAATTGAACTAGAAGCAATGATGAATGTTAAGATGGGTCGTTTAAAAGCATAAACAAAAGGGGACATGGAAGGCTTAAACGAAGGTTTGATAAAGTTTCTACAAGAATTAATTCCCAATGGTGACAAGGTATTGCATGAAAGACATGATGAGAGCAAGCAGAATGTGAATCGTGATTTTAGAAACTCCAACTTTGGTTTGAAGACCAACCACCTTCCAAAGATCAATATGAGGAAATTTTATGGCAAGGATCTGGTAACACGAATACTACAGATGGAGCAGTTCTTTGATCTACACGATGTGCAACACACTTAAAAGGTACACATTACATTTTTTATATTTAGAACACAATCAATTTGTGTGGTATCAATGGCTTTGTTCTCGTAAATCACTTGTCACCTAGACAATTTTTACGGAGGAATTGATAGCACATTATGGGAACACAAAGAGTAATACCTTCTTTAGCTAATTGATAAATCCCAAACAAAGGGGTTTCGTTGTGGAGCACAATGAACTTCCAAAGATTGAATATCAAGGTAATCGGTATTCCAAAGGAGCATCTAACTGATTTCTTCATAGGGACGTTAAAGAATAACATCTAACATGAGGTTTGTCTATGGGAACATAAGCCATTGGAGAATGCATTCATGGTGGCAAAAAATGTTGAAAGAAAAAATATGGAAACAAGGAGGTCTACCACACACAATTAGAAAGATGGAAGTGTTGTCGCTCATAGCCTCTCACAACCTACAAGTTTGACACCACAACAACCGGAGGAAAAAAAAAAAAAAAAACAGAAGGGCTTTGTTATAGTTCTAATAGCAAAAATGGTCAACTCATAAGTGCGCTGAGTAGAAATTATTCTACATAGATTGTCAAGAGGACGAATAAAAAGAAAAAGATGTTGAATCTCCATGACCTTGGATCTAGGTTAGAGTCTTAAAATCTTTGACACTACCAAACCAAGAATCTCAACCATGAACTACTTAGCCCAGCAGAAATATAAAGCTATAAACCACATATGCACAAATATACACAACTTTAACAAAAATTGTACTGTAACGTACAATCACCAATCTTCGTTATATTAAACCAAAATTTGAATAATACAACAGTCTATGGTATACAACTTACAATGACAAACTTGTTAGCTTGAGGAGTCCCGACCCAAGTTTGGAGTTATCACGTAACCAACAAAACCCTCCAACTACTGGCCCTATCGACAGTTATCTGCTTGCGTAGACCAAAGTCACCCGAAGTAATATGGGGGGTGTTGGAACCAGGTTTCTGCACCCTGAGAGAGCTTTTGATGTGGTAGATCTAATCAAATTTACTGCAAATTATAAAATATTTGCACAGCAACAGTAAATGGTAACAGATCTAACCCTTCCGCAGATTGTCAAAGAATACTTCAATATATTTTGCACACGTTATACTTCAATCAACTCTAATTATCTAACATCGACTAATTCTCGCGCATAGATGCAATTAACCAATTACAAAAGTAATGAAGCGACTTTGACCTGCCCCAAAGCCCCTTTGACCATCTGCGTGAGGCGCATACAACAAAACTTAAACAAAATTAACCTACAAAAGTACCCTAGGGGGCCTTGCTCCAACAAGCCCCCAACGCAATCTCATGACTCATCCCGAGTCACTGCAGGGTGGTCGCCTTCATCTTTGTCTTCAATGCGTCAACAGAGCTCCTTAGTGGCATGATGACTTCAATGCTCTACATGGTGGCGATCTGTGCTTCATCTACCAACTTGGTTGTTGTTGGCCCCTCAGCTGCTAGGATGATGTTGTGCTGAGTCTGTTGCAGGCTTTTGAGGGCGTTGTCAAGGTTTTGTGACAGTTGCAGGGCTTCCTCGACCCAAGATTGCATTTGTGTCTCCAGTAGTTGTTCTTGGCGGCGCAGTTCCTCAATCTCTGTCTGAATGGCCTTGCCTTCATGAACTCTGGCAAGTCTTTGTGTTGTCACCAAGGTTGGTGCCACCATTTTGATTTATGTAAACTATTGCTCTTTAATCCGAACCTCATTCCTTAATTGTTGGACCATTGGGTCATTCTGAACAGACGTTCAAACACCCATGGCCTCATCCAAAAGTGTACCACATTCTGTCATTGTTGTTGCTACACTATTAGTGGTTGCATTGACTTCGGCTACGTGTTGCACTCGAACCTCCAGCAGTGTCTCTGGTTGGAGCTTCATCTACAGCTCGACTATCTGTTGTTCAAGTTCGGCGCGGACGGTGTGGATCTATGTGTGCGATGCTTTGGGCACGGCGACCAAGCTTTCGAGCTTTGTTGTTAGCGCACCAAAGGAAGGGACAATGACCTCTGGTAGGTCAACGCATAAATGATCAATCATAGCTTCTAACGCAGAGCGTCGATCCTCAGATGTGCGGCGCACTTCCTCTACATTATGTTGCTCCTTTTGCAACATTGTTGCTTGTTGCTGGGACTCCACGGCGACTTGGAAGGCATGGGCCTCTCCGTATTGCAACTCATCCACAATCGTGGTGTGGATAGCATGGAGTTTGCCTCCAAGTAGCATCGCCAGGTCGATGCTAACCTCTCCATAGGCTTACACATAAGCGCGCAAGGTTGGCAACTTCACTGTAATAGTAGGTCTCGAAACCTAAATCATTCGGTTGTCCAAGGGGGATGGTAGCACTGTGTTGATGGGTTATGTGCTTATTTGTCTGATGCTGGAAGCCGGCACACTCGCTTGTTGCAAGCTTGCTTGCTTCACGCTCTCTTCAAACACGCTCGCTTGCATCTTCAGCTCCTAAAGGCCTGACTGCACACCCTCGAGCACAGATTTGTATTGCGCTTCCATATCATTCCAGGCGTCCTTCGTGGCAGACTTGACCGTGTTCTCAATTTCAGTGAAGTCATCTTCTGTGAGGGTGAGCTCCTTTGTTCCTTCCAACCTGGAACCCTTCCTCTTTTTGCGTGGGACCACAGAGGCTTGAAAACCTCTCTTAGTTACTTTGGTTCTCTGCATCGCAGGGGCCTCAATACCTTCACCATCTTTCTCATTTGCTTCCTTCTCTAGATCAATTGTTTCTCCCATCGTGGTAGGCTCAGGCTCTGCCTCTGTGTCCTTGCCTTTTAGTATAGATGAAGAGGCACCCCGAGTTGTTCGCAGCTCTAACCATGTCAGCAGCCATTCTGTTGTGATGTGCACCAGGTCGTCCTTCGTGACCAAGTATGGCAGGTCATACCATATTCCTTCTACAGCGCCCTTCCCGTGGATATGCATGTTATGCAACATGGATTTAACTGCAATATGTTTGTACTATTCATAAAGGGTCGAGGACAATCACGACTTTGATTGAATTGCCTGGAATAAAGTAGAATCGAACAACACCCAAAAAATCTTGTTCTTTGATTCTGGAGGTGATCTTCGAGTTCCATAAGGTAGCGTAGCGCGCAACTTCACACATGTCTAGCTCAACATCAGGGAATTGTGTATCTTGTGGCATCCTCCATCTGATAAGTGTGATGAGGAGCAACAACCAAGCATAATAGAAATTATTGCCTTCTTCCTAGACTACACGCACATTAGCCAAAAATTCAGCACATAGGTATTGGGACCAATTAAATTGCATGGCCTTCTCATATTGCCCTATTAGCGCAATGACATGGGTCGGAACTCCCTTTGGTCGGCACTTCCGCATCACCTTGCACGCGAGGATCAGCATGCCAATCTAACTGCAGGATCATTAATTTCTTGAAGCGAGAAACCTTACGCAAGACCTTCAACTTCTCCTTGACATCCTCGGCAACTCTGTGCTCTTGGTTTTTTCCTCCAAAAGTCGTCGTAGGGTCCTCCCCCTGGTCGGGCAAGTTGGTGATACAATGTATCAACACAGCATCAATGGGAATCGGCCCTCCTAGCCATATGCAACCATCATGTACAAGGGCGAGCATCTTGCGCACACATATGTCGATGATTGGGCTGTGCCTGCAGTACAAAATGTGCAAGAGGTTTAGCAACCTCGATATCTGCAGGCCTAGCGCCCAAGACTTTGGTTCATCTCTTACCACCCCACTGTCATATGGGATCTTTTCCAAGTACATGGTGGGCGTAAGCTCTGGAAATTTCTCCTTAGGCTGCCAGGTCTCAGTCCTCCATCTTCAATAGTGGGATCTTCGCGAACATATCACCTTCGACGAATACATTTTTCGGGATCAGCGGCATGTTGATGTATGACCGCACCTTGTCTAAATCATTTGGGACCTTCACTGAGGATTTGTGTGGCGCTACATACGTAGACAATCGCGAGATGGGATCAACTACCTCCACGACATCCTCTTCCATGATTGTTTCAGGTAATTCAGCCATAGGTTTCTTCTGGCACTCTGCTGCGATGGATTGAGGCTTCGAGGTCTTCTGGCGTGGTGCCTTGCGGGACCCCAAGCACTACCCTTTATTAGACTGGACCGACGCAAGGGTCTTAGTAGCCTACGCAAGGGTCTCCTCAGCCGACTTCGCAGAAGGTGTGGTTTTAGTGGCAGAGATCCTTAGCAGAATGAGATGACCCAAACCTCGGTGGCGCAGCTCCTCCTCAAAGATCGAATCAAGGCAAGACATAAGCTTCAGACAATACACGGAGAGTAGAGAGCACAAATCAAATTCCAACACATACCTTCTCAAGACTTCATCTGCACCCATTTTGTACAGTTGACTAGCGATCAAAGTAAAATCAGTTGCGCTCAGGACCAACTCTTTCTTCTGTTTCAGCGTATATTCCATGGGCGCACTTCCAGTGGTCAAAAAATTAATGATATCTGCAAAGTGGTCATCGACTACTTTGATGGAAAATAGTCGCACGTCTGGTAGACCGTCTTCTAGGTTAGTTGGCTCTTCTCCACTTTCGATGCATAATAGATGGTCGGGCCCAGCTTTCAATCTCCTAGGTTTCACAATTACTTCAAAGTCATATTCCTGAAATAACAACAACCATTGCAGCGCAGCGACTTCATGTTCTCGGTTCTACCAATTCTATAGTTCCTCATCTAAATCTGAAAAGCAGGAGTTATCCTTATCCCAGTTAAGTTTTCCATCGGCTCTCGGGTTGATCCAATCTTCATCTCGTGCAGTCAACTTATATATATGATCGGCATCATCATTTGCGTGCATCGGCTCGGTATATCGCTCTCCTTCTACAAGATCTAGGGGGACCACAACTTTGGTTCCATTATTTTCAAATACCATACTTTTGCGCTTAAGATTGACGATGCCACCGATATCGATAGTCGAATCTAAACCCAATAGCGCAGGATAGGGGTCAGTATCATCAACAATCTGTGTAACTTCAAAGTCTGTGAGTATCCTAAATCCTTCGATATCTACAACTACTTGCAAGAGCCTTCCTAATGGGATAATCATTTGCTGATTTTCCATGCACAACTGGATAGTGAACCATTCCAACTTAGGTTCTCCCATTCGTTTCCAAGTCTGCTTTGGTAAAACATTCGCACCAGATCCTAGATCCAGAACGACCTGATCCATCTCATATGCACCAATCTGAGCAGTCAAGCGCATTTCCCGTCAAGTTCTTCTTTTATTCTTATAGATCTTATTAACAACCTTATGCTCCATCCAGAGTCGTTCTTTCTCTACGCAGTTGTCTATTAACACTTGGAGGTTCTCAACTTCCTTCTTATTTCACAACAATTTAATACAATCCTACAGGAATGGCTTTATCTCTTCACCTCCTTCAACTACGTCCATCGATTTGTTTGATTTTGACATGCTCGCTTCTGTGAAACCCTTCTTCGCTTCTACAAAGGTTTCCTTTTCTCTATGTAAGTTGAATCCTTCCTTTCTTTCAGGTGCTTTTTGGATCCAGAGATCAGTCTCAAGCTTTGTCCCTTTGTCTTCACCAGTGGTTGCACCACTCCTAGTGACGATATTCACACTTGGTTCTTCTTCACGCAGCTCAGCTCTTACCATCTGAATATTTTGAGTGGGAATTTGTTGTTTCTTTTCCTGCATTTTTGCAATCAACACAACACAATCTTCAATAACATGATCAAATTGTCTACATTACCTGCAATACTGTTATGTTGGATTCGAACATTCGCACGCATAATGACCCACGTTTCCACAATTATAACAGATGAGTTGCCCCCTTCCTCGACCAACTCCTCCTCTTCCTCGTCCTCTACTTTGGAATCCACCACGCGCAGACGGGGATGCTGGTGAGGTTCGTTTAGCATGCATCCTATATAGGATAGCTCGGTCAATCATCAAATCGAAGCTGCGACAGTGTCTCGTCATGTCCCACTAATGAGCAAAATTTGCAAAAATTTTGCTTAAGCTCATGATATATTTACCAATCCTTGGGCAAAAGTCTATTGTGTGCATACCCGTTAGTTAACAAATCGCACACCACACCGTAAGAGTTCCACATGGCCTTATCGCTCTTCAGCAGACTTGTTCCCCCGGCTGATAAGTAGTCATTTAATAAAGAGCACTGATGATTGTGATGCCCTGTAACTTTGCAGCGTATACACCATACATTTGTGCATGCCTCCTTTCCCTTATCCTTACGCAAACTCTAAATTTATAAGTGCATTGCCTCCAATTGGCTCTGGATTTGCTGGGTCCCGATCTGCGCAGTTCGTATCGATGAAGATTCTAGCTTCATTACAATCTCTACAGCTTTGGCTTGTGTGGCAATATTCTGTTGACTTAGGGGTCGGTGCAGATGTGGTAGCAGCATAGCAATGAACAACTCTTTGTGTTGGGTGTCATCAATAGTAAACCCTCCATCTCTGATTGTGTGCTTCACCCGTTGATCTGCGTCCCATACAGATTCGTTCACTTCTTGGCGAATCTCCTTCAACTCAGTGACACATTGAGCAAATGATTTCAGCTTCTTGAATTGTTCCTTTAATGCAGCCTTCAAATTATCAATAGTTTCATTAGGATTTGTCGCCACATACCTTATGTTCCAATCCAGCGCACGGCGTTGAAAAGTAGTGGCCAGTTGTTCTTTCTTAACATCCTCATTATTAACCTGCTACGTTGTCCATACAGTGTCAATAACAAACCAGAATTGGTCTATGTCTTCGTTCCCGATACCACGGAAGGTGGGTAACTTCATAGAGGTGGCCATCTCAGCGTCTGGTGGTGGAGGTGGAGGGTGAGTGGATGGCTTGTCAGGGTGAGATGAGTTTGGTAGTGGAGTGGATGGGATCTAAACTATGGCTAACAACCCAAGACTATCCTGATCTTGCAATTCCTCTTCTTCAGAGAGCGCAGATTCACCAGAGCTATTGATTTCAGACTCTTCGTCACTGTCAGATTTACCTTTGAGAGGGCTATAAACAAAACCTTCTTCTAGATCTACTCTATAAATTCTTCCATTGCGCGTAGTTGGACCTCTACGGGACATTCACTCAATATGATTGCACAGAGTACCATGTTCACACAATAGCATTTTAATCCATAGTTTCAGAGAGCAAAGGGACTTACCTCTACGGCCCTTGAAAAACCTTCGTACAGCCTCAAAATACGATACAAATTGATCAATAGCAAATTCAGTCACAAATCCTCCCATAATACTATTGATCCAATGATCCACCGCACGGGTGATCTTGTTGTTATTTGTCTCTAATTGTTGTACCACCTTCGAGGTCCACTGAGTGATTGCGTCGTCCTTTGCGCAGGTCTGGAATTCAATAAGCCTAGACAACCACTCGTGCAACTCGATTGCAAAGGAAGCAAATAAAATTATGTTGACCTCTGTGTAGATATACCTTTGCGCCCAATCTTCGACAGACAATGTAGAGCTTATGTTTTCTTGGATCACAAATTCATGTGTCTTCTTATCAAGCCAATCTTGCAGTTCGTTCTTTGTCGAATGCTAATACATCAAATCTCCCTCAAAATGATCTTGTTCCAGGCAACGGAACCATTTGTTGGCTTGAGGAGTCCTGACTCAAGTTCGGAGTTTTCACGCAACCGACAAAACCCTCCAACTATTGGCCCTTTCGGTAGTGACTTGCTTGTGCAGACCAAAGTCTCACCCGAAGCAGTATGGGGGGGGTGCTAAAACCAAGTTTCCACACCCTGAGAGAGCTTTTGATGTGGTAGATCTAATCAGACTTACTGCAGATTTGTGTAGCCACAGTTAATGGTAACAGATCTAACTCTTTCACAGGTTGTCACAGAATAATTCAATATATTTTGCACACAGCATACTTCATTCAACTCCAGTTATCTAACATTGACTAATTCTAACGCATAGGTGCAATTAACCAATTGCATAAGTAAATACGCAACAACAGAACAGATTCAAATCTACAGCAATTAACAGATAATCTAAGACAGTAAATCACATAAGAATCTGGGTTCGCCCAAAATGCCATCTTTATTAAGAGATTTGCAATTTAGTACAATCTATCTTCTACGCACACAGCAGCAGAGTCCGCACACAACTCAAGACTTAGGTCTCCACGCACACAACCAATAGGAGCCATTATACCTAGACAAAAATCAAACTAACAAAACTAATCAAGATTCATTCATTCATGTCTATCGTATTATGTCATTTCGTTCGCTATCCTTGCTCAACTCTTACATATTTATATTATCAAAACGCGCACATACCATGGTCTCAAACCATGGTTTAAGACTCACGGTTTTTCCCCTTAACCCTTTACAATAATTAAGGGACTTTGACCTGCCCCAAAGCCCCTTTGACCATCTATGCGCAGCGCGTACAACAAAACTTAAACAAAATTAACCCAAAAAAGTACCCCAAGGGGCCTCGCTCCAACAAAACTCAATGTTGTATCTCATCTTTTCACTTGTTCGCTTCCATACTACTCACTAGTAGTGCCTTAGTCCATCGAGGCCACTACACATCGAGACTCCAGGAGGGTTGCCCCCTAACACTGTTGCAAGTCACGTCTGTAGTGTACACGGGCTAATCCAATCTGCTCTCTAGGTAGGCCTAATTCCCAAGCTCCAAACTGCCAGGCTAACAGCCACTTTAGTCCATCAAAGCGCTACATTTCGACACCAATCTTCACCCAGCCTTCAACTTCTCTTTGTTATGTCAAGATAGTTCGTCTAGGGCTACTTTGGGTGTCCAACACTTCCCTCCGCCAAATAAATGGCACCCAATACTACAGTGTCGAAACTGCTCCTAGGATAGACTCTTTACCACCACGGAAGGTCCTCCACATGGCACCAACGTCCTGCAACGCTAATCCAAATCCGGTCACCAAACTGTGACCCAACACATACCAAACATTGTTGTTTCGTCTTGCTGCAACACTACAATTCTGGAACTGGTTAGGCCACAAAAAACACAGTCCCTAACCACCCAAAGAACTAGCCCAGAATTGCTCCTTTTGATGTGGTTTGTTCTCCAAGTGATTGATGCCCTTTGTGTTGCTCTCCTAGGTTAGTCTACAACCCAAAATACAATGTTGTCTCCCTAGGAGGATTGTGGCACTCTTCAACATTCCAAACTAGGGTTGCGGCAGCCTCTTGGAAGCATTGTCCACCCTCCTAAAAAGCCTTAAACCCTTCGTTGCTCCTCCCTGGGTTGCGGCCTCCACAAACAACCCTTTGATGGCCAACAAAACAATCTGCACCCCACTCAACTTACTCGGACTCCTTTAACAGATTTTGGACCCTTGTTGACTCATGAACATACCTCCTCCACGTTGTCTTGGCCTTCTAGTTGCATCCCAATTTCAGAGCTATTTGAGTTCCTCTCTTAGGTATGTATTGCACCAATGGATGAGAAAATGACATGTCCTCACCTTGTATTTATATCCAATACAAGGGCTCCACGAATTATGAAGAGACACATCTATTGGACAAATTTTACTTCAAGCCTACATGACTCGAAAACCAATTATCATTTGTCAACTTCAAAAATTCATTTCTCCACTTCTACAACTCGGAATTCAATGATTTTCGAAGCGTTGGATTCTCCTTTCTGCCCTCTATTGTTTCATGCCATCACATGAAGAAATGTGCTCCTGGAAATGCCTAACACACATTTTGGTGCAAAACACCAAACTTGGTTCCAACCCCACAAGTGACCCTTATGGTGCTTTGCCCTCCAAACCCTGAACTCTAAGGCATGGAGTACCTCCCAAGCTACAAAAATCAACACTCCCTTTTAGCGAGGGAGGTACCTCGAAGACGAGGAGGTAGTTCATCATCATCATCATTGCTCGCAAGACTTTCACAACTCTTGGAGCTCACAATCGTAGCAATCCTTGTATAGTGAACTATGCCCTTCTTGAAAGTGTCATTGTCATTGCTGGAAGCACCCTGCTTCTTCTTCTTTTCCTATATTGTTTTCCAATTCCTTCATGATTCCTTCTAGGTAAGATGTGGAAGCGCCCTTGCTTCCCACTGACCAGACGCTCTTCTTGGGCTGCAAAGTCTCCCTATTAATCTGCAAGCTCCCTTTAAAACTCAACTCCCTTTAGTCTCTGGAACCTAGACCTTCTTCTCTAGAAAGTGTACCTTCTTCTCGAGAAGTTGTACATGCTCCTCCTTCTCTAGAACATTCACCTGCTCCACTTGCTTCTTTCCATGATCCACGGGCTTGCCCGTCAACTTGTAGAGACCACGCTCTCTAACTCTGAGTACAATCTCATTAGACTTAGAGCCTCTAGGCTTGATTCTTGCCTTCCCATCCTGGAACAAGACCTCAAACCCCTTCCTCTCCATCATCGAGACAAATCACACTATATACGAGTCCTGGTACAAATTGTATATCCTAGACCCGCATCATACATCATGTCTCCATCTTGAATGGCACCATACCCGATCCTCGGATCTCCAACTGAACCTTGTATCCCAACACCATGTCCAACTTTGAGTCCCATTCAACGAGAGTCTCAAAAACCTCTTGTGACCTTGTCATATGCTTCATCACACCACTATCCACATAACATCAATCCTCCTGGATAGTAGCCTATAAGAAATGAGAAATCATAGCAAAGTCCTCTTCTTCCAATCTCTTGGAGAGATCATCTATCTTAGCTTAGGTGGCAACACCGACGATCTGCTTTCCTTTCCTCTTTTCATCGTCTCCCCTCTTCATCGAACATCTTGACAAAAAATGACCCATCTCGCCACAGTTGAAGCACTTGACTTTACTCAAATCCTTCTTCGGCTTACCCTTCATTCACGCTGCAAGTGTCATGTCCTCCTTTACCTTCCTCGATGGATGAAGATCCTCGTCTCACAACTCTTCCTTAATGATGTCGCCCAATAGTCTATTCCAGTCTAGCAATTTCTCCCTGGCAACGATTCCTTTAATGAAGGGCTTCCATTCCTCGATGAAACCTTTCAAGGCAATCATTACCATATCTCCATCTGAAATTTTGACATTGACGACAGCAAGCTCATCTCTGACCTGAGACAAACCTCGTCAAATACGAAGTCACTCCTTCACGCTTTATCATCTTGGTGGACTTCAACTTATCCTCCAATACTAGTACCTAATTCTTGTTCTTATTTTGGAACAAATTTTGAAGAGCCATCCACATCTCATGTGCATTGTTCTTCCCAAACAAATAAGGTATCAAGGAATCCTTCACACCATCAAGGATGATCAACCTCGCCTTCATATCCAAATCTTCCCATATATTCAGCTCCTTAGGGTCGGTTGGCTTCTTGATCTCTTTCTCGGCAAAATCCCAGATCATGTTGACCTGCAAGACCAAGTTGATCCTTTCCTTCCAAGGAGTATAGTTGGACAACCCCTCCAACTTGTCCTCATAACAGTGACATGCCTGCAACTTCGACATTGTAGTGAGCCCTTCACTTCCAATCTAACCAACTCCCTCTCACGTTATCCTTTGCTACACACAACTATGATTCACTAACTTTCAAAGTAGCTCAAACACGCTCTAATACCATGTTGAATTTCCACAACCTTGGATCTAGGTTGGAGTCTTAAAATCACTGACGCTACCGAACCAAGAATCTCAACCATGAACTACTTTGCACAGCGGAAATATAAAGCAGTAAATCACATTTGCACAAATATACACAGTTTTAACAAAATTGTACAATAATGTACAATCACCAATCTTTGTTATATTAAACCAAAATCTAAATAATACAACATTTTATGGTATATAAGATATAATGACAAACTCAATGTCATATCTCGTCATGTCGGGGCTTCGCTTCTGTATTGCTCACTAGTAGCGCCTTAGTCCATCAAGGCCAATACGCATAGAGACTCCAAGAGGGTTGCCCACTAACATTGTTGTAAGTCATGCCTGTAGAGTGCACACAGGTTGATCCAATCTGCCCTCTAGATAGGCCTAATTCCTGAGCTCCAAAATGCGAGGCTAGCAGCCACTTTTGTCCATCAAAGTGTTGCACTTCGGCAACGATCTTCACCCAACCTTTAGCTCCACTTTATTACGTCAAGATAGCTCGTCTAGGGCTAATTTGGGTGTCCAACACACTGCTCTCCGCCAGATCAATGGCACCCAATACTACATTATCGATTTCGCTCCTAGGATAGACTCCTCGCCACCATAGAAAGTCCTCCACACAGCACCAACAAGCTACAACATTGATCCAAATCTAGTCACCAAATTGTGGCCCAACACATACCTAACACTATTGTTTCGTCTTGCTACAACGATGCAATTCTGGGACTGGTTAGGGCACAAAAACACAATCCCTAACCAGCTAAAGAACTAGCCCATAATTGTTCATTTTGTTGTGGTTTCTCCTCCAAGTGATCGATGCCCTTTGTGATGCTCTCCTAGGGTAGTCTAACCCCTCCTCTTAACAAATTTCAGACCCTTGTTCACTCATGAACAAGCCTCCTCCTCCACGTTGTCTTGGCCTTCTAGCTGCGTCCCAATTTCAGAGCTATCTCAGTTCCTCTCTTAGGTATGTATTGCACAAATGGATGAGAAAATGACATGTCCTCACCTTGTATTTATATTCAATACAAGGGCTCCACGAATTATGAAGAGACACATCTATTGGACAAATTTTACTTCAAGCCTACATGACTTGAGAACCAATAATTATTTCTCAACTTCAAAAATTCATTTCTCCACTTCTACAACTCGGAATTCGACGATTTTTGAAGAGTTGGATTTTCCTTGCTACCTTATGTCGTCTCATGCCATCACATGTAGAAATGTGCTCTCGGAAATGCCAAAACACATTTTGGTGCAAAACCCCATACTTGGGTTTCAAGTGCACAAGTGACCCTTGTGGTGCTTTGCCCTCCAAACCTTGAAACCTAGGTCTTGAAGTACCTCCCAAGCTACAAAAATCAACACAATAAACATAAAAAGAAGAAGATATGCACCAAGAACCAACTCCAAGGGTTGAAATAGAAGAAATCAATTCGATTATATATTGCAATGCATTGGTTAGAAAAACCACTCCCCAAACTCTCAAGACAGAAGGATATATCAAGAAGAAAAAGGTAATAGTGTTGATTGATTCAAGTAGTACCCATAATTTTATTGATTGTAAGATAGCCAAGGATTTGAATTGCTTTATATATCCAACATCAAAGTTTTAGGAGATGGTCGCATATGGAGGAACTATAAATTGTGCGGGGAAGTGCCATAATTTCAGTCTAACCATGGGAAAATATGTATTGAATAGTCCAAGGATTGTCAGTCCAATGGGTGGTGTTGAAGTTGAATTAAGAATTCAATCGTCACAATCTTTTGGGACAATAGCTTTTAATTTTCAAGAACTCTTCTTGAAATTTTTCTAGGGAGGAATGCAATTTGAATTAAGGGGTATAACAACGATAGCTGGTAAGATAATCAACTCTAATGGCATGAAAAATCTTTTGAAGAACGGACAATGAGGTGTTATTACATAATTATGCTCACTAGATGCTCAAACATCTAAGTCATCCATTTCTCCAAATCTCCAAAGAGTCCTTGACAATCATTCCAAGGTATTTCAAACTCCCAACGATCTCCCACTTATACATGATCATGATCGTGGTATTCACTTGATTCTAAGAATTGTTCCTCCAAACATCGTACCTTACAAATATCCCTATGCCCAAAAGGGTGAAATTGAATCTATGGTTGCGGAAATGCTAGAGGCTGGTATAATTCAACCAAGCCAAAGTTTTTTTTTCTCTTCTCCAGTAGTATGGGTGCACAAATAGAATGGAGTTTGGTGCATGTGTCTAGATTATAAAGACCTCAATAAGCTCAATATTAAAGATAAATTTCCCATTCTTGTCATTGACGAAATGTTGGATGAAATACGTGTATCAATTTACTTCACCAAGCTGCATCTTCATTCGAGAAATCATCAAATTAGAATGAAGACAAAAGACATTTTGAAAACAGCATTCAAAACTCATGAAGGTCATTAGGAGTTTGTGGTCATGCATTTTGTCCTTACTAATGCACCTTCCACACTTCAAGGTTTGATGATTTCCACTTTCAAACCCTTTCTTAAAAAAAAAGTGTTAGTGTTTTTTGATTATATACTAATCTATAGTAAGTCTTGGAAAGATTATGTTCAACATGTTAACAAAGTGTTCAAACTATTGGAGGAGAAACAATTGTATGTAAAAACCTCCAAATGTTTCTTTGGGGTACAGGAGGTGGAATACATGGGTCATATTGTATCTCAAGAGGGCATTAAGGTAGACCCTAACAAAATTAAAGCCATCAAGGAATGGAAAATCCCTAAAACATTAAGGCATCTTCGAAAATTTCTCAAGTTGGCAGGGTATTATCACAAAGTTTGTTAAGAATTATTGGCAACTAGCAACACCTCTAACAACATCACTGAAGACTCAAGAAGCAACTAAGGGAATTGAACATCTTAAAATGGCAACGTCCCAAGCTCTGGTCTTAACTACACGAGATTTCACAGAAGCATTTATTATGGAATTTGATGCCTCAAAAAATGGCATTGGTGTTGTTTTTATGTGAAAAAGAAGACTCATTGTCTTTAAATGTATTCCAATCAAGGGAAAGAATTGACACAAACCTATTTATAAGAAGGAAATGTTGGCAATACTACATGCCCTGAAGCAATGGTGTCCTTACTAATCTGATATGGGTGGTTGACTTGTTTTACTATGCAAGCACCTCCCACTCAATTAAAACAAATTAAGGATCTTGCTTATGCATGCATGTGCAGAATTGAATTCTTGATTCAGGTGTATGTGTTTTAACTGGTTTAGGGCTTTATGTGTGAGCAATTAAACATTTGTTTAAGCTGATTAAAAACATGTACAAAAACCATAAATTGCAGCAAATTAACCAACAACACATAACAGCAAACATAATAAAGGAGTTCGCCCTCAACACTTGGGCTATGTCTCCTTGAGCCTCTGTCAATGGACTTAGCTCTTTGAATTGAGATGGTCAATTTCTTTTACAAGCTGATGCTCAACTCCAATGGTTGTTTGGACTGTACCAATGGGTTTAGAATATCAAAATACCCCTGGATTGACTTCTCAATCTCTAGAAATGGACCTAGGCTCCCTTGGGCTTGACATCTTTGGTCGGTGTCCTTGAGCTTCCCTGAGCTTCTCTGTGGCACAAACTCTCCTAGAAGTCATCTTCTACTCCTGAACCTGTTCTATTGTCTCCAGCATATATCAATCATCCAAAATAGGTTGTTCATTCGCTCAGAATGAACTCAGGCTCCCCGTTTTATGCCTCCAACACCTGGTGGCACTAGGCTCCCTAAAACTTCCTTGTGGCTACTTTGGCTCTAGAAGTCTCCAAATGCTTCTGCAAACCCCATCATTGGATTCAGCAGGTTCAAGATAGTCAAAAATGACTATTCATTCACTCAAAGTGGCCTCTGGTTGCTCTGGCTATGCCTCCAACACCTTGTGGCACCCTGTGGCTATGGGCTCACTGAAAACTTCCCTGTAGCATCTTTGCCTTCATAAGTCTCCAAATGCTTCTACAAACCACATCATTGGATTCAGAAGGTTCAAGATAGTCAGAAATAACTATTGGTTTCCTGAGAATAGCTTCTGGCTGCGCTGGCTAGGCCTCATTCTCCTGCTCGCTCCTGGTGGCCCTTGGAACTTCTCTGAAACAAAATCATGCTCAGAAGTTCTCAGTTGGCTCTGCAAACCTCACTAATGGCTCTAGAATGCTCAAATCAGTCGGGAATGACTCTTCCTTCACTCAAAATGGTCAAAAATTGAGCCTTCTACACTTTTTCACAATATCTCCTTAGAAAACTCCACTAAATGTGGAGAACTCCAGTTCACTGGAGTTAGATTAGGTGTCAGATCCACGGTCCTTGCTATCCCTTCATTCTGCGGCTTGCTCTTACTGTTTGTTCCACCTTCAACATTCCACGACTATGCAATCCCTGATTCTATATGCAGAGTTCAAGACTCCATGACAGCCACCAATTTGGATCCCACTCAGTTGGTCGATCCGATTATGACTCTGTTTTCCATTTCGAACCTAATCATGTAACTTTGAATTTTGAGAAAATCCTTAGGCTCTGATCCCAATATGATCACTTACCTAATGGGATGAGACTTCAAGGTAAAAACATATCATAATAGTCTTAAATACTTCTTGGAACAAATATTAACTTCAGAAGAGCAGCAAGAAAGGGTCACAAAGATGTTGGATTATGACTTTCAAATCAACTACGGAAAAGGAAGCAAAATGTTGTTGAAAATGCACTCTCCAGAAATGATGAGGATGTGGAGGCATTGTTTTGTGCCCTATTATCCAACCCGATTGGATAACTAAAGCAAGGATGAATGTAAGAATGACAAAGCGGTGTGGACACATTCAAAAGTTGCAGCAAGATCCCAGTGCATCTGATACATTAATCGGATGATTCAATATGGTACAAAGATCACTTATATCTATGTAGGAACTCTAAACTCAAATAAAAGGTTATTTTGGAATTGCATAGCTCTCTTATAGGAGGGCACTCAGGATTTTTAAAAACTTACCACAGGATCAAGAAGCAATTTTTTGGGATGGCCTTAAATCTAATATTCAGAAGTTTGTGGTAGAATGTTTGGTTTGACAACAAAATAAAGTTGAGACAATTAATACAAGGACTTTTACAATCATTAGTGATTCCAAGTCAATGTTGGGATGAGGTCTCAAAGGATTTTATCATGGGTCTACCCAAGTCCAAAGGAAAGAGTTTCATCATGTTGGTAGTTAATAAACTTATCAAATATGCACACTTTTGTTCATCTCATCATTTTAACTCCAGTACAGTCGTTAATGCATTTGTGGAGACAACGCAACAGCTACATGGAAACCCAAAGATTATTACAAGTGACAGAGATCTCGTTTTCACTAGAAATATTTGGACATAATTATATTCTTGCATCGTAACTCAATTGGTTCATAGTTTGTCTAATCAATCACCAAATTGACAGGAAAACTAAAAAAGTGAACAAATGTTTAATAGGATATATTCATTGCTTTGTATCCGATAAACAAACACATGGGTTAAGTGGTTACCTCTAGAAGAATGGTGGTATAACACTTCCTTCCATACCACAACAAACATGACCCCATTTATGGCACTCAACTCTTAAAGGATAACTTGACTATGGCACATAATCAAATGAAACAACAAGCAAATTAGCATAGCAATGAAAAAAAAATAACGTTCACAATTGGGTATTTTTACAACTACAACAATACAAACAAATGTCCCTCAAGCAACCTAAGAAGGATAATAACTTATCACCCAAGTACTATGGCCCTTATAAGGTATTACAAAAGATTGGTACTATGTTATACAAATTAGTGTTGCATGCATCTTCATGAGTACACCTAGTTTTCCATGTTTCATGCTTAAAGAAGGTTATAAGTGACAAGCTCTCAGCCTAAACTATATTGTTATAACCTGAAAAGGAAGGAAAAATCATATTAAAGTAAAGAAATCATTGAAACAAGAACATGGCAGTTATGGAATCGATCAATTTCGGAGTATATCATTAAGTGGAAGAACTTACCAACTGAATATTCCACTTAGGAAGTTGAGTATTTTATACAGAAGCATCAAGAACTATTAAAGCATTAAGGAAAATACTTTTTAAAGGTGTGGCATGTTACATCCCTATAATACTAGTGTTGCTCACATATTGTTATTATTGCGCCCCATAGAAGCCCACTATTATTATTGTTGTGTTGTTTATTATTATTGTTATGTAGGCCCTAATTATAGTTTTATATTTTAGACTCCTATATATAGCAAGAAAGTCTTGTTATTTGAATCATCAAAGGATTTTGTTCATTTATGGGATGTAAAAGGAGGATGGACCCCTCAAAGTGGCTTATTTTCAAGGTGTTGATCAATCTTTTCTTATGTTTTTACATTATATTAGTTTGGGTACATAACAAAAAATCCCTCCTTTAATAACAAAAAGGTACACATAAAGGACCCTCTTCTCCAATGTGTAATTGGGTATTGAAAACTTTAAAATTACCCTTTTGTGAGGTATTTTTCTACCACTAAATCTCCCTTCAAGTGATGATATTCAACTTGATGAAATTTAAATTAATGATGTGTCTTTATGTCCTTATAGTTGATGTGTGATATATTTGCATTTTGGTAATATAACTTTAAAATTCTTAATGAAAACTTTTTTTCACAAATATTGTGACTTACGTTAGCGATGGGAACTTAATTCTTTATTAATTTCACTAGTAATATGTCAACCATATACTCTCAAGCATTCATTGAGACCTCTTCATAAGAATAGTGATTTATAGGAGCAATAATAATACATTTAATTAATTTAATTTTTCATGTATTTCCAAAATATCTCAACACAAGCATATCAAAAATAAGGTGAGTGTGCTCATTGGATGTGGAATTTAATTCAACATTTCCCTACACTTAAAATTTGGCTAAACCTATAAAGAAATAAAACAAAATATGATTAGAAACAATAATTGTATTTTTCCCTTTGAAAATTGATTAAATTTATTTTATTATTTTAACATTTTCCTTCATATGTCCATTTTAGACTTAAAATTTATGTTAGGTTTTTTATTTGTTTTAATAATTTCATAGAATTTTTTAATTAACTTATGACCTCAAAATGACAACTCATATTTGCATATTTAATCATTCCTTTCCCATCAATATTGATCTTTTTTTATTTTCAAAATGCACAACTAGGCTTAATTTTTTTTTGAGACTTTCCATTTTAGTCTCAAATTTTTCTTTATGAACTTTATTTGTTTTAATCATTTTGCAATTTTTTTGAATTAACTTAGGGTTTCATAATGACAACTCATCTTTGCATATTAATGATTCCGTGCCAATTAATATTGATGGTTTTTGGTTTTCGAAATGCACAACTTTGCTTGAAAGTTTTTTTTAAGACATTCATGTATGTTAATTGCGGCCAAAGACACAACCAACAAAGAAATTCCAATATAATTATTGTTACAAAAAAGTTAAATAAAACAAGCTGGAAGTGTAACCAAAGGTCAGAATTAGAAACTGGTTTTGACGCCAAATGAAATGAACAATAATCCATTCTTTAAGGAATATCCAACATAGGAATGAAAAACAATTGAAACAACTGTAGGACCACTAATATAATTTTAATAATGAATGAGATAAATTATAAATTCTCTCAAACAATGCCATGTGACAATATATTTATATGCATTGGTTAGTTATGATGGTAGATAGGTCATGTCCCTTGGTTAGGTCATCTCTTTTAGTTAGGATATATTACTTAATTTATTTTTATTACTTATTTGATGTTTATTTATATGGGTATATTCATTATGAAGGTTTTTTAAATGAAAAAACCTTACTTATTTGATGTTTATTTATATGGGTATATTCATTATGAAGGTTTTTTCATCAAAAAAAAACCCCAATTACTACTTGCATCGTAAGAAAAAAATATATGACAACCAAAATAGGCAAAACATTGATGCATTGTAGCTATTTGACAAAATAACTAGGCCATCATAGTCTTCACAACCCTTGAGTATGATTTGAGACTACAAATCTCATCTCCCACACTTCTTTGTTGTGTATGGCAATGCATACAATCAAATCATCTAAAGTGAACAATTTCTAACTTACGTTAACCAATGGGCCAAATGCTTACACAATCTTATTTACAAATTTGGTTTTGCGTTATGTTAGTAACCAAACGTTGTCTCTAACTTAGCACCCCACAACAACTTTATGTCCATGCCACCCTAAGAAGCTCAATGTCATTTCTTCAATCTTTAGCCATTCTTACTACCACAATCTATTTATTTGCATAGTTTGACATTAACAACTTTAATAAGTTAATTGTCATCTACTCTTTTTGTGTCGTAGAAGCTTTCAACTAGACTTGCAAAACAAGTCAATTGTCATCTATTCTTTTTGTCTCAATAGCTACCTTCAACAAGACTTGCAAAGTAGGCTTTTGAGGTTTAGCCAACCCACGAGTTCATTGAAGCCATTACCAACTATAAAGCCCAAGTCAAGTAGACCCACAAAGGAATTGTGGCAATTCAATTAATGTTAATAAGAAGTTGTTCAAGTCAAATAAGAGTTGAAAAGACTATCAAGTTCGACAAATGAATGAATGCCATCTTTGAAAAAAAAAATACAACTCTTAAATTAAAACATTTAAGTTGATCCACTGCAATTTATTTTTGTGAGTTAATATTTAATGGTGCTGATGATTTTAATGAATGATGTAACACAATAATGGGTTTTTCATTTTAGAGATTAGCATTTTCTACTTCAACCCAACTCATTTTTTGTTATTGAGATTAGCCTTCTATAGTTAAATGGGTCTCAATGGTGGGTTTGTATATCTAGGTTGAGTATAAATCAAATTTTTGTTTCATGTGTGTTTTTTCATCCATGCCAAGATGAAAATTCGAGATCTTTCTACTATGGGTTAATGTGATGCATGTCCCAATAATTAGTTTGCACAAGAGTTTTGAGAGAGATCAATCATTAGTGGATTTCTACACCTCGCACCGCGTATTAGCAAATTTGGTAATAGTTCTACCCATTGTTGACACGTGCTGATAATGTTTAGGACTCTCATCAAGAACTAACAATGTGACAAGTGAATTTGATTCTCTAAATGTTTTCAAGGTACACGTCACCTAATCAATGACTACATATCAACAAGAACCAATCTTTTGTTACTAAGAGATTGAAGCATTTCAAAAGCAAATGAAATTCATTTCTTTCCAATGAAAACCATTACACAAAAACATAAGGGATGCTTCCCCACTATAGTGGATAACATCCCTAATAAACTCGTCAACATAGGCTAACGCATCTTAGCAAAGAAGATTCAAAAACAAATGAACTTTCATATAGGGAATATAGATGGATTTTTTAAATAGCAAAGATTATTATAATGATCATGTCTTTATTCACCTTAATATATAAAGAGCACTCTCCTTAATTGCATCCATGCCAAGATGAAAATTTGAGACCTTTCTACTATGGGCTAATGTGATGCATGTCCCAGTGATTAGTGTGCACAAGAGTTTTGCGAAAGATCAATCATTAGTTGATTTCTACACCTCGCACCATGTATTAGCAAATTTGGTATTAATTCTACCCATTGTTGACATGTGGTGATAATGTTAGATCTAAGACTTTTGTGATCCATAATGTAGACAAAAGAACTTTCAGATTAATCACATCATCAAGACTAATCACATAACTTCCTAATGATGTGATTAATCTGAAAGTTCTTTTATCTACATGTGGTGATAATGTTTAGGACTCTCATCAAGGACTAACAATGTGACAAGTGAATTTGAATCTCTAGATGTTTTCAAGGTACATGTCACCTAATCAATGACTACATATTAACAAGAACCAATCTTGCATTACTAAGAGTTTGAAGCATTTCAAAAGTAAATGAAATTCATTTTTTTCCAATGAAAACCCTTACACAAAAACCTAAAGGATGCTTCCCCACATTAGTGGATAACATCCCTAATAAAATCGTCAACATAGGCTAACGCATCTTAGCGAAGAAGATTCAACAACAAATGAACTTTCACATAAGGAATATAGATGGATTTTTTAAATAGCAAGGATTATTATAATGATCATATCTTTATTCACCTTAATATATAAAGAGCACTCTCCTTAATTGCATGTAAACATTTTCATAGTGGTTGTATATGATATATTATAAATCTCATAGCATTAAATATATATGTTCATTACCTAACCTATATATGTTGATATCTAAGGTACAAAGATTGATATATGGGTTAATCTAGTTGCATAGGTCAAAGAAATGTGAACAGATCAACTCTAGGATCTTAATAAATCTAAATCATATATATATTTCTTATAACCTTAACAAAGCAAGTTTAAGGTGTGAGATTGGCAAAGAGATATACTTTGTCAATGGGATCCTCGGCTACAATCATGTGAAGATCACTATATTTGATTGGTATAAGATGTGACTTTAATGATGAATTGGGAACATTTACAATGAAATGACGCAATTTCGCCTAACTACATCTCACATAATCTAAAATAGGATACCACCAAAAAAATCACAAATTTCATCCATAAACTCATGGAAAGTTGCTTAAATAGATTAATTTAATGAACATGGCCTAATATTTGATTAATGTTCCAACATTATAATGTGAAATATCCTTCCATCACAAAGTACGCATCTAATGTATTCTTCACGAAAAGATTTAATATTCACTATCAATTAAAAGGGGCAGAAAGTTAATCATAACAATAATCATCAAGGGATAAACTACACAAAGCAAAAGAACTCTAGTTCCAACTAGGCTAACTAACCTATGCAACTACACTAAAATTTATCATAGTAAATTAAGCTTTTGTGCAAGCTAAAAAGTTCTATAAAATAACCCTTACAATGTTCAAACCTTGGATGCAACGCATTAGCATATTATCCAAGCTATAATGAACTAATGAGCAAACATGATCATATTCAGTTTGTTGATGCTCTAGATTGGGATATCAATCGAACAAAAATAACTTTAAAAACTTGATACTAACATATGTGCATTTTTCTCAAAGATGATGAACTCAAGTGTAAATATCTTTAATATAACCTCTTTAAAAAGTGTCACAAAGACAATTGTCTAGTAAAAGATGAACTATAAATTGTTGCAAAGCATCATATTTATAAAGGTTGCAGTGGTGGTAAAAGTGACAATACTAGTGAACACATACAATAGTCACGACAAGGACAATGGAAACAAGAGTTTTCTAGACCATATAGTTGGATGATAATTTATAACATGGACGTAACGTATAGTTGAATGTTAATTTATAATATGGATGTTGATTTATAGTGTCAAGAATATTCCTAGTGCAAACTAGACACTAATCTCCTTGATTGAGTTCAATTCCACAAGCATAGGAAACTCCATCATTTGCAACTACACTATTATTGAATCAAACACTCATGTCATCAAGTTCTAACATATGAGATTAAAGAATGATTTTTTTCTCAGTCGCCCAATAAATAGGGGAAATTAAACTTACCTTGCATAGCGTACATACCATAAGTAAGATTTTATTATTATGTAAGACTTTCTTGAAAATGTTTAAGAATGAAATTTATTTTTCCAACAAATTAATTTGTCCTACTTTCTTTTAACAACGTTACACCAAAGTCTCCATCTAAATAGTTGTGTATCGTTATACATAATCCTAAAATAACTTTCATCTTTATATTAACCAACTTTAATATAAATTTTCTAAATAAATTCCCCTAACAAAATCGTATAAATCTTAATATACATTATTTAATTAAATTTTAAAATACATAAATTAATTATTATGTCATAATAATCCTTCAAAATCAAGGTCAAGTTTTTTCCATTTATAAACAAAGTTCTTACTAACGAAATCATTATGCAAACCAAAACTCATACAAAATATTCCGAAGGTGGAGAAAATTTGCATTTTTTTATTTGTTCACTAACAACACAATCATCTTTAATATATTTTTCACTAACAACGTCATCGTAATAAATGATTGAGCCACTACTCATGCAAAATGAGACAAAAATGTTAGCTTAAAGTTGCATTCTTTATCTGGTTGACTAAGAAGAATATTTTATATAAATGCCTTGATCTAGTGACTAACGCATTAATGATACATGGAGTGCTAAGTCGATTATTTGGATGCTGGTGAGGATGCATGGAGTGCTAAGTCAATGATGGTGCTTACGGGATAAAATTATTGGTAACAAAGTATGAAAGTAGAGCTTAAAATTATTATTTTTAAATAGTTATGCTTATGTATATTTTGGGTTATAAATATATTATTCATCTAAATTATTTATTGTAAAATTTGTAAGATGGATAATTTATTATTATTATTTTTTTATAAAAGATAGTAGTATTATTGTAAAATTTGTAAGATAGGACATTATTATTATTATTTATTTTTGTATTTTGTGAGAGGCAGTATTTGCTGAGTTGTTGAGAGTAACTCAGAGAGTCATATTTTAAGAAAATGTTGAAAAATAAATAAAAAGACAAGATCTTTATAAATTTTAATTTTTTTAAGTAAGTTCTAGATTTTTTGTTTACTAAGTAATGTGAGTTTTGAGATGACCAACATATTTAGTTATTTAGTAACCACGACCAAGAAACATTTAATGCGTCAAAATCACCTGAAAATCTCAATTACACTAGCCCTTAGCATGGCTAGACTTTTACCCACAAAATGTGTTCACAAAACACTCCATCACTACCTACTCTATACCACCCATAATGTAAATTATAAATAGTTTTATTAAAAAAATTAAATTTAAAATTAAAAAAATTGCAAACTAAATAACATAACATTATTAATATAATATCGTATTTAACAAATATTACATAACTTAGTGTATCTTTTTACCATTCAATATAAAGAAATATAATAACACTATATATCTTTTTACCTTTCAATATAAAAAAATATAATAACACTATATATCTTTTTACCTCTCAATATAAAGAAATATAATAACACTGGAATTAATAATTAGAAATGAATCTCAACGTCATATTAAAAATGTTAAATACTCCATAGACATATATGCCTTGCATTCCCTCTCCCTTCAAAGTAATAAAATAACTAAGAAGACATATTTGCTTATCATTATAATCACCAAAAATAATGTGCATTGAAAATTAGGAAAGGTTGATTGATATAGTTCAACGTTATAAATTAATTTTGATGGTTTATCATTATAATGCACCAAACATAATGTGATTTGAAAGTTTAAACATGTTGATTAATATTGTTTAATTGTGAGTGTTTAAAAATTAATTTTGATGGTTTATCATTATAATGCACTAAACATAATGTGATTTGAAACTTCGAAAATGTTGATTAATATTGTTTAATTGTGAATGTTTATCATTATTGTGCACCAAACATAATGTGATTTGATAGTTTGAAAATGTTGATTAATATAGTTTAATTTTGATTGTTTATAATTATAAATTATATTATGTTTGGTTTGAAAGTTTGAAAATGCTAATTAATATAGTTTAATTTTGATTGTTTATAATTATAAATTATAAATATAATGTGATTTGAAAGTTGGGAAATGTTGATTGTGATTTGAAAGTTTGAAAATGTTGATTAATATAGTTTAATATTGTTTAATTGTGAGTGTTTATAAATCAATTTTGGTGGTTTATCATTATAATGCACCAAACATAATGTGATTTGAAAGTTCAAAAATGTTGATTAATATTGTTTAATTGTGAATGTTTATCATTATTGTGCACCAAACAAAATGTGACTAGTTTGAAAATGTTAATTAATATAATTTAATTTTGATTGTTTTTCATTATAAATTATAAACATAATGTGATTTGAAAGTTGGGAAATGTTGATTAATATAGTTTAATTTTAATTTCTTATTATTATAAACATAATGTGATTTGTAAGTTGGGAGATGTGGATTGATAGTTTAAAGTAGGAAATGTCAATTTGTGGTTTAATATTAAAAATTAATTTTGATTGATGTAATCAATAAATAGTTTTTTTTATAAAAATACATGTAAATGTTAATTGATACCATGAATAAATCAATATAATGAATAATATCATAAATCAAATAATTTAATAAATAATATTGTAAATCGTATTAATAAATAATATCATAAATAAATTCTGATAATAAATTAATATAATAATGCAAATAGATAGAAAATATTTCGGATTAATCCCTTAGAAGCAACCCAGACATTGTCATCCTTAAAGCTGATAAGGGTGGTGCTATTGTTATTTTGGATAAATCGGATTATGTCAGCAAAATGGTCGACTATCTTTCCCTTAGTGGTAGCTATGTTAAGCTTAAGAAGAATCGAAGAATCCCCTTGAATCTATTTCTAAGGAGATTGTCTTCGCCATTAAGTTTGATCCCTCTCTTAAACCCCTTTCAAGGAAGCTTATTGAGAGTAATCCCCTCACCCCTAAGATTTATGGCCTTCCAAAGATTCATAAACCGAGGGCCCCCTTAAGACCTATTGTTAACACAATAGGTGGTCATTTTTATCATCTGGCCAAGTTCTTGGCTTGGAAGCTTAACACCTTGGTAGGGCTTACTGATTCTTATGTAAAGGACTCTGCCTCTTTTATCCAGGAATGGAAGGACATCAGGCTTGACCCTGGTGATTTATTAGTTATTTTCGATGTTGTCTCCTTATTTACCAAAATCCCCGTCCCAAAAGCTATTGAGGTCATTAAGAGAGTCACGGACCAGTACACTTCTAAGTTGGTCGGCCTATGCCTCACCTCGACTTTTTTCAGTTTCCAAGGTGAGTTCTATGAGCAAACCTGCGGGGTAGCCATGGGTTCACCTCTTTCCCCTGTTGTTGCTAACTTATTTATGGAGGATTTTGAAATGAAGGCCTTGGCCTCTGCTCAATTTCGTCCAAGAAAGTGGAATAGGTTCCTGGATGACACATGTGTCATTTGGCCCCACGGTCGTGAGAAGTTAGATTTGTTTCTTGATCACCTGAATTCCCAGTCTGATTACATCAAATTCACTATGGAGGTTGAGGTGGATGGTTGCCTTCGCTTCTTAGATATTCTTCTCTCTAGAAGGGATGACGGTTCAATCTCTCACCGGGTTTTCCGCAAAAAGACGCATACTGAACAATATCTTTATGTTGATTCTCATCACTTTCCTGCTCAAAAATTTGGTGTTCTTTGCACTCTAGCTACCCGGGCTCTTAGAATATCTGATGACAACCATTTCGATTTAGAGAAATCCCATCTTCTAGATGTATTTGAGACTAATGGGTATAGCAGATCTCAAGGTCTTAAGGCTTTCCAAAAAGCCTCTAAAGGCTCAAGAGAAAAGTCTTCTCGGTTGGATCCTATCTCTAAGGTGAATCTTCCATTTATCCAAGGGACCTCGGACAGAATTACCCATGTCCTCAGGGGAAATAATGTCGCCTCTTCATTTAGGCCTATCGGTACCATCAAGAATTCTCTCGGATCGATTAAGGACCCTATAGACCCAAAGGACATGAAAGGTGTTTATCTAGTTCCATGCTCCTGCGGTACTCCCTATATTGGGAAAACTGGTTGATCCATTAGACAGAGAATTCAGGAGTATGCTGCAGACATTAGGCATGGTCGATCCCGCACTTCTGCTCTTGTGGAGCATGCTGGGAAATCGTGTCACCATGTATGCATTGAAGACTCCAAAGTCATTGCTAGGGTGGATCACTTCCATCATATAACGCTGAGGGAGGCTATTGAAATTGAGAGACATCTTAGAAATCTCAACAGAGATGATGGATGGAAACTAAGTAAGAGTTGGACGTCAGCCCTCTCAAGGTGACTCAGCCCCCATGCAATGTTTCCTTTGGTTTTATTCTCCTCCCCCTTTGGTTTTTTCTTTTTTCTGAAGCTATTTTATTATATTATCTCCTTTCTTATATATATATATATATATATATATATATATATATATATACTTGATGTTATATATTTTGCCCCCCTCTCCGCCCTTTGTAATAATAATTATAAATCTTCCCTTAGCTTCTTCATTTTATTTTTTCTATTATTTACCCCTTCTCCCTTACTAGTTTTATAACTTATTCATTTTAATATATATATATATATATATATATATATATATATATATATATATATTATTTTATTATTTATTTATTTATTTATTTATTATTATTATTATTATTATTATTTATTTTTTATTTTTTTATTTTTTTTATACCAAATTATTAGATCATTCATAATTTAATATTTTTATGGTTTCCCCTGTACTATAAGCTACCCCCTTCTCCCTTATGGGTTTTTATAATTTAACCCCTTTTTCCTAAATTATTATATCTTTAAATAATTAAAAACTTTTAATTTTATAACTAATTAATTAAAAAGGTTTTAATTTTTTAACTAATTAAATAATTAAAAAACTTTTAGTTTTCTAACTAATTAGCTAAATAACAGCGAGTTTTTAACTGCTAGTTTTAACAGATAACTCCATGCAATGATGCATCCATACTATTTATTCATTGAGATCGTTTTCCTTCTTCGCCTTGTCCTAAAAATGAACCACATTAGATGGTTCGAAACGTCGACCAAATCCTAATGATGTGATTAACCCGAAAGATTTTCTATCTATCTACATTATGGATCACAAAAGTCTTAGATCTAACATAATGAATAATAGCAAAAACCAATTTTGATTAATATAAAATTTTGAAAAGAGGGTTGTAATTATTCAAGGAGTAAACCCCCGGATTAGAGTGCCTTCTCGTTTGCAAACATCAATGCCACCCATGCCAGCGCATTCTAGATTGAATGATATTGTAAATCAACTTTGATTAATACAAGGAATAATATTGTTGGTAAATCAAAAGAAAAAAAAAAGAGAGGGTTCTAACTATTCAAGAAGTAAACCCCCGGATTAGAGTGCCTTCTCGTTCAATGCAAACATCAATGTCGCCCATGCCAGCACATTCTAGAACATTAATGGTCGAGGTTGGGTGACAATTTCACTCTATATCTCGTCTAACCTACATTCAAAGTGAATGGAAGTGTGGCGAGCAAACAAGGGCTCGACATTTACACCACGGTTGGGATATGGAATTTGGAGTTAAATCCCTGTTCAAGGAGTAAACACCCGGACTAGAGTGCCTTCTCCTTTAGTGCAAACATCAATGCCACACATGCCGGCACATTCTAGAACATTAATGGTCGGGGTTCGGTGGCAATTTCACTCTATATCTCGTGTAACCTACATTCAAAGTGAAGAGAAGTGTGGCGAACAAACAGGGACTCGAAATTTACACCACGTTTGGGATATGGAATTTGGAGTTAAATCACAGGGGAATCTACATTCTTACACTTGGCATGATTTTGTAGGCAGTTTACCTTTGTCACATTCGTTGGCTTTTGTTGCAAGCCTTTGTTTTATTAGCTAATTTTTGTTGTCGATCTCACTTGTGCTTGCTAGCCTATGTTGTTAGGCTCAGTTGCACTTGTTGGGTAGTTATTGATCTCACTTGTGCTTGCTAGCCTCTAGCCTCTGTTGTTAGCCTTAGTTAGCTTCAATTGCACTTGTTGGGCAACGAAGGTCAAGGAGATTGGAATGGTGGGTGGAACTATCTTTACCTAACACCCATATTTCTAAAAAGAGGTCGCGCCAGGAGAGGAGGGTAGGGGCAAAGGCATCAACCTCCCCCACCCTGGCACAGTGAAGGGTGGAGCGATTTGGCAAAGACATGCATCAACATATCAGATGCCTAGTCATCGTTATGCGAGCACAAGAGCTTAAGAATATTGAAAATGGTCATTGGATTGTCAAGAACTTGTTGGGTTATCATCTGAGGGACCAGGAAGAGATCCTGTGTGTGGTGGAAGGCACAATTACGAACATGGACTTCCATCTAGTCCAAGCTCATTTGGCGTTGATGGTCTTGTGAGGAGCTCTGATTATTCAATTCAAACCTCCTCCCCCACCTCCAGCTTCATCCAATTCGCCAAAGAACTCAAACAACTCGAACTTGCTCTCTTAAGGATCCAAACCTACCATCCTTGAGATCTCAAGGCCTCCAAAAACGAAGAAAGAGAAACCAAGCAGCCTTGGCACTTCCAGCCCCGCGAAGGAAGCGCAAGCTTAAACCAAAAAGGCCACTGCTACAGACAATCCAAAAGGTGAAACTTCGTAGCAAAAGGCCAACACCAACCCAAGCAGAACATTCATTGAGTGGGAACAACCTCTATGGCTACCAAAAGGTTGCGACAACCCTTTCCAGTACCTCTCTCAGCATAACTAGGCTCACTAACAATCTCCAAGAAAGACTTTCGTAGTTTCTGCTCATTTATTGTTTTTCTTGTGGGCTTTTGATGTCACTATTTACCCAGCCTCTATTACATCAGTTTTTGTCAAGATATTATGAAGTCAAAAACTATTATCAGGCTTCTCAAGAAAACCATTTAGTTTCCCACTAAAGGGCAAATGGTCTCTCCCAAGCATGCTCCAAGTTGGTATGGTATTGATACCTAGAACGTACTACGTACTTATGCACAGTCTACTCATGTTTACCCATGCATGTACTCTATGTAATTTTTTGAAAATCTAATAAAACTATTCTTACAAACAAAACAAAAAAACGAAGAATAAAGTAGTTCTTTTTATTTTTCCAATTAGATGATTTAAGTAAGCAATCTTTTTTAATTAAATTATTAAGTTTTAAGTTTAATTAAATAATTAAGTATGTGAGTTTAATTAAATAATTAAGTATGTGAGTTTAATTAAATAATTAAGTATGTGAGTTTAATTAAATAATTATGTAAGTTTAATTCATGTCTAATTGAAAAGAGAACAATAGTTCAAAAATATGAAATATTAAGATGTTTTCCACCCTTTTGAATTGAAAAAAAAAATATTGATGTTAAATATTAATGCTACACCATATAATATTTGGAGCACAGATCCTGACCCGCAACAATGTTCACAGCCAGAGAGGTGTAAACAAGTCTAAAGGGGTATGTGATTGGGGTTGCGCAGCACCTCCCACCGTCGACATGCAAAGTTTCGGCCCTGCAGATCTAGGCGTCATAGGAGCCATCGTTTCACCCAACCATGAAGTGTCTCTCGTCCATCGCCCTGAAGGATAGATCCAGAACTGCAATGATGCACACAAAAGCAGGAGAGGTGATCACAAGGCTGATGGGGATTGAGAACCGTCCCGATCTGCGCAACGACCCCCACAGAAGCCATGCAACAGTGCAGCCACGCGGATTTGGGGACTCCGCGACCTGGGGAGCCACAGTCCTATCGAAGGCCTAACCTTGAGAACAACTGGGACGGAAAGAAGGCGAAGAAGGCAAGTGATTCTTCGCTCCAAAGCACAACCCCAAGATCTATGCATTATGGTTGTTCTCTCACAAAGGAAAATGGCATATATGAAAAGGTAGTCTGGGGTAGAAGTGAGCCATCTGGACATGTCAATTTAGCCTCCCAAATGAGCATTGTTGTCAGGGATCCCCAGATCTCTCATCCCCATCCTTTCAGATTCATATCTCACTTCTCATTAGCAAAACCATGACTCTCTGGGCTCGATCCACGGATCTGGTGAAGGCCCTTTCGCATACACTCGAACATAGGCTGGGGATTCCTTCTGCCTTTCAGCGATTACTTTATGGAGGTAAACAACTAGAGTACTCTCTTCCGCTCTCATTTTATAATATTGGAAAAGATGCTTTTGTAGTCTTAACCCTTCGACTACGAGGAGGGGCAGTCGGGCAGCCCTCTTCAACTCAAGCATTCTCCTACAAGGATGTTGTCCATGCACGGCCTCCCAAGAAAGTTGTTCAACCTTCTGAGGTCCCCAAGCCATTTTTGGTTGATAAAACAGAGGATGTGCCCTCTGTAGAAATCTCTCATCCGGCACTTGAAAATCAGTTTCAAACATATGCAGAATCTGCCATCATTTGCTGATTTAATGGATTATGGTCCGCTCAACAAATCTCTACCAATGGATTCACTCCACTTGGACCAATAACAAGAAGGTCATCTTCTGCTCAAAGGGTTTCTTCAAAGTTTTGTTTCCATTCAATGGTTATCAAAAAGCCTTAACAGGTGGCCCTTGGTTTTGGGGAAAAGTAGGGCTATTCCCCACACCCTGGTTCCCAGATTTCGACCTTTCTACAGCAGTCATTACCAAGTTTTCTATTTGGGTCAGGCTTCCAAATTTACCTGCTCCTCTATGGCACTTCTCTGTCTTTCAAAGTATTGGAAACACCCTAGGACGCTTTCTGGCAATGGATTCCTCGAGGGGGGGAAACGAGCATTTACACCTATGGCAGAATATGTGCCGAGATAGACATAAGTAAAGGCATGTCTGATCAAATCAATCTCAAAGTTGGAGACTTCCACTGGACATAGACCCTAGACTATGAGAATACTTCTTTCTGATGTCGTCACTGCCATCAAACAGGGCATCTTCAAAACTCTTGTACAACGTTCCTCACCCAAAAGAAGAGAAACAATCGCAAATCAAACTCTAAAAGCTAGAAACCATGTGAACAACCTCCCATGAATGAAATTGACTCCTTCAGCTCGGATGAAGAGGAGATCGAAGCATATGAGGAGGTTGCCAAGCAAGAAAATGCACGCTCTCTGTAGACCCGAGAGGGCCCAATGTTTCTGCAAGTGCCCAGAAACGATCTCGTGAGTCCTCCTCAAATTCGGATAAGGAAACTACTCCTTTAGTCAACAACAATCTTCAAATGGTTTTAGCCCATCCGCCTCAGGAAGGATGGGTTAAAATTTCAAAAAAGAAAGGAAAGATTCTTGTTTCTGTCTCTTACGGCTCCCTTGTTTATCTTTTAGGCTCTCTTTGTCTCTCGCTTAATTACTTTTCGAGACCGAGGTTGATAGTTTATCATTTCCGACTTCCCCGATATTTAGCCTCTCTTAACTGTAACTCCATACTGTATCATATGCTTTTTTTAATATAATTAGTCTAATTTACAAAAAAATATATATATAAATAAACTATTTTGCAATGTTCACTTAGAGTAGTAATAAGTAGTTGAACTGATAATCTAAACAACCACCCAAAAAGATATATATTCCTCATATCAAATATAAAAATATTTATTTAAAAAGGAAATTGAGAAGAAAAAAAAACAAAATTAATTTACATTATTTTGTTCACAAGGTGTTGGATAGACGGTGATCAGGTGGTCGAGGTGATATATTGAACATGATAAAGATGTAGCTCACAATATTTAAATGGTTGGTAATATTTCCCAGAAATTACTTCATTTTGGTGTATGGATTTTATAATAATAAATTATTTTTAAAATTACCACCAAGTCAATATGACAATATTTAAATGGTTGGTAATTTTTATTAGAAATGACTTCATTTTGGTGTACGGATTTTATAATAATAATAATAATTTATTTTTACAATTACGACCAAGTCAATAGTAAATTAGTATATGAGAATATTACATAATAATTATTAATTTTATTTGTTTATAATTATTCAATTTATTTATTTATGATTTACACATTTAATAAAGTTGTTATATGACTTAATGGCAGAGCTCAAGTGAGAGGAGGGCAGGTTATGTGTCGTCAACCCACTCGCTCAATGGAGGGGGGGAGCTGGAGGGGGAGGGGGCATAAGCAAGGTTGTCTTGCCTGCCACCTCACCAAATCATTAAGAATTCATGCACTCACACGAGGGAACGTAAATGATACACCATCTTGTTAACACAGCATACCAAACCTTGTGAAATGAAGCCTCATCTTGAGGGGCGAGCAGGATTCCAAATTTTGCAATTTCCTTCCGCGAGAGTTGTTTCTATCTAAGGGGCAAGGGAGTGCACAAGTCCCTCTAACATGGCCCCCCTTTGGTTATCTGCGAAGGCGTTTAGCAACATTGTGGAGAGGAATCATCCATTTTCACCCAAGCTCTGCATGTGTGACCATCCACTCACATCTGGGCTTGCTCACAGATGGGAGCACATAGGGTTTGCTCAACTCAAGAGTTTGAAAATGCTTCTTAGTACTAGCAAAGGCATTCAAGTGATTTCTTTCATGGCTCATCCTCTGCTTAATTGGGAAAATTATGAAGTTTTTATTGTTAGAATGTCGACCTGCCTTCACTTGTATTGGGATCTAATCATTCATTATTGTCTCACTCATTCTCACCCTCAAATTTTCGATTACATGTTGGACTCCTATGAGTTCCTACCCTGAGAATGACTCTTGTTATTTTAGCAACAGCCCCATCCCATGCCTACTCCCTCACCCCACTGGTTGCAACTATTCCTCGAGTCCCCACCCATACTTTATTAATTTGGTGCACCCTCCTACTCCGCAATCTTTCAGGGTGACTTACGACCCCCTTTAGTGGCCCCTGGCATATAACAACTATTTTGCTCTTATTAATCAATCAGTATTGTCTCACTCATTCTCACCCTACTCTAATTTTTGGTTACATGTTGGACTTCTGTGACTTCTTACCCCTGAGAATGACTCTTGTTATTTTAGCAACGACTCCATCCCTTGCCTACTCCCTCACCCCTCAAGTTCCAATTATTCCTCAAGTCCCCACCCATACTTCATTAATTTGGTGCACCCTCCTACTCCGCCATCTTTCAGGGTGACTTACGACCCCCCTTAGTGGCCCCTGGCATATAACAACTATTTTGCTCTTACTCCTAGTCACTCCAAATGCTAAGACAAAGAATGAGATGCCAACGTGGCTCACCAAGCCGTAAGAAGTTCGTAAGAAGTTATAGGGATTCCAAGATGCAGCATATTCTTGTTCATGCCATTCATGTTGCCATCAAAAACTTATATTTGTGCATTGTGGGACTTTATCAATGCCTCCAAACGTTGATAAGCAAAGCATTGGAAGAAATAGAGGACAAAAAAAGTAAAATTGTTCTTCACCCAAGCATCTTGCATGTGGAAAACCACTAGATGTCACTAGAATACAAGGATATGGCATTGTGTTTAACTAGGATTGCAAACCTACTCTCCTAAGGCGAGGATCCAGCTTCTCCAAGTGCCCCTTTATAGTCGATTATTGTATCTACCTCCACCCTGACGATTCGATGATTCACTATTTTGTTTACAATCCACTTTTTGAAAGGTCATGGTTGTGTGTGACCTTCTTAGGCTATGGACAAAGGAGTTGCAATGTCACTCTTAGTTTCTTTCACCGTTATGTTACTTTTGTTAACAGTTTGAATAATTGGTATATTTGTTGTATAGTATCATATAAATTTGTAAACCAATGCTTTATTTTCCCATTGTGATGTATGTTATCTTTTAATTATTGTGATGTATGCTATCTTTTAATTTTTAAACCAAGATTTTATTTTCCCATTGTGATGTATGCCATCTTTTAGATAATCAATAGAGTATATTTCTTTAAAAGAAAAAACATTATCATTTCTTAATTCAATGATTCCACTATAATGTGTTAAATGTATTAAGATGAATGGTTTAATTGAATTCTATTCTTAATAACTTTTATAATAAACAACCATATTAAATATTTACATGGTTGATAACATTTCTGTGAAATGACTTTCATTTTATAAATTTAAAAAGTTAATAACAATATTTTATGAATTTATAATAATTAAACCAAAATATATATCTTTATTTCGGAATAGGACTTCCACAATTTTAATTTATTGATTATCAATAATTATTAGGTAGATGGTAGAGATTTAACCTCGCAAGAATATTCTAGAATTTTCATAGTATACACAAATCAATGGTTGAGATTCATCTCCAAAATAGTAATGTCCTTTTTATGCTTTTAATTAAAATGATTAATTAAAAAATGTCATATAAACAAGTGTCATTAGAAATGAGTTATATAATTTTTTGAGCCTATAATATTAAGAAGCCATGATATTGTAACAAAGCCTATTTACACATTTAAAAAAATCCATAATAAAGTGGGGGTAAGATCTCTACGGTTAAAAATATTGTTCCAATATAATTTTTTGAGCCTATAATATTAAGAAGCCATGGTATTGTAACAAAGCCTATTTACAAATTAAAAAATTCCATAATAAAGTGGGTGTAATATCTCCATGGTTAGAAATATTGTTCCATGTTTTTTAAATGTATATATGTTAAGTTATATATTAATTTTTTTATAAATAATAATAATAATAATTTTAAATTTTAAAAATAAATGTTGCGATGTTTATTATAAATGGATATATATTGGTGTTAATCAATCATTTAATTTATATGGTTGATCTACTTTTAAGATCATGACCAAGTCAAACATCAAATTGGTGTATAACACCTCTTATTTACGGGAAATTGGTGTGTAACACCTTTTATTTATGGGAAATGAGATTGTACGAAAATTTATAGAAATGTATATATTATATCCACTTTGGTTTTGAACTCATAAATTTTTTAAATGGAAAGTCTTACATTTAAAATCTTACTCTTATACATTAGACCAGTTAAATAGATTAAAATGAATAAAAACAAGTTTTTTTTAAATGGAAAGTCTTACTCTTATACATTAGACCCAATTAAATGGATTAAAATGAATAAAAATAAGTTTTTTTATCAATAGTAACATTGATATAATATTAATCAAGGTGCAGAAGAGGTGATCTTCTACCTCATTGAACATAAAGAAATTTGGTTTGCTTGGAGGTTAGGCACTCTAACAAACAACCAAGTTGAATTTATAGCTTTTTGGAAAGGATTAGAATTAGTTATTTCTAGAGGCATACATAAAATTATGGTCCTTCAAGATTCAACAATGGTAATAAGTAAAATCTAGAAATTAAAGTTGGGGGAGGAAAAACTAACTCTGCAATATTCAGAAGGATCACTATATAGTTGAGGAAATTTGAGGAGTTAGACTCATTTCATATGTACAGATATTTGAAAGTAGAAGTGGATAAACCAGCCAATAAAGGAGTAAGCCCGAGGCGAGGAATAATGGAATTAAACCAAAATCATGAGGTGCGTCGAAAAGAAGTCATGCAAAAAAATTGGCGAACCTAAGGAAAAAATACAAATTGAAGTTTTGGAGGAATCGTCGAAGGAGGCGTTGTTGGCCCCAAGTACTCCACATATGGTGGTCACTGTAAGCTCTTAACTGCACGTGTTGTTCATACGTACAACGTCCATCGCTTCAAGGGTTGAGGTGTGAGTCGATACGCTAGATGGCAGAGAGGAAATTTTATGTATAAGCAAGATGTGAGCATCCATAATATGCTACTTATTCCTAGGAGCTCAACCTTTCAATTTTGCACTCCAAATTTAAATGCATATCATTTAAGTTCAGGCTATGACAAATTCCTTATAAAAGTGGATCAACTTTATGGTTTTTAGATTTGGGCATATGTGGCAAATAATACTCATCACGAGCAATGCCGCCTTAAATCCCAAGCTCTGCCTGTATATATTGAGTTGGCCTCCAGCAGTGCTTCGTCAAACTTATTTGGGCTCTGGTTCACCATTTGGTGAAGATCGATGAGCCCTAAAAGGAAAGAATTTGTGAAACATGGCAGTGCTTCTTGAGGATAATGAACAAGAGCATTGGCATCATTCAACTAATAATTTGTCAAGGGTAGCGGTAGAGATCAATATATCAAACAGAAGGCTGAATTGGCGGAGGAGGACATGAAGTTTCAGCTACTAGAAAAAAAGTGTGAACAGTTGCAGCGCAAACTAGATAAGTTGGGAATTATGAAGGCAAGGATAGTAGTTTCAAAGCTTAAAATTAATGGAATGGAAGCCCACTCGTCGGTTAGTATGAGCTCAAGCTAAAAGAGTGGGAAGTTGAAAAAGGACAACAGATACCAAAGGTTTGAGGAACCGTTGAGCAGGGAGAAAAAGCATTGCGTGGTTGAAGAGAACTAGGGAACCCTAGAAAATGGGTTAGCAGGTGAGGTTGTAGCTTGTTTGTAGTGTATTCCTCATTGGATATCATGCATAGGTAGGCAGTTGAGCGCGAGTGAAAATAGTAAGGTGAGAATGGATAATCTTATGTTGGTGGTTCAACTTCAATGGATACTGATACTCACTTTGGATCATTAACTAGCTTTCGAACGGGCGAAGATATTAGCTCTCAAATGATTGGTCATATGGATTAAAAACACAACAATTTCTTTCGGCCATACAATCACTTTCCCATTGTAAATGGTTATTTATCAATAAAGCAAAGGAACGAAGTAGCTTGTCCACACTAAGCAAGGGTGTGATTCACAATGAATTTCATTGGTGTATAGCCCCATCTGCAAACAACACACAAGTGGGCCAAGGTCATCTGTTATCGAGTGGGGCGCTTGCACCTTGGCAGGCACCACATGTATGATGGGGGTATGGGGTTTCCATAACGTGAAGTCCCAAAGCATGCATATGTTCTTGGCTTGGCTTTTTGAATGTGTGTTGGTTCGCATACCAACCAACAAGGGAAGCACGGGGTATCTATAAGGGCATCGCTAGCACACTAATGGGACTCGCCTTCCTTATTATATATGTTACTTTTAGGGCTAACCAAGGACAAACTAACCTTCAACCTGTGTCTAGTACCAAAGAAATAAAGTAAGTTGAGGAATGACCTGAAGAGCGATCGGTGCATAATTCGTAGTAGTTGTAGCTTCTATAGAACCTTGGGTGCATTTTTAATTTACAATGTTTTGATCAATGTATTTCTAGTACACTCTTCTTTTGGGAGTTCTTTGTAGCATCTATGGAAAATTATAATGTAGTATTATAGACAAAAGAACCCATAAAAGAAATTGCGAAGACCCCGGATGCGGGTGGCAGGACACGCACATATGAAACGGGTTCTTCCCACGCACAAGCTGACGAAGACCTGCACCGCCAGCTTTTATGTGGTGTGGAACCTCCCCATGATGCATCCGATCCACTGCCATACCCTGAATCACATGCCACACCATGAGAATTGTCGCAGCATGCACCTGTGAGCGTGTCACAAAAATGCACAACATCTGCGCTTATGCCATAGGTCTTCAAAAGGCGAGGTCACTCCTCATTATGTTATCCTCAAGTTGCTCATGTTCGATTCCAGAGCTCTCTATGCCCCCTTAGTTATTTTGTTGTTGTGTCAGTCTCTTTGATTTTTTCACCAGAGGTGCACCCTTCCCCCTACACATCTCCATTCTAGCGCCAAGCTACCAAGCACCTACCCTGCTGCGCTAGGCTGCGCACTCCCCCCTGATTTTCTTTGCCTTCATAGATCCCTTTGGTTGTGTGCTTTCAGTGACAACCCCCCTCATCGCCGCCCTCTCCCCCCCCCCCCAATCTGCGCACCCCCCTGCTGCACTATGCTCATTCACGCACGTCCTTTCCCCGCTCCTCTGTTGAGAGTTCCCCTAAAGCGCAAGTATCCGTGCATACACCAGCCCCCGACCCTTAGTTGCTCCCCCCCCCCCCCAAATGGCTCTGCCCCAGCGCCAAAGGACCATCAGTGGAGGCCAAAGAGGCACCTTCACGGGACGTTATCAACGAGGTCAAGATAATTGTTTGGAATCCTTCGAGGGCTCCTCTTCTGGTAGCCACAACAGGGAAGCATCATAGCGCCCTGTGCGCACCCAGGAGGAGGATGCCCCAGCTCAGGAGACTCAGAGGGGCAGAAGGGGACTTAGGAAATTCACCTTAGCGCACCAAGAGCATCCTACTCCTCGCAAATTTGAGCCTCTTCCGGTACAAGAGACCGCGAGGGAAGTCACCGATGTATGGATCATGGACTCGGAGGGTGTTTGGACGTGTGTACCAGATGTTGAGTACCTAGTTTCTCCCATTCTTTGCGCACCCGCCTCAAAGCCCCCGTGCATGCCAACAGCTGAGGAGGAATCCATAGCACAGGAGTACGTAGCATCGAGGACCTTGTGACCGATGATGATGTTGGAACACCATGTGTCGCACGGCTCCTTTCTGTTTTTTGTTATTTTAGCGCATATTATCAAACTTTTGTTTTTTCATGTGTCAAGGTACACCTTGTAATTTTTTACTGTCTAAAGCTATTACAGGGTTGGTTTCCCCCGAGAAAGCAGCCCCATACCTACGTTACACTGAAAGCAATGAAGGTCGTTATTGGCTAAGCGCAGCTTACCAATTCAGCCTGTCGTCTATGTAATGTTTCTCTTTGAATTAATATAAATTAAACTAACTTACCAAAAAAAATAAACAACCGCGAAGAACAAAAACAAAAAAACTTGTTATCAATGTACTTGAGTGGGCCTAGTGGTTAAGAGCATGTGTTTCCTCCTAAAAGGTCACAGGTTTGAAACCAAAGGGGGGTAGAGTATGTATGCCTTTGTAGACTTAGCAGTGAAATCAATGCGCGGAGATGGGTCCCTTGTCACACAAACAAGGGGATCTCATACACCAATTAAGTGTCATTATTTTATAATATAAAACTATAACATTTTCATTAATATAATATAATATTAATATTAATATTAATATAATTTTAATATTAATATTAATATAATTTTAATTTTAATTTTAATATTAATATACAAAATTCACATACAAAACGCACATTATCATTATAGTTGTGATGTACTTCTTATTATGATAGTATAAATTTCACGTGCATAAATTCCGCATTTTTTTTTCTTATAAAATATTTTAGTCAAATATTTTTTTTCTTATAAATATTAATTTATTTTTATTTGTAAATTTTACTCATAATGAAATAGAAAATACGCTCAAACTTTTTGTTTGAGACACTAACTTTTTGCTTTCAACGCTTTTGTTGAAGACAAATTGAATAAACAAAATTAAGATCAACACTATGCATTTAGTTATTAGTTATTAAGAGATTAATAAGAGATTTTTTTTCAAATTTCAGTAAATTTTGCTCACTATTTTGCAATATACAAACGGAAAACAATAAATTGTCACAGTTATTTTAATTTATAAGCCATACGTGTTACGGCATCACTCCTTAGTAATTATTTATTATAAAATACAAGTGTTTAATAAAATTAACTATTTTATAATTAATTAATTACTTTTTTCTTAGAAATGTGTATAATCAAATTATACTAATTAAAAACATAATCGGTTTTTTCATTTTAATTAGTATATATGAATTTCAAATTAAAATAATGGGTAAACACTCGTGGGAATTTGATCCACCGGTTAGTGTGAAGTGTTTTAACTAAAAAAACCCCTTGACCGTCGATCCATACCCCACCAACTAATTTTCAAAAATTAATTTTAATTAAAAAATTTCTTAAAAATAATCTTTAATTAATATATAAATTTAAAATTTTCAAAATACCTTTTAATTTAAAATTAAAAATAGAAAAACATGAAATAACCTTTACCATATAAATTTCAAAATTCCAAAAATACATTTTAATTTTAAGTTCAATTAAAATATATATATATATATATTTATATTTTAAAATGTGTTTTAATTTAAAATAAATTTTATTAAAAAACAAAAACAAAAACAACAAACTTTCCTCGAAGATTTTATTGAGATAAAATAACCTTCCATCAGAGATCAAGATTAATATGGTGGAAAACTTGAAATAGATAAATCTCCACTTTCGAATATAAATTTTAATATATTATCAAAACCATAATAAGCGGGTTATGTTAAAAAGACTGTTTGAAATATCGGTTAACCCCATGCGAATTCTTGTTCTGGTTGAAAACTTGTAGTAGTTCTTGTAGTAGTTAAATCTCCAATTTTGAATACAAATTTTATGATTTCTTTATCTAGTTGAAAACATAGAATAGTTAAATCTCCAAATTTTGAATACAAATTTTAATATGGCATCAAATCCACAATGGAGAATACGAGGTGAACAACTGTAAGTTGAATGTTGAATGATTGCAAGATAAGACAAAGAAGTGGTGAACAACCGTAAGTTGAATGTTGAATGATTGCAAGATAAGACAAAGAAGTAGAAAAATATTAACAAGCAGATTTTCTATCTGCAATTCAACCTTACGTATGATCTTCAACAAAAAAGAGTACATTGGAGCTAACATTCTGTGAAGGGCAAAGTTTCTTATTGCTCAATTAAGAACCAACTCGCATCATCTTCGGTGTGAAATAGGCCAGTGGAAAAGACCTAAAAAAGTTTGGGAAGAATTGAGTGTACTTTTTGCACGTCTAGGGCAGTGGAATCGGAAAAACATTTCATTTTGGACTGTGATGCGTTCAAAGACATCAGAGAAGATTATGGGAATATTGTTAGCATCGGTTTCTTGGCATTGTATTTTCTTGGCATATAAGACAAAGAAGTAAAGAAGATTAGCAAGCAAATTTCCGATCAAGAATTCAACCCTACTTATGATCTCCAACAAAAAGAGTACATTGGAGCTAACATTCTAAAGGCAAAGGTTCTTATTGCTCAATTAAGAACGAACTCGCATTATCTTCGGTGTGAAACAGACAGGTGGAAAAGCCCTAAAAAAGCTTGGGAAGAACGCGTGTGTACTTTTTGCACGTCTAAGGCAGTGGAATCGGAAAAACATTTCATTTTGGAATATGATGCGTTCAAAGGCATCAGAGAAAGTTATGGAAATATTGTTAGCATCAGTTTCTTGGCATTGTATTTTCTTGGCATTGTCTTTTCAGCGATGAGATTGTTGGAAGGTTGGGCCAGCTCAACATCAATTTGAATAAGAAAAGAACTGAAATGCAAAAGGCGAAAAACAGGGAACTCATAGTCCCATAGACTATTTTTAGTCTTGTAAACGTTAAAATTTCATTTCATTATCAAAGCGAAATTGCATCTCATATATTTCTTGAAAAAGAATTCAATGTGTCAATTGACAATACGAGGAAATACCAATATGCAGTTCAAAGGGAAATCAAAAAGGTGAAGAGTGCAGAACGCAGATTTCAAGATAAAGCACAGAAAATACACAATTCCAAAAGAGCAACACATAATTCAGAGATATAGTGCACAATTTTCAAGACGACGACACAAAACTGAAAGAGAAAACACTGCACTGTAAAATTTGGAGGGACGACGCACTGTAAAATTTGGAGGGACGACGCGCAAGGTAACCTAACATGCGAGCGAACATAAATCTCGAGGCAAAGATTGTTAAAAAGAGCATAAATTTGAAGCCAAGTGGTCAATCTCAAAATTAAAGTTTCGACCAAAATATTCAACAATTTCTACACAATTTTTTTTTAATGTCAGGCAAACAAAAACATTTATACAGCGAATTAATTCATTGATGCTTCGGATTTATTTCTGATTAGAGTAGTATTTTTCCAGCTATGCAGGAAATATTACATTGTTGGCAATTGTAAGAATATTAACAATAACAATGTTGTGGAGAATTTCTGCAGAACCACTGAGAGCATAACAATGTTGCAAAAATTTTCTGCAGTGTTACTAAGATCATTATGGCATTGTGGAAAATTTCTGCAACGCTGCAGAGAATGACTTTTGTAGTGCTGTTGACAGCTTATAGTGTCACAAAGAACTTCTGCACTGCCACACAGAAATTCAATAGCTATGTAGAAAATATTTCAACAGTGGGAGAAGATGATGTTTTTAGCGATTGTGAAAAAAATATTTCAGCAATGTTATGCCGAAAATATTTTAATTTCCACTATTATGCAGAATATAATTAAGCGATGTGCAGAGAATAATTTCAACTGTTATATACAAAATAATTTGGCATTTGCAAAAAAATATTGCAGTGATTACGCAGGGAATAATTCAGAGGCTGTGTAGAAAGATTATCGGTTTTCAACAAATCCCGATAGTATCGCCAAAAAGCCCCTTGCCAATATTGTTGCCAGACATTTATTGCGATAGTTTGCCTGAAATGAAATTATCACGCTAATTTCCATAATTGTCGTGAGTCGATCGACATTATAGCCCTGTTGCATTTTATTTTGCATTTTATTTTGGTTTAAAGCATCCGGGCCAGGTCATTTGGGTTTTTCTCTTGCTGAGATTGAGCTCTGAGAGGAAGAGTAGCCTTGTGACCATTTTTCAACCAGCAAACAAAAAAATTCTGTAGTTTTATTTCCCTTGGTTGACTACTTGTGGAGTGGATATCTACTCCAATATACCATTTCCATATTTCCAAGTAGGTGAAAAACAACTCCCTTTTCTTTGATCTTCAAGATCTAGTATAGGGTATGCAATGTTCGTTAGATGTACTTTTTTTCTCTCTCTTTGAACAGAGATGATTTAATACTTCTGTAGCTAGAGTATTTTAATTGGAGCATTTTTCATGTTTTTTCAATTTATGTGTATTCTATTTCAAAATTTCTAATTACAAGTTCCTCTCCTCTCTTTTTTTTTTTTTGTCTAGTAGGTTTACAAATTGAATCAGTGCTCTAGGCTCTAGAGTCTACACATCTCAAAAATTAAAATGCCAAAGCCATTGGATCCAATGTGGAAAATGTGGAAGTATGGTCGTATACCCTATGAGAGTCATAATAGAATAAGCTCGTATTGCAAGTTACGTGGTATGGAAATGTTTGGTAGAATCAACCATCTGAAATACCACCTTGCCAGAATACCGGGAAAAGAAGTGGAACTTTGCCTGGTATCCACCCTAGAAATTATCCATAATGCAAACCAATCAATTTTTCAATGCATAAGAAGAGAGATCAAAATGAAAAAGCAAGGAATGAGCTTGCAAATAGATCCACAAGCTTCTCAATAGTGGTGGAAAGCCAATCCTCGGGCTCACATTCTGCAATCTCTTGTCCCTCAGTGTCCTCTTCCTTCTTGGTGACAAGATTCGTTCCTAGGGGCAGCCTTTTATTCGGTCAATGGTGAAATCGAAGGCGAAGGAAGAGGCTAACAAGATTGTGACGAAATGTTTTCTATAAGTGACATACCATTCAGCATTGCTGAGAACAACCCATTCTACCATTCCATGTTTGCAGTTGCTGACATTGTTGGTCCAGGCTACAAGGGCACTTCTTAGACATACCATTCAGCTTTGCTGAGAACAACCCATTCTACCATTCCATGTTTGAAGTTGCTGCCATTGTTGGTCCGGGATACAAGGGCGCTTCTTATAATGACTTGAGAAGGCATTTGCTTCAAGGGGAAAAGGTTAATTGCACAAAGATGTTGACTGAGTTGAAAGAATCTTGGGAGATCACTTCATGCACCGTTATGTAAGATGGGAAGGAAGGTCCATTCTGAATTTCTTGGTTAATTGTCTCAAGGGAACAATGTTTAACAAATCGATTGATGCATTTGCACATGTTAAAGATGCACGGTTATTATGTGATTTATTGGATAACTTCATTAGGAGATAGCCTTGCAATTTGTCGTCCAAGTCATTACAGACAATGCTATTAACTATGTTGTTGTTGGCAAGTTACTCATGGAGAGGTATCGAAGCTTGTATTGGACTCTTTGTGTTGCCCATTGCATTGATTTGATGCTAAAGGACATGGGAAAGATTCCTTGGATCAAAGAAATTGTTGAGTCGGCTAGGAGTGTTACAAAATATATTTATAATCTATGTTGCAAGGAAATGTGGGTTCGGGGATAGGGACGGGGACGTCATTTTTTGAAACAGGGTGCGTGGGTTCGTCGAGGGTATATTATAATTTATATATATAATATATAAATATAATAATATTATATTTTATAAATTATAAATTTATAAATTATAATTTATAATATATATGAATTATATAGTTGAGTTGTTGTTTATGATCCTCATAGTTGGGCTTAGGTCAAGTTTTATGGATCCTGTAAACGAGTAAATATGTAAATTTCTGAATTTGCTGAAAATTTTGAGGCAAGATTTAGTTGGTTCTTTGTTCATAAGATATTATCATATTTCTTTTAAGTTTTCTCAAGGTAATAATAAGTAGGCTTCAAATGCAGTGGAATTCTACTTTAAATTAAATATCCAATACAGACTCTCCATGCCCATTTTGGAGATATCCCACACTTCCTCATTAAACATCAAATTTTCGCATTTTTAAAACATTTACCATCAAAGTGTGCAATTTATATGTTAATGTAATTTATAAAGCAAAGGTGTTTTTCTGTTGAATATAACAGTGCACAAAAGGCGTGAATACCTCCCTCTCTCGCCGTCCTCTGCATGAATACCTCCCTCTGTGTGTATACTCGTCCTTTGTCGCATTCCTCAACTCCTTTTGGTCCTCTGTCGCCTCCCTCTACGTGTATTGCATGAATGAATGTCATGTATTGCGTGAATGGGATGCCTTTGTCCCTGCGGGAATGAATACCTCTATTGTTGTAATACCTTTGTTTCTCGTCCCTGCTTTAATCCCTCCACCTCTCCATCGAACGAATACCTTCACCTCTCATCCATGCTTGAATTTTCGTCTAACGAATACCTCAATGAACTCTTCCCTGCATCAAATGAATGAACTCAACGAATGGCCTCTCGTCCCTGCGTCGAACGAATGAACTCAATGAACAATGAAGTGAGAACTTAGTATTTAGTATTTACCAATTTACATTATGATTTCAATAATTTTAATTTTTTTATTTTAAAATTTTAAAGTTTTAATTTGTTAAAACTTAATATTTATTAAAATTTTATTTTAATTTTTAAATTACAATAAATAAATAAATAAAAATTTAAAAAAATTAGTCAAAATCGGTCATCAAGAACCCAAAGAACCTGATTTTCGGGTTCTAAGTACCCATCGTCGGGGTTCTCCATACCCATTGGGGCACGGAAGAACGCAAAAAAAAATTTTTGGAAAACCTGGTTCTTCTGGGTTCTTCTCAGAAGAACCCATACCCGAATCTGAGACTTGGGTTCGAGAACTCGAGACAAGTTCAAGTACCCCAACCCTGGGTTCGTGAACCCGTTCAACATAGTTTATAATCATACATTAGTTCTAACACTCATAAGACAATTCACAGGGGGCGAGGAGTTTGTTTGTCCTAACATCACACATTCTGCTACTAGTTTCATTACTCTTCAATCACTCCACAATTCAATGTTGGAGTTAAAAATAATGTTCACTCCGCAATTCAATGTTGGAGTTACAAAGAATGTTCCTCTCAGATGAGTGGAATCCTTGTGTCTATATCACTAAAGTGGATGGGCAAAACATAGCCCAACTTGTGAGACACAACCAAATTTTTGGATGGGAGTGGAGGAGTTGTGCGCTATTAGTGAATGTTTAGCAAAGGTTCTTCTCTTGGTTGATGGTGAGAAGCCAGCCCATAGGCTACTTGTATGAGGCCATGAATAGGGCCAAGCAAGCTATTCGTTGATACTATGACAACAAGGAGGAAGAGAGATTCACCAGACAAGATGAGATATGGGGTGTGATTGATAAGCAATGGAACAACACTCTCCATCCTCTGGTTCATGCAGCAAGGCTCTACCTCAACCCTGCATTATCCTATGCATGTGTATTTAGGTTTGATGCAAAGGTTATGGATGGGTTTTTCCAATGGATGGTATTGACTTCCACTGAACGTAATGATATTTCCAAACAACTTGAGGTATATATAAGTTGAGTTCTAGGGCAATTGGGTATGATATGGCTATCTAAGACAAGACCGCCAGTAGGTACGCTACAAGTAAAATTTATTTCAATTTTCACTTTCAAATTTCAATGTGTTTGCCTTCCATCTATGATTTTATTTGTTATTTTGACATGTTATAGAAAATTGAAATATAAGTCATTGTCTTTCGTTGGAAATTTGAATCATTTCCATTTATTTGTTGTAGATGTGTGGTGGGAAAACCATGGTAAAAGAGTCCCAGAGTTGCAAAAACATGCCATCGAAGTGCTAAGTCAAACATGCATCTCTTCGGGTTGTGAGCACAATTGAAGTGTCTTTGAAAAGATACACTCCAAGAAGCGCAACAAGTTCGAAATTTTCAAATTTAAATTTAATTTTTTATAAGTTCATTAATTTAATGTATGGCATATGTGGGCCACAACCCTTAATCTTAATTCCTCTAATATTTAATCACAAAATGTCCCTCATGTAGGTTAGTTGTCCACTGCCTCAATGACATGGTATATGTCTACTACAATCTCAAGTTATGGGTCACACAAATAAACAAAATACCTAATAAAGATGTCATTTCATTGGAGGCACTTGACACCACGAGTCCATGGAACGAGGATACCGAGAAGCCCTATCATGGATGAAGCACCTGAGCAGTTGAAACAGGAGGAAGGGGAGATGGTGGAAGAAGAGGGTGTTCCACTTGCAGGTTGTGCTATAAGGACCGAACAGGACCGACCGATTCAGACCGGTCTGACCATTTTGAGGTAGAAAATGGTTGGAATCGATGACTTGAACCGTTTTTGTTCGATTTGGTAAGGTAAAGCCACGTAGAACGCATCAAGTGGGGCCTGTTTTGCTTTTATTCTTTTAATGTTTGTCTTAGCTGGCCACTAGCCCATAATAGCTGCCTAATATTCAAGCATATGACCCTACTATTGTTATGCATTTCATGGTAATGTTAAATTTTTAAAATAAAAGTGACATTCTCCTATATCTTTCATTTTCATCCTTTTACTTAAATTTTTACAATACCATGAAATGACTTGGGATGTTTGAGAGTGGTTATGACCTCATTGCATTTCATATGGAGAAAGCAGAATTTTAGATCTCACTCAAATCCAACAGACTACACAATTTTCCAGGATTTCAAGATTGGGGGGATTACAACACTACATTGGATTTTCTCGTGTACGAGTGTATGGAACTAGTATTTAATCAAAAACACCAAGCCCTTTATGTCCCTTGATGTTAGTAGCATTGGTTGTTGAACTCCTCTATCATGAGCATACTAAAAAAATACCCATTACTCAAACAAAATCTTGACTTGACATGCTGTGATTTTCGATCTTATTTCAATGCTTAAAGGGTGGATATTAATGACGAAGATCCCAATATAGGCAATGATTTTGATGATATGTAGGGATTTGTTGTAGCATAAATTTTTTTCGATGTCACAGGCCATGTGGAGCTTGTTTGCTAATGTATTTTCGGTTTAGAGATGGATTGCACTCGGTGCTATTTTGGTTATGTGTACCCTTACATGCTATATAAATGAGAACTTCTGCTTATTTGTGTATAAGTGGTTTGGATTCACATGGATGCACATGAATATATAGGATTTTATTTAAAAATTGAATATTTTAAGTGTTTTTGGTTGACCGGTTTTTTGGTCCGACTTTTTTACCGGTTTTCGTACGATTTTGACCGATTCCCGTTCCAGGGGGTCTACCAGTTCAATGACCAATCTGGTTCTGATAATAATGTTTGTAGGAGAGAAAGATTTAGAGCAAGGGGAGGATATTGAATTTGAGAGTGTGCCAAAGTCACAACAATTGCTACCATGACCACCCCCCACAACACTGTGAACTAGGTGAAGAGGCAGAAGACATTCCACTTCATCTTCCACATTTTCCCTGAGAGTTCACCTTCCAATTCAAGCTCAAGCTCAACATGTCCACCTATTGCTTATAGAGGAAGAATGGCACTAGTGACATTTACCTATAAAAAGGGTAAGGGAATCATTGAAACTTGATATTTTAGTGCATCATGATTAGCCTCGTAGGCTTGTAGTCTCCAAATGTCTCATGATGATCATCTCATGAGATACACCCACCTTTTTATTTTGATGCAATTTTCTTTTATCCTTATTTAAGACTTGTGACTCAGGAGACTCAGAACAGATATCATAGATATCATATTTTGGTATTGATGTTTGATGTACTAGTTAACATCCTATACATTTTATATAGGAGTTTTATCTTCATACTTATGTGACAATGTGCTTGTTTGACGTTGATGTTGCTTTGGCAGTTTAAAAAAATGAAACAAAAAATATTTATTTTTTATTTTTTTAGGTTTTCCAATAATTTCTAATAATTTCCCCGATATTGCCATAATTAAAATTATCGATAACGATAAATGTAATATCAGTGCAAATAATTATTTAGTAATAAGAAGGTGCAAAAATAACAATAAATAAATAAATAAAACCTGCAGTGGGTAGCTGTAGAAACTTGTTGGTGGTTTTCTCTATGCAAAAAACCAAAACAATGGTTTATGGTTTTATTATGCATTACAAATTAAGCATTAGAGTGGAAGAAAGTGCGAATATTTTTTCCTCACTGTTATGCAACCAAATTTTCACCATAATTAAGCCATTGTCGTTGAACACTCTTGGAGACAAATTTTCGCCATAATTAAGCCATCGTCGCGATTAGTTGTTGAATAATACAAATTGCTTTAAAACGAGGTTTTTGTCCCAGAAAAGTTTTTCTCAAGATAATCTTAATGTTAATGGTTTGATGTTTATCTCATATGTTTGAAATTGTTTTAATTTGAGATTTTTGCACATTCTTCTCTCATAGATTAGCGTAAGAAGCATATCCCACACGTCACCATCCTTTCTTTTGGTATCAAATCTTTAACAATTTGAATCCAAGTTGTTAGGGACAAGGTTTTTTATCTTAATATTTGCTTGAGTGAGAGCTTGTGTAAAAGTAAGTCTTGTTGCATGAAAATGGCAAGTGCCTCTAAAATAAAAATGAAAAAGTTTAATGACACTACCTTTGAGCTTTGAAAGCTCAAAATGGAGAATCTTCTTCCTTTCTTTTGGTATCAAATCTTGATTAATTTGAATCCAAGTTGTTAGGGACAAGGTTTTTTATCTAATATTTGCTTGAGTGGGAGCTTGAGAAGAAGTAAGTCTTGTTGCAGGAAAATGGCAAGTGCCTCTAAAATAAAAATGACACTACCTTTGAGCTTTGAAAGCTCAAAATGGAGAATCTTCTTGTAGATAGAAATCTATGGATTGCAATATCAAGAACTCAACCCATCAATACGAAAAATAGGTGGTGTTGGAGAGAAATGCAAGGAGCCTCATCAAGATTTGTTTGGTTAATTTAGTATTATTGAATGTTTCTAAAGAAAAGACTATAACCACTTTGTGGAAGAAGTTGGTGGATTTGTATTAAGCTAAATCTCGAATTAATAAACTTTTTGTACAGAAAACAATTGATTTCCTTGAGAATACATGATGAGATTGAGTAATGGTGATTACGTAGTCGAGCACCCAAATGCATTTAATATTAATGTGACACAGTTGGTCCAAGTTGGAGTGGAGGAGGATCATTATAGGACTCTTTTGTGTTCTTTGCCAAATTCATGGGATAACCGAGTAATGGCCATTGCAAGAATTGTAAAAACATTAATGTTGTTGATTCATAGCAGGTGAGGTAAAAAGCCTCTAGATCCACAATGAGGCTTTGAGCATTCATGAAAGATCACAGAATAAAAGCCACAAGAGAGACACAAGTCTCCTTGAAAGTCAGAAGGCAAAATGTTGACACTGTGGCCAGATCTTGAGGGAGACAAACGTCTCCTTGAAAGTCTCCCATATGGCTTCTTCTTGAGAAGTATGATGGTGCGTTTGTGTACCGTGCAATGACTCTCCTCTAGCATATTTGGTCGTGGTAGTCTTAATTAAATTGCTTGATTATAGAGTAAAGGGGATCAATTGAGTTTTAGACATTCCAGATTTGGCAAAAAATCTACTATCAGTAAGCAAAACTTAATGATGTAAGTGTGCAAGTTGTTTCCTTTAACAAAGGATGCAAGATGTTTCATGGAGTTATGGTACTCGCTAAGGGTGTTCCTATCGATACCTTCAACAAAGGGGTTTGTGTACCTTGCAATGACTCTCCTCTAGCATATTTGGTCGTGGTAGAGTCTTAAATAAATTGCTTGATTATAGAGTAAAGGGGATCAATTGAGTTTTGCACATTGAAGATTTAGCAAAAAATCTACAATCAGTAAGCAAAACTTAATGATGCAAGTGTGCAAGTTGTTTCCTTTAACAAAGGATGCAAGATGTTTCATGGAGCTATGGTACTCGCTAAGGGTGTTCCTATCGATACCTTCAACAAAGAGATCTAATGAATCTACTCATTCACAACCAAAACCTCTTGAAAAAACTCTTGATTTATAAATCAAGTTACATGAGCTAGGTGAAAAGGGGTTATGGGGCTTCAAAAACAAAATCATGTCGATAGATAGAATAATTGTCCTCTTGAATTTGGGGGGAAAAGGGGTTTTGGGGCTTCAAAAACAAAATCATGTTGATAGATTGAATAATTGTTCTCTTGAATTTGATTTCTATAAGCATTGCATATATGAAAAATAGAATTATGTTCAACTTCATTCTAGTTCTCATGAGTCTTCTCGATTGTCAGACTTAGTTCTCATGAATCGTTTTGATTGTTGGACTTAATTCATTTTGATGTCTTTGGTCTAGTTAAAGTTACTTTAATTTCAAAAGTTTTGTATCGTCGCATTATTGATAATTCTTCTAGAAGGACAAGGGTGTACTTCCTTAGAACTAAATCTGAGGATTTTAGTTGATTTAAGGAGCTTAAAGCTCTCTTGAAAAATCATATTGGTAGCAAGATTAAAGTGTGAAGCACTAATAATGGCAGCAAAATTTGTTATACAAAGTTTTGATAAGTTTTGCAAGGGAAATAACGTTGAAAAACATAAGACATCTTCATATACCCTTCAACAAATGGAGTTATAGAATGGATGAATAGAACATTGATTAAGAGAGCTATGAGTATGCTTAGTGGAATTGGCCTAGAGAAGAAGCTTTGGGCTGAAGTGTTTACTATTGCATGTCACTTGCTTAATAAGTCTCAACAGCAGTTCTGGATAAGATTCCTATGGAGATTTAGACAAGCAACAAGCCCTCTCTTTATTATCTTTGTGTCTTTCGTTGTGAAGCATATGCTCTTGTGCCCAAGGAGAAGCCTTGTAAGTTGGATAACAAGGCAATAAATGTATCTTCATTGAATATGTGTGTGTGAAAGTGTACAAACTTTGGAATCGTGTTGCTGCAAAAGTTTCGTATAACAGAAATGTTATTTTTAGAGAAGTCAAGCCTTCTCCCACACTGAAAAAACAAAAAGAGAATGAAAATAATTTATTGGTTCAACTACCACCAAAGACCCAGAAAGTGAAGAAGAAGTTCATGACAAACATGATGAGGAGGAGGGTCCAAAGAGCCCAAAAGAAGAGGAAGAAACTCCACCTCAAACTTTAGGGAGGCCCACTCGACAAAGAAAACTACCAAACAAATATAATTATAGTCCTTTCAATTTCATATGTATATTTGCTTTATATACTAACTCTTATGAGCCTTAAATTTTGAAAGAGGCAATGGAGATAGAAAATAAGGAATCCTGGAGACTAGCCATGGATGAAGAAATGGACACACTTTATACACACACACACGCACATGGGACTTGGTCCCATTCCCTGATGAACAAAAACCCATTGGTTGTAAAAGGGTGTTCAAGAAGAAGGTCAATTTAAATGGTATTGTTGAAAAGCATAAAGCAATGTTGGTTGCAAGAGGTTATTCCCGAGTTGAGGGAATAGATTTTGGTGACATCTTCTACCCAATTGCTAAGTTAACATCTATTAAGTTTCTATTATCTCTTGCAACAGCACTTGATTTAGAGCTATAACAGATGGATCCAAAAATCACATTCCTTCATGGTGACTTGGAGGAAATCAACATGACACAACAAGCAGCGATAGGTTGAAAGATGTAAAAAGTCATTGGTTTGCAAATTAAAAAAGTCTACATGTGATCTTGTTAAATTTAGATAAACATGGAATGTTCTATGCTTGATGCAATTTTACTTCAATCTTTCTTAGGCCCAAATCAATTTAGCAATCACATAAACATGAAAGTAAAATGTTGATAGAACACAATAATTGATGAACAGAAGACAAGCCAATAATATAGATCAGATTTTACAATTCTTCTCGTCCAGCTAGGATATAGAATAGTGTGCGTTACGACAATCAACAAGATGCATCAACCAGTGAAAACACCAAGGGTTGACCACTATCAACGGTGGTCAACGCACCAGCGATCAGCCCTAAAAACAGTGTGCAAATTTACCCAGTTGCAGCTCCGCATGTGTGAGAGAGAGAGACCTCCTAAGGCTGATCAAACCAAACAAATCACAAGAGAGAATGTGTGATGAGTTGATGAGAAAATGATCTCCAAGTTTCTCCAATTTATATCTATCAATGAGGCTGTGTGACTCATCTATTAGGCTTGTGAGCCTACATTACAAATCTGGTCAACCTTGCACGTGTGGAAAATAAAACCAAAATATATCTTCTGCTCATCCAAACAAGATGATCTTTAGATCAATTTTGCACCTCTCCAAAAGAGGAATCCAACAAATATACAATCATCATCATATGAGCAGTACAACCTGGAGTTTGGACCTAGTTGCCCAAAATTAACACTCTTTCTCAACTAGGGAGAACTCCATCTGTCCACATGTGCCATCCAGAGATCGCTACCATCATGTACTATCATATAGCATTGTGTGTCATCCTGCTGTAACTTGCTTTGTTGGCTCTTTCTCACAAATAGAACAAAAGGTGAGTCACAAAGACATCATGCACAATTGACCCGAAGTCAGCATAGAGATTAAAACCAGTGTGGAAAAAGTCAGCAAAAAGTCCCTACTTTTTCAAAAAATCTCAAATTTTTCACTGAGCCGATTATATCTGTTGTCTTTTTGCCGACTTTTTCAGCCTTGAAAAAGTCACGATTTTATCATAAAAGTCCCGACTTTATCCCGATTTGATTAAAAAAGTCGGTTGTCTCTCAAAATGCACAGTTAAGAGGCCAAAACTCGATTTTTCCCACTCATTTTTCAATCTGTTTGCTGCGTTTGAGGGTTGTGGGGAGAGAGGAGGTGGTTGAGGCTTGAGCTTTTCCATTGTCCAAGATTTGTGCTGTGGATTAGAAGATTTGTCCACCGCTGCATGGAGGGTCGAGACTGAGAGGCCGTCCATGGACTCGATCCCTGAATGGTTAGATGTGGATCCAGAGGCACTAGTACCAGAGCAAGTAGCAATTGCAGTGGAGTAGGAGACAGAGGTAGAGAAGGAGGAGCAGGGTCAAGAGGCAGAGCACGAGGAGGATGTGAAGGAGGAGGTCACGCCATCTACGATGGGAAGTAGCAGAGGCAAAGGACAGAGGCCACCTCTTTTATTTGTTTCTAGAGGACAACTGAGTCCATTTGTATCCTCAAGGGTAGGGCCTTCTTCCTCTAGAGGAAAAGGCAAAGCCATTCCCTATTCTCGTAAAAGGGCAGGGGATCTCAGTGACTTATTACTTTATGACATGAAGATGACTCATGATATACATTTATTATATTTTTTGTTGATATTTCGAGTCTTGAGAGTTGAGACTGAGGCAAGACTCAAGATTTAGGACTTGATTTGCTATTTTGATATGTCATGTAGCACTAGATTTCATATACATATTATATATTAGCTTTCTTTACATGTTTATGTGGAAATGCAATTATTTGATGTTGTGGATACGTTAGATGCTAACAAAAATTTAAATATATTGAATAATTTTGTATTTTTTTAATTTTGCCGACATTTTGCCAACTTTTTCAAAAAACACCCAACTTTATATTGAGTTTTTCAACTTTTTGACCCTTGTCGATTTAATCCCGACTTCGACTTTTTCCACATTGGTTAAAACGTCTCTTGGACTCAAAAAGAGTCTCATACTAACCCAAAGTTAGTTTACTGACCCGAAGTCAATTTAGAGGTAAAAACCTCATCAGACTTGATCTCAGATCAAGGTGTTGGACACGTGCCATCCTAGACATAGAGAGTACAGCAATCTCCAATGTGTCCATCGGTCTTGCTATTGTTCTCTATCCACATTTCTCATACTAACCCGAAGTTGGTTCACTGACCCAAAGTCAATTTAGAGGTAAAAACCTCATCAGACTTGATCCCAGATCAAGGTGTTGGACACGTGCCATCCTAGACATAAAGAGTACAACAATCTCCAATGTGTCCATCGGTCTTGGTATTGTTCTCTATCCACATTTCCCACCTCATTGGCCAAATGAGAGGTACATCCCATGAGTCTGAAACTCCATGGGTAGGATGTGTGCAAGGCATATAGATCAAAGAGAGATGAACCAACTCAATATCATAACGGTGCGATAGAAGCACAACAAGGTTCAGCAAGCCTAACCCTGTGTGTGCTTATAGCTCCAAGAAACTATCCCCAAGCCCCCTAGAGCTCCCAAAGCTCATAGTCCAACTCAAATAGGACCCTCACAATAGGGTCTTTCCACAATTCCAAACTTCTCACGGAAGGTTAGGAACTTGACCTTCCCCAGGGGCTTCGTGAGAATATCTGCGACCTGTTCATCAGTCTCAATGTGATCGAGCCTTACGACGTCTTGTTGTACCATATCCCGAATGAAGTGGTACCTAATATCAATATGCTTGGATCAATCGTTGAACACAGGATTCTCAGAAAGACTAAACCCACTCTAGTTATCATAAAAGGATAACGGTGATATCTAGCACATGCCCAAACAGCTCACTAAAGAGTTTTCGCAACCAAACAACTTCACAACAGGCCATACTCGTTGCAAATGCATTCGGCCTCAATGGTGCTCAAAGCCACCAACTTATGCTTCCTGCTCATCCAAGATATCGAAGCAGAACCCCAAGTGAAGCAACATCCAGATGTGCTCTTACAATCCACCACACTGCCAGCCCAATCGACATCAGTATATCCATGGAGTCTCAAACTCCCAACAATGTATCTCAGCCCATGGTTGATTGTGCCCCGAAGATATCTCAATAGAATCTTGGCACCAATCTAGTGAATGTGATGAGGATCAACCATATGTTGACTAAAAGTGTTCACTGCAAACATAAGACCGAATGGGAGTTCACTGGGAACATCAGGGCCCCCACGAGTTGTCAATATTCAATGAGATTTCCCAGCTCGGGACCAGCAACGCTTCCACACAACTTCTTAAAGTTGAGTTCCATCGATGTCAACACAGACTTAATTCCACCATACTAAATATCTCCAGCAGCTTCACGACATATTTTCCTTCAGAAAGGAAAATCTCGCCTGGGCTTTGTCAGACCTCCAAGCCTAGGAAGTAATGCATCAGTCCTAGGTCTTTCATCTCAAATTCGGAAGCTAGCTCCCTCTTACACTGATGAATGAGAGGGTCGACACCTGTTAAGAAGAGATCGTCCACATAGAGAACTAGAATGAGAGGCCTTTCTTTATCAACCTTAAAATAAAGGTTTGGATCAGCGTTACTTCGAGTGAAGCCCAACTTCATCAAGTAGTTATCTATCATCTCATACCAAGCACTAGGGTCTTGCTTCAACCCATAGAGGGCTTTCTTCAACCTGCATACATAGATGTCTCTATCTTGGACTTCGAACCCCAGAGGTTGCTCCACATACACCTCTTCCTTTATAGAACCATGCAGAAAAGCAGTCTTCAAATCCATCTGATGGAGACTCCATCCTTGCGTTGCAGCAAGGGCAATGATAGATAAGATGGTGGTATATCAGGGCACAAGTGCAAATATGTCATCATAATCTATGCCTTCTTTTTTAGAAAAGCCTCGGGCAACAAATCTTGCCTTGTACTTTTCATCACTACCATCAGATCCATGTTTGATCTTATAGAGCCATTTCGAGGTGATAACAGATTTGTCCTCTGGTCTCAAGACCACTTCCCAGACATTATTTTTCATAATAGACTCATATTCTTTGTGCATAGCATCCTTCCAAACTTGATTCTTTACGGCTTCTTCAAATGATCCAAGCTCAGATTGTACAATTGTACTCATGGCTGCTAAGTACCCTTGGTACTTATTCGACTTCTTGCTTTCACGGAATGTCCCCGTTGGCGCAATATGTCTCTCAACATCTTCGAGAGTGTCCCTAAGCCATGAGAGTCTTCTCTTATTTGAAGGTGGATCAATAAGAACCATAGGTCCTTCAACATCGGGCATCGGTTCATCCTTCGGCTCTACCTGCTTCCCTACTTCTTCATCTTCTTTGTCTTCCTTGGAGCTAGGAAGATTTCTAACTTTCTTGAGGGCAACATCTTCATCGAAGGTGACATCGTGGCATATCTCCACTTTTCTTTGACAAGTCACATAGATTCTATATGCCTTCGAAGTTTCATTATAACCCACAAACATTCCCTTCTTTCCAGAAGCATCCAGCTTGCTTCTCTTTTCTTTTGGCACGTGAAAGTAAACAGGACAACCAAAGACTCTAAAATGAGAAACATCAGGTTTCATACCAAAGAAGACTTCTTCGAGGATCTTGGAGTCCAGAGTGGAATGTGGGCCTATATTTTGAACGTACACAGTTGTGTTTGCAACTTCTCCCCATAGAAACTTCGAAAGACCTTGGTCACATAGCATGGCGCGGACAGCTTCCACAATGGTCCTATTCTTTCTTTCAGCAACACCATTTTGCTCAGGAGTATACACAGTTGTGGTCTCCCTCTTAATGCCAGCTTCACTGCAAAAGTCATTGAACTCATTTGACTCATACTCGGTCCCATTGTCGGTCCTCAAAACATTGATTCTCTTCTCGGTTTGATTTTCCACCTTGGCCTTGAAGGTACGAAACCATTTGAATGTTTCATCCTTCTTCAAGAAATATATCCAAGTCTTGCAAGAGAAGTCATATGTAAAAGTCATGTAATAAGAACATCCTCCCAAGGATGTCACGGGCATGCATACCAGATAAATCAGAATGTATCAACTACAAGATATCAGTTGTCTTTGTGACACTTGAGGGGAATGGTCCCCTTGTATGCTTCCCTTCGACACAACCCTGACATATACCTTCGTGATCATCTTTAAATTTGAGCATCCCTATCACCACCTTGCTTACTTCGGGAAGGGCTTTGTAATGAAGGTGTGCAAACCTCTGGTGCCATAACTCTATTTGAAGAGTTGTATCACATGTCATAGCCCCCAATGGACTTCCTCCAACCTGGTAGAGTGTATCAACTCTAAAACCAATAGTAAGAGCTTTCTTGAAGTTCTTCTTCCAGATGCGTACCTTTCCATCAACGAATGCCACCTTGAACCCTTTGTCTTCCATCATCGAAATAGACACAAGGTTCTTCTTTAGATCAGGTACGTAAAACACATCTTGCAAATGAAGAACTTGACCTTGAGATAGATGAAGGGTCACAGTCCCTGTCCCTTTCACGGGATAGGTGGCATTATCTCCAAGGATAATTTCTAGATTAGTATCCTTCTCAATCAAATCAGAGAGGGCTTCTTTATAACCAATGATGTGCCTTGAAGCACCACTATCAATCAACCAAACATCCAGGGTGTTGGGAGGAGATGCAGTAGAGAAGGCAGATACAAGAATAAATTCATTTTTCTTATTATCAACAACATTAGACTCATCGTACCTAGAATTTCTTGACCTTTTGAAAGGTTGCCCATTTCCACTACGATCAGAGGGAGCCTTCCTTTTTCCTTTGAACCTGTTGTTCCTTTGATTGCCATTCCCCCTAGAGTTGTTGATGTCATCATCCCTAGGAGAGTCACTTCTATTAGGGCACTCTCTTGCATAGTGACCAAACTTTCCACAAGTGTAACATTTTCCCTTCCTTCCTTTGGGCCCCGTTCATCCATGGTTTTGATTTCTCGGACCATCCTTGTTCCTCTTCTTTGCATAAGCGATGAAGGCAGTAGGGTCACCTCCATTTCCATTAGAAGGATGAATCTCTCTCCATCATTCTTGTCTCCTATTGAGTGCATCTTGTCAATATTTCATCAAAATCAGGAATCACATTATTATTAAGAATAGTGGTATTGAATACATGCTAATCACGGGGGAGACCTGCAAGCGCAATGAGAACAATCTCTTGATCAGCTATTTCTTCTCCAATAGAGCTAGAAGATTGTTCCTGATTTCAGTGAGCCTCATAAAATAAGAGTGAATGGATTCATCCTTGGCCTTCTTGATATTCTTCAATTGTTTCTTGAAGAAAAGAACTTGATTAGCATTGCTAGCCCTGAACATGCTAACCAACTTATCATACATCTCTTTAGATGTGCTCAGCTCAAAAATGTAAGCAGCCAAGTGCTTATGAATAGAATCCCGGATAATCATCTTTGCTTTGAGTTCCCCTTTTCTATACTTCGTCTTTGTGGCAACAGGTGCATTTGATGGAGGCTCATGAATCTTCCCCTGCACATAGTCCATGACATCTTGATCTTCTAATGCCAAATCCAAGGACATCTTCCATGCATGATAATTAGACTTATCAGTAAATTTATCATCAGACTTGAAACCCTTATAAGTTGAGGAGGCCATTGGTCCTTGATAGGATTTCTTCTTCGGTGATTGATTTTCACACTAGCTTGAACATTGTCTTCACCTTAGCTCTCATACCATGTTAAATTTAGATAGACATGAATTGTTTTATGCTTAATGCGATTTTACTTCAATATTTCTTAGGCCCACACCAATTTAGCAATCACCTAAACATGAAAGTAAAATGTTGATAGAACACAATAATAGATGAACAGATGACAAGCCAATAATATAGATCAGATTTTACAATTCTTGTTGTCCGGCAAGGATATAGGATAGTGTGTGTTACAACAGTCAACAAGATGCATCAACCATCAAAGTCTTTCTTGACATCAGATCAGCCAACCCTCCAAATGTCACACACAGCCCTCAAAGACAACTCATCAAAAGTCAACGTTGGTCAACAGAGAGTCAATGCAGAAAGTCAATGTTGTAGTTTTAGGGCTTTGATCAAAGTCAACGTTGAGCCTCGATTTTTTTGCCCAGCAATACAGCCTTTAAAAATCAGAATTTCTGCAAAGTTTGGAGGTCAAAACACCAAGGGTTGACCACTATCAAGGGTGGTCAACACACCAGCAATCAGCCCTAAAAACAGTTCGCAAATTTACCCAGTTGCAGCTTCGCACGTGTGAGAGAGAGAGGCCTCCTAAGGCTGATCGAACCAATCAAATCACAAGAGAGAAAATGTGACACATCTATTAGGCTTGTGACCCTACAGTACAAATCTGGGGGACCTTGCATGTGTGGAAACTAAAATCAAAATATATGTTCTGCTCATCCAAACAATATGATCTTTAGATCAATCCTGCACCTCTCCAAAAGAGGAATCCAACAAAAATACAATCATCATCATATGAGCAGTGGAACCTAGAGTTTGGACCAAGTTACCCAAAATTAACAGATCTCTAAAGAGTCTCCTAGAAGTTTGATTCTTTTATGTCCAAATTAGAATTTCTTAGATCCAAATCTGATCATTGTGTGTATTACAAACAAGAAAGTGATCATTTCCTTATTATCACTCTATATGTTGATATATTATTCTTTGGAAATGACAAGGATTTGATTTTTTATTTGAGGTATTAGCTTGCAATGCAATTTGAAATGAAAGACTTGGGGGTTGTAAAATGCATCTTAAGAATAGTGATCAGGAGAGACAGAGCAACTAAAAGACTTCGGTTCAATTGGAGTAAGCATGTAGAGTTTGGGATATGACAATTTCGAATGGAAAATTGCAAACCACTTATTGTTCCAATTTTTGTAGGAACTAAGCTTTGAATCGAGCAGTGTCCTACAACAACTATAAAATTGGAGGATATGCCTTACATCCCTTATGCTAGTGCAGTTAATAGTCTAGTGTAAGCTATGGTTTGTACTACAGTAGATATTGCTCAAATGATGGGAGTCTTGAGCCGATCCATGGCTAATCTTGGATGTGAACACTGGGCTACAGTGAAAAGAATCTTTAGATATTTGTGAGGTATTCCTTTTGCTATCATAGTAACGTTTCATGGGACCTACACTCAGTTGATATACAGGATTATGTGGATTCTAACTGGCCAGGGAATGTAAACAGAAGGAGATCTACTAGTGGATATGTGTTTTGTCTATTTGGTGGCGCAATGGTTGGATGAGCAAATGATAACTTGTGGTCGCATTGTCTTCTGCAAAGACAATACATGAGAACTACTCATGCCTATAAGGAGGCCATTTCTTTAACTAGAAATCCAACCTTTCATGCCAAGACAAAGCATACAGATATTCACTACCATTTCGTTAAGGACATGGAAAAGGATGAAAAGTTGATACTTCAGAAACTTGAAGCCATACAAATTGTTGTAGATGCATTGATGAAACCAGTAAGCACAGATAGGTTCAAGTGGTGTTGTGAGTCCATGTGTCTACTAGGGCTCAACAATTAGCTTGCAGTTTGGTGTGTTCTAACTTCTAATCTTTATTCTTGCAAGGTATAAAGACAAGTGAGCAAATGTTAGGAAAACTGTCTTGCACCTTGCATTGCTATGGAGTATTTCTACAGTGTTGCAATGAAATTCCACGTCACTGCGAAGAACATTACAATGCTGGATAGAATTTCTACAGCAATGCTAAGAGTATAAGAATGTTGCAGAGAATTTATAGTGTTGCTAGGAACATTACAGCGCTGCGGAGAACTTTACATCATTGCAGAGAACTTATGTAGTGCTACTAAAAACCTTATAGTGCCACAAAGAACTTTTGCAGCACCGCAAAGAATATCAGCAGTGGTGCACAAGTTATTTCAACAACTAGGAAAAGAATATTTTCAACAGTTGTGAAGAAAATATCCCAATGATGTTATGCTGAGAATATTTCAGTTGTTGTAAAGAAAAATTCAGATGTTGTGAAGAGAATAATTTCAGTTATTATGAAAGAAATAATTCAACAATGTGCAGAGAACAATTTCAAATATTATGCAGGAAATAGCAAGAAACTGAAAACATTTCAATTGTTATGCAAGGAATATTTTAGCAGCTAGGAAGGGAATATTTCGGCAGTTCTGAAGGGAATGTTTCAATAGTTGAGTAAAGAAATAATTCAGTGTCATGCAAAGAATTATTTCAACTATGAGTAGTGGCAAAGAATAATCTGTTGGCGGTTTTCCCTAAACAGAAATAAAAAACCATAAATGGTTTATGGTTTTATTATGCATTATAAATTAAGCGCTAGCGCAGAGAAAAGAGTGAATATTTTTTCCATACTGTTATGCTGCCAAATATTCTCCAGAGTTATGCAACCACTGATCACTCCTAGAGAAAAAATAGAATTTTGTATTCTAACCAAAGTAACAAACATCGCGATTTTATCGCGAGTTTTTCGGGCTGCCGATTTTATCGGCAATTTTTTCAACGATTTTTTGAAAAAATCGCGATTATTTTGGTAAAAATCGTGGGCCCATCAAATAGAAACCCTATAAGTTCAAAAATCGATTTTTTTTTTTGTCATTTTTGCAGCCCTCTCATTTTCCTAACACACCCTGTTGGCAGTTCATGGTAAAAGTGATATTTCCTTTATTTTTCATTTTCATCCTTTTACTTAAATTTTTAACATTACCATGAAATGACTCAGGATGTTTAAGAGTGGTTTCGACCTCATTGGATTTCATATGAAGAAACTAGAATTTTAGATTTCACTCAAAATTCAACAAACTTAATGGTTTTCAGGGTTTCATGGTTTGGGGATTTGCATTGTTTCCATTTGATTCTATTATGTGTAAGGGTATGAGATTGGCATTTGATCAAGAGTATGAAGTCCTTTAAGAACCTTGATGTTGGTGGCATTGATTGTTGAACTTTGTTGATGTTGGTGGTATTGATTGTTGACCTCCCCTACTGTGGCCTTAACAAGAATGTACCCTTCACTCAAAGGAAAACAACTGGTTAGGCATGTTAATCTTTTTCTACCGCATTTTAAGGTTGAGCAATCCAAGTCTGAAGACTTTGAGCTAGATGATGTTTATGTATCTCTTGTTGAAGATCCCATTTCTAGTAGCGATGAATCAATGATGAGTTTCATGAGGAGGAGGAGAAGGAGCAACAATAGGAGGAGGAGGAGCAACAATAGGAGGAGGAGGTGACACCACCTACCCCTGCTACCGGTAGAGGACGTGGTCTACCTCCTTTAGCTCCTAGTGCTTCAGGATCTGGAGCACAACAGAGTCCATTGCCAGCCCCGCCAGCTTCTTCGTCTAGAGGGAAAGCTGTTACATTTTCTCGCAAGAGGGGCAGAGGAAATCAGTAGTATAGGTTATTTGGTGCATTCCTTTGTATATAACATTATGACTCATGATATGAGATACATTATTATATTTTTTTGTTGATATTTTGAGGTTGAGTTGAGACTCAGGACTTAGTATTCAGGACAGGATTCAGTTTTATGTGTGATGTAGCACTAGACATGATATTACACATCTTATATATTAGTTTTTTTTTTCATATTTATGTGTCAATGCATTTATTTTATGCTGTAGATGCTTTAGATATTAAAAAAATTGAAAAAAAAATGAATATTTTTGTATGTGCCGATTTTTTCCCGATTTTTACGATTTTTTCCCGATTTTTACGATTTTTTCCGATTTTTTCCCCTCGGCGATTTTATCCCGATCGCGATTTTTGTTACTTTGATTCTAACCATTAGTTGCTGAAAAATGCAAATGTGCTTTACAGTCTGGCGTTTTTCTTTTACAAGGTTTTTCCTTAGAATATCTTGATGTTAATAGTTTTTTCGTTTATTTCATATGTTTACAACTATTTTGCTTTGAATTTTCTACAAGGCCACGCGGGGCAGCTCAATCAGTCATTGTCGTGTTATGAAGTAAATGGTCACATGGAAGGTTAAAAAGGTTAAGAGACAAGAAACATGGTTATGGAGGATCAGTAAGTCTTTGACTCAAAGAATAGAGACCTTATGGAGTTGATCAGGGTTGTGGGGGAGCGCTCCCCCAGCCCCTAAATCCACTCCCAAAGTGCGTTCTGCTCGAAAACGTTAAGGAGCAACCCCGAGAGCACGCTCCTTATTCGCACATGTTTGGAAACAAATTTCGGGAGCATACTCTCGGTACAAAAAACAAAACAAAACAAAACAACTTTAAAAAAAAAAAAAAAATTAAAATCACTCCCTAGTTTCCAAGGAGTGATATAGGGAACGATCGCACCCATCACTACCCACCGCTCCAGGAGCGATATGGGAGCGATCACTCCATTCAAAAAAATCGTGCCCGACTCTTGAAAATGCATGCGTGGCAAAGGGAGAGAGAGGCGACTTTTTTGAGGGAAATAAGGGGCAAAACAATAAAAGGCCTCCATTTGTCAGAAAGAGAGATTGAGAGCATTTCATATGTGAGAGAGAAAGATTGAGAGGGTTTGAAATTGAGGAGGTTGTGGGAGATTGTTGGAGCTTGCAAGCTTGGGAGATTGAAGGGAGATAATTCGGAAGCCAAAGGGACATTGTTGGAGAGCCAAAGAGGTAGGGCCTAATCCCATTTTTTTCCATGTAACATTTGTGCAGAAATATGTTGAATGTTCAATGAATCTAGAATCTAGATGTTCTTGTTCTCTTCTCCTATTCTTTCCCACTCCTCCCTCATTCTCTTCTACTCTTTCCCGCTCCTCCCTCATCTTATTGCAGGCAATAATATCAACCTTCAACAAACATGATGGGTATATGGCTTAGCCTTATCTTGTTGGTTCTATTTTTTGTTATGATGATGGTGTTTCGAAGTAGAAGAAGAATTGACGAGGATGGTGAAGTGGGTAATGGTTTAGGATTGCCTAGAGAAGAGGAGAAACAAGAGGAAGAGGAGGAGGATAATCGGAGAGAAGATGATGGAGCAAACTAGGGTAGACCAAACACCCTTGTGGAAATATGTCACAAAGCTTGAAGGAGGGAAAGGGGGTGGAACAACTAAATTTGTATGCCTCCATTGCAATGCTACCTACACAACTTCATATACCCGTGCCAGAAAGCAACTATGTGAGAAAATGGCAGGGGATGTGAATGAAAAAATACGAATCAAAACTTGTGCAAATGTGTCAACACAACAAAGAACCAAATATATAAGCGAAGAGGGGGAAGCACAATACCAATCAAAAAGATCAATGTGTGAACATGACACCACTAGCACACAAAGCAACTGCAAGAACTCCATCAACATCCCACCCATGGTAGTGGATTTGCAGCCACATGCACAGACATCCCTTCAAGGCGTAAAACAATATCAAAACTCCTTAACCAAGATTGTAGGGATGTCGTGGATGCAAAAAAATTTGTTTTCTCTATGCATGTGGCATACCATTCAATGTTCTTCGATCACCTTGTTGGCATGAAATGGTTGTTGGCATCAATGATGCTCATAAAGGATACAAGAGCCCTGGGTATAACACGGCTTGAAACGTGAGACTTGACCAGAAAATTTATATTTAAATAAAAATAAATAAATAAATAAAAGCCAAAATAAAAAATGCTTTGTGTAGATTCCCAAATTCTTGGAATGAACATGAGGTATCCATTGTATCTGATGGTTGGGAAAATGTAAAAGGAAAGCCATTTATCAGTGTTCTTGGTGTGTCTGCTACTAGTGTAGTCTTCCTTTCATCTCATGACTACTCATATAAGCTTAAGACCAGCATCAACATTACAGAACCATTAATTCAAACAATTGAAAGTATTGGGCCATACAATGTCATCCAACTCATCACTAATAATGCTTCTAATTGTAAGACAACAAGAGCAATTATTCAGGATAGATACCCCAACATATTTTGGTTTGGGTGTTTAGCTCGCATTGCATGATATCATTAAGATAAAGCAACCTCAATATAAATGGATTGGTCCATTATATAAGAAAGGCAAGAAAATGATAAGATTCATTACCAACCATATCAATACCCTTGGCCTTTTTCATAGTCACTTAAGGTTGGAGCTATTGAAGATAGCAAAGACTAGATTTGCTAAGTATTGCCTCACCTTCAGACGCCTTTTAAAGGTAAGAGAGACATTGGCTAGCATGGTATCAAGTGACTCAATTCAAATATTAAAGGACAGGGCTGCAATGTTATCTAACAGGGAAGATATTCAAGAGGTGGAGGACATCGTTCTTGATGGTCACTTTTGGACAGGTGTGAGGAATGTTTTGTAGTTCACCAAGCCCATTTATAACATGATTTGTTTTGCAGATACACATCCACTAATGATTAAAGGACAAGGTTGCAACAGTATCTGACAGGGAAGATTTTCAAGAGGCGGAGGACATCGTCCTTGATGGTCAGTTTTGGACAGGTATGAGGGATGTTTTGCAATTCACCAAGCTTATTTATAACATGATTTGTTTTGTGGATACAGATGCGCCAATGATTGAAGACATGTATGAGCAGATGGATAGCATACTAGGGAAAATCATAGATATTGTTGAACAGAAACATCCCATCTTGTATGATCATATTTACAAACATGTGGGCAAAAAGGTGCGATAATCTTAATATTCCACTCCATGCCTTGGCATATGTCCACATCAAAATACTATTCTCCATCTTTGTTGGCCCAACTTGCAGCTAAGGATGGGGTAAGGAGAAAACCCCATAATGATCCACAGGTACAAAATGGGTATATGACTACATTAGACAAGTTTGTATCTCACAACAAGGAGTGTGCCAAATTGTGTGGAGAAATAAGAAAATACTTCAATCAAACTAGAGCGTTTGGTTCTTTGCATGTTATTGATGATACAGAAAGAATGGATCATATTGAATGGTGGAACATGTATAGCTCTAGGGGGCCTTTGGCAAAATTCGCAGTTAAAGTGCTTTCACAAGGGGTTCATACTGCTTCTACAAAGAGGTGTTGGAGCACCTATAGCTTCGTTCACAATGTCAAAAGAAACTCCCTCAATGAAAATCAGTGAAAAAGTTTGGTTCATGTACACTATAACTTAAGGTTGTTAACACATTATAGTGATCGGGCTCAATATGATAAAGCATATGTCAGCTTGGGACAACAACCTGGAGGAGGACAATTAGGAGAATGGAGCCTTACATTTGGAACAACTAGAAGCTGACCGTTTGAAAGATGAGGATGAAGCAGCATCAACAGCCATGCGACCCCCATCATCAATTAGTAGTGCTCGAGTTGCACCAGCTTTGTCGCCACCTCCATCTGCAGCCTCACATGGAGGTTATGTGCCTTCAAGTTTTGGACGTGGCCATTCGACTATGCGGAAAGAGACTCCCAATAAAACATGAGAAAAGAAATTAGAAAATTCTCATGGCAAGAGGAAAATGTAGTAGACAATAGATTTACTCATCTTTTCTAGTTTCTAATACTTTGACTCTTTCAAATTTATTTTGGTATTTTTTAAAACAATATATGACAATTTAAGAGGAAAATGTAGTAGACAATAGATTTACTCATCTTTTCTAGTTTCTAATACATTGACTCTTTCATATTTATTTTGGTATTTTTTTAAACAATATATGACAATTTAAGTTTGAAGTTTGAATTTCGCAATTATAACTTATTGGTAATGAATTATGAATATCATTCTTCATGAAAGTTGAAACGTTTCATTTCATGTTTGTTATTCTTTGTTATAGTTTGGTAATGGTTACAAGTATAGCTTTAGTGACTTTGAAACTTCAATATTGATGAAAATCATGAGAATCGAGATGATGTAACTTGTAACTTGTGGACTTGTGGTTGATGAAGATTATAACTACTAGATGATTGGTGTTATATGGTTTAATCCATGTTTTTATGCTTTATATAACTAATTCATCATTCTACATGTTTTTGTTGACATATATGCATCAAAATATATAAAAATATATATTGTATAAACTTCGCTCTCGAACCAGAAGTCTCTGAAAATTGTCACTCTCGCTTTTGCTCCCACTTCCAAGCAGTCTTGGAGCTCATAAAGTCATCAAAAATAAATGATATGTTCTCACAAGTGCAACAGGTCAAGGATGCTTTCACATTGTGGACAACATCAAAGGAAATGCATGAAACATTGGATGTATGTAGGGTTTTTTGCAAACACTACATTTTCTCAATGAAATAGTTTAGGTTTGATTCAATTTTAGACGCAATAGTCTAATAAGGTGACTTTTTGTCCTTTTTTTGGGCAGGTTTTATAAGGCATTTTTCTAGGAAAATTTTATGGTTGATTTTTCTCAAAATCCAACTAAAATTTGAAAAAATCGGCACAATCCAAGCATTCCAAGGGATTTCCAATGCACTTAATCCATTTTTTCAATAAAACACGATTTAAACAAAAGAACATTGTCATTTCACAAGAATTGTGTCACTGACTACATTCAACCAAAAAAGGCCAAACTATCACTTAATTGGACAATTTCATTTAATACCACTTCAACAATTGGAATACATTTGTGGTTTGCTAGTAGAACTCGGTAAAAACGTAAATTTATAACTGAGAATTTATCTAGAAGTGGTCACCTTCTTACCTTTTCAAATTTGGATGAAACTTTGAATGTCACTTCCATTAACATCATACTAAATTATTATATAAGAACAAACAGAAAACATGGCATAAGAGCAACCATGAGGTACAACATCCAAGAGTACATTTGTAAAAAGAATTGAAGGAAAGCATCAATGGCAAGCTTACAAGGTTAAGAAAATATTATATTAATATTAATTGTTTATAACATGGTAACGATAAGGACTACAAAAGTAACGTACGAGATGAACAACATAGCTATCGCCAAATTGGAAAGAAGCGACCTAATGTTGCAAAGCATGAATTAAAATTTATGCCATTATTTGACTTGTCAAGCCAAAGTTAAGTCATTAGATTGGTTTTTCAATTTGGGGACATCTACGCATATAAGCATCAAGGGTGGCTCGTTAATTGAGGATGTAAAAGACAACCAAAAGGATGGTGATACTGGGTTATCAAAAAGAGCATTATGTATAAGCATGAGGAAATGTGAATAAAGATGTGTTGGACAACTAGTACCAAGACAATCATAAAGTCCAAGAATACAATTCTCATGATTTGTAATTCTTATCTTGATGAGGTATTGTCATGATCCACTAATGAGTTGTCAGTGAGACCTAGATCTATATCTAAAGGGTCTAGAAGGTCAATTTTATGTATTATAATTTACATTTATTGGGATCAATACAGAGCAATACAACAACATTAAGCCTTTTATGTCAATCTGTTTATCTTGTCTCGCTCTTCAATGTCTCCAAAGAAGACCTAAATACTCCATTTTCCTACAAAATCCCTTTAAAATGCAAAAAATGCCTCGAGCTCAGCCATTGAAAATCGTAGACACTAAAAAATCTCGCTTCTCAAACTCATTACACAATATAGGAGTCTACAAAGAGTCAAAAAACAATCTCCTTACACCTCACCTTCCATGGATCAATAACATGGAACAACCTCTCTTCACCCACTTTTCACCACGACTTCGATAAATATCAACTCTTTTAACCTCACTAACCTTGCTTTGATAACATGTTAACATGATCAAATGTATAACCCTTATGTTTAAAATTGTGATAGATGTGACCCTCATATTTCACTAAAAAAGTGCTTTAAATTCTTGAAATAATAAAACATTGACCATTTTTTGCTCTGACCTTTCAAGCAACAAAGAAAATTTGTGGTTCACAAAAAACGCAAAATGAACGTGATTGCATCAAGGCTTTATGATGACACACGAATCACAAAGTTTTGGTAACCATTGGCTTCAAAGGGTCTCAACGTTTGAATTTGAAGTTTCAATATAATTTCTCAAAAATGAAAATAGAGTAATTGGAGAGCCATATATTCATGATACAAAATGATAAATTTATTAGAAATATCTAGCAAAGAAACAACATAGATTTCCCTTTGAAGATAGAACAGCATGGAGAGATGGGAGTTTTGAATTTGTACCATGGTGATTGTGGTCCTATGAAAATTGTTTTAATCTCTAGTGTAAGGCATTTTTTAACACTTGTTGACCAACTTATTCAGAAAATGTGGTTTAATTTTCTCATAATAAATAAATTAGCATAGGAACAAATGTTGGAAAATATGAGACATAAAATTGAAGTGTAGTTAGCGCAAGAAATAAACATAGAATCAAGTGGAGCACAAAATTGGTAACCACTGATCACTATTAGACAGATTTATTATTCTTTAATGCCTGAATGTCTTAAATGTTTTTTAACCTCGTACTCTGAATATAGGGCAGTTCAAAGATGAGTGAGAATGCGCTCATAAAGAATGATGACAAAATTCTCACGTAGCACAGAAAGTCACAATGCCATGGCAGTACAACTTGACTAGGAGGTTTGAAAAATGTACTAAAATATTGTCTTCCTCAACAGTGACTTGGGAAATGAAGTTTGTGAGGTTCAACGCCGAGTGGCTAAATATGAGTGAAGAGCCAAATATAGCAAGTGACAAACTTACTGTATAGTCAAATATAGTAAGTGACAAACTTTTCTCGCTAGGTGGAAAGTTTTTCGCAGATTAACACTTGTATTCTGATCTCCAAAAGGAAACATGCCAAAACCTTGCCCTAAAAAATTTAGGGGTACAAATCAGCATCTACGCATACAACATTTCAGCTGAAGTTTTCAGCCTGCATTCCCTCAACGGCTAATTGAGTCAATAGAGAAACATATGATTGGTACATCATTTTTATTGTGTAGGTAGCTAAATTTCTCGAATTATGACAGCTCCAAAAGAGGTTCATTAAAATGCAGTTGGGCAAATTTTGCAACGCATACAGGTGAATTGGATTATTGATATATGTACAACTCAACAAAGATTTTCCTGCTTGTTGAGGTTCAGCCTCGACTCATTCAATAGCTTACTGGAGGTGATAAGATAGCACTGCAATTATCTGCAACTCGGGAGCAGACTTCTAACATATTCATCTGTACACTTGGTCAAAATAAGTTTACAAAACTGCAATCTTTTGTTTTCACTCGGCGGGATTAACAAATGGTATATAAATAATAATCATATTGTACTTGTGCACGGTAGTGTACATATTCCTTTTAAGTTAAAATTACTATAGACAATAAATGTAGTCACAGAAACAATATTAAAAGTCAACGACACTTAATTACCTTGCATTCCTCATGTCTTCATTTGATGAAGATGGGTGGCTGATGGGTGGCTGATAGTCTCCATTGTGAGACATGACAATGTAGGCTGGGTAGTTGATAGTATTTTTTTAAGGCATAATAATGTACGTCTTCATCTTTGATATGCAGATAAACGTTGATATCTTAATTACTCAATCACATAGGGACTTTTTGATAGAAATTCTCACAACGGGAATTTTGCAAATTTATTGAGATGTCATCATAATCATCATTCCCTACATCATTTATAAATTATTTGGAATAGAAACAGCGGAGGAAGACTCACGTTTGTCAACAATTTTATGTTTATAAAACTAGGTTTGAAGCTGAAGCCAACCAATTGTCAAGTGAAAAGGAGACATCTTACACAAATAATCACGAGGAATGATCATTAAAACCTTGTTAGAACATTAATTACATAGAGAGTTGTTAGTTAGTATCGAACACTACTGATGAGGGACGATTAAGAATAAATTGGGGTGGCACAAAAACAAATTAGTAAACACAGGAACACAGTTGATTTCCATTATTAAGTTATACCCTGTGCAATCTATGTTGCAAGATGCATTCAAATTTCAAACTAGATATTCATCAGTTTTAGGCAAGATGCATTCAATTTTCAAACTAGATATTTATCTTTTTTATGCAAGAGTATCAGAGGACAAGATATTTCCTTTATCTTTTTACGGCAGGATATTGATTTGTTTTCAATGACAAGATATTGCTTCGCTTCTTTTATAGTTTATAACAAGGCATCATGTAACATCAATAGATTACAACCCTAATGGATGTTTTTTAAGAATTAGAATATATTAATTCCAATAGAAGAATGATTCATGGATGTATTGATATTAAAATTGCACCTGTCCATCTGTCGCATTTGACAGGTTTAGTAATTAGGATTTCCTTTGGGAAAAGTGGAATTTCTCTGAGCCATAAATCATTAATGATTAAATTTTTGTCTATATTTTTGAAGCAGTAAAATGATTGTCGACTTGGAAGTAACAAGTTCACTATGTAAGAAATGGGTAGTTGAATGAACACTGAATTAGAGTTCATATTTACTGGTATGAAATCGGATTATAGGATGCATAATCTTTTCAATTGTTTGTTTTTGGAACTAAATTTAATTCCTATTCACATGCCGGCAGTCCATATCTCAGCAATTGATAATTATTGTGCTTGCTTCAAAATGGTTTCCACACATGTAAATTGACAATTTTTTAACATAGAACATCTACAATAGTTGATTTTACGTTGGATTTTTCTTCAATTCACATACTGAGAAGCAGGTAAGTTGGCTTGCATATAAATTAGACATATACTCAATACTACTACGCAGTACAGATGAGATGACCTCTCAGAAAACATAAAAGAGATTATTATTGAATCCCAAAGCTACTTGGAAAATGAATCTACAATATTTATCTGGCTCATGAAAAACATATGCCATAATAAGATATAATATTAATCCGAAAGGAATTCCCCCTGAAAAACCTATAGCTATATTATATATAATGACAACTATGATCAAGGTAACAAGGTATTTTAGTGCAAAGAAAATTATCAGAATGCTAGAATTTATGCAATGACAGACTAATTACTATTTTCTACATGTAAGGACTTTCACAATCTAAAATAGATTTTACTGTACTATTTTACACTGATTACTGGTATGAACTTATGAAGGTTACCTCCTTGCCTCCTCAAGCATCCTATCAGAAATTCTATCCAAAGTGCATGCAATTTGTCATCACAAAAAAAAAACATAAAAGCTAAATTTCCTTAACAATGCAAATTATATTAAATAAATCATTTATTAGAGAAACCATACCTGGTAGCAGATGGACCCCTTATTGCTGATGTTGAGAGCTTCCCATAACATTCTTATTTGCCGCTTGTTTTTGTTGAAGTTGTATCAAAAGATTTGCTGCAAATTGCAATGTTGACTGATACCTCTGATTCTTATCTGTATCACTTTTGGAGCTCTCCTGGCCATGTCCAAGGAGAGAAGCCCCAAGTCCCTGAAGCTGTTGTACTTGATTTGCTAGTTGTGGGTTTCCTTCATTCGATCCTAATTGCACATTTGGTAATGTTTGAGACCCACCTCCTTGAACTGGGTCAGGTGATCTCAATGGCACAGATTTCAGCTGCGGGGAAGCTGATGATTGAATATTTTCAGATGCCTCCATCGGGACCATCTGACTATAAGATCTCTGAGAATTAGAACATGCTTCTTGTTGACGATTGTGGTTAGCATGAAGCATTGTAAGTTGTCCACTATGTGGGTTGCTGCTTTGGGCATGAACTGATGGCAGCTGAGCATGCCCAGTAGTAATTCGAGATAACATGGATGATTGCTGTCCCTTCTGATTGGGATCCTGGAACAGCTGACTGACTGCAGCACCATGAACACTGTGTTCAAGTGTACTATTGGAGCTTGATAGAGAACCTGCAGCAAAATGAGAAAAGGATGTTTGACTATTACGTTGGCAATGGTGCTGGTCAGAGTTGTGTTCTTGTCTTGGTATATCTGTAGTCAAAGTTAGTGGTTGCTGATGCTGCCTCCACAGTTCTGATGATCTAGGTGAACAACCCAGCCTTCTACTGTAAGAGGCATCATAACCACCACTAGAATCACACGGATCATGCCTTGTGGAAGTGTTTGGAACTGCAGCTGAATCACCCGAGCAAGAAGCTTGAAAGGTGTTGGGAAGAAGCGATGTTAATGTAGCAATCAGCTCAGGCGTTAAAGAAATGCCAGCTGATTGTGTGCCTGGTATCTGATTTGTCCTTTCTGGAGCAGCAGTTTGCCCACTGTACATATCCTTTGGAGGTGAAATTGACCTTGGCATGCCTGTTGCACATATTGTTGGATCCCCTTTTATGGCCATTTGAGTGTAGCCCACATGTGAGATAGGAAACTGCTCGCTTTGAACATAAAGCGGCAGAGGATCATGTAAATTTGTCTGGGATTGATTTGGCTGCGTAATACTACCTGATAGCTGTGGAAACTTAAGAACAACCCCAAAGAGATGATTGGTGCGAGGGGCCTTCAGAATATGCTCTGAAAAGTCAGAAGGAGGCACCAAAAACAGTGTTGTCCCATCACTAAATTTTGCAACACCAGCACGATGTTTTGAACCAAGGTAGTGCAGAAACTCTTGATAGGGATGCACGTCTTGGTCTTGTTCAGGTACAAAAAGAACTAGTCCAAAACCACTCGCCTGTGAAAAGTGTTTGGTGAGCATATCTAGATCTGTTCTTGCAGAGCAATTCACTACTTCTGGACTGTAAAACAAGATAAAATTGAACTTCAGATGTCATATCAATATTATCACTCAAATATACAAAAAGAACAAAACCTATTACACAAACATATTTCCTTACTTACAATTTTGATTCAATGCTTTTACCCACTGATATGCATCTTGCATGGCAAACAGGAGTTCCACCTTTAGCAATTGTCCCTTGCCAACAAATATTTTCCTCAACGCGTCCAAAATGCTCTCCTTGGCCTTGCAAACTTGGAGTTCTAGCAGAAGACATGGGTGCCATAAGACACGGGCCAACTGAAAGCTGATCACCACCGTTTAAATATGATCCTGGATTTCCTCTCGGACCCATAATCTGATTGTCACTATTGGTATTAACATACCCTGAAAATCCTCTGAAGGGTTGTGGCCCAATAGCCCCTTGAACTGGTGTTCTAGCATCTAAAGCTCCTGTGTTTGCATTATTGACATCAATTCTTGGTTTTTTCAATTCCCTCTGTGCAGCATTTGCATCGAATCCATCCCAAGCACTCGGTAGAGGCCTGACAGGCCTTAGACCTGTTGCTGTAAGAGGGGGTGGTTTGCCCCAACCACCAGGCCCGGGGCTATTTACATTGACATCCAAAAAATTGTTAAACATATCTGGCCTTGACAATGAAACTCTCCCTTCAGTTGCACGGTGCTCATCAAAGCCCCGTGGCCCAATGGGGTGTACGTGCACATTTTTTCCTGCAGGATTACTGGAATCAATGGTGCCCACAGGCCCAAACCTTTCAATTGATCCAAACTGTGATCCACTTCTAGAGGGAGTTTCATGTGGAAGTGATCCACAAAATTGAGTCATAAAAGTTGAACTATCTTTGGAATTGTCCATTGGCCCAAACTCACTATTTGAATAAAGAATTTGTATCCTAGGATCATTCAAAAGCCTTCCTTGACTGCCATCTTTTGCACGCCTAGCTTCATCGACACTTCTAAATTCAACAAATACATAATGCCTTGATGGAAAACTCTTGATCCGCTCTATCTCACCAAAGAGAATCAGAGAATTATGGAGTCGTTGTTCATCAATGTTTACCGAATCAGGGTACCTTATCCACAAGATCTTGCTTGGACTGCCTTGCTTTCTCCCACCTTCAATCCCATGCGCATTCTTTTGAAAAAAGGAATAAAAAAGTAAAAGCAAACGATGCAATTAGAAACTAGGAGAAACTCCCATCAAATCAGAATATAAACAAATGAAATCCACGAGTTAGTGCCAGAATTTCACAAGTCATTAACAAAAGATTCCCGAATTGACAACATATATGTCCACTATGTAGTTTAGTGAAGTAACAATTTATGACGCCATTAAAAGCATAAGCACATGCTTAAAAATAAAGTTAGAACAGAATATAGGTACATATGAACCACCTGAGTTTTGGCCTGGATGCCAATAAGAGATTCGGGTTGACAAGTGACTGTGTCTGAATACTTCCTTACTAGATCTACGGTACCCATAAGCATTCTCTGGTCATTGGCATGGACATCCCTTGCCTCAGCTGCATGAAAATTAGGGTTCACTGCATTCTCCTAATGAATCACAAACAAAGTATATGAGCAAATGAAGAAAAACAAACACACCAAAAAAACAACTTAAGCCTGAATCATATCACAGAAAATAACAACAGAAAGAGAATTTCACATGACCACATGGACCATCGTTCTTGTGTCTAAACATATTTAGGGTGAATTGTGTAAATACATACTCGTTTCAGAGATTGAGACCTCAGAAAATTCACACGAATAGAATCACTGCCTAGCTGTCTTCCATTTAAATATTTGACAGCTGACACAGCATCCTCTAGTTTTGAATAGTCAACAATGGCACTGTTCCGTTCACGCAAAAATTTGATGTCGTCCACATGTCCAAATTTCAGAAACTCGGCTTCTATTTGTTCTTTTGTGACAGTTTTACTTATGCCGCCTACCCAAAGATACTTACTAGGTTTTGCCTGCAGCAAACGGAAAAATGCATTCATTAACAATAGCATTCATAGTCGATCATATCTAATTCCACTTTTTATGTAGCTCCGATGTACTTGTTAGTAGTTTCATGTTAAAAGAAAAAATACAACTAAATGCACATAGACCCCAGGTAGTAAAATAATGTTCCACAGAAATAAGTTTAAACATTATGTCATTATGTCTGAAAGACATGGTGTGCGGTAAACGTCAGGTGATATTAATATATTACATTTTGAAATTCCCATGATTTGAAATGTTGATATTTATCAATCACACCACGGTGTTTCATACCATCAAGTTGTATTGATTCATACAGGAAAGATTGTTCAGTGCAAATGGACTGAATAGATTTAGATTTTAATGTGCATTGGATTTATGAATTATGTTAAGGTTGTTAATGGCCTCCCCAAGGTTTTTTTGATGAACTAACCATATTGGTAAAATAGCAGAAACGATAGAATGTTTCAAGCCGATCGTTTTTGAGATCAATCTATTTGGAAGTATCTCTGACTTGACCATATTCAATGTGATTCATAAATGGAGTGCTTGATTATTGTATCCATCTGAAGAAGATTGACATTTTAGTACTTCAATGGAATCATCTAGTTCTCTCATGGAAGTCATTACATGTATTAGTGAAAACCTTGTGCTTATAAAGATACACTATGGTAATAATTGTCTAGTATCCTCCTTTATCAGCTCATACTATCACTAGTAAATACTACAACCATAATGTCAAACATTCATAAATGGAGTGCTTGATTATTGTATCCATCTGAATAAGATTGACACATTTTAGGACTTCAATGGAATTATCTTGTTCTCTCATGGAGAACATTACGTGCATTAGTGAAAACCATTGCTTCTAAAGATACACTATGGTAATAATTGTCTAGTATCCTTCTTTATCAGCTCACACTATCACTACTACAACCTTAATGTCAAACATTCATAAATGGAGTGCTTGATTATTGTATCCATCTGAATAAGATTGACACATTTTAGGACTTCAATGGAATTATCTTGTTCTCTCATGGAGAACATTACGTGCATTAGTGAAAACCATTGCTTCTAAAGATACACTATGGTAATAATTGTCTAGTATCCTTCTTTATCAGCTCACACTATCACTACTACAACCTTAATGTCAAACATAAGAAGCAAGCTGTAATACATTTCTTAAAGAACTTTTCGATGGTTTGTATAACAAAAAATGCATACTACATTGCAAAATTACTTGTTCTCAGGGTACTCTAAAGGAACACTCCTCGATAATTAAATCCAAAATATCAATGCTTTCTTTTGAAACTGTCCCCCAAAGCTTGATTGGCAGCACCATTTGACCACAGAAAAGTCAGGATTGATCAAGAGTAGAATTATCAAAAGTCGTAATAAAGAATGATGATGATGACAGACCAACTTAGGTCTATTGGTCTGATAGACATAAATTGATTACCTTGATTTATCATGTTGTTTCTGTGATCAAATAAATTGGAAGTGACATTTCAAACTCTATTTGATTTTATAACTTAGCAATTTATGCAATTCAATTTATTACAAATGTTTTGAAATTTAGATCTAGTGCATTTGTAGGCCTGGCAACCCAGAAGAAAGTATTTTTCATCATCTACTTTATTTGTCTCAAATTTTACAGACTATTTTGTGCCAAACTGTTTTAGGCTTATTGATGCCCCAACTATAACCACAAAGAACCTGCAATTAAGATGGTAAAATTCATGTGTTTCCACATTCTCTTGAAATGACCATGCAACAGTAAACCTACCATTTAAAATGTGCAATTTAGTATTTTTTTTTTTTAAATGAAGTCTCTAAATGGCTCCGTGAGCAGGGCAACAAGGGTTTGGCCCTAACTGCTCACTGTGACTCCTCCATAGTTATCAATGGGTGAACCGGCCCCACTATGTTCACATCCTTCCTTTTTCTTGCTCCGTAGCACAGTTTCCTTTTCCATTGATGGTTTTTTGCTGCTATGGATCCTCCCTTTCCATGGTGACAACATCATCTCATTCTATCGGAACATCCACTAGGGCTTCCCTCCCAACCAACTTTCCTTCACTCGCATGCATCTCAACTCCTTCACGTATTGAAGCTTCCACAATTCACTCTACTACAATTTATTTGTAGATTAAACGAAAATCAGCTCTACTACTTTAGCTACCACATCTTCCCCAATCTACTCAATCTGTTAATAGGGCTTGTAATCTTTATGTTTCTACTCCTCCTTCAACATGTGTAGCTTCATCCTTTAGTATGGCTAATGTTCCCATTAGGTATGTGGTGAAAAATGGCTCACCAAGTACATCGAAAGTTCCAAACCCCTTAGACCTCAGATCATTGAAGAAGCCCCTACTATAACCATTCCTATCATTACAGATGTTGTGGATCAAGTAGACTTCTACAGATCTAGTGGTTTTAACAGATTTGCACAAATACATCATGTGTCTGGAAAGTAAATCTCAAAGAGGGCTTGGTGGCTGAACCCTAGTTGTTTGCGCCCCCGGTCTTGTGTTGCTTGTTCCTTTTCGCTTGGCTCGAGCTTTGGCATGGCCTCCAACTCCCTTTGCAGGTGTTGTTCTCGGCGTTTGCATTGCTCGTGAGTTGGGGTTGTTCGTTGTTGGTGTTGCCTCTCTTTGTTGGAGACTGGAGTTATTCTCATTGGCATGGTTTTCTCGTGCTCGGGCTTTATCGTGTTGCCATGGTCACTGACCTAGGATCAATCATCGATCACATTTCCTCTTCAATCCTCCGTTGTCAATGTCAATTTTGCTTCGGGTTTCCTCTGATTGGCATCTTCTGTTGATGTGGCATGGTTTGTTCTCGACTCTGGGGTTCATGTTTCCAGTCATAGGCTGGACGACGTTTGTGGTCTTCCCATTGTTCCTCTCTATGTTTCGACCCTTGAAATGTTTGTAACCCTCTAGGTTTTATTGTCGGGCCTTACACTCGCGAGTTTGTGTCGTTGTCACCACTCCTTGGGTTGGATCACTACCTCGGTGCTTGGATACATGAATGGAGGTTCCTGTCACAGCATTCACATTATGTAGTTTCTCCATTTGTGCGCCTCCAGGCTACGAGTTGTTTTGTTAGGCTTTGATGTCCAGTTTAGGGTTTCAACCCTATAATGTAATGCACCCATTTGGGTTTTGTAAGCGAGCCTTCGTGCCCTGTTTTTTTTATTTTCATATTGGACACTTAGGCCTGAATATAATACGGGGGTTTTGTCCCTATATGTAGATGCTCTGGTGGTTCATTTGTGGATCCCTAGGGACATCCCTGGTTTTCTAGAGTTTCTTGTTTAGGGTCGGCTTTAGTCATTTTTGTGTCTAGTGCTCGATTACAAAGCAATAGTTTCTCTATGTAAAGGCTCAGCCTTATTTTCGTAAGATCCAATTTTGGATCAAAATCTCTGCATACATCCGACAAATGTATCAACAATATGTAATTTTATATCTATTTGATAATAAGATTACGCCTTTCCCCAGAGGAAAAAAAAAACTAAATCTCAAAGAAGAATTATTTATCTATTCTTACCCTAAAGGCTTCATTGTAGAGTTTTATCTAGAAAAGGATCAAGACCGGGCCCTCAACTCAGGTTCTTTTTTTTGGGGGGAACTCTAGATATTGCATGAAAGCATAGACTACTCTCTCTCTCTACATCACCAATTTGGGTCAAGGTCCTCAATCTTCCTCTTCAAATTTGAGGTTATGACTTGCTTGGTGATATTTGAAATGCTCTTGGCAAATGCCACATTAGAAGTGAAGGAACAAAGTATCATCCCATCACTATATGGATGTATTTATGTTTACATAAACTTCACCAAAGAGTGTCCAACAAAAACGAACTTGGTCAACAACAATCCTACATCGACCCAAAAGGTAGATTATAAACAAGTCTCCTTCCAACGCAGGGCATGCTATTAAACATGGTTCATCACAGTTTTGTATCCCAAATTAAGAATGGTAAATCTCAAAGGCTCGGGATGGTGCTAAGGAGAAACACTCATTGATCTCTCCCTTCAGTAGCCAAGAACTACAACCATCAACTCTAAAGACCACGCTCATTAGAGGCACTTTGTAAGGAAGTTTCTTCTTAGAAGGTCTTATTCATTGAATATCAACATCGGCTAAGGCATCTATCACAAGGACTAATGTTATGCAAAAAACCTCTATTTCTCCTTTGTCAACAAAGTACTTCCATTTCACCATGAAGGAAAGGGGGCCCTGTCTTGATCTAGCATTTGCCCCCAACCCATGTGCCTTGGGTCAATCAAGTAGCGAAATTAGAAACAAGACAAAATATTCAAGATAGCCATCAGATCAACACAAAATACAACTACAACAAGAATGGTTATCCAAGACTTAAAACTTATTTTAGACATGCATTTCTTATCCATTTCCTTATGGTCATAGTATGTCTGTATTTACTCATATTTCAAGATACGAAAGAAATTCCAAGAGCAAACAAAATTTAAGAGTAGATGGAATAACCTTGTAGAGTTGGGAATATCTCCCTCATCTTGCCTTCAACACCCTCTTTGTATTACATCACTCTCCAGTTTGACTACAAACATTTATTTAAGGAAAAAAATAGGATGTAGCATCGAATACAAATGGCCCCATTCATAAACTCTAAAACTCCAAAATAATTTGGAATAGCATTATACATTTACTTATGCAAAGGGCATAATCAAAAAAACAATATACCCAAATTTCATGGAATTCACATACTAAGAAAAATGTCTCATAGACATCATCTTTTCGTGCATTTCCTGACGTCACTAAGTAATCATTTCTTTGTGGCCTTATATCCAACACATTTCAATAAGTATTATGTGCTATGCTCAGCAATTAAATATTATAACTAATTCCACCTCTATTCCATGTGTCTTCTCTGAAAGGGAAAGTAACACATATCAAACATGATGTAACCTCACCCCTTCAAAAGTATCATGTGCTATATTCAAAACATATGTATTATAACTAGTTCCACATTTAATCTATTGTGTCTTCTAAAAAAAGGAACGTAAACATTATCCAAGATGATCGGGCCTCACCTCTTCTCTTTTGTTAGAGCCTTTTTTTATTTGTGAAGCTACTTGGTAACTTAGTTAGAGGTATTATGATATAGCTAAAAGATAATGGGATGACTTAACGAAAGGGATAAAAGTGTGGATTATAAAACTCCTCCTACTTTATGACATGATTGCTTATTAATGCAAATCAATTAAAGAACATGTATAACAAGCCACTAAGAATGTCATTTTAGGCATGTTTAAGCTAATATGAATGATATGAAACCTATGTTTTATTTATTTTGAATTGGTAGAAAAAAAAAATTATTCCAGAATCTAAACACCATGGTCTCTAACAAAAAACCCATATCGATCTAGTGACATCATGACCCAAAGCCAATTAGGCATCTAATTAAAAGTTATCAAGTTGTGAAATACATTAAGTGTAAGCTACAGAATGTAATGATTTATGCAAAATTGTATCTTGGATCATCCTAGCAACCAAATCGAGGGCTAAAAGTCAGTATACATCTAATCATACCTTATTGACATCAGAATAAGCAGTTAACCCAAATTAAAGCCCCTCATAGCAAGAGGCATAATTACTCAAACATCAAATTGTTCATTTCTATATCAAAGCAAGTTCAATTCATTGGATCCAAGAATTTAATTGCCAAAAGAACTAGTTAATGATCCAAGTGAGAAACCAATATAATTTCCAAGGAGAGCAACTTGTTGGAAGTGCAAAGCACAAAGGATAGAACAGCATGCAAACCAAGAATGATTCAAAAATGGCAAGTATCCATAGAGAAAAAACAAAAATCTCTTCACTGCAAAGAGGAGTTTACTTGAGGAAGAAAGCACGAAAAAGTTCCAAGTCGCTTTGAAGAAGCAAACAAAGGTTTTCAGCTAATTACTAACCTTTACATCATTCCCACAACCATCTATTAGTCCACAAGGTGGCAACCCTAAATTGGATGCAACCCAACTGGGCAAATGAATGTAACTAAGTACTTTTAACACCCTCTCCTAACATATTTATGATAGAAGCTAAAATAAAAAACCAATACCTTTGACTTATGTGGCCTACCCATTGGATATGAACAAGAATTGCAAATTCAACGACAACATTTGACAGGGAAGCAAGGCCAAAAATTTAACTACTACTCTTGAGTTCCATATGAATGCCACGAAGTTGCAGATATAAACCTAGATTAATGATGGAATAAGATATAGCCTTTCTCAAAATCCAAAGCCCTGAAGAAGCATGCGCAAAGACTGTGTATATTAAAGTCTAGGGTAAGCGAGCATCAAAATACCTTAGTGGGACAGACAACTCTCGCAAATCATCTAACTTCTTGTTGAAGCTATTACAAATAAAGGAAAAAAAATCCACCAATTGTACATTGAATCAATAAAAACTACCAATGTCACCACATCCAAAACATTCTAGACATTGGTCATGTAGTATGCAAGCATGGGAACGTGGAAGGGTAATGTTGGGAGACGGATGTTAAAATGCTTCCCAAAATAAAATGAGAAAGAAAATTATGCTTACTCAAGTTGATCAAGCCAAGTCATAAAAAGTAGAAGATATATAAGGCACTGAAGATAAATCAGCATCAATGGCTAAACCATAAACCAAGAAACAACATAAAACAAATTTGGACATTTGTTCCATGAAACACGCAAATTGAAAGGACTATTGAAACTAGAATCTTCTCTAGAATACTAAAAGAACCTTTTATCGAAATTGTTATGAAGAAGCTAGGATTACCAATAATCGTGAATCTTGTACCATTCTCGAAAGCATTATTGCTTAAGGATGATTTTAATGTGTGACTTGGATTTAAGGTTTTTCAAATTCAGACACACGAACAACCACTATCCAATGGAGAAAAACAATACTAAATTTAAGGAGGACCACCTAGGCATACTTTAATTCAATTTGCAAATAAATTATTTAATAACATACTCCTGACACATGGAATGGCAATGGACTATAACTCCAAACTTCATGAATGTACAAAAATTATAGCGATTATATTCATTATACTCTGAGCCAAAAAGACATATATATTCCACAAACTATTACAATACTACCCCTCAATCCTACCATTAACGTTATTGTTGAACAAAGAAAACGTAAATCTATAAGCTTCTACATGACGAATTTAGAGTTTCACATTGGTCTAAGTGTGCCAACAAAATCCCATTCAATTAGCTTGACAAAAGGGATGTTGTAAATTGCTTCCAATAACTTAAACTAGTCTAAGATGCTTATGCACACTCGCCCATATGTAGAGCACGAATAATAAAATTCCAAAACACTTATCTAGAAAGCACGTTGTAACCAAATACAAAACACTACTGTACTTTGATTCCCATTGGCTAGAGAAACCTCAACTATGAAAGTTACCCACAAACGCTCAATATACAAAACAAAGATAAATCTATATGCATATGATTTCATACTAGTTATTTGCCATAAATGGTCCAGTAAAAGTTTCCTTACATGATATTGAGGCCACACAAAAATGCGAGGATTCTCCACATCTCAGGGTTCAAAAGAAGGATTAAACAAAAGGGTGAATGAGGATGTTGTAATTCCAATTGTCCGCTAACAAAATCATATACTTTGGTTGTTCCTAAACGAATTAAGTGCAAGAACATAAAACGAATATTGCAATCACATATACACAATGAAAGGATTAAACAAAAGGGTGAATGAGGATGATGTAATTCCAATTGTCAGCTGACAAAATCATATACTTTGGTTGTTCCTAAACGAATCAAGTGTAGAACATATAACGAATATTGCAATCACATATACACAATGAAAGTGGGATTCTCGTAAGAGAACATGTGGTCAAATTAAGTCTATGAAAAAGTCTTTCAGAATATTCATGCATGAACAATCATGAGGGATGTGCAATAAATTTCAAAACACTATGGAAGCTTCCATAATGGCTAAGTATACAACGTAGTGATTATTACAACTCGCATTGTTGCTTAGAATCTTATGTAAAGTAGGGAATGTTGAAGCTCGCATTGTTGTTTCAAATCTTGCTATAAGCCCAGAGAGTGATTAACACCAAATCCAACAAAGTTGAAGTACAAGGAAAACAAATATAGTGTTGAAGAAAATCCAAAATGGCTCCGCAAATTGTTTTCTACATATCTATTCTTGGTTTTTTCTACACATTTTAATTTTGGGAATTCTCATACGTCTTCACCATGGTTCTCTATCTAAACCCGTAAGTCTGCATATCTCACTGTAAAGTTTTGTAGTTGGAAAATTAGCCTTTTTCATTGCATTCCATTATGTAAATTTTGTTTTATAAAAGGCTATGATATTCATATCAACAGATAGAAGGTTTTATCGCGATGGCCCTTAGCAATTGATTTGATTATTCTATATGATGATTCTACTCTCTGCATAGCTCCATAACCATGGCACTAGCCCAAATTTCTTGAAGGTGTCTCTCTTGTATCTCAATCATCCTTAAGCTAAGCAACATTTAATCAAATACATTGGTGTTTCTAGTCTGTAGTGTCCCCATTGTTCTACTTCCATTGGTACATAGAGGTCACTCTTCAATTTCTCATATCAATTCAACCAAACGTGTGGGTACCCTCTAATTTTCAAATATATTGATGATTCTAATTCGAAATGGAACAACTCATGATGGGGGGAATATATAGATTTCCCAGCCATCCAACAAAAGCATAGTCTACAATTAAAAAAATTTGGTCATCTACTTTAAGCTTCTCAGTATGGAAAACGAAATCTTGTGGTAAAACATTACTTTGGCGCCCTAGCATGTTATTATTATAGAGGCTTTGACATTACTATTTTCTACTTGGAGGCAGGCCATATCACAATCTCCAAAATGGGTTGCGGGGTTTTAGGAATATTACGACTTGCGCTTGAATCTCTACCATTTAGGTTTAACTCCAACCAAAAAGTATTAAACTACGTTGTGTTTGTGGGATGAAGAGGTCCGAAGATATCAGTAACAACCACAACCACATTATATCAATGGATCCCATCCCCGATAACAAAGTGTACTCTTACGCTAATTTCTGTAACTAAATGAAGTTAATAACAACCACAACTACATTATCTCAATGGATCCCATCCCTGATAACAAGGTGTACTCTAATTTGTGTAACTAAATGAACTTATTTGTGGGTTTTACAGAGTTAAGAATTCTAGATAATGAAAATAAAGCTTTGTACTATAGATGCACGACACATATCGCCTTTCCTCTTTGTGCTAAACCATAGGAAAATATTTAGAGAAAAAAGGAAGATATTTCGAGTTGAAGGAGAGAGATACAATTCGATGAGGAAAATATTAGTGAATAAAGATTTATCCAAAGAATACAATGATCATACACGAGAGGATTCTTCAAAGCCAGTGAAGGAATCCCTCGAGATGAAAAACCTCAATGAACCACAAAAGAATTCTCTAATAATCAAAAAGTTCAGTCAAATTAGGACGATTCAGCCCGTCTAAATTCCCAACCAAATCTTCATTACAATCACATTCAACTTGTGAAAGATAACAAGCTAGGTGATAATACCATTATTGTAGATGCATTAAGAAGATCAAATAGAGGTGAATCAAGGGGTTAATGTTCAAAAGTGATTGTATCCTCAACAAATCTAAAACAAGTCTACATATAACAAATGTACCTTGACATTTTAAACATTTTAAATGTACTTGGATTTCTCTTAGAGAATTTCATTTTCATTAAATTTAAAATATATATATATATATAGCAAAATAAATAATACCTAAATTTAGAAGGTTATGATGAATACAACTCAATATGTTACTAATTCTTATTGCTAGTGCATTTATAATATACTTTGTCCATTTGGATATAATTGGTCCAACTGTTATCTCCTTTGGTTTCTTGCATGTTGCTTGTTCGGCTACATTATTCAATTAGGGAGCATTTGATTTATCTTATGTTTTAGTCCGTAATTGTCTTGATTTCATAACATTACTCGATGTTTCATCTTTGATAGCATTACTCGATGTTTTAGTTTTGTTAGGGCATGGTAGTCAATAATTCAATAGGTTGCATTTAATTTATCTCGTGTTTCAGAATTGTTGTTGAATGTAAATTATCTCATATTTCAGTTTGGAATTTCCTTTTGATTTACTCAATTTAAGGCCAAGGTATTTGAAAATTTCATTGGTTTGCATTTATTTGTTAACATTATTCAACTATTATCTTCTTTGGTTCCTTGCATGTTGCTTGTTCGGCTAAATTATTCAATTAGGTAGCATTTGATTTATCTTATGTTTCAGTCTGGAATTGTGTTGATTTCATAACATTACTCGATGTTTCAGTTTTGTTAGGGCAAGGTAGTTAATAATTCAATAGGTTGCATTTAATTTATCTCGTGTTTCAAAATTGTTGTTGAATGTAAATTATCTCATATTTCAGTTTGGAATTTCCTTTTGATTTACTCAATTTAAGGCCAAGTTATTTGAAAATTCAATTGGTTTGCATTTATTAACAACATTAATCAATTACGTTGAATTTAAGTTATCTGACATTTCATTTGGAATTACCTTTGATTTATTCAACACTTTATTTTATGTTCAAGGTAGTCAAAATTTAATAGTCAAGTCCAATTGCAAAGGTAGTAAAAAATTGCAATTGCAAAGGTACTAAAAAATTGCAAAATTTATTGTTAGTTGTTCAAATTTATGTAGTATTAGTCCAAATTTCAAAGAAGCTCACTGCCTATTGTTGTTTTTTATCTCAATGTAACATTATTCTTTACTTTTTTAACCAATGTAGCTTGGTTTACCAATAATAGACTCCAACCTTTTAAGGAAATTGTATTAATACCACTCACTATTAGTTTATAGCTATCTCTACCCAAAAATCCAGTGATTGCAGATAAGTTGTTAAAGAATGTAATCCCAACCACCTGCTAGGTGTTGAAACCATCCATACAAGTGTCTTAGTTCAATTTCAGTTAGTCCAGTTTAGTCCAGTTACACTACAAACATTTATTGTTGATGTTTCCAATGTAATCTTATTTAAGTAATTCGTAATATTGAGATGAGCAATCCTTTACTCCACTTCTTTTCAGTTTTTCAATTCTTGTCATGGTATCGGAGCTATAGCTTGCATAAGCCTCCCCAGGGAGCAGCAACAGAGCCAAGTTGGAGCAGTAGAGAGGAGAGGCGAGCCTACATAAGACTCTTTGACAGAGCAGCAGAAGTTTGAGGAAAGTTAAAGACGCCTCTTGTGAAGTAGCAGCACAAGAAAAAAAAAAAGCCAGGCAAAGCCAATGAAGGCGCCGGCAAAATAGAAAAAAGCCAAAAAAAAAATTGATGTTGTACTAACGCTCTGTTTTAAAAGCTTCTTAGCGTTAGTCTTAACGCACTTCTTGTTAAGAAGCTCAACGTTATAACGTGGGAGCCTATAGCTAACAGTCGCGTTAAGTATCAATTACATGCGGATCAGTACAAATTGCGAGTAGCGCGAGTCCACAGTGAATCAGTTGTGTTAAGCTGCACGCAGAACAAGGGTTCCATCACCTGCGTTGAGGTATTTTTTTCAGAAATCCAAATCTGTCATGGAGCAATTGCGTTAATTTTTTTTAATATAATTTACAAATATCCAATGAAGGTCAAACGCATTCAAAGGATTTTAAAAAGTTAAATGCATGAAGCTATAAAAGCATTATCGTATTCAAAGGAATGGTTTTGAAAACGACTCATAAGTTAATGAAAGAAAGACATGTTAAAAATGCATTCAAAAAAAGCTTTATTTTAAGGTTTTTTAAAAAGGAGCCAGCACATTCTTTAAAAAAGGAAGTGTGAATAACAATATTTTTTTTTTAAGTTTTAAAAAAAAAAAAAAACAAAGGCTTCAAGGTATATTTAAAAAGGAAAGGATTTTATGGCATGTGAAAGGAGAAGATTTTTTTTTGTAGTTTTAAAAAAAAAACTTAAAAATTGTGAGAGCCTTGTGAAAGTGAATGTTTAAAAGGAGATTTTTTGAGAACAATAAAAAAATTAGAATAGAATTCAAATAGAATATATAAAAATAAAAATAAAAAATAAATAAAAAATAAAAAACCCTTTAGAAACAAGGTATTTGATGCATATGTAGACTCGTCTGTTTGTGGAAGCTAAGCAACGAGGTCATGGGAAAAGCCAAGAGGCTAAAGAGAAAACAGAAGATGTTCGAGATCTTTTTAGACTAGGAAATAAAGAGGCAAAAAGCTTCTTATGCGTTAAAATGCATAAAATAATATGTCGATGACAGCATTCTCCCTTTGATCTCAGATGTCAAGACAGCGAAGGAGGCATGGGATACCCTTGAGAGATGTTTTGGTGTGTATGCTGTGACATTGAAGTAATATACAAATCAGAAAGTATTCTGTACTTTATTAAGATGAAGCATATAGAAAATAAGATAAAGCCAGAACTCATCATACACACCATGTGATTTTTGATTTGATAATCTTAAAGAATTGTCAACACAAGATTCAGAGTGATGATAGCAATAACATGGATATCATTTAAATTATGATGAATCACTAGTCCATTTTTAGTCTCAAGATAAAATACAATCATTACGACAAGATTTCTCCTGATCTCAAGATGTCAAGACAAATACGATAGCATGATGGTTTCGAGATGTTTTGGTGCAAGTATACTGAAGTTGAAGATGAAGGTGACGAAAAGACATCTTTCACTCGTATGAAGAAAGTTAGTTATAGTAGCAAGAGATATATACAAGAGATGCTTGTGAACTCACTATACACAAACACATGTGATTTATGATTTGATAATTCCAAAGAACGAAGTCTACCGACAAAGATTTGATGACAGCGCAAATACGGTATTTTATTTACCTAAAATATGATGAATCAAATAGTCCATTAGGGTCCAAAGCCATACCACAAATCATTTATTCTTGATACCAACAACCATTAATAATTAATAGATGACACCTTCCACTTTTTTCGCCAACCCAACAGGTGGTACTCTTTTCTTTATCAAAAGAATATTATTACTTATTTTAAGAATATTAACAACAGATTGAAAAAGTTCGGACCCTATTGGAATACAATCCACACTATTGGAATGCAATATAATAATGTCTCAACCCCTTTCATAGGCAAAATAAATTGATATGACAATGTCCTAACATGCATTTCCTTGTCTCAAGTCATTTGATATCTTAGGTTGCTTGAATATTATCCTTCTTAATTTTGGCTAATGGCTTTTCCTTCAAACGAAAATCTTCTAAAAGCAATGCGCTTCTTTTTCTTTCCTTTTACTAGTCTTTTCCAACTTCATAATTAAGTGGTCCAACAAAGGGCTTAACTTGCCAATATTTTGGTATTTTGCATCAAGGTATAAAACTCTGCAACGCTTGGTAGATTATTCCTTGAATTTGTTAAATATCTTGATCACTGCTTTTCATGAGTCTTCTGTTGTTTGAAGCTTTCTTTCAAAGGTTTATGAAACGGCAAATTTCAAAAGTTAGTTAATGCTAAGTGCCCATATTCATAGCACGAGTAGCACTTAAACAAGTTCTACACCGTTGTCCATCATTTGAATAGGTATCCACTTTCTCAATTGCAGATCGATGGATTTTCGATGCCCTTCCTCGAAATCAACCTCTAACACGCATTCAGGCACATGCATAAATCCCAAATTTATAGTTCGAATTTCTCAACATAATCATGGTTTCCTCCGATGTCTTGTCATCCCAAAAAATTAGCCCTAAAATAAACAACCACCATCAATAGCATTTCCTCTGATCAATGACTCCAATACACAATGTTGAACCACATTGGTTATGTGCTACATATTCTTTTTAATATGGGTTTGGAATTGCAAATGTTGGAAACACTTCGCAACCGAAAAGTGAAATTAGTATTGATTGTATATTGGAGTAAACGACTTCTAAAATCACATCAATTGGGAAAGGAGTAGAACTAGAGATAGGGTGGCTATGGGAATCATGGCCTCATGGCATAGATAAAACAAAATGAGGAAACAACACTTCGGTTGGCCATGCGCTTCATCAAGGTATACGTAATCGTTAAGAGTTACTTTCAAAGACATCCCCTTCAGAGTCTCTTGCCTAAAATTCAATGATTCCCCCTACCACTATAATAACAGTGGCTCAACGTTTTTCGCCTTTCATTTGAGGATTTTGAGCTACGAGAAATCCCATTAAATTCGAACATTCATAGCACGCCTTGCAAAATAGCAAGCTTTACATACTTGACGTTGGGCATCTCTCTCCATCCGCTGAATAAATGCAGATATGCGGCCATGATTTATCAACTTGATTGATTTTGTTGCTAAATTTAGAACGCCTTTGAAGGCCTCAACAACCTAGGCAAAGGAACAAGGCTCTGTAGGAGCGTGGGAGGGCTCTTGAAACCCTAGCAGTGCTTTCGAGACTAACTCTTCATCCGCTGCAAACACTTAAAAATATCTGCCAAATAGTAATTAGCATTGATATTATACATGAGTATTTGTATTTAATGCTTTAAGATATTTAGAACTAGAGAAACATTAAGTTTAGGGAGATATTAATTCCTTTAAGCTTAAATTCTAGTTCGAGTGAAAAATGGATAATAAAAACTTGGCTATCAAATAATCAATCAAATTCAAATTAGTATATTGTCATTGAAAAATATGTTAGTTGATCTTACAAGTATTGCAAAGACTAAATTATACTTTCAATAATTCAATTTGTTAATAAACTAAAAATGATATTCATGATAATCATATTTCTTTTGAATATAAGTTGTAGAACTTCTCATAGATGAATTTTTTTTAATATAAGGCGTATAGCATATTGCAAACGCTAATTTTAGACACGAATACTTCCAAATTTTCTAAATGAACTGAAAATTTTATTAATGATAATTATTTTTCTTTTGAAGAGGATGACATTTTTTATGAAGAGCGTGTTTTGTTTTTCCTTGAAGCGCATTATTAATAGCATTATGGTTGCATTGTGATTGAAAATCATTGAAATCATAGCATTTCAACAGATATACACGTATACACGCTTTTCTTTATCAGCAAAAGGCTTGTACTACTTTCCCTTGAAGAGCATTGCATTATGGTTGCATTATGATTAAAAATCATTAATATCGTAGCATATTAGTAAGATGCTTAATATTAACTAAATCTAAGCCTTTTTGTTAATTTCTCCATGATCCACATGATTTAAATCTACTTACAACTCAAGATCAACGAGTCTTATTTTGGAAAATTATTTTAGAATCAATTGCATCCTCAATGTTTCCATTACATGTTATATGATATTCTTTCGATTTTACGTGACATAAAATGGCTTGAATTTGGAGTAGAATTCATTTACAAATAATATTTAGGTTCATTATATTATTAAATTTACATCATTGTTTCACATATAAAAAGCACGCAAAGAATTGTGAGTAGAATCAAAATGATATGCTCACTTCAAGGAAGGCACATAAGATGTCCTTCCAAAATTCTAAAATCCATTTTGAAGACTGAAACAACGGCCCCTTAACGATAGTAATGTCCCAAGCAGCTAAGTCAGTATGGAAGAATAGCCTCACACAATTGGTGGGAAGAAATCTCCACACTATTCCAGTGGTAGGAAGGAACTGCTCTATTCGGATAGTAAAGTCCCAAAGCAGCTAAATCGGTATGGAAGAATAGCCTCACCCAATTGGTGGGAAGGAATTTCCACACTATTCCAATAGAGGGAAGGAACTGCTCTATTCGATTAGTGTTGAAAAACCTTTTCTATCGTCTCAAATAAAAGTCACACCAAGTCTTGAACACGAGCTTTTTGTCAACCATAACTTGTTGAAAGCATTTATACATATGTTGCAAGTTACATTCTGGTTTACTCCAAGCTTCTCACTGAGAACAGCAAACATCAGCCAAGACAACTAAACCTAAAACCCGATGCCTGGGCATAATCATATAACTTGGTATTGTTGAAATCACTAGAATACCAGAGAGTAAATAATTGTTTCTCTTCCAAAGAGAGAAGAGAGGGTAGATATATTCTGGGATTCATTGTCACTCTATACAGTCTATCCAGTTTCCACTACCAATCCCCAACATTTAGTAGGGCTTCCAGGAGGAAGTAACTCACATGCATCTAGCACTAGCACTAGCACTAGCAAAGGGTTAGGAGTATGTAACTCACGTGTATAGCACTAGCAAAAACTTTGTTGTAAAAGTGCAATTTCATTAATTCAACACTACATATGAGAATTCTAGCTCTCACCATGCCTTTACACAAACTCATTATTTCAGTGCTAGTTATAAGAATTATAGCTCTCACCGTGACTATACAAATTTCTCTGTGATAACAAACAAGCACGGATCAACCCATAAGAACCACAAGATAATACAAATGAAAGAAAAAATTCCTCGATACTTCAAATTAAGGGTTAAAATTGATCTCTGCTTCTTCTTTTTTCGGTTCATTAAACGTAAATCAATCTCCATTATAGCTAATTAATAATTAAATTCTTCATTCCCTTGTACAATATATTCAAGAATTTTGCTGAATGGCATTGGTATTCACGAATTTTGGCGAATGGGGTTGGTCTTCAATGTATTTAAATATTCCACCTTTCCATTTACTGGATTCATATTATTGTACATTCAATTTTAAAAAGGATGGAGATAACCCAAAAAAAAGTGAATTTTAACACCATTCTTCCATTTGGATTCACTTTTTTTAATTAGGATTCTAAAATTATGAAGATAAACCAAGATTTAAAAATCATTTTATTCAGGACTTCATTCTAACAGAATTGTTCGATTATTTATGCCACTTTGCATAAGCTAGAATTTATAAATACCCAAATCATTATTACTAATATTTACAAGGCCGCTTTCCACAGCTAGAAATTATGAATATCCAAATCCTCACTATTAATGGTTTCAAGTCTTCACTAGCTTTGGATCTTCCTCAGCTGTGTTGGATCTCCACTAGTATATACCCAAGTCTAATCACATATTTTTTCACTGTGATATGAACATCAGTAACGTTCTTAGCAATCTACAGGGAAATTTTAATATTAGGATTGCAAACACTTGTTAGACATCTGTTCGAAATATACTACACACACCTGGTAGTGTGTCACATCACATGCTTAACAGTTACAATTTCACTTCTTAAGAGCTTCGCACTTCCAAAACACTATAACCCAGCATATCTTTTATATTCAGGCAAAAATAACTCTCTTGTTAATTAATACCTTAGTTAACTGCATATTGATAATGCATATAATTGCAATTCTAAAGCTCAAATCTACTCTATAAAAACAGATTTAATTTTGACACCAGATAGCTTCTTTATCAGCAAAGCAGCAATGGTCCTGCTCATGCTCATCTAATCACAGCAAACCAGTTAAACTGAATTTGGGTTGTGCATTAAAATCGAGTGATACAAGTAGATTACTCGTGAAGGAATATTGGTCACGAGGCTCTTTTGCCAGAGTGTCGACATATGTGCCATCACAAATGGGCTTTGACTTCAATATTACTTCTAAAGTTGATGCATTTATTAGGGTATAGAGCATTACAGGATTAGCAATCTAACAATCTAACAAGTAGATAATAAATCAACATTAAAAAAGAGGAAAATAACTACATTTCGATCAAAGTTACGAGTGCTAGGCTTAAGGTGGATTTTGAGCTCTCTTGGGCACACTTAGATTTTGAGTTAGCAAGCACACTGGATGACATTATTTACTCTCGGTACAGTGTAAGACTGGAACAGACTCCAGGCTAAGAGAACTTGCTCTAATTTTGCCACCAATACTAACAAATCCCGGATCAAAGTTAGGAGTGCTTGCCTTAAGGCTGATTTTGAGTTCTCTTGTGCAAACTTAGATTTTGAGTTAGCAAGCACACTGGATGACATTATTTACTCTCGATACAGTCTCAAGACTAGAACAGACTCCAGGCTAAGAGAACTTACTCTAATTTTGCTACCAATACTAACAAATCCCGGAGCATGTCATACATCGGTCCAACTTTACTTCAATAGTTGTCTGTTCTAACATATGGAAATATAACTAACAGCTAATATCGGACTCTAAAAGTAACGTTCATTGAAGATATAATCCATCCCTTCATTTAAATAAAATTCAATGAAAATTGGAACCATAACAAACAAAAGTCTTGGAGGAAACTGACTCGGATAATACCTTCCATTAGAAGAATTAATTTATCATGGCACTAAATGAGCACCCTCCTAAAATCTGATTCACGTTTCTTATGACATGCAGCATGTATGGAATAATACATTATAGGTGCACTTCAGGGAAAATAAAGGGTAAGAGGGAACCACAGAGCAAGAGAGAGCCTATGCTACTAGTACAACCTATGTACTATTCACTGAATATCTGCCCATTCACTTTAAAACAGAGGAAAAACAGATTCATAAAAGAATCTGGAAAACCATTTCCCATTATTGAACACAGCCAGAGAGATTTATTTCAGACTTTGACCAAAACACTGCTTTAAAATCCTAGAAACTGGAACATGTTTTCCCTTTGCTAACATGACATCCTACACAAGCTACCTCACTGTATAGTTTCTTCCATGAAAATACAAAATTGGCGAAATTTCGAGCTTATGGTATATAGGAAAACAAACATCACACGTATTTCACAGATCATTCAAAGAAGAAAAGAATCAGATCCTCCTAAAACAACATAGTACAAACAAAATCACCACTTACCTTCAGTTTGCACACAACCGTTGGCCATGAAATAGGTATATACTGATTATTTATGGCCAACTGACCATAAAATTTATTCGGTATGTCCATTGTTGAAATCCAAACGGAGTCATGTCTTCTTAGAGCATGTACATAAACTGGACAATTATAAGGTGGCCAAAATTTTGGATCCAACGCATTCAATATGTGTGTGCGCATTTGAATCCTTGTGGTTCACAATCCTACGAAGGCTTAAAAATGTTACAGAACAATGAGTAGCATTAGAGAATCTAAGATAACCTTCACGAAACACCCAGAATATTTCTGTGGTACATGGACACACTTTCATGACCAGATTTTCTCATGGATGTGTTTCTCCTAGTAGAATGGAAGAAGAATAAGCTATTGGATCTAAGCAAAAGTAGAATTTCTTTGATTATATAAGACAAAAATGGCAATGGCAGAAGGCTAATAACTAAATATAAATTAAAGCTTACTTTGTTACATCTGCAATGCTGTAGCCTGAAATGTACATTTATATTTAACATGCATCACAGTAAGAGGACTGCTAGTCGGATAAAGGGAAAATAGCTGTTCTTATATTGGGCCTATTGCCATCTCTGATTGCCTTCGAGGGGTTAAAGCTGATAGATAGTTTGGATAGTGTTTGTGGAGTACCTACATTTACAGACCAGAGTTTTGCCTAGGCCGACTTTTTGCACAGGAGACAAGTTTGGTAACTTATTCAACATACGGGCAGGGCAGAAAATATTGAATAAATATTGAAGCACTCGTGAAGGCCGGAAGTTTCTGTCAAGCCTGGCCAAGTTGACAAGTTTATTCTTCATTTTGTGTTTAACGAGCTGCTGAGTCTCAGTCATGTGATTTTGATTTCATGTATTTCAAACATTTTCTATTTCTTCAGTCTAAAGATGAATATATTTTTTAAATGGATGCTCAACATTCATGACATCGATATGGCCTTATCCCATACTTTTAATGCATGTCACATGTCCGTTCATTTCCTTTCTCTTTCTAAACATATATTGCTACAAATGTCCCAAGATGAACATGCAATGCCTCATGAAATTTGTATGAACAATTATTCTTTGACATCCCCTATCCCACTTAATCCAAACCCTATAAAACTATCTCTGTATTTTAACTTTTAAGTAACTCGATACATGGATTTTGAATAGTTAGACATACAAACTACACCGAAAGCTCATCAGAACTACATGATTCAAACCCTAAATATTGTGTATATTTAAAATTTTAAAATAAATATGCAAAATAATATTGCTATAGATAATTACATTGTGAATGAACTATCACCACATGTATGTACTCGAAAAGTAAAATCAGTGACCAGAAGCAATTCAAATAGATACCAAGATTCATTGAATCCAAAAGTATGACCTTGTATGTTGAACCTCGCTAGTTAAAGCACACAATCTTCCCTTTAATTCTCGCCAAACTCATGGACTTTGTTTTGTTTTCATTGCTCGACTTAAGCTATGTTTCTAAAATAAGAAAAAATAAAAGCTTCTCAACCTCAAAAGACTTGAGACATAAATCAAAACTAGAGTCCTTATACTATATATATATTTATGAATCAAGGTTTGAAAGACGAAAATTCCTTGTAAACAAGCCAATAATAGACATCTCATGCATAGAGAGCAGGAAAACATCAACTGGCCAAGGTAATAGGAGCCTAGATTGTCCATTGCTTCAAGCAGTTTGCAATAGAGAAGACCATATGGTGCCGAGTGCAAATGTCACATGAATCACAATTATAACAAATTTAATCCCAGAATCATCTGCTACTAGATATATCAATCCTAATCCTTGTCTTACTTCTGATATAACCTTATACATATACAACGTGTCTTCAGACAGTGGAACATTGACTTCCCAAGGTAATTACAGACTAGACTGCCCATTGCTTCAAGCAGATGATGAGTGCATATGCCACATAATATAAGTATTCATCTCACGACAAACAGTCACAACTAATAGAAGCCCATAATCACGTGCCAGTAGATATATCAATCCTGAAGCTGGCCTTTTATATCTTATATACTTTTATCTTGTGTTTATTTTCATGTGCATCTGCTGTTATAAAATCTTAGTGTCCTGATATACTTTTATGTGTCATGATATATTTTTATCAGTGTAGCACAACTCTTATAAGACCCGCGAGTCTTGACGGGTTCTATAGCAAGACAGGTCACTCGCATAGTACCCCGGTCTCTACCCATACTCGTCCAAACACACATAGAACCCGTCTACTCGTATTGAACCTGTGAAGACCCGCATAAGTCTCGTGGACCCACTCAAAATTCATATTTTTTTTAAATATTTTTTTTGGAGATCATATTTTTTTTTAATTTGTATTTTGCCGAGTCTTATACAGGTCGTTCTCGAGTGTTATACGGGTCGCCAGGTCAATATCCAGACAAGTCGTAACGAGTACAAGTCGTGCAACATTGATTTTTATCTTGTATTTATTTTCATGTGCATCTGCTGTTATAAAATCTGTGTCATGATGATTTTATGTACACTGTGCAGCTGTAGATTATACACTGGAAGTGTTCTTTAATTTAATTACTTTTAATGGGAAGTACTCTGCCATCGTGGAAGAAAACTACTCTCTGCAAACAAAACCTAATTTGATCAAATATTACTAATGCCAGTGTTAATAGTTGTATTGGACCCTATTCTGGTAGTGCCTACTTGATTACCTACTGGTATGGATACAGACCACTGCAAGGGTTCCAAATTTATTCAAGTATGTAATTAGTTGATGATTCTTGAGCTTAAATTACCAAAAAATAATGATTCTCTGAGATGTACTCTAAGTCCTACACAGATTAGAACGCTGTTGCAGCCTGCAGGAACCAACCCAGCCCCCTCACTCCCGGTCCTGGAACCACGCTCCAAGCTAGAGTGCTAAGGGAGTGCCCTTGGGGGCACACTCCAGACTTTTTGTGGACGCACCCAAAGCAAAGGAACACGCTACCAAGGCACTCCCTAATGGTAATGTTAAAGATTCCATTTCTTCATATTTCCTTTTTATCCTTTTACTTAAATTTTTAACACTAACATTAATTGTTTCAGGATTGTTTCAGGATGTTTGAGAGTAGTTCCAACCTCATCGGACTTCATAGGGAGAAAATATGAATTTCATATCCAATTCAAATTTCAGCAGAGTCAACAGATTTCAGGATTTAAGGATCGATGGGATTGCAGCGTTTCATCGAAGTCTCTCTCATATGAGGGCATGTGATTGGCTTTTTAATCAAAAGCACCAAGCCCTTGGGGAGGACACTCCGAACTTTTTGGGCACACTTCCAAAGCAAAGGAGCATGCTCTTAAGGTACTGCCAAAGCCCTCCCTAATGGTAATGTTAATGATTATATTTCTTCATTTTTCCTTTTTATACTTTCACTTATATTTTTAACATTAGATAAATGTCTTTCCGGATTAATCACATCATTAGGATTTGGTCAACATTTCGAACCAACTAATGTGGTGCATCCTCGGGACAAGGTGAAAAGCCAATCATTCTTATTGAATAAATAGTGTGGATGCATCATTAACAGCTAGATTTCTTCGGCTAATACCGGGCAATGATGCATCCACACTATTTATTCAATAAGATCAATTGGCTTTTCACCTTGTCCTGAGGATGAACCACATTAGTTGGTTCAAAACGTTGACCAAATCCTAATGATGTGATTAATCCGGAAAGACATTTATCTAATCTATGGATTACAAAAGTCTCAGACCTAACATTTTTAACATTATCAATAATTGTTTCAAATGTTTGAGAGTAGTTCCAACCTCATCAGAAAATATGAATTTCATACCCCATTCAAAATTCTTTACATCAGTGATTACAGTGACATTTGTACTTGATTGACATCTATGGGCATGTGATTGGCACCATGCCCTATACATACCTTGTGTTGATGGTGTTGATTGTTGAACTCCATTGCCATTGCCTTAGCAAAAATGTACCCCTTCACTCACACCAAATCATTGATCATGCATGTTTAGCTTTTTAACCATATTTTAAGGCTTGGATTCATCAAAATCAGGTGGTGTATGTCCCTAGACGATCGAGAGAGGCAAAGCCTAAACAAGAGAAAAAGAAAGAAGGATGATGCTAATGATGAGGATCCCCATATAAGTCATGGTGGAACATTACATGTTCCAAGGTGTGGTAGAACATGCATGGAGATGCTACTCCACAGCTACAAACATTTGGCAACCTGGCTGCTTTCAAAATTGGTGAACACTTCAGATTATTGTTTTGAGTTTTGACCTTTTCAGTCTTCATACAGATGGCCTATTTTGTAAACATAACTATTTGGTCATGTTATTGTTTGACAGTTCCCAAGTAACCTATTTCAATCCATAAGTTAATGGTCTGCTTTCTATTATATGGCTTTAAAATTTGTATGTTTATTTATAATCAATAGAATCTAGATTCTATATGGTTGATGCTCGAATGATTATCATTGATGTACTACGGACAATATTTCTAGATGGTTTTTTTTGGTTGATGATTGTAGCTCTGACAAGTAGTTCTGCAAAAGCAAAGTGTCGAAGTTTATTAACTAATTAATAAAGTGATACCTTAATAAAGTGCCCAAGTCTGGGTACTAGTGATTTAAGTTGAATTTTGGACCACTAATCTCAACTCAAGATTAGATTTGATCTTTACCGTTGCGGTTATGAATTTGGACCAACTCAAAATTATAAAAGGAAGCCAAGTGAAAGAGAAGACACGTCGATTGTTTTCTCAGGAAAGAATTTGAAAAAGAGAAAGAAAATCAAAAGACTTTTCATTTTCTAGGCAAGGAAAAGAATTGCAGCAGTAGCGAAGGAGAGGGCAGCCATTTGCAGGCCGTACAAACCGTACAGTCCAGCATAGAGGTGATTTAGAGCAGATTTCTGTGAGATGGAAATTCAGGTTTGCTGGGTTTCGTTTGTATTTTTCTCAAAGCCATTTTCCCAATATGGGAGCTCTTGTAAGTTCGAAATTTATTTGAATTTTGAATGATTAACTGATGTTGAAGAGCGGAAAATTTGTGCATGCTTGACATTTGTTTCTTCTCACTTTTCTAAGTTTTTCCACTGCTTTATTTGGTTAAAAAATTCCAATACTATAAATCTAGATCTGATCTATTTACCTAGGCAATGGTTTTCAAACATTAACATGGTATCAAAGCTTCGGCTTTAAAGAGAAAAACAGATCTAAAATTATCGAGTGCGGATCTATCAGATTGGGAGGTCTCAATATCACATCTACGGAGTGCTTGAAGGATTAAGTACACAAAAGCCATGGCAGGAAGCAGTCTTTGGTTCAAGGACAGACTAGATGGGGTTTCAAATTTCTTGTCTTAGAAGGCAAGAGTCAGACTACTCTTAAAAGAGCAAGACTTGTGGGTGAATTTGTAGAAGGTTCTTCCAATGCCAGGAGATGTACAGATTAGGTAGCACAGGACAAGAAGGGGGTTAAAGCACGAGGGGTTATATTAGATGTGAAAGATCATCTGATCCTGCATGTAGAAGAAAAGACCACAGCCAAGAACATGTTTGATGCCTTTGCTGGTCTCTTCCAGAATAACAATCTGAACAGGAAGATGGTTCTGAAACCGAAAAAAAAGCGTCGAGAATGCCAAATGACCAAATCTGACAATGTCACCAATTCCCTTATGAGGATCACATAGATCGGTGATCAACTTGCAGCAGTTGGAGAAAATGTCGTGAATGTAGAGCTAGTGAATGTAGCTCTAAATAGGTTCACCAAGCCTTGGGAACCGTTTGTGAAGGGGATCTTTGCCCGAGAGAACCTTCCAAACTAGCAGAGAGTATGGGATGACTGCATTCAAGAGGTGACTCAAGTCGAGTCTAGATCCAACAAGCAGGGAGATGGTGATGAAAACTTGGCCATCATCAACATGACAAAGAAGCAAAAAGGGAATGTTTTCACCAAGAAGGGTAAAAGTGACAGAGAAGGACATCAGCCTGGAAAGAAGAATGACGTGAGCACGATAAAGTGCTTTGTTTGCCATAAGCAAGGTCAGTATGCTTCTTAGTGTCCAGAGAGGAAAATAAGGCATAGAGAAGACACAGTAGGTAGAACAGCAACAAAGACCTAGCTTTACAACCCAGTTTCTTGCCTTTCTACCAGGACTATTGTCAAGAGTGCATGCACGAGATTTGTTTTTCTTGCTTTTATAAGTTTTTCCACTGCTTTATTTGGTTAGAGAATTCCAGTAATATAAATCTAGATCTGATCTATCTACCTAGGCACTGCTTTCAAAAATTAATATTTTTAATGTAAATGCAATTATATATATATGAAAGCTCCTGAAATACTCCATTCCTAAGGATTTTTGGCAAATGGCAGTCCCGATGCTCCCGCTCTCAAAAACACTCCTGCAAAATGCAACCTTGGAATAGAAGGCAACGATAAGACACTGTGAAAAAAAAACTTAACAAATTCATGGGGATGAGCTGAACATGAATATCTCACATAAGATGAAAGGTAGGACAAATAAAGATGAGTCATCAGTACATGATTGCCCTCAAGTTTTTCAAACATGTTTAGAATCTAGTAATTACTAATAATAACCTCTTGCTTCACAAATTGAATTATACCAGATGTTTAACTTGACATTATAGAAGTGCAAACACAAATGGAAGACTCAAAATCGATGATATTACACTCCCAATGCGTCACTGCTCTGATAATCATACATTCCGAGGAAAGATACTGCAGTTCAAACTCATCAAAAGTTGTAAGATAAGGGCTCACAAAACCTTCCAACTTGTAATGAGACCACACAACAGCAGAGGTGGTGAGGTAATCTAGGAAAATATCTTCTCAGTGTGGTTGGATTGGGTATTCCGGGTAAAAAACCCTATGTTGCATGAGTTTACATAATGGGGGACCAGAGGACAAGAACTAGGGTCCAGCACATCTGGAAGCTCCCCCAATCATTCCAGGAAATGGTAAAACAATAGATTCCAAAATTTTAAAAAATATATAATATATAAAAAATAAAACAGATGGCCTGGCATAAAACAATAATGCTACCACCTTTAACAAAAATAAGGTCCCTTCTAAAAACAGAACATGTGGTTTGCCTCTATTAATTTAGGGACATGTTAAAAATAGCACCTTTGTAAAAATTTCCTCCCATTACCAAAAACATAACACACAATGGCAGATTCAAATAATACAATTGAATTAAAGATAAGCCACATTGATGGGCAGTATGCAACACAGAATGGATCGCTTGATCTGTTGGATTGTTTAAACACCGCTGCAAGTGAACTGAACAGGCACCAAATGATAACAAACCACAGTTTAACAGAAAAACTTATATTGCAGAAATGATTTGCATGGTGACAAACACTGCCATAGACAGACAAATCGAAGCACTGCAGGACAAAACTCTACACACTGCTGCGCTGACTCTGCATTGAAACCAAGCATTTTACAGGCATGTTTCAACCAGTGTTTTAAAAATCGGCCGGTCTGACTCGGAATTGGCCAAGCTGACCGAGCCAACCCCCTGGCCAGACCGGCTCGGTAGAAAAACTGGTCCGGTAGCCGGTTTGTGACCGAACCGGCCTAGCCGGTCACCAACTCGGCCAGTTTGGTCACAACCCGGCCGGCTCGGCAGAGTCTGAGTTAGACTGGCGGAGCCAGTGCCAGCAGGCCGCTGACCCCACAAACGCCAAAGTTGGACTCCAAACCAGTTTTCAGCTTGTTGTTAGGGTTTTTCAGCTTGCTGTTAGGGTTTTCATGTATGTATTGGACAGTGCACTGGGTGCCATCTTGATATAATGGATATATTCATGAGACTACTTTGATCATATGTTGTCTGTCTATATTGTAATGCTTTGTGTTTGGAAACATAAATGAAAATATTTAAAATTATGTTTTTTTATTAAAAAAAAATATTATTTAATGTAATTTTTACAAAGACCGAGTCATTGAAACACATGAATAGGCCCCAATCACGCATGATTTGGCTCTATCGATTTAGGGACAGATGTTAAAAATAACACCTATTTAAAAATCTCCTCACATGTGACCAAAAACATAATACATACTAGTAAATTTGAAATATACTTTACAATATAATTAAAACAACTTTGGGGGTTTGTTATCCACATTCATCCATGAACTATTCCTTCACAGTATAGCCATGCAATATGAATCAAATCGATGGACTATATGACACACAGAATGGATGGCTTGATCTTTTAAAATGCAGAACACAAGTGACTGTCTTAAACACCACCTGCAATTGAATCAGGCAGCCAACCCAAGCTTGACAGAGAGATATAAACTGCAGCAATGGTTTGCATGGATCCAAACACTGCCATACATAGATGAAACGAATTATTCCAAGAACTCTACAAACTCCTGGGTTGACTGTGCATTGAAACCAAGCCTTTTGCAGTTGTGTTTCAATACATGAACAAGAACCAAGCACACGGGAACATCTGAGCATCCAGCACAGATCGGGAAAATCCAGATACTCCCTTCCCTATAAAGGTACACCAACATGCAGAATATCTCATGGATGTTCTCAAAATGGACTTGGATCTGTACGAGAATATCCAGGACATTGACACTGAAAATCACGCCAAATTCGAAACATTTCACTCCCATTCCCTTGTTCCAGGAATCGGAAGCAGTTATTTCTCATGCTTCTCTGTAAAAAACCATCAGCAAAGTTGGTTTAACATAATAAAAGTAAAGCATAGAGAGGATGATCCTAAAGAAGACCTTTCTCCAAATAGACCCACAATGAAGGTTACAGTGTGTAGCAGTGTGCGATGTATTCCACAAACAGAAGATAATGACCTGATGGCTTGAAAGGGAATTGATAAGCTTCAGAGCTCAATGACAATTGTCAGCCTCATACAAGGCCTAGAATTTTCAGCTGGTGGCTCGCAACATGGATGAACCTAAACATGACCTTTCTCCACATTGATACAAGATGAAATTGGCAGTGTCATACTGAGCAAGGACCTGATGGCTGGGAATGAAAGCAACAAGCTTCAGAGCTCAAGAACAATTGTCAAGCCCATACAAGGACCAGAATTTTTGCTGGGATCTCATACACCACCAAGGGTTGCAGAAATTTTGGTAGGGGCCACATACACCAGCAAAAGCTACAGAAGTTTCATCTGGGATCACGAATGCCCATTGAAGCAAAAAATTAAGCGAGAATGAATAGATGTTGGATATTGGTTGCAAGAGTAAAACTGAAAAATTAACAGTGTTTATAAGGGAGGAGTGTTGGGAAATATAATTAGTCAATGTTGGTTAATTTTACAAGTTGAAAGGAAACCTGTTAACACTTCAAGATCATTAGCAAAGTCCTAATATTATTAAGTTGTCCAAGCATCAAGATAAGTCTCACACTTTTGAATTAAGAGAAACATATGTCCTAAGAAAGGGGATGAACCATTCATATGAATCTTAATGAACGAAGTTGAGAGTCTTGGGAGACATCTGTATCTTGTACAGTGTAACACGTGGATTTTAATATAATATTACTTTCTCTCCAAAGCTCTGTTCTTGTGTGTAGCTGTTTTAGTTGTGTATCCTAAATTTTTCGTGACATTGAATCTAAATTAATTTGCAAATTGAATGGTATACCACAAGGATCTTTTTAATGCAAAAACCTGATAACATCTGATATTTATAACTTTTTGTATATCTCTACAACTATAAAAACATCATTAGCAGGTCTTTGTTATAAAAAGATTCGTTTGTGAAGGGGATCTGTGCTAGAGAGAACCTTCCAAACTAGCAGACAGTATGGGATGACTGCATTCAAGAGGAAACTCAAGCAGAATCTAGATCCAACAAGCAGGGAGATGGTGATGAAAATGTGGCCCTCGTCAACAAGACAAAGAAGGGAACAGGGAAAATTTTCACCAAGCAGGGTAAAAGTGACAGAGAAAGACATCAGCCTTAACACGATCAAGTGCTTTGTTTGCAGCAAGGTCACTGTACTTCTTAGTGTTCAAAGAAGAAGAAAGGCAAAGAGAAGTCACAGCAGGTAGCAACATCAACAAAGACCCAGCAACAAAAACCTAAAACTAAGTCAAAACTCCCTTAGGATCCACTCGTGGTATGTTTGAGTCACTGGACCTGCCTCCAAAAATCAGAAACGACCTCCACGCTATTTAGATGATACACAAGCATAATATATGTCCTTTCATCTAGCCACAAACATCTTCATTCCCAGTTAAACAGCATAATGCCATGAATACTTAAGGGAAATATATTGGCATCATCTGAGATAAGACAAGGGAAGGCCATGAATTACTAAGGGAAATATATAGACTTCTAATATCTAACCGGATTACCCTGGATAAGAACGTATGATTTCACTCCTGAACAGGTGCCCCTAGAATGTTATAGACACTCCCAGAACCACTCCCAAGGGCTTTAGAACATTCCATTGTAACCCTCAAATACCCAAAAACAAAGAAAATTTGGAAAAGGGTTTCCCCCACCCTAAGAGGGACCCTTGAGCAACTATAGTTTGTTATGATTTCAAACAGAATTATATGGCAAGATGCTCGCTAAGTAGGCATAGATACATGTTGACCCAGATCTATTACGCACCAAGAGGAATCAAACATACCCCAAATCTATGATCAAAATCTTGCAATATAGTATAATAATACAAAGACTCATAGTAGCATACCCAAGCATAGTTACCAGAATCCATCAAGTCCTTCAAGCATTAAGACCCAAAATCAAACACATAGGTTTTAAATATATATATATATATATATGACTAGGTAGAAACAACTACAACCAAAATAACATAGCCATTACACCCAAATTATGCATTTTAATGGATAGATGGTCATAATCTTGCAATATAGTACCAACCAACTGATATTACAAATGGTACTAGAATTTTAATAATCACGAGAAAGGAATTTGTCAAGTGCATGTGACATGATTGATGATTGAACACGTATTCAGTTGTTTGTCAGCTCACCACTATTGCTAGTCTAACAGACATTTTTATTGCTAGTCTATCAAAAAGTTAACTTAAAACAGGTGATAGGGTCATACTGGTGCATCACTATCATTTGTTATTATTTTACCTTGTACAAGTGTTTGCCACATATATTATAACATGCATGTTTAAGTTGACACCTTGCATTCTTATGCTATTCTATATGAGCAAAGCAATAAAGATTTAATGTAGGCATCTTTGTCATTGCCATTAACCAATTATTAATTTAATTATCATGTTTACACCTCGAACCTAAGAACAATATGACTATTAAATTTGCATTGGCAAAATAGTTATTACCTAGAATTTCCAATGTCATTGTTCAATATAATCAAGATGTTTCTTTCAGACCATTTTAGCTTTGGACAGACTCTCCTTCACAGCCAATTTTTTGCCAAGAAAAAATTGCTGGTCTACTTTGTCAAACATAACATGTTTTACACGAAAAAAAAACTTCACTGAGAAATTATAAAGTGAAACACAGTAAATAAGTTCATACTTTACTCAATTGTCTTCCTGGCTCACATTTGATGGGTAAAACTGCCTCTAAGCCATCGATTAGATTTTAGTGTGTGAACCCCATGAACTCACTAGATACTTACATTCACATAATTTAAAATTAACAAAAAATACTATTAATTGGCCAACTTCTATCAATCCTCTATTTTTAATCATCCAATCATTAATGAATTAAAATATGTCCAACATATCCCTAAATGCTAATGAAAAAAATAGTAATATTTTATCTATATTTGCTTAAAATCCCATCTATGTAAGCATTCAAAGTCAACACATCGATTTTCATTTCAATAATGAGACTCACATTGACAAACAGATAATTCAGCATTTCTGCTCACATTTCTAACATTTCTTTTCAAACAATGAGACTCACATTAACAAACACAATTCTACATTGCCACTAGCATTTCTAACATATGACAGCCTGTAAGATGTATAAAACACTACACAAACTCACACAAATAACATCTCATTATTGTTGGAAATCTCCAATTCTCCAAATTGCCCCCAAAAATCCAGCTTACCCTTGATATTTGGGTGGATACATCCAAAGAAGATATCATTATACTAAATGCAAGAGCACACCAATTCACCTCTCCATGTGCTTAAAAAGGGAAAGCCTTAGTTCAAACTCACACAAGTGACATCCCATCACTGTCAGAAATCTCAAATTCGCCAAATTGCCCCAAAAAAACCAGCATACCTTTGATATTTAGGTTGGTACATCCAAAGAAGACGCCATTCGGCAAAGTGTGCGTAGTGTTGCTTGTGGGAAAAATGACGTATAAAATATAAAATTACTTGTACAATTGACCTCATACAGTATGTTTGTTCCCTTTTGAAAAATATAAAAATATACTTTTGACCATGTTTAAATATAACATATTTTAAGTTTTCAGATTGAGAAACTTAAAATAATAAAAGCCTTTAAAGGAATCCACATCCTTTGAATGATTTACATCAATAATTAATGATCCATATGAATAAGTAATTACCTTCGTATTGTTGAATTTTGGTAGCTGTGGTCGGTATTCAAGTTGGCCCATGAAAGAAACAAAAGGAGGGAAATTAAAAATTTTAATTTTAATTAAACTGTTCAAGTTGGCCCCAAAGTATAAGGTCAGCTCAGTTAAAGGCACTATAAAGACACTCAACCTCCTCATTTTGGACACACACAACAAACATTTCTCTCTCACACGTGTGGAGAGGACTGAGGAAGCGACCGAATTTCCTGAGGAAGAGGAAATTTTTCTGAGGCTTTGACTGAGCTGTTCTGAGGTCAGTTTGACCAAGTTTTTGAGGCTGACTGAACTATTCTGAGGCTGGTTTGACCAAGTTTTCTGAGACTTTTACCAAACTGTTCTGAGGTCAGTTTGACCAAGTTTTCTAAGGATTTGATGGAACTGTCCTTAGGTCAGTTTGTCCGAGTTTTCTGAGGCTCTGACCGAACTGTTCTGAGGTCAGTTTCACCGCATTTCTGAGGCGGTTGACAGAGCTCTGCTATGGGCAGTTTGACCAGGTTGCTGTGCCAACTAGGTTTGACCTGTGGGACCTGTAGTCTGTTTGACTTAATTTGACTTATGACTGTTGTAACTTTGCTGTACTGAAGAATTTCTCCTGGAAAGGATTGTTGGGTTTTATCCCGATTTTGGGTTTCCCATGTGAAAATTTGCCTGTGTGCTTGGCTGTCTCTATATGATCCTACTGTCATTATTGCATTACTGTTGAGATTGTCTATGTATAATTGCTTAATGATTTATGTGACATAATACAACTTGAGTAAGAAATCAATGGAAAGCAATATCAGATTAGAAGATCAAATTTCTCCATGAAAAATCGACACGGTATCAAAGACTAGGTGAAAAAGAAGCCATTAAAGAGTACAAGAAACCAAGTTTCTGTGATAAAAGTGACTGATAAAGAGATCCAAACCCTAGAGAAGGCTCGTATCTGCGGCCGAGTATGTACAGCCCTATAAGAAGAATCTGAAGAAGACCGAGACTTCTATTCTGGAGCAAGCTTGGAGTATTGATTGGCAATCTGAAATAGGACATTGCTGAGAATGTTTTGAAGCTGTTTTTTAACATCAGAGAATTAACCTCATGCCTAATCAAGCTCTACATTGAAAATTGATCCAAGACAACACTGAATCCTGTTTCGTGTAAGAAAATCAAATCACTCAGAAATACATAAAACACATATAATAAACCAGAGACAAAATATTGGCGGACAAGTCTTCAGCCTCACGGCTTCCTCACAAATTTTCTCCTTATTAAAAGAATGTAATATTACAATTAAATAGATGAGGACACTGTGTCTCAAGATAGTGTGTGCTATCTTGGACACCTTGGTTGAGATAATTTCTCAACCATACACACACCAATATAGGAGCTACCTAATCTAACTCCTAACTTAGAGGAACAACCTAATTTAATTTATTTATTTTATTTTTGGATTTATTATTGTTTTATGAGAGAGGCTAACATTCCCCCCTTCAATGATAAATCCAAAATAAGAACGAGCAACCATCTTCCAAGTTCTCATGTTGATCCTCAAAAACATTGCCTGAAAAACCGCCAAATCTGGATGCTGAAAAAACTGCAATCTGAAGAGACCATGAGTCAGCTGCATGTCTGATTCATCTCTGAATTTCGCTTGACAACTCCATCACGTGCCAAGTTGCAAAAGAATCCATTTGTCCTTTGCGTGAAATCAACATCCTTTGTCCACTGACAAAATTTGTTGAATGCCCACTAGCTGATGATGTCAAAAACAACTCACTGTTGCTTTTGTTGTGTTGAAGATTGCTCACTATTGCTTTGTTGTCGACTACCCATTGGCGAATTTGTTGATGCCCACTGGCTGTTGAAGATGCCCACTGGCTACTGAAGCTGCCCACTGGCTGCTTTTGCTGGTTTTGTCGAGACTTTCAGTCTGACAACCACCGTCAATTTCATTGACATTTCCCCCCCCTTTGTCAGCTGAAAGGAGAGACAATTCTCTGGAAAGTATTCTTGAACTCCCCCCTTCAGGTGTAGGAGTGTTGCATTAGTGTACTCCCCCGTTCAACTGCATGAGAGTACCATCGTCTTTTCATTGTCGGCTGCACTATGTGTGATTGTATTCGGTTGTAGAACTGAGACAATCTTTTGACTGTGGATGACCATTCCCAAGGATCAATCCATTCATAATGTATCTTCAATCTCGCTGATTGTTGTTGGTTGTGACATTTCTCTGAGGAATGATTGGGCTTGCCACAATGGCGACAAGAATGGAGATCAAGACGCTGATCTTCCATATGACCGATTCTTTGACAATGAGAACATGTCGGTTTCACTGCAACTTCAAGTTGTGTGCATTTCTGTTTGTCTGCAATTTTCTCAGAACTTGCTAAGGTGATTTGTTCAAGAAATCTTGCACTGACGAACTTAATTGGCTTGGAGTAATCTGGGATATGCAAGTTGGCATCATCTTTGACATATCCTAAGCCTTGTCGATTTGTGTTACTTTGGATTTCTTCCCATGGCTTGATGATTGGCTTGGAAGAAAGTTGAACTGGAACAACTTCGACACTTGAAGCTATTTGGATCAATGTTTTGAAAATCGCGATCGGGATTAAATCGGCGAGGGGAAAAAATCGGAAAAAATCAGGAAAAAATCGGCACATACAAAAATATTCTTTTTTTTTCAATTTTTTTAATATCTAAAGCACCCACAACATAAAATAAATGCATTGACACATAAATATGAAAAAAAAACTAATATATAAGACGTGTAATATCATGTCTAGTGCTACATCACACATAATAGTGAATCATGTCCTGAATACTAAGTCCTGAGTCTCAACTCAACCTCAAAATATCAACAAAATATATAATAATGTATCTCATATCATGAGTCATAATGTTATATACAAAGGAATGCACCAAATAACCTATACTATTGATTTCCTCTGCCCCTCTTGCGAGAAAATGTAACAGCTTTCCCTCTAGACGAAGAAGCTGGCGGGGCTGGCAATGGACTCTGTTGTGCTCCAGATCCTGAAGCACCAGGAGCTAAAGGAGGCAGACCACGTCCTCTACCGATAGCAGGGGTAGGTGGTGTCACCTCCTCCTCTTGTTGTTGCTCCTCCTCCTCCTCCTCATGAAACTCATCATTGATTCATCGCTACTAGAAATGGGATCATCAACAAGAGATACATAAACATCATCTAGCTCAAAGTCTTCGGACTTGGATTGCTCAACCTTATAACATGATAGAAATTGAAAAAGTTTAACATGCCTAACCAATGATTTTGGTTTGAGTGAAGGGTTCATCTCCTCAACCTTAAAACGCGGTAGAAAAAGATTAACATGCCTAACCAGTTGTTTTCCTTTGAGTGAAGGGTACATTCTTGTTAAGGCCACGGTAGGGGAGTTCAACAATCAATACCACCAACATCAACAAAGTTCAATAATCAATGCCACCAACATCAAGGTTCTTAAAGGACTTCATGCTCTTGATCAAATGCCAATCTCATACCCTTACACATAATAGAATCAAATGGAAACAATGCAAATCCCCAAACCATGAAACCCTAAAAACCATTAAGTCTACTGAATTTTAAGTGAAATCTAAAATTCTAGACTCTAGTTTCTCCATATGAAATCCAATGTGGTTGAAACCACTCTTAAACATCCTAAGTCATTTCATGGTAATGTTAAAAATTTAAGTAAAAGGATGAAAATGAAACATTTCCTTTATTTTTCATTTTCATCCTTTTCTTTAAGAATTTAACATTACCATTAACTGCCAACAGGGTGTGTCAGGAAAATGAGAGGGCTGCAAAAATGACAAAAAAAAATCGATTTTTGAACTTGTAGGGTTGTTGTTTGATGGGCCCGCGATTTTTTCCCAAAAAAAATTTCCAAAAAATCGCCGATTAAATCGGCCTTCCGAAAAAATCGTGATTTTTGCTTCTTTGGTTTGGATGAATGACTTATCATCTGGATGGTTCAAAGACTTGGAAGCATCACTCTTCTCTTGCAACTCATTTCTTTGTAGTTGCGACTCCAGTTGAAGAAACTCAATCGTTTCACTTGTATGTTGTAGATGCCATGAAAGATCAGCAAGAATGGCTTTGCTGATTTGCACCATGTCTTCAGCAATTGAGATGATTAAATTGTGAAGAACTTGTAACAACTGGATGTGTTTCACCGTCTGAACTTGCTCTCTTGAATTCAGGCTCGCTTGTCATAGATGTCGTGCTTTGAACTGTCTCACTTGAGTTTGTTACTTGAATGACAGGCTTGCTTGCTGTGTTGCTTGAATGGCACACTCGCTTGATTTGTCGCTTGAATGGCACGCTTGCTTGTACTGTTGCTTATTGTGCTTGCTTTAAAACGCTTGCTAGAGGTGTAAAACTTTCTTGCTTGAACTCTTGAATTCACGCTCGCTTGATGATGATCGCTTTTCGTGAATGCTCGTTTGACTTGCTTGATTACTTCACGCTCACTTGAATGAATACTCGCGCCCGCTTGCAGGAGATGTGAACTTGTTGTTTGTTTTATTTAGAGTTCAAAGACTTGGAAGCATCACTCTTCTCTTCCAACTCATTTCTTTGTAGTTGCGACTCCAGTTGAAGAAACTCAATCGTTTCACTTGTATGTTGTAGATTCCATGAAAGATCAGCAAGAATGGCTTTGCTGATTTGTACCATGTCTTCAGCACTTGAGATGATTAAATTGTGAAGAACTTGTAACAACTGGATGTGAAGAACTCGTGGACTCACTTGATTCTGCTTAAAGGAAGGGTGTCAAACACTGTCGAAAATGCACCCAAAAACGCTTACAATGATTTTAATGATTCACTTAAAACAATGAATTCACTTGTCCTCTCAAAAAAAACATTTAGGTGTTGGTTTCAACTGAGAGTGCACCCTTACAATCCAACTCAATTTGAATTTGATTACAAGTTCTTAAATGTATTTGCAAGAATGTTGATGTAGACTTTGCTTTGAAACGCTAGAGTTTGCAGGTTCATTAACTTGATTGTATTGAGTTAATTTGCTTTGTTTAAGTAGAATGCTAATGTTGACAACTTTGATTATTTGTTGTAGTGGCGCAAATGCATGTGTTGAGTTTAATTATCCTTCCTTGCAGCTACTTCGTTATAGGTGTTGTGCTTGCTTGCATTGAACTTTATATGTATGTTAAATGAGATCATTTATGTGTCAAAACTAGACACGAATCATAAGCAACAACATGAAGTCATAAAAGCACGCGCCATCACAAACACACACATGGTGTACCTAAGATCCCCTTATTCAATTTCGGGCGGATCTAAGACATAAGTACCAAAAAATATGTCTTTATTAATTACTAGAGTACATCATCTTTCAACATCTGAAGCAATGATAATGCCAAGCTCTAGCTTTAAAGTTTACTGCAATATCTACTTTACTTATCTTTCACCTCAACCCTCACTTTTCTCACTCGTCTCACTAGACATTCTAACTATTCAATTACAACTTTAATTTGAATGGACTTTGAAATGGACTTGATTACCTTGACTCTTTACAATAAATTTTTCAAAGGAAAATCTACCCTCTTTGACTTACAAGACTTTTGACTTTGGATGACTTCAAAAAAAAATCAACTACCAAAATGATTTTTCAAATACCACACCTTATCACTCCAAATTTTTTTTTTTTAACATCACCCTTATGACAAAAAATAATTACAATCTTCACCCAAAATGTACAAGAGAAATTTTCCTTATCACTCCAAAAAACTAAAGCACCTTATCTCTCCATTAAAACGAGTTATGATCACATTAGAAAAAAATTTCAAAACTTAAAATTTCTTCACATTCAAAATCTTCTAATAAAAAAGCATTAAATGCGCTTTTTCACTATCTCTCACTAAAAAGTGCAAAGTGCATTCCACGTATGTGACATGCCCACTCACTTATGATTTTATGTGAAATTCCATATTAATTTGTTACCTTGAGCCCTCTATGCATTCCTCCATGTTGGCACTTCTTACTTTTTTACCACACGGCTTCTTCATCCAAACGCTCCACCGGTCTTCAAAGACATTCTTTGGAGAAGTGGCTCAACGCATATGCTGTCAGTCATTCATTCACCTTCCAGAATAAATGGGAAACAACGATTACAAGAAGCCTCTCAAGATCATCGCAGGAGCTTACGTATAAAATTAGACTAACTCAGATCTCCAACACAGAGCGCACATTCATCCAGTTTTCTTCCATGCACAATCCTCGAGATGGGTTCAACGCCGCTGTCTAGAGAAGAATATACCTTATCTGGGTATATGCAGAGGATCTCAGGTTCTCAGTGTGGCTTGGGGGGAACCAAGCAATCTATTGACACATCTGCAAATTCAGATCTGGAACCTGGTGCAGCTGTAAATCGGGCCAGCTAAAAATACAGCTCCAGGTCTTTGCATTTAACAATTTTAATTCATTAGAATAACAAAATAAACAAACACTTTAGCTGCAGTTTGTTCAATCTGCATATTATTTCCTTGCAATTCACTCAAAATAAATTACGCTCAATTAACAAAATAGAGGGATTCTGCAGCTTTCAAACCAACCCACGTCATTCTTTCTCCACCACAGATCTCGCCTTTTTTCTACTCGGAGGTTTTAATGGTCTTCGGCTGCCATGGCTCGCATCCTCGTCATTGTTCTGAGCACTTTTTTTTTTGTGTGTGTGCTAGTGGTATCTGTATTTTTTGCCAGGTAGTTTGAAGATCCAGGATATGAAGTCCAATTTATTTAAAATCTTGGGAACCAATCCCAAGTCTCTACAGTTTGTGGAGTTCTCTCTTCAAAGAGTTATCTACAACAGTCTCAACGCAGTCCTTACACCCTAGCAACCGCCCGATTTCACACTTATTTACACGTCCCACAAGACAATGATTCTATGGGTATTACAATAGAGAATGAGCTGCACCTCCGATCTGCAGCAAGTACTTCATAGTGCAATCATAATGGCTACTCACGGTAGACACACCATAAGACAAATATATACACAAAAGATTTCTAATCCAACGAATGTAGAAATACTCACTAACTTGGGCAACTATTGTATAGAAGAGTTGAAATTTCTCACATCACTAAATCCTTCTTTCATTACCTAAGCATTCGACAAACATTGTTGAATCTGTTGAAGCATTCAAGCATGCTAAAAAGGCACGGGAGTAGAACCTTCGAGTTGTTGTAATTTATAGCCATATTACTAAATGCAGTTCCTCCAGCTCGTTTGAGTGCTGAAAAGAGTTTCCCGAACAATTTAGCATTCATGCGGAAAAGTGATAATACTGCGCCTTCTGGTGCAGAATTTCATACAGACCTGAAGCTCCTTTCACCCGCGGCATTTCAAGATTTTCTCAAAAAATTACAAATCCATTACATAAAAAATACATAGCTTTTAAATGCAAAGTGGATTTCTCAACAGGCAACAGGCTACTGCTCCCTGATCACACACAGGCACTGATCAGCAATAGATCTACTCAGATCCACCAGTAGCAAACCTCAGGCATCACTCCTTGTCGGCTTTCACACCACCAAAACCGTAACGTGATGTGCACTAAATCCCTCAATGCTACGGCTAGCTTAAGCCGCTGTTAAAAATTTAGATTTCCTTTCATAACAACAACTCTCCATAAAACCGTCGAATAACAGCGCTTCTCCAGGTATGCACCAGAAAGAGAAAACTTAATATCTGACCAAGAAATTAACATCAAAATATACACATAATTGAAATCCGCATTCGATTTAAATGTTATTCGCTTGCTGTCATAAGAATTCCCTCACGCCTTTTAAGCTGTTGGAGAATCGTTTATCCATGAAAGACTGACTATCCGTACCTAAAAGAATACGATCTACACCAACGGCTTTACTATAAAACCAAAGAAACATCCAAACTTTCCAGTCTATAATAAAAAAACTTCAAATCTACTGTTAACACAGTTCATTCGATCTGCTCCAAATTACTGCCTTCCTTGTGAGATATTAATATTACTGCATACTTACAGAATCCGCCAGAGGTTCACAACTCTATACACGACACACAATTCATTCTTTCAACAGTTTTGACACTGAAATGCTAGGCTTTAATGACGCTTCATGCTGGTTTACTTCAAGTTGTTGAGCCTCTTTAACGCATCCACTCCAATTGGCTTCTACGCTAGAACTCAACGCTGGTCACATATTCTTCCATGCAGGGGAATTTATACAGTTTACATGTCACTCTCATGCGTTGCTTAATTGTTGCATCACATGTCAAGATAATCCATGAAAAACTACCATGGACTCACTTAGGCCCTACTAATCAAAAGTGCTCCGATACCACATGTAAGAAAATCAAATCACTCAGAAAATACATAAAACACATATAATAAACCAGAGACAAAATATTGGCGGAAAAGGCTTCAGCCTCACGGCTTCCTCACATATTTTCTCCTTATTAAAAGAATGTAATATTACAATTAAATAGATGAGGAGACTGTGTCTCAAGATAGTGCGTGCTATCTCAACCATACACACACCAATATAGGAGCTACCTAAACTAAATCTTAACTTAGAGGAACAACCTAATTTTATTTATTTATTTTATTTTTGGATTTATTATTGTTTTATGAGAGAGGCTAACATTTCGGCCCTCTCGGAGGCAGCTCGTTCACCCCTGTAACAGTCTTCCCGAGGCAGTACGAACCTGAGATTTCTGAGTCTAATCCGAGCTCCCTCCTGAATCTAATTCGGACTTTCTGCGGCCTAACTAGTGGACCTTCTTGAGACTGATTTCAATCTTTTCCCAAGGCAGAATACATGTTGTTGTATTCCAAGTCATTTTTGTGACAAAATTTGAGACTGATCAAAGACTGAGTATAGGCTGAACTGTGAAGTAGAAGGGGCTGAACTGAGGTGTACCGTGTGATGTGTTGTATCAAAGTATTACAGAAGCATAGTGTCACCTTAAAGTTGTATATTATATTTTTTTCAGAAGAGTAGCTGTATATTGTCATAAGCCTTGTACTATTGTGGAAATATGGTCGAATAAGGATCGTTGACAAGCATGTGTAGAAGATGCCTGGTATATGCTGTTGAAGTTATTATTGTATTGGCTGAGATATGTTGCTAGGGTCTTGCCAGAACAGATTGTTATATGGCAGAGTTTTCTTTCAAGCATTTGAAGTATTATCAATTTGATTTGATTCTCCAGAGCCAAAGGGAGATGAGGAGAAAGGCTCTCTCATGTAAAGAAAGAGAAGTCATGACACTTGTGCTGAAGTATAAACCCTTCTTGGAAGAGTTGGTAAAATTAGGGGTATTAAACTCTAGAAAAGACTTGAAGGTTATGATTTAGAAATACCTAGGGTTTGTGGACAAAACCCTAGAGCTAGACCTAGAGTGTTCAAAATCGAAGAATCTGCTGAATGAAGAAACCCTAGTTCAGACAATTCATATAAGGAAAGGAAAGCTACATGCATTAGCAGCTGATGATGAGGGCAAGGATGAGCAATTCTAGCTTAATGAGATTACAAATGGATTGTAATGATTTTTGCAGGAAGGCAAGGATCAAGTGGGAGCTGACAATTTCCTACAATCCTTATATCAAAAGATAAGTACTTCATATCTTTTCTTCCTTGATTATTATTATTTTTAGTCAACCTCTTATCTTTGCTTGGTTATAATCATTTCTTCCATGGCCTCCTATTGAGGTTTGCAGGTACAACATGAAGGCTTCCAAGGCTCTGGCAGTGGATGGAAGCAACGGGAAGAACGAAGCAAAGTTTGTGGCAAGAGGATTCTCCAAGATCGAGCATAAACTCAACTAGAGTGATTTGTGTTCAAGACGGAGAAATTGTACTGACATCTAGAACCATGCTAGATGACTGAAAGAGCAGCAAAAGCTAGCAACTTTGAAGGATGCCATGATGGAGGAAATTGTGTCGAGACCTAAAGGGAAGTCAGTGGTGACTTCCAAGTGGATGTACAAGATCAAGCATACGATAGATGGCGACATAGTGAAGTACAAAGCGAGATTCGCAACAAGAGGGTTCTCCCAGAAAGAGGAAGAGGACTATGAAGAGACACTTGCCATGTACACTTTTGTTAGAATTATTATTGCTTTTGTTATGGATTTACGTCATATGGATGTGAAGGTTGCATTCCTCAATGGCGTGATTGAGGAAGAAGTGTAGATAGAACAACCTCAGGGCTTTGAGGTACATGAGGAGTCTCATGTCTACAGACTGAAGAAAGCTTTATACAGAGCTCAGGCATGGTATTCTTGAATTGATGGGTATCTAATGAATCTTGGTTGATCTTGTTATAACTTATTACATGACTTGTTTTTGATGGGAGAAGGACCCTTGTGAAAGAGGGAGTAGAAAAGGCAAAAGGATTTGCTTCCATGATAGAGGGAGCAGTCAAGCTCTGCTTCAGTGTCAAAGGTAGTTGACCTCTGAGTTCGAGATGAAGAATCTAGATTTGATGTATTACTTCCTTTGTCAAGGGAAGTAAACTATTGAAATCCTTCAGATGATGGACTGCAAGATTGTCACACTAGATGTCTAGAGACGGGTGGTCTTTAAGAGCAATATGTCTTAAATGAGTGGACCATACCAGACAGCAAATATGCTTCAGTGACTAGGAAGCAACAGTGGCAAAGGGAGCAAACACAATTGGCACAGAAAGATTTGTTTCAATGTTACAGGGAGCACCTACTCAAGGTAGCCGAAAAGCAATTGTGGTGATGCATCCAGTAATGGAAGTCGGTCAATTTATGGTTGAGTCGAGGCATGCGACACCTGAATTGAGGTACTGGCATGGCACAGTTAGATATGGATTGAGATATGTCTGAAATGATGAAGTACAGTCGCAGGGATATACATATTCAAATTGAGCAGAGAGTGCAGCTGACAAGAAGAGCACATCAGGATGTTGCTTCAGTTTAGATTTTGTAATGATATCCTGGATGAGCAAGAAGCAGACATTTATCGCACTCTGCACTGCAGAGGCTAAGTATATTGCAACTAGTTTGGTGAGTTGTGAAGCAGTGTGGATTCAGAATATGCTTGTAGGATTGTTTGACCAGGTGTTGGAGAAAACTGTGATGACAGGTTGAAGCACATTGAGATCAAGTACTAAAACATGGTATATAAGGCAGCAGTATGGCTCCAACACATTTTAAAAAACAAGAAGGTTGTTGACATTCTCACACCGCCTATGTCCCTGTATGAAGTTTGTTTATTTCAGGGACAAGCTTAGAGTGTTTATGAATGCTTCCTTCGATTAAAGGGAGTGTTGATGTTGTAGCATCAAGGGGCATATATTCTTCCTAGGTCAAGGGTATTGACCAAGAGTCATATAATGTGGCTAAGGAGATTGCCCAAAGAGCATCAAAGCCCGTAGTGCTACCCCAATTAGAAGGTTTTGACCATATTTCCAAGGGCTACTTGGCTATTGGGTAGAGTGAGTGCCCCATAACTGTTGAGAATTTATGTAGCTATGGTCAGCATTCTTCATTACCAAAATTTTGAAGGAGAAATTCATTTATTGTCATCTACAAGTCCACCCAATAAGATCCACAAGTCGACCCCATTAGGGAAAATTAGCCCACATGTGACAATCATATATATGACCTCGTTGGCATTCATTTGGAGATTATATTTGAAGAGTTCGATCTGCAATCTCAGAACTTCTACACGTGTACCAAGATCAGATAGAAGACTCCTTTCAACTGCGTGACTTTTTCTTTGATGGTTATCTATTGAGTCTTGGCTTCAAGAAGAGCGATGCTGAAGCGAATCTATATTTCAAAGTTGTTGAAGGTGAACCCCTGATATTGCTATTATATGTAGACGACTTGTTTCTGACAGGAGTCAAAGTACTGATTGTCCAGTGTAAGAGGGAGTTGGTTTCTGAATTCGAGATGAAGGATCTTGGCCTCATGCATTACTATTTGGGACTAGAAATTTGGCAAAAACCTGATGGGATCTTTGTAGGCCAAGGCAAGTATATTGTTACTATTCTTCAGAGATTTGGCATTATGGATTCTACCAAAAAGAGGGAGAGGATTATGAAGACATCTTTGCTCCCATTATCAGGTATGCATCTATTAGATTTGTTATTGCTCTTACATCTATTGCAGGTTGGAAGATTCACCAAATGGATGTCAAAAGAGCTTTTCTAAATGGGGTCATTGAAGGAGAAGTCTATATTGAACAACCTCAAGGGTTTGAGGTTCATGATAGAGAGACATATGTGTGGCCTGAAGCAGGCCCCTCGTGCATGGCACTCCTGCTTTGTTGATTATCTAAAGAGTCTTGGCTTCAAGAAGAGCGATGTTGAAGCAAATCTATATTTCAAAGTTGTTGAAGGTGAATCCATGATATTGCTATTAAATGTAGATGACTTGTTTCTGACAGGAGTCAAAGTACTGATTGTCCAGTGTAAGAGGAAGTTATTTTCTGAATTCGAGATGAAGGATCTTGGCCTCATGCATTACTATTTGGGGCTAGAAATTTGGCAAAAACCCGATGGGATCTTTGTAGGCCAAGGCAAGTACATTGTTACTATTCTTTAGAGATTTGGCATGATCGATTGCAAGTCCATGGACACTCCTATGGTGACAAATTTGAAAAAGGTCCAAGACATTAATTCTAATTTGATTGATCAAACTATGTATCGCAAATTGATTAGCTCGTTGAATTATCTTGAGAACTCCAAGCATGATATTTGTTATGCAGTGAACACATTAAGCCAATTATTGGTTGAGCCTTGTCGTGTACATTAGGTTGCAGCTAAACACATATTGAGATATTTGTGAGGTACCATTGAGTATGGTCTGATGTATGCTTCTAATGGGGAATGGCAACTGCATGGTTTCATTGATGTTGATTGGACTTGTAGCTCTGATGATAGCACCTCTAGATATTGTTTTAGCCTAAGCTCTGTTATGGTTTCTTGGTCTAGCAAAAAGCAGACCTCTATTGCTTTGAGTACGGTTGAAGCTGAATACATTGTTGCTAATGTTGCTTGTTGTGAGGCTATATGGTTTCGAAAATTGTTCTCTAATTTGTTTGATCAACTCACCAAACTAGTTGCAATATACTTAGCCTCTGCAGTGCGGAGTGCTATAAATGTCTGCTTCTTGCTCATCCAGGATATCATTACAAAATCTAAACTGAAGCAACATCCTTAATATGATGCTATATAATTAGTGCTCTCTCTCTCTCTCTCTCTCTCTCTCTCTCTCTCTTAGAGGGGTTCTCAACAACTCCAAGTTGTTCTCTGAAATAACTAAACTTCATTTGGGGCAACGACTTTGTTAGTACATTAACAACCTGCCCATTAGTAGGAGCATATTTGAGCCTCACAACTCCTCTCTGGACAATATTCCCTATGTAGTGATATTTGATTTCAATATGCTTTGATTTGTCATTGAACACCAGGTTCTCAGATAACTTGACACAACTTTGATTATCACAATATATGACTTTAGTTTAGTTCATACTTGGAAGCCAAAAACTTCATAAATACATTGACTCTCGTTGACTGTGATTTCTCTCTCTCATTGGACGTTGAACTGAGTTGACTACATTACTTGATTGTGCGTTTGACAAAGTTACTCTTACTAGTGTGTTGACTTTTCTGTCAAGGATTGGTTAAATTTAGATAGACATGGGGTGTTCTATGCTTAATGCAAATTTACTTCAATCTTTCTTAGGCCTGATTCAATTTAGCAATCACATAAACATGAAAGTAAAATGTTGATAGAACACAATAATAGATCAAAAGAAGACAAGCCAATAATATGATCAGATTTTACAATTCTTCTTGTCCAGAAAAGATATAGGACAGTGTGCGTTACGACAATCAACAGGATGCTTCAACCAGCAAAGTCTTTCTTAGATCAGCCAACCATCCAAGTGTAACACACACAACCCTCAAAGACAGCTCATCAAAAGTCAACGTTGGTCAACCAAAAGTCAATGCAAAAAAAAGTGAACGCAAGATAGTCAACATAAAGTCAATGATGCAAATTAGGGCTTCATTCAAACTGCTCATTTTTTCTCGATTTGTATGACCTCCAAAAATCGAATTTTCAACAACACTTGGAGGTCAAACAGTCAAGGGTTGGCCACGATCAACGCTAGTCAACCCTCAGCAGAACAACCCTAAAACAAATCCGCAGATTTCCCCAGCTTCAGCTCTGCACGTGTTAAGGAAAGAGGCCTCCAAAGGCTATCGAACCAATCAGATCACAATGAGAGAATGTGAGATGAGATGATGAGCAAATGACCTCCAAGTCTCTCCAATATATATCCATCAGTGAGGGTGTGTGACACATCTATTAGGCTTGTGAGCCTACATTACAAAGGGTGTGTGACACATCTATTAGGCTTGTGAGCCTACATTACAAATCTGTCCAACCTTGCACATGTGTGGAAAATAAAATCAAAATATAACTTCTGCTCATCCAAACAAGATGATCTTTAGATCAATCTTGAACCTCTCCGAACGAGGAATCCAACAAAAATATAATCAGCATCATATGAGCAATGCAACATGGAGTTTGGACCTAGTTGCTAAAAATTAACACTCGCTCTCAACTAGGCAGAACTCCATCTGTCCACCTGTGCCATCCAGAGATCAGTACCATCGTGTACCATCATATAGCATCGTGCATCATCCTCCCGTAACTTGCTTTGTTGGCTCTTCTTCTCAAATAGAATAAAAGGTGAGTCACAAAGACATCACGCTCAGCGGGCCTGAAGTTAGCTTAGAGGTTAAAACCTCTCTTGGACTCAAAAAGACTCATACTAACCCGAAGTTAGTTTACTGACCCCAAGTCAGTTTAGAGGATAAGAACCTCATCATACTTGATCCGAAATCAAGGTGTTGGACACATGCCATCCTAGACATAGAGAGTACGGCAATCTCCAATGCGTCCATCGGTCTTGCTATTGGTCTCTATCCACATTTCCCACCTCATTGGCCAAATGAGAGGTACTTCCCATGAGTCTGAAACTCCATGGGTAGGATGTGTGCGGGGCATAGATCAAAGAGAGGTGAACCAACTCAATATCATAACAGTGGGGCAGAAGCACAACAAGGCTCAGCAAGCCTAGCCCCATGTGTGCTTATACCTACAAGAAGCTATCCCCAAGCCCCCTAGAGCTCCCAAAGCTCATAGTCCAACTCAAGCAAGACCCTAACAATAGGGTCTTTCCACGATTCCAAGCTTCTCACGAAAGGTTAGGAACTTGACCTTTCCCAAGGGCTTCGTGAGAATATCTGCGACCTGCTCATCAGTTCCTATATGATCGAGCCTTACGGCGCCTCGTTGTACCATATCCCGAATAAAGTGGTACCTAATATCAATATGCTTGGATCGATCGTGGAATACAGCATTCTCAGAAAGACGAATCCCACCCTGGTTATCACAAAGGATAATGGTGGTATCTAGCACATGTCGAAACAACTCACTGAAGAGCTTTCGCAACCAAACAGCTTCACAATAGGCCATACTTGCTACAATGTATTCAGCCTCAACGGTGCTCAAAGCCACAGACTTATGCTACCTGCTCATCCAAGATATCGAAGCAGAACCGAAGATGAAGCAACATCCAAATGTGCTCTTGCGATCCACCACACTGCCAGCCCAATCGACATCAGTATATTCGTGGAGTCTCAAACTCCCAGCAGTGTATCTCAGCCCATGGTTGATTGTGCCCCGAAGATATCTCAATAGATTCTTGGCACCAATCCAATGAATGTGATGAGGGTCAACCATATGTTGACTCAAGGTGTTCACTGCAAAACATATGTCTGGACGGGAGTTCACTAAGAACAGCAAGGCCTCCACAAGTTGTCGATACTCGGTAGGATTAGCTAGCACGAGCCCAGCAGCATTTCCACACAACTTCTTAAAGTTGAGTTCCATCGGTGTCGACACAGACTTACAATCAAAATACCAAATCTCTCCAGCAGCTTCACGACATAATTTTCCTTGAGAAAGGAAAATCACACCAAAACATACGTCCGAGCGGGAGTTCACTAGGAACATCAGGACCCCCACGAGTTGTCGATACTCGGTGGGATTTGCCAACACGAGCCCAGCGGTCTTTCCACACAACTTCTTAAAATTGAGTTCCATCGGTGTTGACACAGACTTCCAATCCACCATACCAAATCTCTCTAGCAACTTCACGACATATTTTCCTTGAGAAAGTAAAATCTCACCTGACCTCTGCAAGACCTCCAGGCCTAGGAAATGGTGCATCAGTCCTAGGTCTTTCATCGCAAATTCAGAAGCTAGCTCCCTCTTACACTGATGAATGAGAGGGTCAGCACCTGTCAGGAAAAGATCGTCAATATAGATAACTAGAATGAGAGGCCTTTCTCTATCAACCTTAAAGTAAAGGTTTGGATCAGCATTACTTCAAGTGAAGCCCAGCTTCATCAAGTAGATATCTATCCTCTCATATCATGCCCTAGGAGGGCTTGCTTCAACCCATAGAGGGTTTTCTTCAACTTGCATACATAGGTGTCTCTATCTCAGACTTCGAACCCTAGAGGGTACCTCTTCCTTTATAGAACCATGCAGAAAAGTGGTCTTCATATCCATCTGATGGACACTCCATCCCTATGTTGCAGCAAGGGCTATGATAGATTGGATGGTGGTATAGCGGGCCACAAGTGCAAATATATCATCATAATCTATGCCTTCCTTTTGAGAGAAGCCTCAGGCAACAAATCTTGCCTTGTACTTTTCAGCACTACCATCAGATTCATGCTTGATCTTATAGAGCCATTTCGAGGTGACAACAGATTTGTCCTCCGATCTCAAGACCACTTCCCAGACATCATTTTTTCATAATGGACTCATATTCTTCGTGCATAGCATACTTCCAAACTTGATGCTTTACGGCTTCTTCAAATGATCCAAGGTCAGATTGTACAATTGTACTAATGGCTGCTAGATACCCTTGGTATCTATTTGGCTTCTTACTTTCAGGGAATGTTCCCCTTGGCGCAATATGTCTGTCAGCATCTACGAGAGTATCACTGAGCCATGAGGGTCTTCTCTTATTTGAAGGGCATGGATCAATAGGATCCATAGGTCCTTCAACATCAGGCATCGAATCATCCTTCGGCTCTTCCTGCTTCCCTGCTTCTTCATCTTCTTTGTCTTCCTTGGAGCTAGAAAGATTTCTCACTCTCTTGAGGGCAGTAGCTTCATCGAAGGTGACATCGTGGTTTATCTCCACTTCTCTTTGACCAAGCACATAGATTCTATATGCCTTCGAAGTTTCACTGTAGCCAACAAACATTCCCTTCTTTCTGAAAGCATCCAGCTTGCTACTCTTTTCTTTCGGCACCTGAAAGTAAACAAGACAACCAAAAACTCTAAAATGAGAAACATCAAGTTTCTTACCAGAGAAGACTTATTCGGGAGTTTTGGAGTCTAGAGCGAAATGCGGGCATCTATTTTGAACGTACACAGCAGTGTTCGCAGCTTCTCCCCAAAGAAACTTCAAAAGACCTTGGTCACATAGCATGGCTCGGGCAACTTCCGATCCTGTTCTTCCTTTCAGCAACACCATTTTGCTCAGGAGTATACGCAATTATGGTCCCCCTCTTAATGCCAGCTTCTCTGCAAAATTCATTGAATTCATTTGACTCATACTCGATCCCATTGTCATTCCTCAAAACTTTGATTCTCTTCTCGGTTTAATTTTCCACCAAGGCCTTGAAGGTACGAAACCATTTGAATGCTTCACCCTTCTTCTTCAAGAAATATATCCAGGTCTTGCAAGAGAAGTCATGTAATAGGAACATCCTCCCAAGGATGTCACTGGCAACAAACCCGATAAATCATAATGTATCAACTGCAAGATATCAATTGTCTTTGTGACAATTGAAGGGAATGGTCCCCTTGTATGCTTCCCTTCGGCACAACCCTGACATATACTTTCATGATCATCTCTAAATTCGGGCATCACTGCCACCACCTTCCTTGCTTCGAGAAGGGCTTTGTAATGAAGGTGAGCAAACCTCCGATGCCATAACTTTATTTGACGAGTTGTATCACATTACATAGTCCCCAATGGACTTCCTCCAACCTAGTAGAGTGACTAAACTCTAAAACCAATAGTAAGAGCTTCCTTGAAGTTCTTTCGGATGCGTACCTTTCCATCAACGAATGCCACCTTGAACCCTTTGTCTTCCATTGCCAAAATAGACACAAGGTTCTTCTTCAAATCAGGTACGTACAACACATCTGGTAAATGGAGGACTTAACCTTGAGATAATGAAGGGTCACAGTCCCTGTCCCTTTCACGAGATAATTTATAGATTAGTATCCTTCTCAATCAAATCAGAGAGGGCTTCTCTATAACCAGTGAGGCGTCGTGAAGCACCACTATCAATCAACCAGACATCCAAGGTGTCGGGAGGAGATGTAGCAGAAAGGGCACGTACAAGAATAAATTCATTTCTCTTATTATCAAGAACATTAGACTCGTCGTACATGGAATTTCTTGACCTCTTGAAAGGTTGCCCATTTCCACTACGATCAGAGGGAGCCTTCCTTTTTCCTTTGAACCCATTGTTCCTTTGATTGCCATTCACCCTAGAGTTGTTGTTGTCATCATCCCTGGGAGAGTCCCATATTAGGTCACTATCTTGCATAGTGACCAAATTTGTTACAAGTGTAACATCTTCCCTTCCTTCCTTTATGCCCCGCTCTTCCATGTTTTTTATTTCTCGGACCACCATTGTTCCTCTTCTTTGCATGAGCGGTGAAGGCAGTAGGGTCACCTCCATTTCCATTAGAGGGATGATCTCTCTCCATCATTCTTGTCTCCTCTTGAGTGCATCTCGTCAAAATTTCATCAATATCAGGAATCACGTTATTATTAAGAATAGTGATATTGAATACATACCAATCACGGGGGAGACCTACAAGCACAATGAGAACCATCTCTTGATCAGCTATTTCTTCTCCAATAGCTAGAAGATTGTTCCTGATTTCAGTGAGCCTCATAAAATAGGATTGAATGGATTCATCCTTGCCTTTCTTGATATTCTTGAATTGATTCTTGATGAAAAGAATTTGATTAGCATTGCTAGCCCTGAACATGCTACCTAGCTTATCATACATCTCTTTAGATGTGCTCAGCTCAGAAATGTAAGCAACCGAGTGCTTATGAATAGAATCACGGATAATCATCTTTCCTCTTTTCTATACTTCGTCTTTGTGGAAAGAGGTGCATTTGATGGAGGCTCTTGAATCTTCCCCTGCACATAGTCCATGACATCTTGATCTTCTAATGCCAAATCCAAGGGCATCTTCCATGAATGATAATCAGACTTATCATGCAATTTATCATCAAACTTGAAACCCTTATAGGTCGAGGAAGCCATTGGTCCTTGATAGGATTTCTTCTTTGGTGATTGCTTTTCACACTAGCTTGGACTTTGTCTTCAACTTAGCTCTGATTCCATGTTAAATTTAGATAAACATGGAGTGTTATATGCTTAATGCAAATTAACTTCAATCTTTCTTAGGCCCGATTCAATTTAGCAATCACATAAACATGAAAGCAAAATGTTGATAGAACACAATAATAGATCAACAGAAGACAAGCCAATAATATGATCAGATTTTACAATTCTTCTTGTCCAGCAAAGATATAGGATAGTGTGCATTATGGCAGTCAATAGGATGCTTCAGCCAACAAAGTCTTTCTTAGACCAGCCAACCCTTCAAGTGTCACACACACAGCCCTCAAAGACAGCTCATCAAAAGTCAACAATGGTCAACCAAAAGTCAACACAAGACAATCAACAAAAAGTCAACGCTACAGATTAGGGCTTCAGTCAAACTACTCCTTTTTTCTCTATTTTTATGCCCAACTGTACAGCCTCAAAAAATCGAATTTTCAACGAAGTTTGGAGGTTAAACGATCAAGGGTTGACCACAGTCAACGTTGGTCAACGCTCAGCAAAACAGCCCTAAAACAAATCTGCAAATTTCCCCGACGTCAACTCCGCACGTGTGAAGGAATGAGGCCTCGAAAGGCTATCGAACCAATCAAATCACAATGAGAGAATGTGTGATGAGATGATGAGCAAATGACATCCAAGTCTCTCCAATTTATATCCATCAGTGAGGGTATGTGACACATCTATTAGGCTTGTGATCCTACATTACAAATCTGGTCGACCTTGCACATGTGTGGAAAATAAAATCAAAATATATGTTCTGCTCATCCAAACAAGATGATCTTTAGATCAATCTTGCACCTCTCCGAAAGAGGAATCCAACAAAAATATAATCATCATCATATGAGGAGTGCAACATGGAGTTTGGACCTCATTACCCAAAATTAACAAGATTCAAGTATGAATTTCAGCCTATTATTACAGTCACTTCAAGACTGAATTTCGGCCTTACTGATCAGAGTATTATAGTGACATGAGTTGACTTTTCTCTCTCTGTTGACCTACTTAGATTGTTATTCTATTGAGGTCATAATTGTATTTGTTGGAATATTCTTGATGTAATTTTGATGAAGAGAATCTCTCTCTCATAAGGAGACATTTGTTTGGGTTTTCCCCTTGTAGGTTTTGCCTTGATTGTGAGCCTAATCTTATCTCTTGCTTATTGTTCATTATCTACTGCGATCTCTATTTACAGCTCTTGTTAAAGAATTGAATGGTTGAAGTTTTTCATGTATAGCTACTTGTTGATTAAAGTATAAAGAAGGAACTGATTGCATCAATAGAAGTAGTTATCAATTGTGAAAAACTATTTTAGTCCTAGCTACACTAGAATTTCAACAATAGCATCAAGCAAGTGTTTTACCATTCAAGTATCATGTGACGATATGAAGGAATGGTAAATTGGCCTAGGATCTCACCATTGGTCAAGGATACTAAACTGGCTCCAACTTCCAAGTGACGACTTAAAGTTGTTGACCCAGGACTAGTCTTGTGTTTAGTTCGGTAAGGGGTACCTAACCATATCGCCAAGGGGTATAATGTATTTGGCTAGTGGGTGACTAGATCCACTTACAAAGGATATTTGACTAGTGGGTAACTAGATCCTTTGCATGTTGTTGATGCAAGATGTTTTCCACATGGTTCTAGGATAGAACATGGAGTGGATGGATACATTAACATAGCAAACTCATTTAATCTTTTCGTGGGATGGAGAAATTGTTCAACAAAAAGGACATTTGAGAAAGTCAAAGTCGAATACCTCTTCAGCTAAGAGGGAGTGTTGAATTTTGGTGGTTGTAGTCAGTATTCAAGTCATCCCATGAAAGAAATAATGAGGGAAATTAAAAAATTGAATTCGAATTAAATTATTCAAGTCGACCCCAAAGTATAGGTCGACTTAGTTAAAGGATGCATCACTTGGATGCTCCTACAAACACTACATAAAGGCACTCGACCTCATCATTTTTAACACACACACACACACAACAAACATTTCTCTCTCATGCACGCAAAGAGGACTAGGGAGGAGACCAAATTTCCTAAGGAAGACAAAGTTTTTTTTAGGATTTGACCGAATGTTCTAAGGGTTTGACTGAACTATTTTGGGGTCTGTTTGACCAAGTTTTCTGAGGCTTTGACCAAACTATTCTAAGGTCAATTTGAACAAGTTTTCTAAGGATTTGACTAAACTGTTATGAAGTCAATTTGATTGAGTTTTTTGAGGCTTTGACCAAATTGTTCTAGGGTCAGTTTGACCATGTTTTTTGAGGCTTTCACTGAATTTTCGAGGTCGATTTGACCAAATTTTTTTAGGCTTTGATCAAATTGTTTTAACGCCAATTTGACAGAGCTTTTAGAGGCTTTGACCGAAATATTCTAAAGTTAGTTTGACCTAGTTTTCTGAGGCTTTGAAAAAAATTACGAGTTCAATTTGACCAGATTTTTTGAGGCTTTGACAGAGTCTGTAATGGAAAATTTGACCACATTTCTTACACAGTTGACTAAGCTCCATTATGGGCAATTTGACCAAGTTGTTGTGCTGAACAAGCTTGACCTATGGGATTGTTGTGGTTTGTTTGACCTAACTTGACTTATGAATATCATATTGTAAATTTGCTTAATTGAAGAATTTCTCGTAGAAAAGAATAAGATTGTTGGGTTTTCTCTCGAGTTTGGGTTTCCCAAGTGAAAATTTGCCTCTATGTGTGCATTGTTGTTGATATTTTCTATGTATAATCATTTAATGGTTTATGTGGCATAAGAAAACTTGATTGAGAAATCACTTGTCTCTTTGTGTGCTTGGTTGTCTTTTTATGATACTACTATCATTATTGCATTATTGTTGAGATTTCTATGTATAATCATTTAATGGTTTATGTGACATAAGACAACTTGATTGAGAAATCACTAGAAAGTAATTATCAAATTAGAAGATCAAATTTCTCCTTGAAAAATCAACACATATTAGAGAAAGTGAATTATACATTATAATTAAGAAATTATCTAAAAATATTTTAAGGATTCGTGTCTAATTGAGTATTTACATTAATAACAACATGGTCAACATTAGCTTAGAGGGTTAGCTCAATTGGTCGAGTCCCCGTAATTAAAGCACCTTAGCATTGAGAGGTCACAAATTCAATTCTCTCAACACTCTCGAGGTCAAGCTCCAAGGTTGAACTGACAGGAAGTGATCCCATCGAGTGAATCTGCAAGGTACAAATATTTTGTGGATATAGCAGTCACCGATCTCTGGGATCCATGAACCATATAGAAATAGTAAAAAAATATGGTCAACATCTTTGTGTATGTACTTATCGAAATTTGATCAATTTGTACTAAACTCGCTTCTTGTTTCTTTTTAGTCAATTATTTCTATTAACATCGATATCACACATTCAACAACCTTATTTCTATTTTATGGTTGTCCAATTGTACATATTAATTGAAACCATAAAATAGCAAGAATTGTAGAATACATTCAACCAGGCAAAAATTCAACTTCAAATCCCTAGACTCAATCGAATCAACTTTGGATGAAATGTATACATTTAGATTATGGTATGATGATTTTTGGATTCACAAGGCCATTTAAAACCTCAATTTTATGTATTTCTCATAACTTTAATTTTCTACAGTAAAAATTAGCAAACTTCACACATACTTGTTGTAAAATAACGTGCATTTACAATGATGTACAAATATATGTATTTTTTTAATTAAAATTGGAATATTTTATGTATTTTTTATTCAATCAAAACAATTATCAATTCTACAATTAATTTGGTCAACTCTAATTCAAGTCAGATTGTGAGACAAAACAATTCCAATCAAACTTCAAGTATTTGAGACAAAACAATTCCAATCAGACTTCAAGTATAATAGCATTGATTAACAAAACAATCATACAAGCATAAGCTTGTCATGTTAGTTAAAATGAAGGATTTCAAGAGTTCATGCAAGTGAATGTTTAGCAAGCTAATCAATATTCCAACTAAACATACCAAGCCCAAATACCCTTGACACGCCATCATTCACAATTTTTCATCCAAAGTAGAGTAAGAGTTCATGCAAGTGAATGTTTGTTGTGTAACCAGCTCCAAAAATAGAAGAAGAAAGATATCAACGCCTTAGAAATAAGCCACTTCGAGGGGGAAACCTCCAATACATTACATAAATGAACAATTCTTGGATGATACAATTTACAAAACCTCCTTTCTATATATAGGAGTCCATGGGGCCATAATGTAATCCTAGTGGGCCACGATGTAATCCTAGCCGACCTAACAATAATAATTTAAGGGCACAATAATAACAAAATGGGGGTTACAAGGGTACAATAATAACAATAAGGGGGTTACACTAACAACAATAAGGGACTATACTAGTAATATAGGGACCTAACATGCCCCTCTCCTTCAAAAAAGTGTTGTCTTCAACACTTGAGTAGCTCTGGGTGCTTCTGTATAAAATTCTCATCCTCCCATGTAGAATCTTCAGTGGGTAAGTTCTTCCACTTGATGAGATACTCTGAAATTGATCGATTCCGTAGTTGTCGAGTTCTTGTTTCCATGACTGCTTCAGGTTCCAATATGATTTTTCCTTCCTCATCAAATTCTGGCAATATTGTTTGAACTGGAATATTTTCACCTATAACCTTCTTTAAGCATGAAACATGGAAAACTAGATGCACTCGCGAAGAAGCAGGAAGCTCCAATTTGTATGCCATAGTACCAATATTTTGCAACACCTTGTAAGGACCATAGTACTTTTGCGATAATTTATTATCCTTCTTAGCTTGCTTGAGGGACATTTGTTTATATGGTTGTAGCCGTAAAAATACCCAATCTCCTATACCAAAACTTCTCTCGCTGCGATGTTGATCTGCCTGTTGTTTCATTCGATTTTGTGCCAAATTCGGGTTATCCTTTAAGAGTTGGAGAACTTCTTGCTGATGCTCGATGTGATCTTCCACTGCTTGAACCTTCAAATTTTCCCTTAAAGATGATGTGATCGATGGTGGATGATATCCATAAAGTGCCATAAATGGGGTCATTTTTGCTGCGGTATGGAAGGAAGTGTTATACCACCATTCAGCGAGAGGTAACCACTTGACCCATTGTGTTTGTTTATCAGATACAAAACAACGAAGATATCTTTCCAAACATTTATTTACTATCTCAGTTTGACCATCAGATTGAGGATGATAAGATGAGCTATGAGCTAATTTAGTACCCAAACAAGAAAATAACTCTGTCCAAAAATTTCCCGTAAAAATGGGATCTCTGTAGCTCACAATAACCCTTGGGCTTCCATGTAGCTTTTGAATTCTGTCCACAAATGTAGTAGCAACTGTACTTGCTTTAAATGGATGAGATAATGCACAAAAGTGTGCATACTTGGTAAGTCTATCAACTACCACCATAATGACATTCTTGCCTTCGGACTTCGGTAAACCTGTGATAAAATCCATTGAAATCTCCTCCCAACGTTGACATGGAATGGATAAAGGTTGTAGAAGTCCCGGGGTCTTAATTGTCTCCACTTTATTCTGTTGGCAAACCAAACATTCTGCCACAAACTTTTGAATATCAGATTTAAGGCCATCCCAAAAAAATTCTTTCTTCACCCTGTGGTAAGTTTTTAAAAATCCTGAGTGTCCTCCTAAAGGAGAAGTGTGCAATTCCAAAAGAATCTTTTGTTTTAGTTGAGAATTCTTACAAAGATATAAGCGATCTTTGTACCATAAGAAAGCATTTTTCCAACTAAATGTATCAGATGTACTAGGATCTTGCTGCAACTTTTGAATGAGTGTCCATACATCTTTGTCCTTCTTCCATTCATCTCTTGCTTCGGTTATCCAATCTGGTTGGATAATAGAAATGGCACAAAGCAATGCTTCCACCTCTTCATTCTTTCTTGAGAGTGCATCTGCAGCAACATTAAGCTTTCCTTTTTTGTAGATTATTTCAAAGTCATAACCCAACATCTTTGTGACCCATTTTTGCTGCTCTTCTGATGATAGTCTTTGTTCCAAAAAGTGTTTAAGACTATCATGATCGATTTTTACCTTGAAGTGTCTTCCCATTAGGTAAGTTCGCCATTTCTTTAGTGCATGCAGTATTGCTAACATTTCCTTCTCATAAATAGGTTTTTGTAAATACTTTCCTTTGATTGGGCGACTTTCAAAAGCAATGGGTCTTCCTTCCTGCATTAAAACTGCACCAATTCCATTTCCTGAGGCATCACATTCCACAATAAAGGTTTTTGTGAAGTCTGGCGTAGCTAAGACCGGTGCTAGGCACATTGCCTCTTTAAGATGTTCAAAGGCCTTGGTTGCTTCAGGAGTCCATGAAAATGCATCTTTCTTCAATAATGTTGTTAGAGGTGCTGCTATTCTTCCATAATTCTTAACAAACTTATGATAATAGCCTGTTAACCCGAGAAATCCTCGCAATTGCTTTATTGTCTTAGGGACTTTCCATTCCTTAATGGCTTTAATTTTGTTAGGGTCTACTTTAACACCCTCGTGAGATATAATATGACCCAGATATTCCACCTCTTGTACTCCAAAGAAACATTTGAATGTTTTTGCATATAATTGTTTCTCCTGCAATAGTTTGAGCACCCTGTCAACATGTTCAACATGATCCTTCCAAGACCTGCTGTAGATTAGTATATCATCAAAAAATACTAACACAAATTTTCTAAGGAAGAGTTTGAAAATGGAATTCATCAACCCTTGAAATGTAGAAGGTGCATTGGTAAGGCCAAAAGGCATGACCAAAAATTCATAATGACCCTCATGAGTTCGAAATGCTGTTTTTGGAATATCTTCAGTCTTCATTCTTATTTGATGATATCCTGAGCGAAGATCCAACTTGGTAAAATAAATTGCTCCATGTAATTCATCCAATAATTCATCAATCACAGGAATGGGAAATTTATCTTTAATGGTGAGTTTATTGAGCTCCCTATAATCCGGACACATTCGCCATGATCCATCCTTCTTGTGTACCAATACTACGGGAGCAGAGAAAGAACTTTGACTAGGTTGAATTATACCCGCCTCTAACATTTCTGCAATCATACGTTCAATTTCGCTCTTTTGGAAGTAAGGATATCTATAAGGCCTGATGTTTGGAGGAACACTTCCTAGAATCAAATGAATAGCATGATCATGATCACGAATAGGTGAGAGTCCTTTGGGAGTTTCAAACACCTTGGAATGATTGTCCAAGACTTGTTGGAGATCTGCAAAAATAGATGATTTTGATGTCGGAACTTCTAGTGAGAATAATTGTGCAATTACACCTCGTTGTTGTTTCTTTAGAAGCTTTGTCATGACATTAGAGCTTATTATCCTTCATGGCTTCCCTTCAATACCCCATAATTCGACTTCCTTTCCTTCTGAAAAAAATTTCAAGAAAAGTTCTTGAAAATTAAAAGCTACCGTCCCCAAAGATTGTAACCATTGTACTCCTAGTACAACATCAGCACCTCCCATAGGAATGGAAAGCATTGGAATTGTCAACACATATTCCCCCATAGTTAGCTTGATATTATGGCATTTTCCAGAGCAATTTATAGTTCCTCCATTTGCAACCATCACTTGACATTCTGGTGTTGGGTATAGGAAACAATTCAATTCCTTGGCTACCTTACAATGAATAAAATTATGGGTGCTACTGAATCAATCAACACTATTACCTTTTTCTTCTTGATATGTCCTTCTATCTTGAGAGTTTGAGGAGTGGTAATTCCTGCCAATGCATTACACGATATGGTCGGACTCATTTCTTCCTCTTCTAGGGCTGGTTCCTGGTGTATATCCTCTTCTTGTTCATTTTCTTCTTTCTCTTCACAATCTATGTAAAATAATTTCTTCTCAGCACACTTATGACCTTTAGTGTATTTGCTATCACAACTGTAGCAAAGCCCTTTTGCTCTTTTTTCTTCCAATTGTTGTGGTATCAACCTTGTAGGTTGTGGAAATCTAGGCGTAGCAACACTTCCTTCTTTATAGAAGTGAGTGGTAGGCTTCCTTGTCGCCATAATTTTACATTCAATTTTTCTTGCCAACCTGAATGCCTTCTCAAATGAATCAGGTTCCAAAACGCGAACTTCATGTTGGATGTTATCCTTTAAAGTGCCTATGAAGAGATCAATCCTGTGTTCCTCTGGAATATCAGTTACCCTTATATTCAATTTTTGGAAGTCCTCGATGTGCTGCCCCACTAAACCCTTTTGTTTGAGATTTATCAATTGGCTAAAGAAGGTGTTGCTCTTTGTATCCTCATAATGTGCTATCATTTCCTCCGTAAAAATTGACCAAGTGACAATTCTTTTACGGGAGAAAAGCCATCGATACCATACAAATGTATTTTGTTCTAAATGTAAAGTTGCAATGCATACCTTTTTTGTGTTTTTCACGTTATGGAGATCAAAATATTGCTCCATCTGTAGTATCCATGTTACAGGATCCTTTCCATCAAACTTCCTCATATCCATCTTTGGAATATGGTGGTTCTTCCCGCCAACATTAGAGTTTATGAAATCACAATTAACATTTATTTTGTTCTCATCGTGAGGTTCTTCTACTATCTTTTCACCATTAGGAAACCTTTCTTGTATAAACTTTGTCAAACCTTCCATGTCTGCTTTTAGAAAATTCTTCATGTTTTCCATTTTCTCATCGATCTTAGCTTCCATGTCATCCATCTTAGATTCCATGCCAGCCTCCATGCCATCCATCTTAGCTTCCACGCCATCCATCTTAGATTGCACGCCATCCATCTTAGCTTCCATGCCTTTCTTCAAAACTTCCATTTCATTTTTTGTTGCTCTTTGCGAGAGTGAAATTTGTTGCACTTGCTCTTGTAATTTTGATAGATCATGTTGCAATTCTTCATCTTCAAGAGTCATGGTAGAGCCTTCTGAAGGCTTAATGGGTGTTGAATTCTTTTTAGGCGCCATTTTAGAATCCAATATTGATACCTATTCTACAATATTCCCTTGGAATCAATTCAACTTGATTCTTCAAACAAGACTTATGCAATTCGGAAAAAAAAATACACACCTTTTACTTGCTTTAAGGAGCTCGATATTGAAAATCTTCAATATCTGAAATTCAGCCCTGTAGTAGCCCTCTGAAGCTTCTTTCAAATGCCACAGGTCTGATCTAATTTGGATTCCCCAAGACAAAGTTGTGTCCAATCTCCCACAATGACCTAATTTTGGACTGGTTCAGTAGAGAAAACTTGTAGGACTTGCCACGTGTCATTGTTTCGTCCTTTGTCTCTGAAATTGATATAACGAAGAAACTACTACAGGCCGTGTACTTTGCGACCACTTTTTAGCCTCAAATCCACCTTGAAGAAGTTATTGAACTTTCCCCTGATCACCTCTTTGAGATGGGGTGGGAACTGAAAAGCACTACCTTCCACAGATCATATCTCCAAAAATATTGCGAACCAAGCTCTGAAATTTTTTGTCGAATTTCCTCAGGCTTTCAGCTTCGCACCATATGAATTTCAGACTCTGAACCTTCGTACAACAAAATTTATAGCGCAAATGCCACGATGACCTGTTTATGAGCCTGAAAAAAATACCTAACTTCCACAGATGATATCTCCTCAAATATTGCGAACCAAGATCTGAAATTTTTAGACAATCTTCCTCAAGATTTCAGCTTCGCACCCTAAATTTCGACACGAGCTTTGTAGAAAAAAATTTATAGGGAAAATTCCATGATGGCATGTTTGGAGGAGCGAAACCCTAGAATCCAAAGCTCTGATACCAACTGTTGTGTATTGATAAAAATGAAAGATATCAACGCCTTATAAATGAGCCACTTCAAGGGGGAAACCTCCAATACATTACATAAATGAACAATTCTTGGATGATACAATTTACAAAACCTCTTTCTATATATAGGAGTCCATGGGGCCATAATGTAATCCTAGTGGGCCACAATGTAATCCTAGCCGACCTAACAATAATAATTTAAGGGCACAATAATAACAAAATGGGGGTTACAAGGGTACAATAATAACAATAAGGGGGTTACACTAACAATAATAAGGGACTATACTAGTAATATAGGGACCTAACAATGTTGAGGAATCTAATCAATATTCCAACTAAACATACCAAGCCCAAATGCCATTGACACACCATCATTCACAATTTTTTCATCCAAAGTAGAAGTAAATGAGATTTCACCAAATTATTACCTTGACAGTGCCAAGATCTTAGCATTCAACGAATTTCAAGTCATGCTTCAGGCCAAAATCATTCAAGTTGAATTTCATGTCAAACTTCAAACCAGATATTTTTCAAAATTGTTTAAAGTTGATTTTTAGATGGAAAGAGGGAAAAAAACCCACCAAAAAAAAATGTTATCAAGGTACAGTCTTTTTGAAATGTTTGTTTAATTTTGGCATGTAGTTTTAATTTTTACCATATATATATTTAGCGAGTTCAAGCAATTTAATTATGTATATTTTAAATTTAAAAATTAGATTAAATCTGAGTCACACGAAGCGCTAAAACATTTGGAAGTTTCCAAAACAAATACAGCGAGAATAATGACCCCTGAAAAATGGAGACATCAGCCAAAATGTTATTTATATATACATACATTCATACATACATATAGAAGTAAATGAATTTTCAACAAAATATTATCTTGAACACACACACACACACACATATCAGATTACAACAAAATATTACCTTGATCGTGTCAAGACCTTAGTGTTCAGTGAATTTCAAGTCGAACTTCAGGCCAAAATCTTTCAAGTCATAATTCAAGTCGAACTTCAAACCAAATATTTTTCAAATTTTAAAATTGGTTTGTTGATGGAAAGAGGAAACAAAAAACAAAAAAATAGAGTATGACTGGAAACATGACCCCCAAAAAAAGAAACGTTAACCAAATGTTATAGACATAAATGACATTTTAGAAGGAAAACCAAGTCTATATTAACTCTCATATATGATTATATGATGCAAAAATCCAAAACTAGCCTTTATAGATGATGTTGTACATCGAAGGGTTCCAAATCAACCTTTATACATGAGGTTATATGTATTAAAACTAAAATAAAACATGAGCTAAGGTCAATTATTGGCTACCCTTATCCTCATCAACAAAAATAGAACAAGATACTTGTTCAATAGAAGAGGCGACTCTATTAGTACATGCACTTGCAGTTCTACTTGCATCAACACTAGCACTAATATCAAGAGTTGCTTCCACATCCCAAGCTTTATGAGGTTCACTTGTATATTCTTCACCCCTACAAGACAAAAGGCGCGGGTTTGAATGAACATATACAAAATCCTCAACCCTTTGCGATCCCAACCTGTTGTGCTTCACAAAGTGAATGAAACTATAAGTGCTCTTCAACTACGTTTAGCTAATGACAAGTCCACCACTTAACTAGGTCCATGGTCCTCTCATCCAAAGTTGATGTCCGCAAAATCCTCTAATCCAACAGCAAAATAAGTAAATACCTCCCTTACATCACTTAGTAAAGAAGCTAGAAACAACCTCGAAAAGGCTTTCTTCACTCCAATAGCCACCTCCTTGCCCTTATGTGGGGCCTTCCTCTTCCCATTGCCTTGAGGAATGAATTCTTCATCAAAAAAATTTGGATTTAGAGCATGTGTCAAAGTGTGCAATGGAGTGTTGAAGCTATTCCACATAACAATGATGTTCCTCACGTGTAGCAAAATCACAATCCACAGAAGGAAGAGTGGGAGCTTCTTGTGTAATAATTTACATAATTTTCTCATCCATGCCATCATAAACCTCTCTCAGGAAAGGTTTCTTTGTGTCTGCATCTCAGAGAAGATCAATGCAGGCAATGTGAACTTAAGCAAGAAATCAATCTTGCTCCACCAATATTCATCAATCAACACCCTCTCGACCATAATTCCCTTCTTTGAAATTTCCTATCTCTACTAAGCCCAAGTTCCACCCACCACCATACTCATTAATGCAGTTTTAAGTTCAACAACACAACATGTTGAAGTTTGAGGCATACCTTATCTTAGCAGCTTTATGCAACTCCAATTTGGAGTTTTCTCGATATAAAACTTGAGATTAGTGGTGGTTAGTGGTGAATTATATAATCTCCCTAGCCTAATATATGACCTAATTATTCCATTTTGTTTTTTCCTTGGTCTTTTCTAAAATCAAATTCAAATTGTGGACAATGCAAATAATCCAAAATATGTGATTGTATCTACTCTCAACAATTAATGTTGCAGCTTTGCAAACAAGTGCATTATCTATGATGCTTGCACCACATTTTCTGGCCCTGCTTGTTCAATAGCAGCAATTAAAATTTCAACAATGAACTTATTATTCTTACTTGAACAATCTTTTGCTTGAACTTATTATCCTTACTTAAACAATCTTTTGCTTTAAACAATCTTTTGCTTTTATGAACACTGCTCCTTTTGGTGATGATGAAATGACATTAAACAATGGCCTACGCCTCATATTATTCCAGCCATCTAAGATAATGGAAACCCTTGTGCTACCCCATGAGTTATGAATTAGTCTCAAAACATCATCAAGAAGTTGTCTCTTTCTCGAGCAAAATTTTTCCAAGTTTTTCATAGTTTGGCCCCCTGAAACCTTGAGGGGTTGTGTTAATTGCTCTCACCAAATAGCGGATAGGATTTTACCACTAAAAAGGTTCACAAATTAGAATCTATAAATAGCGGATAGGATTTTCTAGCCCTACTTGTTCAATAGCAGCAATTAATCTAGCCATCATATTAGTCCAACCATCTAAGATAATGGAAACCCTTGTGCTACGCCATGAGTTATGAATTAGTCTCAAAACATCATCAAGAAATTGTCTCTTTCTCAAGCAATATTATTCCAAGTTTTTCATAGTTTGGCCCCTTTAAACCTTGAGGAGGTGTGTTAATCGCTCTCACCAAATAGCGGATAGGATTTTCCCGCTAAAAAGATTCAAAATTAGAATCTATAAATAGGGATGCCACAAGCAAAAATTGCCTTTACCACTCTTGAGTCGACTTCTTCTCCCCCTTTATTGTTAAGCATTTTAAATAATCTATTGTCTTTAACAGGGTTTGTTGGCTTCAATAACTCTTTTGCTACTAGCGCACTCATCTTTCTTGCTTCATGAATAATTTTTAGCTCATTACTAGCACCCAAACGAGGATCGCTAGTGCCAACCAAGCTAATTTTGCTTCTTTGATCCTTCAACCTAAGTGCACCATCTTAATCTTTCTTGCTCTCTCTTGAATGTAGCCTCACCTCAAAATTTATAGTTTGTGCACACAATTCAATACCCTTATCTCTTCATGCAAAATGTGAGCCTTCACTCTTGTGTAATAGCCCTTGAGGGTCCTATCACTTTTGCATAAATTGCACTCCGATTCCCATGTACAACTAACACGCATTTGCTCGACTTCAGTAAAACTTCCGAAGATAATAGTATTTTTGTTGCCTAATTACTGTAGATCTAGGGGCACTAGAAACACCACTTTGAGAAGTTGTGAAATGGCCCCTAAATATCAATATAACATTTTGAAATCACAAAAAACTATATAGTATGGTTGGTGGCATAAAAAGGCCATTTCAACTACATTTCGATGTTTCATCGAGTTTCTAGTACCAATATAGCTTCCAACTATGCATTTCTTGCAACATAGAATTAAATTATATAGTTTTCAAACTCACCGAATTTTATTCCATTGTTTTGCACTATCAATTTCTTTTCTAAACTTTATGGTCACCAAACTTGAACCCAAACACAAACTTGATCATCACCAAACCTAAGTTAGCCTTCCTAATATGGGTTTATATATTGTAATGTCTTCCCCTAATATATGGGCCTTCCACAAATAAAATAAAAAGAAACATGCACATAAAAAGTAACTTGTCTAATGAAAAATAATTAGCAACACTCCTTCCAACACATAATCACATAGTAAACAACAACAAACACATTTGAGAAAGTAGAACATAGGAATACAAGCCATTTATTAACAAAATAAGAAAACAAGTAAAACTAGTATATAAAAAAGCAAGGGTTCAAGTGGCAACTGCTTATTCTCTAAGGAGCTCAATGAATATAAAAATGTTATAGTTCTTACTTTTTCAACCACACTAATACTTTTAGGTCTCTTGCAATTTCTAGCCAAAACAATGAAGCTTACAATAAAGTTTCCCATGAGTAAATTTAAATTATGGGCTCAAGACCTCAAATAATTATTAATTATCACATGCCCTACTCTAAGTCATGCATGGAACTGGGGTCTACGTAAAGTCCTAAGGTGGAGTAAAAAAACATGGATATAATCAAAATCAAAGTTTATTAGTTTCAATATCAAAATATATAAGATAGAGAACATAAGTTTAGTCAAATCTATTTGTTGTTATAAGTTTAACCTTGACATCATGCATATGCATGTTGCCTTATATTTAGATCATTCAAAACTTAAAGATTGTTTAGGTTTACCATTTGCTTTCCATTGTTTGATTTAAATTTTGAAGGATAGATGGGATCACCTTTGAGATGCAAGAGAAGTAAAGCATCTACACTCTAACCAAATAATTGAATAAAGAAATTGTGAAGAAAGGACCTACTGGAGAATGCAAAGGGAAACCAATCCTAGAGGATACAAGCATACTAAAAGAACTCATAACCACATTATATGCCTTAGAAGTTTCCAAATGAGGGAAGCTAGCATTTTTGAAGGGGGGGATAGAAATGATGAAGTTAGAGACACAGGTAAACGACCTTCAAATGCAAGTGAAGACAATATTGACAAAATATGTTTATTAACGTGTAATAAATAGCCAAAACTAGGTCAATGGAGCTATGTAATACAAAAGTGACATTTTTGTAAGAGCCCTCATTGATAGTGAGATAATTTGTGCTCGACTTTGTTTATGTATCAAGTTTAACCCAAGAAATAGAACACTGAATGACTTAAGTAAGACCTTTGAAGAGTCAAGACCTTACCAGTTCACTCAAGTAAGACCAGCCAATAAAGAAAGGTCTAACTTGAGCTACTAGCTATGCTGAGGCAATTAAGGTTAACCTACCCTGTAAGAGGGGAAAGGTAGGACCTTACTTCCAAGGGATCATTCCATTAATATCGTTGATTTATAAATTGGTATATGCAATGGCAATTCTCAAGGGAAGAAAGTGATTAATGATTTAATCATTTTCCCATCCACCCTCATCCATTTTAGCAATAATGATATGATCCTCTATTACAATATAATTCTTTTGGATTTCACCTCTAATCATAAGCATCTTAGTAGCAGCGTTGGTGCAAGTTGATTTTAATATTGTATCATACAATGCTACATCATGAGCCTTGTAATTTGCACTTCATAGCCTGCATTTGTGGTTGGTTGAGGAAAATTTAGGGAATTGGAATTGGGATAGAAGGAGAGGAAGGAACAATCAAGGCTCGGGAGCTACACTAGAGCTGTTGGGTGGGAGGGTTAAGTTCTATGTGAATCCCCGTATGAAGAATCCTAGAAAATCAGTGGTCAGCCTGTGCTGAGGCGGGTTGGGATGAGGCATTGGCAATTTGTTAAAAGCAGTGGCAATGACTGACAGAGTTAGCGTGGGACTAAAAATGCAGAGGATTCCAAGGCAAAGGCAGGGGAAAAAAAAATGAGACAGATAGTAGCATGGAGATGGAGATGGAGACCTGGGGAATAAGACGTAAACACTCAGGGAGGGCAATCGAATGTATCTTGCCCCTGACGATTGTTGTCCCGCACAACTGCACTCACTGTGAACATGAGCACCTGGAATTATGGGATTGTCTAGAGGATTTGAAAAGAAGTCTTCAATTGCAACAAGAGGAAGACTTGGAACGCAAGGAGAAAGAAGAAGAAAAGAAAGGAAGATCAACCAATTAAATGACAAAATCTTTGCTCTACAGGGCCAAATTGAAGACCTGAAGATCCAGCTAGCAGGGAAACCCATCATCTCAAACGAGGAGTTGAGCAGCCTCAACCTGAACCATCTAGCCAACCCTGATGACTAGTTTACTTTTAGTTTTCTATGAGTAAATTTTCATGTACCTTTTTGCTTGGCTTGTACTGTAGGAAATACAGCATAGCAACAACAATATCGACGCTGCATTTTGTAATTTTGAAAAACATTTGGGCCAATCCAGCTATGGATGTAACCAGTCAGCCCAATTTGAGAAAAACTTGAACATGTAATCTCCCGATCTTAGCCGCGACCGAGTCGCGGATTTGTATTAAATAAAATTACTTTTTTGTGTTATAATTTAAAAATAAAAATAAAAATAAAAATAAAATTGTGCTTCATAAAATACCCAAATCCACTAAAAATAAGACTAAAATACATATAGGTAGGGAAAAATCATATATATATATATATATACACACACACACACATTTTTCATGTATTTTCAATTTTTTTCGATGTAGGACTACTCAAAAGTATGCATATTGGGTACTCACTAACAGGTGCTTTAATTTTGTTAATTTTGTTTGCTATTTATTTTTCTTGGTTTTCATTGATACTTTCATTCCAATGTCAAAAGATAAAACAGTGATTGCTTTGATATAAAGGCACATCTATTGAAGTACTAATTTGCAGTGTAACTGCATAACATAGTGCTTTGACTTGGATTGGATTTCAATGGATATAAGTGCTCCTAAAAAGTGTATGAAGAAGAAAATGTACGCAGTAGTGAGTACCTCTTAATTTTATCAATACCTCTTCATTCATCAAATGTGTGAACTTAGGGTTACAATATACCTCAAACAATTATCATCCTTCAAAACTTGTCATCCTTTGCAGTTTTTATTTAGTGACTTCACCCATCATTGTTTAGTATATGTCCTCTTTGTATTTATAGACCACAGGTATCCCTACACCACCAATGCCAACACCATGTCAACTACCCAATGACCGCCAAAACTTCAACCACCTAAGCTCCCAACAGCTTCTATGTGCCTACCATCAAAACGCCAAATGATTGACTCACATCCATTTGCAAGGGACAAACTTCAACCATATACAATATGAACTAAAAAGGACAATGTGAACTGAAAACAACTTTTACTAAAGATGTGTGCCCCTTTGCTAGTTAAGGCAATGTTAATACTCATCAAACATTGGCCCAACCAATTTACTTCCCATTAATACTTGGATTGATCCACACAATAATGGTTTCATGAAGAGCTAACACAATTCAAGCCAAACCAAGTTGCTTAATATCTTGGAGGGAACTATTGTTGAGATCTACACATGATTCAAGTTCAAGGTTGTCATGGACAACCAAGGATGACATCTTCAATCTCATCCTATGAACTCATAATTCAACCTTGTAACCCTTACTGTGACACCAGAGATACAAAAAGACTCCTTTTCACCTTGTCATACATGTCCATCCACTAATTCATTTTGATCTTCCCATTCACACAATTCAAGGGTGTGCTAGTTGTATACAAGTTTAAATTCAATTGATAAAAATTGTATCAATTTAAACCACCTGATGTCAATTATAGTACATATATCATACTCAACAAAAAGAACCTACAGACAATTGACACGTGGTAAGGTGTCCATTAAGTGTGTATGCTGCACATGCTTGTTACCTTTAATGTATAGTTTTAATAGAATATATAAAATTTTGCTTGTCTTTTATTGATAATCCATATAATTTATAAAGTGAAAAAAAGTCAGCATGTTAACTTCCAAGTATGCCTCTTATGCATTTGTGTTTCACGGAAACTTATAACAGCGTGAGAGTCCTGTGCTAAGCCGAAATGCACTGGAAAAAACAACAAATCTAGGTGAAATTCAACTCTGAGAAGCAGGAACTAAATAGTTCCATCGGGCAAAAGAATAGGGAAAGACGAGCAATTTCTTGACGAAAAGCTGAAAGAAACCCTCAAGTAAAACGGGGAAGGAAGGCAAATAAACCAAATTAATAGCCCAGACAAGGGTTTAGAGGAAACTTAACAGAGCTTCTTAGCCAAACAAGCAATTGAAAGAGCTTAACCAAAATACTTTAGACAGACAAAGGTATAAGGGAAATTTGATAACAGCCTAAAGGTACTGGGCTAATGCTGAAATGCGCTGGAAATGCATCCATACTCGGTGAAATTCAAATCTAAGCGGCGGAAACTGAATAGTTCCATCAATCTAAAAGAATAGGGGAAGACAAGCGAATTCTTGGTGAAAAGCGGAACGAAACTCTTGAGTGAAACGGGGAAAGAAGGTAAATAAACAAATCTGGGAATTAAGGCAAATAAACCAAATTCGTCGGACAAACAAGCGTTTAGAGGAAACCTAGCAGAACTTCTTAGCCAAAGAAGCAATTGAAAAAGCTCAACCCATATACTTTAAACAGGCAAAGGTATAAAAGAAATTTGAGAAAATCCCCCAGGAAACAGAGTATTCCGATAAAATATCTTCAAATAATCAAAAGTTTGAAGAAGATTTATCAAAAATCTCATATTGAGAAAAGCTAAGGGTTTATGGACAATTAACAGAAAAACCCCCACAAGAGGAACAGACGGCGCAATGAAATGCAAAATCCTTACCGCCCGGGCAAATTCGATTTTGAGGGAGCTGCCTCCCATGGCCGCGCCCTGCAGACCCTCCTTGGCCGCTTTGGCTTGCTCAATGTGATTGAAATACACAAACGCGTAGTTCCTCTCCGTGTACAGCGATATATTGTTGATCTCTCCAAACTTAACGAACTTTTCCATTAGCATAGGCTCTGTGATCTCGCTGGTCACATTACCTACCCATAGATTCTGCGACGGCGGAACTTCCTCCTCCTCGCCTCCCTTCGCCTGGAGGGCGTTCCCCAGCGGCGGCCCCCCACGAGGGCCACGGTTGAAAGAAGCTCCGCCGACGGGAGGAAACACATTCTGCATCAAGAAGGAAGCGGCGTGAGTCAAACAAATGGAGGCTAAGAATCGAAAGCAAAAAACAGTTCAGGCGAAGCCATATCCGCACTTACTGATTGCCACAGACCGGGCCGCAGAGTAGCGCCTCTTGGATTGGCCATCGGTTCCCCTCGAGTTTGCATCTCATAACCCTTCCTCGCTGATCTCTCTATCCCCTACCGACGGAGGTATCGAAGAATCACAGATACCAAATATTAAATACGAGTGGCATGAGAGGGATTAACAGTCAATTGGGGTTTGCTATTGAGTTCTGGGCATCATATATAGGTATGGTGTTTCCATTATTTGTTATCAATATCGTCGCTCAAATAAAATTTCGTATTTATCATCGCTTCAAAACAGGAAAAGGCTATGGTTACTTTTGGCGAATGTTCCATGTAACGTGTTTGACTCCCTCTCTTGTCTTCCACTTGCAATTCATTGTGTTCCATGAGACATAGACTTGGCTAGCAAAATGCACCAGGTGGCCTTCCTCAAGTATGTGTAAGCAAAATGCTTACACATTTATTTCTCCAAAGGTGGTATTATTTGGTCCATATTGCTCATAGGGCCAAGTAATTTGTAGAATGAAATTATCATCATTTATGAAAGGGAGAGTGGGGGAGAGCAAGATTTTCTTGGATGGTGGGGATGGGGGGTTTAAAGTTCGATAAATTCTTTGTTCTTATTTGGTCACAACCAGTTACATTATCATATATGTATAGCTAGTTTGCTATGATAATGTGATGTGTTCAAAGATATCAAAGAAAGTTATGGAAATATGTTAGCATCGATTTCTTGGCATTGTCTTTTCAGCAAAGGGATTAGTGGAAGGATGGACCAACTCATCATCAATTTGAATAAGAAAATGATTGAATTGCAAAAGGCGAAAAGTGGGGAACTGATAGTCCCATAGAATATTTTTAGTCTCGTGGACGTTAAAATATCATTTCATAATTACACACCACAATGATATTTTGAAGTCTTATCATCTTCATTGTTTTTATTATGGGAACTTGCTCTATTTTGCATTAGTTTTGGAGATTTCTCTTCTTGTTCTTGTTAATAGTTGCATTGTTTGTGCCATGAATACAGCATACTTTGTAGTCTTTCCAACCATGTTCACTCGCATATTTTCTTAAGTTGGATCTTGTTATATAGACACCTTATAACATTTGGGTTTTATTCTTTGTTTGCTCTTTACTTTGTTTCTCAATATCTTTGATTCGCTTTGGCTCTTTTACCTTCTTCCATGTGCCAATATATTCCTCTGTTCTTAGTACCTTTGCCCTTTCTAATCTCATTTACTCTCCCTCTCTTTTGATGCGCTCCCAAACTTATGTTTTTTTTAAGGTATGGCTCGTTGAGGTTTAGGTTATCGAGGTGCAGTGGCTATTCTCAATTTATTGTGCCTTGGGCTTGTTAGAGCGCAAAACCTTCAACGTATTTTTATAAGCAATAAATAACGAGGGATGCCCAACAAAAGATTGCAAATGCAGAGGATGAAGCATGTCTCGAATATGGTCTTGTTATAGATGAGGAGATCGGCATAGAATTGATTATGTGGATACATGGTGTTGGGCACACTAAAGGATGCACCACCAATTACTAACACATTGTAGATTTATATTGGTAAGTAAAGACCATTATGGGCAAGATATTGATGGAAGGTCATAAGGAAAATAGGTGATTTTATTGCAGTTGGATGGAATGTAGCTCCAGATTAAGGAGGTTGACTACAAAGTTGTTGTTCTATCTAAGAAGTGGCAAATTTGGAGTTTCCAACACCCAAATATCATTCAAAGAAGGTAATCATTGAGGTTGATATTTGTCCTTCTTTCTTTCTTTTATGTTCTTCGTAAACAAGCTTATTATAGGCTCTCTTTTTTTGAATAGAGAAAATATGGGTGTTATCATTATATGAGTGAGAGAATTTCCAAATAGAGTTTTCAAGTTTGTCAACTATGATGCAATGTATAATTTTTATTAACTATAATTTAGAAACTCAAATCTAAAATTATATTCTTTTATTATTGGTCTAATTTCCCTAACAACATAACAACAACAAATTATATAATAGTTTTCATTGATTAATTAAGTTGATAGAGGTGTCTATTTTGAAATATGGTTTCTAGAATTTTAATTTAATTATCAATAATTATTAGATGGGTGGTAGGGATTTAACTTATATGGAATATTCATACTAGTACACAAATTAAAGGTTGAGATTTATCTCGAAAGTAGTTATGTTCTTTTTGTCTTTTAATTAAATTGATTAATTTGAAAAGTGACATCTTTAAAAAAAAAAGTGCCATATGAAATGAGTTATGGTTTTTTTGGCCATGTGTTATTGATAAGTCATGGTATTAGCTCACAGTATTCTAACAAACCCTATTAGAGATTAAACACCTCCATAGTAAAGTAGGGGTAAATCTTCATTATTAAAAATCATGGAAATTAAAAAACATGTTCCATGTTTTTTCAAAATGTATATATGTTTAACTTATATATTAATTCATTTTATAATTAGTAATAATAATAATAATTTAAAATAAAATTATAATTTATTTAGTTTTATGCTTTTTTCTTTTGTTTTTAGCAACTCCAGATGGATAATGAAGCAAGTGTTTTGATGTTTATTGTGAATTTATGTCTATTGATCAATTATTTAACTAACTATAACAGTATTAAAATAAAACCATATTATTTTGTCAATTGAGTGCATTTCACATGGTTGGGAGAGTATAATGATAACATCCCTGCCATGTTGTATTATGTACCTCTTCCTTGAAGAGAAAAATCTACTTATAAAAATAATAAATAAATAAAATATTACTTTAAAATAATTAAATATAACAAATTGTCACGGGAGGCAACTCAATTGGTTATCCGAGAAATGTGAAATTGTTGTAACTCGAAAAACCTAGGTTCAAATCCCCCTGTTGTGATCCGGGCTGCAGGGAGGAGGACAATTCGTAGCCCCCCAGAGGTTTGCTAGTAGTTACGTGTCAAGCGGGCTGTTGAGTTCCTATGGGTTACAATAAAAATAAATTAAATATAACAAATTTAATAAATATTATATAATTAATATTAAATCTTATTTTTTATCTTTAACTTTCCAAGAGTAATTTCTATATCCTTGAAGTATTGAATACATTATGAGCAACCAAAGTTCAAAATAATGAAATGTTAATCAAAATTTATTACATGATGTCCCACTAGCCATGACAACTCGAACTTGTCCTTTCAACCCTTTTTTCTCCTTATTTGGGGTAATATTTATTAACATGCTTTAAATCAAGTCAGCATTATGGTTTTGGTGTGGTAGCAGCATTGCAAGTTGAAACATTCTTTGCACTAGTGTAATGAAATTTAAAATATTAACATGTTTTAAATCAAGTGAGTATTGTGGTTATGGTATGGTAGCATCATTGTATGTTAAGACATCTTTTCGCTACTATAATGAAATTTAAAATAAACAAGTGTTAGATGGTTGAGGAATATGTGGATGAGTTATGGTAGGGTTTTGACCTGCCAATTCTAAAAATTTTGCAGTGGGTCAGTCACATCAAACTACTACGTCTCCTCCAATCATTGATCCTTGATAATTCAGATGAGTGAGACAGATGGGAGGAGAGAGATCCACTCCTTTCATAATATTGTAGCTGGGGATTCAAGCAGCAAGGGAGGTCCATCTACGGCAAATGGTGGGCTGGTTGTAGATCCTAATGATAAGCTCTCAAATTTAGAGACAATTGCTTCTAAATCAGGAGCTAAATCTGTTTTATACTAATCTTGATCCTTATCAGTCATTCACAAATTTCCTTATTTATATATATTTACCAAAAATGCATTAACTTTACATCTCTACAGCAATAGCAGAACCAAACATAGCAAATAATCACATTTCTCTTCTTTTGTTATAGCAACGGACCCAAACCTTTTATTAAACTCTTAATTATAAAACTATATCGCATCCATTTAAGGACTTAAAACACATGCATCTAATTTGTGGAAACCGTCGGATCATTTGAACGGTTGCAATCAAGCCAACTCTCAATTCAATTTTATAAAATCATCGCATCCAAAAAGTGGACTAACCTGTGTGCATATTTCCATGCGAAAACCGTCGGATCTCTAATTGATGAGACAGACTCGATTTCTCGATTTCAAAATTCTAGTTAAAAACTTTCAGTCTGGTTGAAATGATGAAGCCTGTATCTCTTACGCGATATACTGATGCAATTACTATCAATTTTCCTTTATACTTTGATCGGATGATTCCGATCCTCTCTTGATTTTATTAAAACCTGTGGCCTTTGACAATCACAGATATAAATAAACCTCTAAATTTGACAATCACATAATATTGAAAGAAATGTAGAGGAATTTAAATATTTTGTTCAATTTATTTACAATCAAATCCTCTCTCTTATTACTTTTCAAACTTATATACAAATAATATTCATACAATCATTTCACTCTAATTCAAAAGGATCGGATTTGTCCAATTTTGGATAAAATCCTATTACACGATATTATCCTTAAATCTATCAACTAAAACTAAATTCAATGAATCAATTACAAGCTCTCCAAATTCCTGAATACTAGTCAAATCTCTATCTACTTCAAACTATAAATTGCCAACTAAAGGAACCCACTCCTTTGCTTGTAAACTTTTTTGTATTTTTGGAATAAAATTGAAGTCTTTTATCTTGAAGCCTCATGCTCCTGCATCAAACTCATGAGGACAAAAATCTTCATGGGCTCCTATTCATGAGTTTCTTTGTAGAACTGCCCAATTTCTGTAACATGGTTTCTGTCATCCAAGTAGCCTCTGCAATTGGTTGATCTTTCCACTTGACTAAATACTCAAAATACTCCCGTCCTCTTGTCTTCTTAGACAATATTTTGTCTAAAATCTTGTCTGGCTGCAATGTTTTTGTTGTGGGTAACTGTTTCAACCAATCAATCTCTTCTTTGCCTTTAGTTATATCATCTGTGTCTCTGTCTTCATACCTATACAAATCAGCAACATTGAAAATTGGATATATTCCAATGTCAGGGGGTAATTCAATTTCATATGCATTTGCAGAAAATTTTCTCAATACCCTCCATGGCCCAATTTTCTTAAATTTCAACTTATTATGTGCTCTTTTTGGAAATATTTCCTTTCTCAAATGTGCTAGAACCAAATCTCCAACCTCAAAGTTAACTTCCCTCTTCTTAAAATCTGCTCTGCTTTTGTACTTGATGTTGTTGTCCTGTAACTGTTGTTTTGCCTGTTCATGTATTGCTCGAATTTCTGAAGCAAAATTTTCTCCTTCAACACTTCTCATCTCTGTTTTTCCCAAATTTCTTAGTTCATACACTCCTCTTGGGTGCATTCCATAAACTATATGGAATGGACTATGCCCTGTACTCCTATTAGGAGAGTCATTACAAGCATATTCAACCTGTGCCAAAATCTGATCCCATTGTTTAGGATGTTCACCTGCAAGGCTTCTCGAAAGATTACCAAGCTTCTGTTCACAACATCTGTCTGTCCATCAGTCTGAGGGTAATAAGCTGAGCTGAAACTTAGTATAGTACCAAGATTTTTCCACAATGTCCTCCAAAAATGACCAAGAAATCTGGTGTCCCTATCAGAGACAATGCTTGTAGGTAACCCATGCAACCTTACAATCTCTTTGAAAAACAAATTAGCAACATGAGTAGCATCACTGGTTTTATAACATGGAATAAAATGTGCCATTTTAGAAAATTTGTCAACTACAACATAAATTGCATCATTCCCTCTTTGTGTTTTAGGTAAACCCAAAACAAAATCCATACTTACCATATCCCAATGTCTATTTGGAATAGGTAATGGAACATACAAACCTGTGTTTTGACTCCTTCCTTTTGCATACTGACAAACTTTACAATTTCGCACATACTTTTCCACTTCAGATCTCATCTTTGGCCAAAAATAAAAATGACTCAGTTGTTCATAAGTCTTGTCTGCACCAAAATGTGCACCAAGTCCACCACTATGTTTCTCCTTAATTAAATTTTCTCTCATAGAACAATTTGGTATGCACAACTGATTTCTTTTAAATAACAAACCTTCTTGCAAGAAAAAATCCAACCACTTACTTCTGTCCAACAAAACAGGATTATTGCATGCTTCAATTGCCTCTTTAAAATCCAAATCTGCCTTATACAATTCTTTAAGAAAATCAAAACCCAACACTTGAATTTGACTTTCTTGAACTAAAATTATTTTTCTACTTAAGGCATTTTCTACTTTGTTTGCTTGGTCAGTTATATGTTTCAATACGAAATTGAAACTTTGAAGATACTCTACCCATTTTGCATGTTTCTGATTCAATTTTGGTTGCTGCACAATGTACTGCAATGCGTGATTTTCTAAATAAAGCACAAACTCTTTAGACATCAAGTAATGTCTCCACTTCTTTAATGACTGCACAACTACATAAAATTCCTTGTCATAAGAATAATATATCCTTCTTGTCTCATTCAAATTTTCACTGAAATAAGCTACAGGTCTGTCTTCTTGACTTAACATAGCTCCAATAGCTTCCCCACTGGCATCACATTTCACTTGAAAAGGTTTGTTAAAATCAGGCAAAACTAAGATGGGCTTTTCTGTTATCTTTTGTTTCAACAACTATAAATTTTTCTCTGCTTCATCAGTCCATCTAAATGGTTGTTTGTCCTTCTTTATGGTTTCAATAATAGGAGCATTGATCTTACTAAAATTCCTTATGAATTTTTTATAAAAATTAGCAAGACCATGGAAGCTTCTTACCTCAAAAACACTCGTAGGTGAAGGCCATTCTATGATTGCCTTTATCTTCTCTGGATCCATTTTCAATCCATCAGCAGAAACAACAAAGCCTAAATATATCAACTCTTCTTTCATGAATGAACACTTTTTAAAATTTACCAGCAACTTTTCCTGGTGCAACTTCCTTAAGACATAATTCAGATGTCTCATGTGTTCTTCTTTAGATTTGTTGTAAATTAATATATCATCCATATATACTATTACAAATTTACCAATAAATTCCTTCAGTACTTCATTCATAAGCCTCATAAATGTACTAAAAGCATTTGATAATCCAAACGGCATTACCATCCATTCATACAATCCTTCATTTGTTTTAAAGGTTGTCTTCCATTCATCTCCTTCCCTTATCATAATTTGATGATAGCCGCTCTTTAAATCCAGTTTTGTAAAATATCTTGCCCCACTTAAACAATCCATCAAATCTTCAATTATGGGTAAAGGAAATCTATACCTGATTGTTATTTTGTTGATTGCTCTTGAGTCAGTGCACATTCTCCAGCCTCCATCTTTTTTTGGACTCAACCCTATTGGCACTGCACAAGGACTCAAACTCTCTCTGATCAGTTCTTTATCTAACAGTTCCTGTACCTACTTCCTGATTTCTTAATTTTCTGTGGAAGTCATCCTGTATGCTGCTTTATTTGGCAAATTTGCTCTTGGAATCAAATCTAAATGATGGTTGATCTTTCTAATAGGTGGTAATTCATCCGGCAAATCATCTATAGTGATATCACAATAATTTTCCAGCATCTCTTGAATTTCAATTGGTAAATCAAAAAATTTAGTGGAAGTAATTATTGTTTAGTCAGTTTAGTGTCCTAAATTGATAGCATAAATTATCGACTAGGGCTAGTAAACTGATGAAGTGTAATGCACTATATGTGCCTAAGTATCCCTTTTTTTTACTTAGTTTTTTTTAGTGTTTTATTGATGTTTTGGGGTTTTTATGCCTGATTCTTAGTATGCTACTCTATGCTAAAAATATGAAGTTAAATCTATGTCAAAAGGGAGAAAAGGAAATGTTAATAAATGAATTAAAACATAGTTTATTTGCAAGTTCTGTTCCTAACTAGAAAATGATGAAAACAGAGAGTCCTAATCCATGGATATTACATCTTCTAAATGAACATTTATGAAATGAAAAGTAACTCAAAACACTACAACTTAATCTGATTCGTTTATTTAGAGATTTGTTGGAAGAAGTTGTGAAAAAGATTAATTCTAATGCAATGAAGATCTCCTAAGACATAAAAGGAAATGCTGAAACAAACAGTAACATAGAACATTACAGTGAAATCTCATTCATTTGATAGAGGTTTATTGGAAGAGCTTGAGAAAAAGATTACTATAATGTAGCAAGGATCTCCTATGAAATTTTGAAACAACTTGTAACATTACAAATAAATCTCATTCATGAGTTAGAGATTTATTGGAAGAGCTTTTGAAAGATATTAATCATAATGTGATAAGGATCTTCTATGAAGCAAAACAATCAATAACTCACAATATTACAACTAAGTCTCATTCGTGAATTAGAAGTTTATTGGAAAAGCTTTTGAAAGAGACTAACTATAGTATAATGAGGATCTTCTTTTTAACTAAATAATAGAAAATGAAATGCTAATAACTCAAAATATTACAATTGAATCCCATTCATTTAATAGAGATGTATTGGAAGAGCTTGAGAAAGAGACTAACTGCAATATCATGAGGAACCTTTATCTAAGCAAATGACATGAAACATAATGCTAAAAGTTATGATTTCAGAAAGCAGTCTAAGTAAGGAAATATGACAAAACAGAATTGAAAATGACTTATCTAGAAAACATGTAAAACCTCCTCGAATAGCAGGGGCCCTCTGCTATCAATTCAGCATTAATCCTTTAACTCCTCAAGATTGTATTCAGAACAACATCAAGGTTAAAACTCCTTTTTATTAACACAAGACTTGAAAACAGAGTATCACCGTAATGATAAAATAAGTATCAACTTGTCCTTCTCGGTATTACAGAGCTTAATTTATATGCAAATTCATAACTAATATTGAACAAAAATAGGTACAGGTGTAGATTTGAAGTTAAAATCAAATTAAAACTCTTTTGGTACTCGTGATTTGCTGTAAAGCAAATTAGGAGTCCTAATTCCTGTAGAAAACAGCTTATTTGACCTTTGCTTTGACCACGTGCTTAGACATCTCTAGCTATAGATTCAATCCTCGTGGATGGGAAGGAATGATGTAGGGAAGATTTGGAATCCACCCATGTGTGTCTTTTCTTCATATGACACCTGTAACATACTTAAACACCAAAACAGCTACGAAACGCTTGACTGGCTACAAAATGACTATATTCTGTAGCTAAACTGTTCAAAAATCATTAAGACAACAAAAATCACAAAAGTACAATAAGTTAATCATTGTATGCAACCTTTAAGCAATCTTAATCATTCTCATTGATTTTTAGGTTTATGAAATGATAAAGGAATGATGAAATGAAGTGAAGTTTGGCAAAAGAGAAGACAATTTCAGGGCTCAACAATTACTACCTTGGGTTTGCAAATTAATGCAAAGTTTACCTCATCATCTTCAATATGTTGCAGGTATTTTTTTCCACTCAGTAATAAAGCTTTCAGATCAAGTTTTCTTTTTTACGCATCTTATTCTTCTATAGGCAACAATGTATGATTGACACCATCTTTACAAAACTTGTATGTGTTCTTTTTCCCATCATGCATAGATCCTCTGTCATACTGCCAAGGTCTACCCAGCAATATGTGACATACGTCCATAGGCATCACATCACACATAATTATGTCTTTGTAGCTGCCCAACTGGAATTCCACTTCACACTATTCATTCACTAACAACTGATGTCCTTTTTGAAGCCATGACACCTTGTAGGGTGTTGGATGTTTCTTTGTCTTCAATTTCAATTTCTCCACCACTTCTGTAGAGACCAAATTATCAGTGCTGCCACTATCAATTACCATTTGACAACATTTTCCTTGAACTTTGCACACACTTCTAAACAAATTTTTTCTCTGTGTTGGTTCAACAACTTCCTTTGTTGGTTCTAAAAAAACTTTGTTAACTACCAAATATTCTCCTTTCTCTGGTATATTCTCTGCTTCTAGCATTTTTGCTACTTCTAGCACTTTTGCTGCTTCTTCTTCATTTTGAGCAACAACTACATTTCTCTATTTTGTCCCCACATTCTCTGGACATTCATAAGCTCTATGTCCAAGCTTATTACATCTATAACATCTGACTTCTCTTCCTCTGCCTTTGCCTCCTCTTCCTCTAGAAAAACTCCTTCTGCCACTTGAATCACCTTCTGTAGGTGTACGCTAACTTGAGCTGTCGCTAGCTCCTTCTCTAGGTGTTGTAGATCTTCCTCTACCACCTTGACTTCCTTTTCCTCGAAAATTACCTCTACCTCTGGCAGATTGCTTCCTCGCGAGTTTTTATTCAGCCTTCAATGCCATTTGATAAGACTCTTCCACTGTTTTAGGAGACAACAGACTTATCTCATCTTGTATCTCCATTATGAGACCATTTATATATCTTGCAATCTTCTCTGTTGTATCTTGAATTTGTCCTGCTCTTATGCTCACTTTGTAAAATTCCTCTGTATATTCTTTGACTATCATTGACCTCTGTCTAAGATTCTACATCTGTCTAAATAACGAAAGTTGATAATCACTTGGAAAAAACTTACCTCTCAACTTTGCCACCATCTTTTTCCAATTTTTTATTGGCTGCTTACCAAGTCTCCTTCTTTCTGCCTGCACTCCATCCCACCAAAGTGTTGCATGTCCTTTCAATTTTGTGACAACAAATTTCACCCTTTTTCCTTCTTCCATTTCTTTATAATCAAAGAACTTATCCATGTCATTAACCCAATCTATCAACTCCTCTGGGTTTAAGCCTCCTGTAAAAACTAAAACTTCAAGTTTGGGTTTAGATGTGGATATCGACACTAATTTAAAAAATTCTCATTTTAGGAGTAACTTCTACAGGTTCCCCCTCTTCTGCAGATTCAACTTTAGGCTCACTGACATCTCGAGCATCTGCATCTCTTTGATTTCCCATTTCCACTGCTTCTAATCTAGCTTGCATCTATTGCATAACTTCCAATACTTCAGCATTTGCAACTGGTCTTCTTATTCTTCGACCAACAACACCTCCTCTTCCAACTCTATAAGCCATGTTGGATTTCTTTTCCTGATCTTTGAGATCTTGCTCAGTGTCTAAAGTCTGCTCTGATACCAAAAATGGTGGGATGGTTGTAGATCCTAATGATAAGCTCTCAAATTTAGAGACAATTGCTTTTAAATCAGGAGTTAAAACTGTTTTATACTGATCTTGATCCTTATCAGTCATTCACAAATTTCCTTATTTATATCTATTTACCAAAAATGCATTATCTTTACATCTCTGCAGCAATAATAGAACCAAACACAGCAAATAATCGCATTTCTCTTCTTTTTGTTGTAGCAACAGACCCAAACCTTTTATTAAACTCTTAATTATAAAACTATATCGCATCCATTTAAAGACTTAAAACACATGCATCTAAATTTGCGAAAGTCGTCTAATCATTTGAACGGTTGCGATCAAGTCAACTCTTAATTCAATTTTATAAAATCATCGCATCCAAAAAGTGGACTAACCCGTGTGCATATATCCATGTGAAAACCGTTGGATCTCTAACTGATGAGACAATCTCGATTTCTGGATTTCGAACTTCTGGTTAAAAACTTTCATTCCGGTTGAAATGATGAAGCCTATATCGCTTACTGATGCGATTACTATCGATTTTCCTTGATACTTTGATCAGATGGTTCCGATCCTCTCCTGATTTTATTAAAACCTACGGGCTTTGACAGTCACACACATATATAAACCTCTAAATTTGACAATCACGTAATATTGAAAGAAATGCAGAGGAATTTAAATATTTTCTTCAATTCATTTACAACCAAATCCTCTCTTATTACATTTCAAACTTACATATAGATAATGCTCATACAATCATTTCGATCCGATTCAAAAGGATCGGATTTGTCCAATTTTGGATAAAATCCTATTACACGATATTCTCCCTAAATCTATCAACTAAAACTAAATTCAATGAATCAATTACAAGCTATCCAAATCCCTGAATACTAGTCAAATCTCTATCTACTTCAAACTATAAATTGCCAGCTAAAGGAACCCACTCCTTTGCTTGTAATTTTTTTTTGTATTTTTGGAATAAAATTGAAGTCTTTTATCTCGAAGCCTCATGCTCCTGCATCAGCAAATAACAATGAAGGCGGAACCAACAAAAGCCCAGTGATGGGGGCATAGTGGCAAGCGCAGATTAGGAGGTAATGCTTGTCGTGGGCTATTAAAAAACCAAGATTTGTGATTCCAAACAATAAACTGGAAAAATACCGCAAGTTCATGAAGGATCATGCCCTAATCTATAAACTTATAGGCATCTTGTCCTCGGAGAAGGATCTCATCAAATTGATCCAATTAAAATGATAGTCGAAAGGGAAAATTGACCTGAAATTGGGAGCCAAAGGATTTTTTACAACGATCTTCACCAGTCTAGAGGATAAAGAGAGGGTTTTGGGAAAATGGGTCATATATCTTTTACAATGTAAGCCTATTCATGCGTTACTAGGAGGAATGCTACAACCAAGTTCAGGAAAAATTCATGGCAGCCCCAGTTTGGGTTTGATTATATGCTCTCAGTTATTTTCTCTTCCTATCGACTTTTGGGATTCAGAATTCCTAGGGGGGAATTGGAAATTCCATCAAACGATTTGTCAAAGTAGCAGAGTTCACCCGGAGATGCCGATATACCTCATATGCACGAATATGTATTTATATGAACATAACGAAACCCCTATCAGAATTCATTGAGTTGGAATACCAGGACGAAGTATGTCAACAACTACTAGACTATGAGAATATAGTGTTTCATTATCAGAAATGTGATGAATATGGATTTTTTTAGAGGCTTCCCTTTAAACCAAATGGAGACAGTGGGTCCGGAAAACAACAAGGATAATCCCAAATCACAAGAAGATCAAGAAGGCTTCCAAGAGGTCACCAACAAAGGAGGAGTGTTAAAGCACCATTGGTAAATAACTAGAAGACGTAGCAAAAGAATTAAGCTAGTAGCAACAGGTATAAAGTATTGGTGGAAGACGATGATCAAATAAAGGATTTAGGTAAACCACCTAACACCGAGAATTATATGGCTCCGCCCAAAGGGAACAACAAAACCAAAAGAAAATCTCAGGGAGAAACTATGAATCAGGAGGAATATGAAAGACCAAAGGATCAGGAAAATATGGAAATTGACTAGACGAGAGAAGAGTTGAGCACAAAAGAAATAGTTCTCAAACGACTTCTGAATGAATGGAGGAATCTCGATGAAAGATTTATACCAAGAGATTAAAAAAAATAAAAAATCTACATAGATACATTTTAGAAATATCAAGCTAAGAAAAACCAGGATTCAATGGACCAGCCAGAGCGTCTTAGGCCCCAATCTAGCAATGGCTCGAATCAAGGCGCACAAGGGAAAGGGGGAAAGAAACGAGGTCAAAAGAATCTGCAAGAATTGATCTAGATGGTTGGGAATCTATTAGTGAATTCAAGAAGGGCGGTACTGCTTTTAGTGGTATTCCACCAAATCCATAAATCTTCCAAATAATAATCATCTTCTGGAATGTGTGAGGTCTCAACATTCAGGGCAAGCAAATATATCTAGAGGAAAGGATCAAACAAGAAAGACTAAGTATTATGCTAATCTAAGAAGCTAAAGTCTTTGAAGATCGGTTGAAATAGATCGTTCGAGGAATTAAACATCAGTTTGAAGTCATGGCCTTGGATGCAAGAGAAAGTGCGGGAGGATTAGCAATTCTCTGGAACCCAATAGAGATATTTTTTTATGAATGGGTCAACCTCGTGCAAATCCTTACCAGAAGATTTAGAGATATTGGGACCCAAGAATGGGCTATATTAAGAACTGTTTTGTTCAAAATGGAAACAAGAAATCTTCAAAATGGCATCAAGAAGGTTTTTAATTTATTTTTTCCTTGATTAAATTAGAATAAAATTGTAATTCCACATCACATGACAGCTTGTACGAGTTGACTAAGTTAGGATGACTTAGTTGGTTTAGTTATTTCGATTTGAGGGTCAAACTAGAGGTATGTAGAGTGTCTCCTACATTATAGGAGCCCTAGTTGATTTTATTTTGAGTTGTAATTAATTAACTCGAATTATCTTATTTAAATTCAATTAAACTAGTTCTAATTGATGGAGGAACTAGTAGGAGGTTAAACAGTGGGGTGTCGCTTCATGTGTTCAACCAGTTAACTAATAATTCACTCATAAATAACTCATGCATGTCAGTTATGAGAAAGACCCAGTTGAGATTGGAGCTCAAGGGAAATGTAATATCAGTTGTATAATTATATGAATTTTCCATGTGGTGCATGCAGTCAAAGGAAGACCCCTAATGGATTAGACAATATGGATTGGGAATTTCCCTAATTAACAGGGTCTAATTACCCAAGGAAACTACGTAATGAAATAACGACTTGGGTAATCCAAAAATTGGTTAAGTATTGAACCAAGTCTGTCTAGGAATCATTGAGACATATAGAGATAGTGGAGAGGTTTCTCAACTTGGAGAAAAGAATTGTAATATTCTCAGATTCTTTGACTTATGTAGTGAGGTTTTTAATTGAGGCTTTCCCCAGGAAAATATTTGTGTTGTGCAATTGAAATTCTTCCTCTTTCATGTTTTGTGATTTCGAGATCTAAATTGGTTTCCGCAATTGGTAGAGTAGATTCAAGTATAATGTTTTAGTATATTACAACTATCAATTGAATCTACGTGTATTTTCTACATGGTATCAGACCAAGAATCACTCTAGAAGAGAATAATACGAGTTTGTTATGTGCAGGTGAATTGAATTTGTAGATCTACTCTTCAGGACTAGCAGCAGGATCAAGATGTCTTTCTCTGGATTGAGACTCGAATATGCCCTTGAGGGTAGTTCAAATTACATATCTTGGAGAGACAAGATGGAAGCAGTGTTGGAGGACAATGGGCTGAATGAATTCATAGACAATGATATTCCTAAGTCTACAACAACAGATGCTCGTGTTGAAGATTGCAACAAGAAACAATGAAGGAGGCATCCTGAAACATCATTCCTGATCCTAGTTGGAAAATAATCACCTAAACTAGGTGGGGCCCACACAGGTGATTTTTGGTGCAAAGTCTATTTTTAGACATGTGGATCATATTTTATGAGTTGCAGGATGCTATTTGTGGATGGTTGGTCAAGTTGGAAAAATAGATGGATTTCTATTTTTAGACATATTGGGCGGAATCTGTTTTTTGATTGCCAGTCTAAAAATAGATATGTCGAATATTATTAGCTCTTAATAATATTTGGACTTTAAACCTTATCTTATTCTCTTGGAGCACTTCAGTTTAGAGCACAGATGTGGCACAACAGCTGACAGAAGGAATTACGCTATTCCTGAGGGTTTACTGGAGCTATTGCATGGAGAACTCCAGTTAGAACTCATGTGACAGAGTTTGGTGGAGTTGTGTTCAGTTAAACATAGTTGAGCTAGTTGTATCTAGTCTAATTGATTGATACACTAGTGAGAGTGGTGTGAATTAATTAATAATTAATTCACTAAATAATAACTCATTAATCAACTGAACAAATACACGCTAACCACAATGTTACGGCGCTTCAGTGGAGACCAGTGAAGAGATAGGTGAAAGAGCAGTGTGACTATCAGTTGTGACTATACCGTTGCATGATTTGCAACAACCAGTGATTGGAGATGCCAATGAGGATTGTGCAGTACAAGCCAGGTGGTTCGAATTTATTTATGAGCCATTCTTCAACAATGATTGCGTAATAGAGGCAGGCTACCAGGTGGCAGAGATTGGAGCATGTGTTTTGCTAGATCAAGCTTGATTAGTGTGTAGCAATTGGAGATTGTACTGAGAGCTTGTGAGGAGCTTTGTATGATGATTGTTACATGATCTCTATGACATATAATATAAATATAGTTGGGGGTTTTCAGCTTTAAGCTTTCCCATGAAATATTGTGTTCATATGTGTGATTGTTTATGGTTTTAATGTGCGCATGCGATTGTTTTTATTTCCGCAATTAATGATCAATGGTAGAAGAGATTCTGTATTTTGCAAGAAGATAAATATTGTGAGATCAGGAGAGTCCGGATATATACATGCATATTGTATATAATTTCTACAGCTCGAGATCTGGTGGCATGAAAGAAGAACGTAGCAAAGGCAAGAAGGATTATATTGGAAGGTGTTCGAGATCATATTGTCTCAAACCTCCATGGAAAGGCAACTCCATGTGCTATGTGGGAGGCAATAACAGATTTGTTTCAAAACAACAGCGACCATAGGAAGCTGGCGCTAAAGGACAAGCTCAAAAAAATCCTGATGGAGAAGGGCAACGCAATACAAAAATACTTGACCAAGCTCACCCAATGTTGAAATGATATTGGAAGTGTTGGTGTTACAGTTTTCGAGGATGATATGGTGAGCCTAGCGCTTCTAGGCCTTCCCAAGAGCTGGCACAACCCCCAGGATTTGGTAAATGGGAGGGAGAAGCTACCAGAGTGGGACAAATTGTGGTCTGACTTGGTGCGGGAAGAGATTAGGAGGATCACCAGAGATGGGACCTCTTCCAAAAAAGAGGACCTTACATTAATCAGTAAAGGAGATAAAGCCAAGGGAAATTGTTTTTGTTATGGAAACTTGCTTTATTTTGCATCAGTTTTGGAGATTTCTCTTCTTGTTCTTGTTATTCGTTGCATGTTTGTGCCATGGATATAGCATACTTTGTAGTCTTTCCAACCATGTTCGCTCACATATTTACTTAATTTGGATCTTGTTATATAGACACCTTATAACATTTGGGTTTTATTCTTTGTTTGCTCTTTACTTTGTTTCTCAATATCTTTGATTCGCTTTAGCTCTTTTACCTTCTTCCATGTGCCAATATATTCCTCTGCTCTTGGTACCTTTGCCCTTTCTTTGTTTCTCAATATCTTTGATTCACTTTGGCTCTTTTACCTTCTTCCATGTGCTAATATATTCCTTTGTTCTTAGTACCTTTGCCCTTTCTAATCTCATTTAATCTCCCTCTCTTTTGATGTGCTCCCAACCTTATGTTTTTTTAAGGTATGGCTCATTGAGGTTTAGGTTATCGAGGTGCAGTGGCTATTCTCAATTTATTGTGCCTTGGGCTTGTTAGAGAGCAAAATATTCAACATATGTTTATAAGCAACAAATAACAAGGGATGCCCAACAAGATATTGCAAATGCAGAGGATGAAGCATGTCTCGAATATGGTCTTGTTATAGATGAGGAGATCGACATAGAATTGACTGTGTGGATACATGGTGTAGGGCACACTAAAGGATGCACCACCAATTATTAACACAATGTAGATTTATACTGGCAATTAAAGACCATTATGGGTAAGATATTGATGGAGGGTCATAAGGAGAATAGGTGATTTTATTGCAGTTGGATGGAATGTAGCTCCAGATTAAGGAGGTTGACTACAAAGTTGTTGTTCTGTCTAAGAAGTGACAAATTTGGAGTTCCCAACACCCAAATATCATTCAAAGAAGGTAGTCACTGAGGTTGATATTTGTCTCTCTTTCCTTTTTCATGTTCTTCATAAACAAGCCTATCATAGGCTATTTTTTTTTTAATAGACAAAATATGTGTGTTATCTTTATATGAGTGAGGGAATTTCGAAATAGTGTTTTCAAGTTTGTCAACTATGATGCAATGTATAATTTTTATTAACTATAATTTAGAAACTCAAATCTAAAATTATATACTTTTATTATTGGTCTAATTTCCTTAACAACATAACACTAACAACAAATTATATAATAGTTTTCATTGATTAATTAAGTTGATAGAGGTGTCTATTTTGAAATATGGTTTCTAGAATTTTAATTTAATTATCAATAATTATTAGGTGTATGGTAGGGATTTAACTTATATGGAATATTCATATTAGTATACACAAATTAAAGGTTTAGATTTGCCTTGAAAGTAGTTATGTTCGTTTTGTCTTTTTATTTACATTGATTAATTTGAAAAGTGTCACATATTAAAAAAGAATGCCATGTGAAATGAGTTATGGTTTTTTTGGCAATGTGTTATTGTTGAGTCACGGTATTAGCTCACAATATCCTAACAAACCCTATTAGAGATTAAACACCTCCATAGTAACGTAGGGGTAAATCTTCATTATTAAAAATCATGTTCCATGTTTTTTCAAAATGTATATATGTTTAGCTTATATATTAATTCATTTTATAATTAGTAATAATAATAATAATTTAAAATAAAATTATAGTTTATTTAGTTTTTTTCTTTTTTTTTCTTTTTTTAGCAACTTGAGATGTATAATGAAGCAAGTATTTTGATGTTTATTGTGAATTTATGTCTATTGATCAATTATTTAACTAACTATAATAATATTAAAATAAAACCATATTATTTTGTCAATTGAGTGTATCTCACGTGGTTGGGAGAGTTTAATGATAACATCCCTGCCATGTTGTATTATGTACCTCTTCCTTGAATTAAGTAGGAAGAAGAAAATCTACTTATAAAAATAATAAATAATAAATAAATAAAATATTACTTTACAATAATTAAATATAACAAATTGTCCCGGGGAGCAGCTCAATTGGTTATCCAAGAAATGTGAAATTGTTGTAACTCAAAAGACCCAAGTTCAAATCCCCCTGTTGTGATCCAGGCTGTGGGGAGGAGGACAATTCGTAGCCCCCTAGAGGTTTGCTAGTAGTTACGTGTCAGGTAGGCTCTTGGGTTCCTCTGGGTTACAATATATATATATATATATATATATATATATATATATATATATATATGTATATAATCAATATGAAATCTTATTTTTTATCTTTAACTTTCCAAGGGTAATTTTTATATCCTTGAAGTATTGAATACATTATGAGCAAACAAAGTTCAAAATAATGAAATGTTAATCAAAATTTATTACATGATGTCCCACTAGCCATGACAACTCGACCTTGTCCTTTCAACCCTTTTTCTCTGTATTTGGGGTAATATTTACTAACGTGCTTTAAATCAAGTCAACATTGTGGTTTTGGTGTGGTAGCAGCATTGCAAGTTAAAACATTCTTTCCACTGGTGTAATGAAATTTAAAATATTAAAATGTTTTAAATCAAGTGAGTATTGTGATTATGGTATGGTATCATCATTGCATGTTAAGACACCTTTTCACTACTGTAATGAAATTTAAAATAAACAAGTGTTAAATAGTTAAGGAATATGTGGATGATTATGGTAGGGTTTCGACCTGCCGATTCTGAAAATTTTGCAGTGGGTCAGTCACATCAAACTACCGCGTCTCCTCCAATCATTGATCCTTGACAGTTCGGATGAGTGAGATAAATGGGAGGAGAGAGATCCCCTTCTTTCATAATATTGTAGCTAGGGATTCAAGCAGCAAGGGAGGTCCATCGACGACGAATAACAATAAAGGTGAACCAACAAAAGCCCGGTGATGGGGTCACAGTGGCAAGCGCGAATTAGGGGGCAATTCTTGTCGTGGGCTGTTAAAAAACCAAGATTTGTGATTCCAAACAATAAACTAGAAAAATACCTCAAGTTCATGAAGGATCATGCCCTAATCTATAAATTTATAGGCATCTAGCCCTCGGAGAAGGAACTCATCAAATGGATCCACTTAAAATGGTAGTCGAAAGGGTATATTGACCTGAAATTAGGAGCCAAAGGATTTTTTACAATGACCTTCACCAGTCTGGAGGATAAAGAGAGGGTTTTTGAAAATGGGTCATATTTATTTTACAATGTCAGAATATTCATGCGTTACTGGGAGGAATGCGACAACCAAGATCAGGAAAAATTCATGGCAGCCCCAGTTTGGGTTTAATTATTTTCTCTTCCTGTCGACTTTTGGGATCCAAAAATCCTAGAGGGAATTAGAAATTCCATAGGACGGTTTTTCAAAGTAGCGGAGTCCACCCGGAGATGCCGATATACCTCATATACACAAATATGTTTTTATATGAACATAACGAAACCCCTATCGGAATTCATTGAGTTAGAATACCAGTATGAAGTATGGCAACAACCACTAGACTATGAACATATAATGTTTCATTGTCGGAAATGTGATGAATATGGACTTTTTTTAGAGACTTCCCTTTAAACCAAATGGAGACAGTGGGTTAGGGAAAAAACAAGGACAGTCCAAAATCACAGGAAGATCAAGAAGGCTTCCAAGAGGTCACCAAAAAAAGGAGGAATGATAAAGCACCGTCAGTAAATAACTAGAAGAAACAACGAAATAATTAAGCTAGTAGAAACAGGTATGAAGTATTGGTGGAAGACGGTGATCAATCAAAGGATTTAAGTAAACCGCCTAACACTAAGAATTATATGGCTCCGCCCAAAGGGAACAACAAAACCAAAAGAAAAGCTCAGGGAGAAACTAGGGATCGGGAGGAAGATGAAAGACCAAAGGATTAGGAAAATATGGAAATTGATCGGACGAGAGAAGAGTTGAGCACAAAAGAAATAGTTCTCAAACGACTTCTGAATGAATGGAGGAATCTAGATGAAATATTTATACCAGGAGATACATTTTAGAAATATCAAACTAAGAAAAACCAAGATTCAATGGGTTAGCCAGAGCATCTTAGGCCCCAATCTGGCAATGGCTCGAATCAAGGCGCACAAGGGAAAGGGGGAAATAAATGAGGTCAAAATAATCTCTAAGAATTGATCTAGATGGTTGGGGATCTATTATTGAATTCAAGAAGGGCGGTACTGATTTCAGCGGTATTCCACCAAATCCATAAATCTTCCAAATAATAATCATCTTCTAGAATGTGTGAGGCCTCAATAGTCAGGGCAAGCAAATATATCTAAATGAAAGGATCAAACAAGAAAGACTAAGTATTATGCTAATCTAGGAAACTAAAGTCTTTGAATATCAGTTGAAAGAGACTGTTCGAGGAATTAAACATCAGTATGAAGTCATGGCCTTGGATGCAAGAGGAAGTGCGGGAGGATTAGAAATTCTCTGGAACCCAATAGAGATATTTTTTTTACGAATGGGTTAACCTCCCGAAAATCCTTACCAGAAGATTTAGACGTATTGAGACCCGAGAATGGGCTATATTAATGGTTGTTTTCTTCAAAATGGAAACAAGAAATCTTGAAAATGGCATCAAGAAGGATTTTAATTTATTTTCCCTTTAATTAAATTATAATAAAATTGTAATTCCACATCACATGATAAGTTGTATGAGTTAACTAAGTTAGGATGACTTAGTTGGTTTAGTTAATTCGAGTTGAGGGTCAAACTAGAGGCATGTAGAGTGTCTCCTACATTATACGAGCCCTAGTTGAGTTTATTTTGAGTTGTAGTTAATTAACTCGAATTATCTGATTTAAATTCAGTTAAACTAGTTCTAATTGATGGAGGAACTAGTAGGAGGTTAAACAGTGGGGTGTCGCTTCATGTGTTCAACTAGTTAACTAATAATTCTGTCATAAATAACTCATGCATGTCAGTTACGAGAAAGACCCAGTTGAGATTGGAGCTCAAGGGCAGTGTGATATCAATTGTATAATTATATGAATTGTACATGTGGTGCATGCAGTAAGAGGAAGACCCCTAATGGATTGGACAGTATGGATTGGGAATTTCCCTAATTAACATGGCCTAATTACCCAAGGAAACTGTGTAAGGAAATAACGACTTGGGAAATCCAAAATTTGGTTAAGTATTGAACCAATTTTGTCTAGGAATCATTGAGTCATATAGAGATAATGGAGAGGTTTCTCGGCTTGGAGAGAATTATTGTAATATTCTCAGATTCTTTGACTTATGAAATATATAGATAGTGAGTTTTTGTTTCGAAACTCCATGGAAAGGCAACTCCATATGCTATGTGGGATTCCTTAACATATTTGTTTCAAAACGACAATGACCACAGGAAGCTGACGCTGAAGGACAAGCTCACAAAAATCCTGATGGAGAAGGGTGACGCAATACAAAAATACTTGACCAAGCTCACCCAATGTTGGGATGATCTTAGAAGTGTTGGTGTTATAGTTTTCGAGGATGATATGATGAGCCTAACACTTCTAGGCCTTCCCAAGAGCTGGCAGAACTACCAGGATTCGGTAAATAGGAGGGAGAAGCTTCCAGAGTGGCAGCGATTGTGGTCTGACTTGGTGCAGGAAGAGATTAGGAGGATCATCGGTGATGGGACATCATCCAAAAAAGAGGACTTTGCATTAATCAGTAAAAGAGATAAAGCCAAGGGAAATAAGTACCAAGGCAAAGAGGACAAGATGAAATACTTGTCCAACATCAAGTGTTTTAATTGTCACATGTTCAAGCATTATGCCACGAAATTTCCACAGAAGAAGGCAAGCAAGAATGAGCCTACAGTAGTAGTAGCAGATGAATATCTAGCTTCATAATGCGAACTTGATTTCACTCTCATTGCATGCATGACAAGCGCAGTAATGGGATGCATGTGGTACCTTAACAATGGTGCCTCGTTCCATATGATGGGGAATAGATATTTCTTCAGTGACTTGGAGGAGATAGGCCTCAAGCATAATATATAGTTTGGAGATTATGGGAGGTATAGCGCAACCGATATCGATACAGTTACTTTCAAGAGGGATTCTGTCTCCTCTCTCAAACTCACAGATGTGTTGTTTGTTCGAGGAATAAAGAAGAATATTATTTATGTTGCAGTATTGGAAGACCATGGTTACGATGCAACATTTAGCAAAGGAAATTTTTTCCTTTGAAACGTTGCCACGGGAAAGTTGAAGCAAATCGGTGTGCGAGTGAAGAACCTGTATGCTCTCAAGGTCAAAGATGCATGCAAAGCTTTGAGGAGCAAGGCAAAGGGTAGAGAATTGGTGGTTAAGAGGGAGCATCAATTACCTCTCAACATGCAACCTCAGAAGAAGCCTTGGAAAGTTGTGGAGTAGCCACGATTAGAGAAGCAAAGAAGAGGCCGAGTGGAGACATCCACTCAAGCAGAGACCTCCAGTAGGCTGAAATTTCGAGCCAAATGGGAAGAGGGAGCTCATGCAGCCATACCTCAAGGTGAGAGATGGGGCGATGTGAAGCAATAGTCCCAAGGGTGCGGAAATTTGGGTAGGGTCCATAGAGATGTATTTTCTCATGGATTATTACCTTGCTACAGAGGCCCATAGTAATTAGTAGCAGGAGGATCAATGTTAGTCAGATACTAAGAAGTGCAGAGTAGTGTTGATAGCAGAGCAAGAGGCTCAGTAGAAGAGTCAACAGTAGCACATTTTTTCCCAGTAGACAGTTGATTCAATTTATTTTATTTATTTTTGGATGCTTTTTAGTTGCAGATGTTGCAGTGCAATAGCAACAGAGAGAAGTATTGTATGCAGAACATTCCAAAGGAACCATATTTGGATGGAGTTTAATTCCTTTCTTGTTTAGAGGGAGTGTTGAAAATGGCAACAAGAAGGATTTTAATTTAATTTTCCCTTGATTAAATTAGAATAAAATTGTAATTCCACATCACATGATAGCTTTTACAAGTTAAATAAGTTAGGATGACTTAGTTGGTTCAGTTAATTCAAATTGAGGGTCAAACTAGAGGCATGTAGATCGTTTCCTACATTATAGGAGCCCTGGTTGAGTTTATTTTGAGTTGTAATTAATTAACTCAAATTATCAGAGTTCAATTCAGTTAAACTAGTTCTAACTAAAGGAGGAATTAGTAGTAGGTTAAACAGTGGGGTGTTGCTTCATATGTTCAACCAATTAACTGATAATTCACTCATAAATAACTCATGTATGCCAGTTTTGAGAAAGACCCAGTGGATATTGGAGTTCAAGGGAGTGTACTATCAGTTGTATAATTATCTGAATTGTACGGGTGGTGCATGCAGTCAAAGGAAGTCCCCTAATGGATTCCGCAGTATGGATTGGGAATTTCCCTAATTAATAGAATCTAATTACCCGAGGAAACTGTGTAAGGAAATATGGACTTGGGAAAGCCAAAATTTGGTTGAGTATTGAACCAAACTTCTTTAGGAATCACTTAGACATATAGAGATAGTTTAGAGGTTTCTCATATTGGAGAAAAGCATTGTAATCTTCTCGTATTATTTGACTTATGCAATATACAGATAGCAGGGTTTTTAGCTAAGGCTTTTCCCTAAGAAAATATTTGCGTTGTGCGATTGAAATTATTTCTCTGTCATGTTTTGTGATTTCAAGATCTAAATTGATTTGCGCCATTGGTATAGTAGATTCAAGTATAATGTTTTAGCATATTATAATTATCAATTGAATCTATGTGGATTTTATACATGGTATCAGAGTAGGAATGACGCTAGAAGAGAAGAATATGAGTTTGTTTTCTGCAAGTGAATCGAATTTTCAGAACTACTCTACATGACTAACAATGGCATCAAGATGTCTTTCTCTGGATTGAGGCTCGAATATTCCCTTGAGGTTAGTTCGAATTACATAGCTTGGAGAGACAAGATGGAAGCAATTTTGGAAGACAACGGGTTTATGGAATTCATAGACAGTGATATTCCTAAGCCTGCAGCAACATATGCTCAAGATTTGGAGGCATGGAAGAAGAACGTAGCAAAGGCAAGAAGGATTCTATTGGAAGGTGTCTGAGATCATATTGTCTCGAACCTCCACGGAAAGACAACTCCAAATGTTACGTGGAAGGCCTTAACATATTTGTATCAAAATAACAATGACCACAGGAAGCTAGTGCTGAAGGACGAGCTCAGAAAAATCAAGATGGAGAAGGGTGACACAATACCAAAATACTTTACCAAGTTCACCCAATATTGGGATGAGCTTGGGAGTGTTGGTGTTATAGTTGCCAAGGATGATCTAGTGAGCCTGACATTTCTAGACCTTCCCAAGAGTTGGATGTTATGAATAAATAGTTCATAACATAAGAAAATTAATAATTAATTAATTAAATTAGTAAATTAACATTAAATAAAATTAACTACAAAGTGACAGGTCAAAATACATGTGGAATAAACCCTCGTGACTAGTCAATGCCTATTTAGGCACACTGCCTGAGGGAATGCAAACCATTTACTCACTTACATTACAAATACAAAATCTACATACAAATATTACAGTTATGTAATGATCTTACGTACTAGTGGTATCAAAGCGACTTCCTCTTGTTGTGTCTATAATTTCCACTCTCGATATCCATCCCTTCCCTCGCATCTCCTTGCCCCCACTGCACACTTCTACCTGCTCCTCTGTCCCTGCTTTCCACATCGTCGAACTCTCTACCCCACTGCACACCTTCTGCTTCCACGTTTCGGCTCAGAACCCACGCCATGTGACTCTCTGCACTCAACGTCTGTCATGTGTATCGCACACCACGTTGTTTCATGCTCAACCGCCCCTATCTAATGTGTCGAAAACCCTCCTGTCGCTCCTCAATCAATGACCACTTCCAGTCTGTTGTCCCCCCAGCCTGAAATTTGTTGTCTGTAATGCAGTCAAATGGTGTGACAATTCAGTCGATCAAGCGAAAAGTCAAAGGCGTGATGGTCCATAATCGATTCATTAAATTATATAACTTGACATTTGATTTTGGGACATTTAATTTATATTTAAAAATTAAATATGAAATAAAAATTGGGTCTGCAAGGAAAAAGAGGAACAAAATGGCAAACAATAACATTGACGAATTAAAAAAAATTCAAGAGGACATTAATAAGTTAAATAAGCGCCTTGATAATGTTGAGAAATCAGTTAGTAAATAGGAACAAATGGCCGATGATATTTCATATTTAAAAAGCATGATGACTCAGTTTGTGGGAGGAGCCAATCCACCCTCAGGCACACAAAGTCCAAAAACTATGGAAGCCAGTACTTTTTTAAATCATGAAATTCCATTAATGCACGAAAGATCACAAATACCGCATGTATAGTTCGAAGTTCCCTGACAAGGATTATCTTAAGATTAAAAGAGAATTTTCTAAGTACGATGGTAAGAACCATAAGGGCGCCATTGTATGGGTAAATAAAATGGAATCCATTTTCGGGGCTAACCCACCAATAAGTGAACAAGAGAAAGTCATGACCGCTTCTAACAACTTGGAAACTGAAGCATATGATTGGTTCCTATGGTGGACCCATAAATGTGAAGCTTGTTCGTTCAATTGGGAAATTTTTGTGGAAGCCCTTCTCAAAAGGTTCCATGATGAAGAAGAAGATGATATTTAGGAAATATTCATCCTCCTCAAACAAAAGGGATTTGTAAGTGAATACACCCATGAGTGGGAAGTATTAGCTGTAAGGCAAAGGAGATTCTCAGATGAAGAGCTCATAAAAATGTATCGTTGTGGCCTTAAAGAATATATTCGAGAAGAATTAAAATTGTATAAACCCAAAACCATTGAGGAAGTTAGACATGCAACAATAATTATTAAGAGTAAACATAAGCTCGGAATGACTTAATTCAAAGAAGATGAAGACCAACAACAACGCTCAGGTAAAAAAAAACTAACAAATGTAGGTATTGTGGAGACAATTAGACATCAAGACATAGATGCCTTAACAAGAAACTATATAATTATGAAGTCGAGAAAGAATTAGACACTTCAAGTAACGAACCAGACTGATGAGCGAAATAAAGAGCTGGTGCGAAACCCTAGCCATGGCAGCCATGGGTTACTCGTTTGCGGATGGTGCTGATGATCATTTGGTTTATGGATAATATCTCACAGGGTCCATATCGACCCTCGAGTCTCAGTTTACCCGAAGGGGGATGGTGTATCGTGTTTATCCTTTAACATGAATCGATGTTTTGTCAGGTTTTTCTTCGTCTTCAATTAACAATCTACAACAAATGTTAACCTCCGCGGTCCTCGTGAAAACTGACATCCACTGATCAGCCCTTGGTATACCACTAAGGTTTGTTTACTACCAACCTCATTTATAGATGCCAGTTTTCTTTGGAGTACTCGCATTGGAGGTCACAAGTTGCTTAGTGGGGTTTCTACTATGCTCAGAGCATATAAGCCGTGGTGATCTGGGCCTTGCTTCATAATGACGGTGGTTACTGACCCTGACCCACTGCTTCTGACCCGATTTTCACTCCTACTTGCTACCCACTTACTCTATTTTGGTGCACTTTGAAGACCTTGTTCACCCTGTTGCGACATCTGTTAGGTTTCCACAACTACTGTCTGTTTTTCACCGCGAAGTTTAAGGGATTGGACAGGTATCGAGGCTACCACCGACGACACCACCTAAGGACCTTCAAGCTAAAGCTCCGTGGTTATTGGGCCTTCCTTCACGAACTGTGGTGGTTACTATTACTTGTCCATCCATTGGTCATGAGCATATACAAGGAAGAACTTGACTACACTGCTGATGGTCCCTCTTAAGGGTGTTGAGATTTAGGGGAACTGGACTGTTGATGATGTGGCTTCCATGGCGGATATGGAGTTAGCACCGAATGTGCACCAGCCAGAATAGTCTCTGCAGGTCACGCCTGTGATATGTACCAACCCTATTGTTGGTCGTTTGTACTCTTCATCTTTCACAATCCCGTCGCCCTCCGTGCTGCGACTCCGAGAGCTACAGGCACAAGACACCCCTGACTTGCCTTCGCATAACATCTCAGTTACGAGCTCGGGCATTGCTGAGGTATTTGAGAACATCTGTGCCGATACACTTGCATTTGCAGACCTCTTCATTGGTGGGGTGGAGACCTCGCAGCAACCAATTCCTTCATTTGTTGCGACCGAGACGATTGCGGCAGCTGGGTGCTTTGTGGATACACCCTTTAATGCACAGATGGTGTATGTGCAACATTCATCCGATTCATACAGACTTGGAGAACCGGGTGCTGCCTCTATGGACCTGCATATTCACAGAGGAAATAAAAAAAATCGAACTACCAAAAACTGGAACAACCACAAAGAAAATTTGGGTTGGGGTAGAGGCATGGAAAACATTGAGCTAATGGCTGCTACGGTACTTGTGGGCAAGGTCCGGGGTCAAAAATATACCACTGCGCGGCTAAAGATTTGGACTGAGGAGATTTGGGGCGGCCATATGGAGCATATTCCAGGTGTTATTCTTATGAACAGGGGCTGGTTTTCCCTCACATTTTCTCAACCCGCATTGATAGGCTGGGTATTATCCAAATATTGGCATATCGAGATGCACCCAGTGTCGTTGAAGAGATGGTTCCCTCTTTTTGATCCCAACAAGGAGAATTCGGGTGCTGGATTGATTTGGATGCATCTGCCAGGTTTTCCGTTTCAAAAATGGAATGAAGCCTCTCTTCGCAGCATCGGGGAGGATTTTGGCCATTATCTGGATCATGACATATCCTATTTGGAGATAGGCATCATTTCAATGGCTCACATTTTAGTATTTTTGGATACAAAGGATGGCTTCCATGATAACTATAACATGTTTTTCGAAGGGATGGTATGGAAGCAGATGCTGGATTATGAGGGGGTTCCATTTAGATGCCGTTGATGTCATTCAGTTGGGCATCTATACATAGAATGCCCACTCATGGGTAGTGTGGCTCCCCTCTACAAGACGGTCGCACATATGGCTACTCAAACAGACCCGATCATTATTGTATCGACATTAGAGGTGAACCCGATGGACGCCCATAATCAGTCCGAGGAGCTATTGCCATGTTAGTCCACTACTCAAGCTCGCACACACCACCATTCTGTCTACTCTACTCAAAAGGATCCGACCTCCATTCCGGGTACTTCTTCGCCCTCTCCTTCTATTTGTAACTCTGTAACTCTTGCATCTTCAAAAACTGTTTGCCACACTTTTTGTTCACTAAACTCCATTAGCTGCTCTGTTGCATCAGACCCCCTTATTATCCTACCTACCATATCCCACACATCTATGGTGACCTCATGTTTATCCCCTCATATTTCTTCTGACTCCTCATCCGCCGGGCACGATTACTACCTGAGATCATCTGTTCTGCAGCCCAACTTGTCAGACCTTGGCATTGGCTCGGTGCAGGATCCCTCATCCACTAAATCGCGTGGTAGACCTTCTGTGATTTCAAAGGCTATCCGCAGCGCCAACATGGAGGTGGTTGTGAGTATGTAATCGTCCCTACTTAGGGTTCTTAGAGCAAGAAAACCCAAGGATGTAGTTCCATCATGATTTGTCTCTCATTTAATTGCAGGGGCCTTGCCAACCCAAACAAGAAACTGGCACTTAGGAGACTTCTACTCACCACTCGTATTGATGCCCTTTTCTTTCAAGAAACTTTGGGGGAAGGTGCATCCATTTCCAAGATCCTATCCTCACTCCTTTCGGATTGGAAATTTGTGACAATTGATGCTCGTGGTCGATCAGGGGGCTGTGCTTTAGGCATAAACAAAAAGACCACACAGATTATGAATTGCTGGGGTCAGGTGGGTGCCATCGGCATGGAAGTTACTATTAGTGATTTTGAACTACCTTTCACCCTGATCAATGTCTATGTACTGTGCATTAACAGAGAGATTTTCTAGGACTCTTTACTCCGATGTTCTTTGCTTCAATATAATTACATAATTCTTGGCGGGGATTTAAAATTTTCTATCGGGATCTCAGAATCGTGGGGACCTCATGTCGTTCTGGATCCTCTATTTGATTTCTTCGCCACTCAATTGGAATTGGCTGAATTTATTGATATTAATATGCAAAAGAAGCAACCTACTTGGCGTAATAGATGCACGGGGGAGGCAGCACTTACACGACGACTTGATAGATTCCTTATCAAGCAACCTTTTCATAACCTTATGGTTAGATCCATATAGTGGGTGGGTTCGGGCGGGGCCTCAAACCACTCTCCCGTTTATTTGGAATTTCTAACAGGTGAACAGAAACCACATGCTCCATTCAAATTTAACGCTAGTTGGCTACAAGATACGAAATTCCAATTACTGGTCACTCAGGAGTGGAAGCACTGCAATCATGTTCTCGACAGGGAACCTGCACGGGTATTTAATGATAATCTCAAGCGCATCAAAGCAAACACTATCCACTGGTCTTGAATCAAAAGAAGGCTTGAAGAGGAGGAGCTTAAAAGGATTGAATTGAAAATTACTCAACTTACTGATTCATACTACTTGGGCTTCCATTCTGCGTCCTGAAAAGAGCAGCTGATTGCTCTGGAAACCACCAGGGCCAACATCCTCTGTAAAAAGGAGGAGGAATGGATATTGAAAAGTAGGGCCATCTAGTTGAAAGCCGGTGATGAAAATACAAAGTTATTTCAATAGTGTGCTAAGGGTAGGAGGATCATCAATACTATTTGGGAACTATCAGATAATACTGGGTATGTGGCAAAATCACATGCTCAACTTGCTGACCTGGGTATCCAGCACTTCACAAACCAATACAGAGTGCTGCACAACATCAATCTGCCAGATATTGTGCACATTGCTCGAACATTTCAAAGGTTTGTTGATGATGAGAAAGTGGAGGATCTCAATGCACCGGTCTCCATGGGTGAGATCGAAGGTGTATTGAAATGGTTTTAGAAGGACAAAAGTCCTGGACCAGATGGATGGCCCATTGAATTCTATCTTCATTTTTTTGAACTCATTGGTAGGGATCTCCTCTAGGTCATAGAAGAAAGTAGAATTTCTGGTCGCATTTATGATGGTTTCAACTCTACTTTCATTGCTCTGATTCCCAAAAATGGTCACCCTACTACCTTCCATGAATACAAACCTATCTCCTTCTGTAACTGCATCTATAAAATTATATCCAAAATCATTGCAAACTGTATAAAACCCATTCTATCTTCTCATATTGCCAAGGAACAATTTGCATTTCTCCACCACAGACAAATTCATGAAGCCATTGGCACTACACAAGAGGTCCTACACTCTATTAAAACTAAGAATCTCAAGAGCACCATCCTCAAAATTGACCTTTCCAAAGCCTTTGATCATGTAAATTGGAACTATATTCTTCTCATTCTTATCCAAATGGGCTTCCCCCATTCTTTCGCAAATTGGATCATGGGATGTATTATGAATGCCACATTCAACATCCTCATCAATGGGGCAACTACTGGTTTCTTTCATGCCAGTAGAGGTTTGAGGTAAGGATGCCCTCTCTCACCACTTCTTTTTATCCTTGTTATGGAAGGCCTCTCGTCTCTTATTAACAGGGCAAAGGATGATGGTGAAATCCATGGTATTAGATTAAATGAATTCTTACAACTGACTAATTTATTATTTGTGGATGACGTTATAATATTTTTGGATGGCTCTTGTCAGGACAATACACAATTTGATAACATCTTAAATATTTTTCTGTAGAGCTACTGGTATGGATCCCAATAACAGAAAATCCACCATAATTTTGACTAGATGTTCGACACATGAACAAGGGCTTTCCATGCGGAACTTCCCTTTTGAGCGCAGTAACATTGGGGAAGGTTTAAAATATCTTGGATTCCACCTTAAATAAAATGACTATCAGATCAAGGATTGGAACTGGTTCATCGCCAAAGTGGAGCGCAGGATCAACATTTGGCACCATAGGTGGCTCTTGCGGGCAGGCAGATTGGTATTACTCAAATCAGTCCTGGAAGCCATACCTGTTTACTGGATGTCCCTTGCTTGGCTCCCTAAAGGTGTCACCAACCGCATTCAGCAGATATGCTGACAATTCCTCTGGAGGAATTATGGTCATGAGCGCATTTTTGCTTGGGTGGTTTAGGACCATATTAGCAGGCCAAAGGACTGGGGTGGCTGGGGTATTAAGGATCTCTCCTTATTTGCCACCGCCCTGGCAGCAAAACTGGGTTGGCACCTTGTTTTCGGCCATAGCTTATGGAAGGAGGTTACTGTCTCCAAATACATTGCACCGCAGACTACTTTGGATTAGATCAGAGGCACCATTCAACTCAGCCCTGGATCCTCGATCATTTGGAAGGCCATTGTAAAGTCTACTCACCTTATCCAGCAAGGTTTGACATGGCACATTGAAACTGGATCAATGGTCTGATTGGGTGCAAACTCATGGTCGGGTAGTGGTCAGAACTTTAAATTGCATCAAAAGGTCATACAACACCTTGCCCATGCTAGGTGTCACTATCTTTCACAAGTGGTTGATCCTTTAAGGACTAATTGGCATGCCCAAGGTTGGCTTTTGGTACATGATCTTCGGATTCCCGATGAGGGCCGTCCCTACTGGGACCGATACATCAGGAAACTTTAAGCATCTCACATTCGACTCTCGGACCATGAAGACGACCTTTTGTGGGCTCTCTCACCCAACGGAAAATACTCCCCGAAGGCCGGTTACATCACACTCTGTGCACCCAGGGAACCTCCTAATAAAAATTGGTGGTGGAACACGATATGGAAACTGCAGGCACCTCACAAAACTCGACTACTCATGTGGTGCATTCTCCATAACTGCATCCCTACCATAAACAATCTTCGCAGACGGGCTATCCAGGGCCCATCCAGATGTTGTTTCTGTTTTTCTCATGAAGAATATGCACAACATATTTTCCTTGAGTGCGCTATTATCGGGGTTTTCTGGCACTCGGTTAATCTTGCACTGGGCTGTGCACTCACCTGGCAGGGAACATCTATTTCTGCAGCCTAGTCTGAGTGGTGGAATGCCACCACCTGCAACAAACTTCAAAATATTCCATTGCTAATCGCGTGGGGCATCTGGACCTTTCAGAACCGTTTCACAATTGAAGGAATGCATGTGGTCTGGGACCACATTTGTTCTTCCATCGTCTCCACATACAGACTCATTCCTGATGATGATCATCCCACCCGCAGAAAGGATATCACCCCTGAAATCATAGATCATACTCTCCCATGGGCATACTTTGATAGGGCGTTTAACAACCATGGGTGCGGCGGCGGTGCGGTTTTATATTTAACAGCCACTCATTTCTTCCACCTCAAAATGGGGCTGGGTCTGGGGACTAACGATTTTTCTAAATTACTTAGGCTACGACTTCTCCTTCCTTTTTCCCGTGAACAAGGATGCAACAGATTGCAGATTTTTGGGGACTCATAAATTGTCATAAATTGGTTCAATTATCATTCATAGTGCCATACACACACACTTATATCATTATTAAGGGAGGTGCATCTTCTGAAATCATTATTTGACACTATCTCTGTAACTCACATTTACAAGCAAAGGAACCAAGTGGCAGACAAGCTTTCCAAAGAAGCTGCAGAGTTAGATTGGGGCAGGTGGCTCATTATTGAGCATGATGGGGAGCAGGTGTTCCAATTCTATCATAGACCATTCATAGACAACATACATGATATGAGAGCAGTCACTCCTTGACTGCAATTTTGACAACATCTTTATTTTTGGAGCTTTGTTATATTATGTTGATTGACTATTATCAGCTCTATTTTATTATTGGCTACCACCATCTATTTTCTGTACATATTGTGACTAGGTTAGAGATTTTAGCACTAATACTTGTAGGTTATCTGGCTACTACTTACCTCCTTGGAGATGATTTAGAACCATGAACATTATTGGTTATTATATGTAAAATGTAACATGTAATTTTTCTTTTATATAATGATAAATTACGACTTTTTCCTGGGAAAAAAAAACGAATCGGAAAAGAAGATTAAAAAGAAAAATAGTTGTCGCAAATGTGGATAACATTGGACTCTAGGACATAAATGTGAAGGCGCATCGCTATGCCACTATAAAGTAGTATATGGGAAACAAATTTAAGTACAAGAACACGAGGAAGGAATCGTTTTCACACACAGTGAAGATTAAGATTCTAAGGAACCGTCATTAGCAAAAATCTCATGTGATTGGGAAACCCATGATAAAAAGAGTAACTCTCCGATAAATCAATAACTGCAAAATACGTTCCACCACATCTTCAAAAGAAGAGAGACCAATATCTAAGAATAAAAATTAAGCATATTACACCATCAACAAATATGAGGAAGAGAATATGTCCTAAAAACATAAATCTCAAAGGGCTCATCAAAGGTAGAAATGATGATATACTTATAGATTATGGTAGTACTCACAATGGTAAAAACATTGATCTTGCTAAACAACTTGATATTTGTATATGACCAATCAAGGACCTGACCATATATGTTGCTATTGGGAAAAAGTTCAAAGACATAAGAGTGTCATAATGTTTCAATCCAAATACAAGAACTAGAACTGCAAACATATCTATTTTCCTTACCACTCAAAGGAATGGATATAGTTATGGGTGCATAATGGTTAATACAACTAGGGAGCTATACGACAAACCTTGAAGAATAATTCATGGAGTTTAACTGGCAAGGAAGACATTATAATAAATGGTGTTAACACTTCCAGTTCCAAGGAAGGTACAAGTACTCGTGAAGAAAGCACTAGTCAATGAAAGGATGCCATTCCATTGCAACAATGTTCAACTAGAGAAGACCCTCCTGGTTGTGCTTTAAGGAAAAAACATCTCTAAAGGAAGTGGCAATGTTATGAATAAATAATTAATAATAGAATAGAATAATAATCAATTAATTAAATTAGTAAATTAACATTAAATAATATTAATTATGAAGTGACAGGTCAAAATACATGTCCAATCAGCGCTCGTGACGAGTCAATGCCTATTTAGGCACACCGTATGAGGGAATGCAAAGCACCATTCATATTATATTAATATAATTGACTTACTTACATTACAAATACAAAATCTACATACAAATATTACAATTACATAATGATCTTACGTACCACTGACATAACTACCAGGGTTCGGTAAATGGGAGGGAGAAGATACCAAAGTGGGACCAATTGTGGTCCGACTTGGTGCAGGAAGAAATTAGGAGGAACACTAGAGATAGGACCTCTTCCAAAGAAGAGGACTTTGCATTAGTAGTAAAGGAAATAAAGCCAAAGGAAAAAATTCCCCAAGCAAAGAGGGACATAAGAAAGACTTGTCCAACATCAAGTGTTTTCATTGTCACGAGTTTAGGAACTATGCCACTAATTGCCCACAGAAGAAGGCAAGCAAGAAGGATCCTACAATAGCAGAAACAAGTGGAGCTCTAGCTTCACAATTCGAACTTGATTTCACTCTCATTTCATGCATGTAAAGCACTGTAATGGGATGCATTTTGTATCTTGACAGTGGTGCCTCATTCCATATGATGGGGAATAGACATCTCTTTAGTGACTTGGAGGATAAATACCTCATGAAGAACATAGAGTTTGGGGATGATGGGAGGTATAACACAACTGGTATCGATACATTTACTTTTTAGAGGGACTCTATCTCTTCTCCCAGACTCACATATGTGTTGTTTGTTCCGGGACTAAAGAAGAATCTTGTTTCCGTCACGGTATTTGGAGACTGTGGCTACAATGTGATATTTAGCAAAGGAAAGGTTTTAATTACACGCGCTGCCATGAGATGGGTGAAGCAGATTGGTGTGTGAGTCAAGAACATGTATTATCTTGAGGTTGAAGATGCATGCAAAGCTTTGAAGAGAAAGGCAAACAGTATAGACTTGGTGGTTGAGAGGGAGCATGAATTATCTCTCAACATGCAACCTCATAAGAAGCTTTAGAAAGTTGTGGAGCAAATATAATTGGAGAAGCAGAGAGGAGACCAAGCGGAGACATCCACTCAAATAGAGACCTCCAGTAGGGGGGAATTTCAAGCCAAGTGGGCAGAGGGAGCACATGCAGCCATACCTCCAGGTGAGTGGTGGGGCGATGTGAAGCAATAGTTCCAAGGGTGCAAAAATTTGGGTGGGGTCCATTGAGATGTATTTTCTCATGGGTCGTTACCTTGCTATAAGGGCCTGCAGTAATCAGTAGCAGGAGGATCAATGTCAGTAAGATATTGAGGAGTGTAGAGCAATGTTGACAGCAAAGCATGAGGCTTAGTAGAAGAGTCAGCAACAACACAATTTTTCCTAGTAGACAGTTGGAGACACAATTGATTCAATTTATTTTATTTATTTTTGGATGCTTTTTAGTTTCAGATGGTGTAGTCACAACAACAACAAAGAGAAGTGTTGCATGTGGAACATTCCAAAGCTACTAGATCGGGATAGAGTTTAATTCCTTTCTTGTTGAGAGGGAGTGTTGAAAATGGCAACAAGAAATCTTGAAAATGACATCAAGGAGGATTTTAATTTAATTTTCCCTTGATTAAATTAGAATAAAAATGTAATTCCAGATCAGATGACAACTTGTACGTGTTAAATAAGTTACGATGACTTAGTTGGTTTAGTTAATTCGAGTTGAGAGTCAAACCAGAGGCATGTAGAGTGTCTCCTATATTATAGGAGCCATGGTTGAGTTTATTTCGAGTTGTTATTAATTAACGCAAATTATCTGAGTTAAATTCAATTAAACTAGTTCTAACTGATGGAGGAACTAGTAGGAGGTTAAACATTGTGGTGTCGCTTCATGTGTTCAACGAGTTAACAAAAAATTCACTCATAAATAACTCATGCATGTCAGTTCTAAGAAATACCCATTTGAGATTGGAGTTCAAGGGCATTGTACTATAAGTTGTATAATTATCCAAATGGTACAGGTGGTGCATGCAGTCAAAGGAAGGCCCCTAATGGAGTGCGCAATATGGATTGGAAATTTCCCTAATTAATAGGGCCTAATTACCCAAGGAAACTTTACAAGGAAATAGGGACTTGGGAAAGCCAAAAATTGGTTAAGTATTGAACCAGACTTGTCTAGGAATCATTGAGACATATAGAGATTGTGTAAAGGTTTCTCAGCTTGGAGAAAAGCATTGTAATATTCTCATATTATTTGACTTATGCAGTACACAGAAAGCGGGGTTTTTAGTTGAGGCTTTCCCCAGGAAAATATTTGTGTTGTGCGATTGGAATTCTTTCTCTTTCATGTTTTGTGATTTCAAGATCTAAATCGATTTCCATAATTGGTATAGTAGATTCAAGTACAATGTTTTATCATATTAAAATTATCAGTTGAATCTACGTGGATTTTCTACAATATTAACGACTATTTATGTCCCCCGCATTCTAAGAGGAAAAGCGACTTTCCTTGAGAATATAAGGAAGCTAAGAAACCTCTGTCGGAGGAATTGTGGATGATAGGAGGACATTTTAATCTAATCTCTTCGAGAGATGAGAATAAAGGCGAGACATGCAGAATGGATTCTGAGATGGAAGGATTCAAAGACCTGATCATTGACATGAAGATGATAGACATCCAAACTATCAACAAAAACTTCACATGGAACAATCGTGTGGGAGGAACCCATCAAGTAGCTTCGCACTTAGACAAATTTCTCGTGTCGGAACAATCGGTAAGCAAGGACATCTTCTTTGAGGATTTAATCCTACCTTGCTTGGGCTCAGATCATTGGCCGATAAGGTTAGAAATCGATGTAAAATTGGTGCCTCAAAATAGGCCTTTCATATTTGAATCCTTCTGGCTCAGGGACCCCATATTTTTGGGGAAAATATAGAACTGGTGGAAATCTAGCTCTATGCAAGGTAGGAATCATATGCACACCTTCCAACTTAAATTGAAATACTTCATAAAACAAATAAAGTGCTGGAATAAATCCAAGTTTGGAAATATTATGGTGGAGTAGTGGAGGCTACAAGAGAGAATGAAAGGGATCCAACAACGAATTATCATAGAAGGATGATCAAAGGAACTGGCAGTGGAAGAAGGTCGGATTCTAAATCTGATAGAGGAACATAGAAAACAATAGGAAATCCTTTCGAAGCATAAATACAAAATTTAGTGGCTCAGGGAAGGGGAAAATAACTCAAGATCTTTCCAACAAGATATGATTCAACATCGAAAACAAAATCATATCTTTTGTTCGAAGGATGCAACAAGGAAAAATCTCACCCAACATGAGGAGACGAAAGACCTCTTGGTTTATAACTTCCAATGCGCCCCTTTACAGCCAATCTCGGATCGATCAGAAGCCATCCAAAGAATAATGAGTCATATCCCCCAGCTGGTCAACAAAGATCAGAACCTTGATCTAATGAGGGCGGTTACTCTCGAGGAAGTCGACAAATGAATGGCCAGAAATAAGGCCTTGGGACAAGACGGATTCACTGTAGAGTTTTTCCATGTTTCCTAGAGCTTCATAGGGAGAGACATCCTGGACGTTATGGAAGAATCTCGAAGGACACAAAAGGCCAATCCTAGGCTCAAATATACTTGTATCATGTTAATTCTGAAAGTAGCCCACTATGAGGATCTGAATGGATTTAGACCTATTGTTTTATGTAATGTTATCTATAAAATTGTATCCACCATTATGGTCAAAAGGTTAAATCCCCTCCTGCATAAACCCATATCACTAGAACAAACAAGTTTTGATGAAGGTCGCTAGATTCTAGATGGAATTATCACCTCCCAATAAGTTTTCCACTCTCTTAAACGACTTAAAGCTCCATGAATGATGATTAAATTACACCTATCAAAAGCCTATGATCGTCTCCGCTGGCCTTATCTTTTAAGTATTATGTATGCATATGGTTTTGACTCAATAAGGATTATTTGGGTTTCCTCCCTCATATCTACTCTGGTTTGTCTGATAATGATTAATGGTTCTCCATCCAAAACCTTTAACCCTTCTAGACGTATCTGTCAAGGAAACCTGTTGTCTGCTTTTCTATTTATCCTTGTTGCTAAGGACTTGGGTAGATATATCAGATCAGCCACCCAGTCCTCTCATCTCAAAGGCCTTCGTCTTTGGGGGAATTATATTCCTATTACCCACCAACAATTTGTAGATGACATTACGTTATTATGTAAAGTATCCCTCTAAGAAGTAATAAAGTTGAAAGATATTATGCATGAGTTCAGGTAAGCCTCTGAAACTCAAATAAACAATGATAAGTCAAACTTTTTCTTTTTAAATACCCCTAATTTCATCCAAGCATTCTTGTCCCGAACCCTTGGATTTGGCATTTGATCCCTTCCCATCAAGTAGCTGGGTATGCCCCTGGTTGTTAACTCTTTACAAAATTCCGTTAGAAAGATCTCCTACAGAAAATCCAATCAAATATGAGTAGTTAGGCCTTTAGGGCCCTAAACTTAGCAAGAAGAGTGATTCTGTTGAAATTCGTCTTAAAATCCATTTCATTCTATCATCTCTCGAGCATGGCAGCACCCAAATCCACTTGTCTTGTGATGATGGAGATCTTTAAAAATTTCCTTTGGAGAGGAGCTCAACAAGCTAAAAAATGGGCCCTCGTCTACTGGTCAAATGTTATAAAACCAAAAATTTCTAGAGGTTTGGGTCTCAGAGGTTTGGAATTTTTAAACCAAGTTTCGGGGGGGAAACTGTGGTGGATATGGATAAAGGGAGGCCCATACACATGGAAAAACATATGGACTAGAAAATATAGAATGTCAGATTCATCAGTAGAAAAATTAAGACATATGGATATCCCAAAGGGTTCTTCAACTTGGAACCTAGATCGAAACAACAAAGACCTCATTGGACATCACATATTCTGGGAATTTTAGGATGGGAAAAGCGCTATTTTCTAGAAATATGCATGGCAACAAATAGGGAAGTTATTTAGCAAGCAAGATCTAGGTGAAATCTTCCTTTTTACAAGTAGTCAAAGATGCTCCTCGGTTGAAAAATATTGGAAACCCATACAAAATTATATGAATTGGAGACAGTGGAATGACCAACAAGATTGGATGAACTCCCCGGCAACCAATCAGTGAAAAATTCTTGAAAGGGAGCTTCAAACCAAGAAAATTTCTGAACAAGAAGGCCTACAAATTGGCAGAATAAGAAATCATGGAATAACAAAGCGATGTATGGATAAAGATATGGAAAAAACACATTTGGCCAAAGGTGGCTCACTTCCTATGGCTTGTATGTTGAATAAGAATCCTCACTTGGGATCAACTCCAACAAAGGGGAGTTCAAGGACCATCATATTGTACTCTAGGTAGCAATAAGAGTGAAGATCTCGAACAGCTTCCGAACACATGCCCCTTTGTTGAAAAACTATGGTATAAGATAGGCCTCCTCTTTGGACACCTAGACATGGACCATAATAGCATAAAGGGAATAGTTGAAATATGGACAAAAGGGATTTTCTCGAGTCCAATATTGAACCGTGCCTAGGGATTGACACTTGGATTTCTTCTTTGGGCAGTATGGAAAGAACACAATAGAAGAATATTTAAGGCTCAACGATCAATCCAGGAGGCGATATGGAGTGGGATTGTTCAAAATATAGGAGAAAAAATTATAGAAGACCATTGGCATCTGGAAGTCTGGTAGGTAGCTCTCCCCCCATGAAGCTTAGATTCTTAGCCAACTGGATTTGTCTCCTCAAATGATTGCTCCTTCTTCTTGAAAACTCATGGTTTCACCTAGATATTCCCCAAATCAATATTATGCTCCTTCGAAAGGATTCCTAAAGTTAAACTTTGATGGTGAATCCAAAGGAAACCCTAGGGAGGCTGGGTTTGGGGTCTTATTTAGAGACTCTATGAACCACATCAAGATAAATTACGTAACATGCTGTGGATTTTCCAGTAAGAATGAGGCTTAATTCATAGATTTGTAGAAAGGCCTACTCACAACCAAAAGAGAAGGATACAAGAAGTTGGTGATAGAAGGAGATTCCAACCTTGTGATTGGAGCTCTTAAAAACCAGAACCAAGGGACCAATAGTGAAAATATTAGTCACAACTAGAGAATCGCTTGCTTGGGACAAAACGTTGGAGATATCCTGCTAGATTTTGATTACATAATACCATCCCACATTAGACGAGAAGGAAACAAAATATCATGCCTGAGCCATATTTAAAGCGCTTGACTAATCCGAGCATGGGTATCAACTAGGATAAATCCATACCAAAAATTAGTGAGCCACTCGCATTCTAGAAACATGATACAAGAAATATGGATGAAATGAAATGATCTATTAAACTAACACATATAAGAGAAAGTCACAAAATGTGAAATACCAAAGACCAGAATCCTCTTAACGGATGGAACTCCTCCTTCTGAGACCCTACGGGCTCTGAGCCTTCATATAAGAGTTCAACAAAATGTATACAAAACTCCTTTCACTGCATAATTTTATGATAAAATCTGGAACCATAAATCATCTGTTCTTCGGGAGCTTTATAGGAGAAAATAAAGCTCGATAAGGGAGTAGGTGATGAACATTTAATCTGCCTCATTAAGACAAGATGGCGAAAACGTGCACGCCCATACTGCTGAATGACTATGTAGCGCTGTATGTACTTTGCTGCCTATTACTGAAATAAATGCACTGGGTAGAAATCTCTTCAGGAACACGGCAAAGAAGTAAAATCACATAGACATTCCGTCCTTTCCTGAAAGAAAATGGTGCGGAAAAGAAAGCTTTAGAGTATTGCTTTCTGCGAATGGTACCCTTTGCCTTCTAAACCCTGAATCAAGTTTTAAGACCTTCAATGCTGATCGTTGAATTCCTCGATCATTCAATGATATTTCTATGTTGCTCCATTAATATCTCCATCTGCGCAATCTGTTCTTTGAATGACTCTGGAGGGTTTGACAGACTTTAAACCTGATTATTTAATGGAAGTCTTGTCGACATACCTTCCCAAGCCTTTCTCCATAATTACAGCCTCTGAAAAAAATTCCTTTGATGTGTTCTCTGTTACTGTAATGAAGACTGCAAATCATGGTAGTTTTCCGCCGCTGTAACCCTGCAAAACCCGCAAAATTGTTAGGAAAAACCATGTATGGGGATGGTGGATGTGGCGGGGTCAATGAAAATGGTCGTGCGGACATGGCGAAATGGTGGAACAATGCAGGGTGGCGGAAAAATGCAGTGAAACGATGGAGGATGGACTGGTGTAAGTTTTTAACGTAAAGCATTTGAAATTTGACAAATGAATGAAATGTATAAGGGCAGAGGAAAAACATGACAAACACGTGGAACGGGTGACGTGGAGGTACAGAGTCAACTGGCGGAGAGGTAAGTGACTTGGACCGTCAAATCTCAGGAGGAGATCGACGACTGAAATTGTGTCAGAGGGCGATGTACTGTGGGCCAGGGGTACGATTTCCCCGTGTTAACTTGCGAGCAACTTTGAGGAACGATCTCCATCGGATGGGCCGCTCTAGATTGGACGGCTCACGGAGATATCACGCTGTGTCTACGGACGAACGATAACACGCGATGGAGGGCGGTTTTTGAGCCGTACGTGGGGACACGCGGCGAACAATGTATGGAATCGCTCCGAAAAATAAAATACCGCCTACCGCCCAAAGGCGGTGCGATAGAAACCGGGCTGGTTTTGTGCAGTGCACGGTACGGGGACCACCGGGTGGGAGTACTGTGAGCCGTTGATCTGCGGTTTAATCGGATGGCGTACGGGCGATTTGGGCGATGAACGGAGTGGGCCACGGGTGCAATGAAGACTGGCGAATGCTGTCGGATCTATACAGATCGACGGTTATGAACGCGCCTCCATGGCTAACACTCAGTTTTGACCTCCGGTCATGTGGAGAAAAGGTGCAGGGGCTAGGGCCGAAAGGTGCTAGGCCTTGAATATATTATAATGTGGGGTTTTGGCCCTTTAATGTAGGTTTGAGGTTGGGAGAAGGTAACGATGAGCAAAAAACGAATTTATCAGGGTAGAAAGAGGGGTTTTGAAAGTTTTAAGCGAGATTTCTTATCAAAATTTCAATAGAATGCTGGCGTGATCAACATTGGCTCCACCTGGGGACGACACGTTCATCCCTGGGCGTGTCGAGAAATAATCACGACACGACACGACACGTTCCTCGCGGGTATAGCTTCCACCCATTTTGTGAAATAACCAGTGGCAGTTAATATCCATTTATGATGACCACTCGATGGAGGATGTATCTCACCTATAAAATCAATTCCCCATTGCCTGAATGGTTCGTCCACGTGCACGAGAATCATGGGTAGAGGTGCCAACTTCTGCCTTTCAGAAAACTTCTGACACTTCTCACAGGCTCTTACCTGGGCAAAAACATCTCCAAAAAGCTTGGGCCAATAGAAACAAGCCTTCAGGATTTTGTGAGTAGTGGCCCTCCAGTTGTAATGTCCCCCACAGATTCCTTCATGAAATTCAACTATAATACTCTCTACCTCATCCTCTGTGAGGCACAGGAGTAGGATGCCTGAGGGATCTCGCTAGTATATCCGGCCATTGGCGACTATGTACTTCTGTGATTTCAATCTCACCGTTCGATATTTAGCTTTATCAGAGCTGGGAGGGCAGTTGAGTGTGAGGAGATATTCCACTATCTCTTTGTACCACTGACTGGTGAGGTACTTTATATGTGTTTCTAGAGTGGCCACCCCAATTCCCTGTCATTCTTCTTTCTCCTCAGATTCCTCACTTGCTATTATGGACAAATTTATACCCAAAGCCTGATAGTTTGATTCAGATAAGATCTTGGCTAGCCCTTGTCCTTTGATCAGCTTAGTAGGGCAGATGTCTAATTCGTATTCCTGTATTTTAGCAATCCACTTCCCCCTTTTTCCTTCACTATCCCCTTGGATAAGAATACCTTTTATAGCAGCTGTAGGCACAAATGCAGTGATATGGGACTACAAGATATATATGTGGAATGCTTTGAGGGATTTCACTAGGGCGTATGCTTGCTTTTCCAATATGTTATATTTCAATTCTACATCACGGAGCACCTGACTGAAGAAGGCGATGGGCTGCTCCTACCCTTCCTCATTTTTCTGCAATAAAACTCCTGCTATTGTATGAGTTGATGCAAAAGAAAATACCATGAAAGGTTTAGCATAATCTGGTCCAGCTAGCACAGGGGCTTCTGCAAAAGCATTTTTTATTCTGGTAAATGCCTCTCGTGATTCCCGGGACCATTTAACTTCATTGTTCTTCTTCAGCATGTCAGTTATATGTCTAACTATTTCAGCATAGTTAGGAATAAACCTTCTCAGGAAATTGATGCGCCCTAGGAACACCTGTACTTCCTTCTTATTTCTAGGGAGGGAAATACCATTTATCACCTCTACCCTCTTCGGAGCTATCTTCACCCCATCTTTAGTCACAATGTGCCCCAAAATTTTACCTTCTTCTAATGCAAATAATGACTTCTGAGGGTTTAGGGAGAGACCATACCTTCTGCATTTCTCAAAGGTTCTACGCAGATGCTCAATGTGATCGGTATCATTCTTCGAAAATACAGTGATATCATCGAGGTAGACTACCAAAAATTTATCTTGCTCCCCAACAAAGGCAATGTCCATGGCCCTTTGAAAAGTGGCCCCTGCATTAATCAACCCAAAAGGCATCCTGGCATACATAAATGTACCCCATGGTGTGGTGAAAGTAGTCTTCTTTTGATCTTCTGGCAGTACAGCCACCTGATTATAACCAGAGAATCCATCCATCATTGACATCCTAAAAGCTCCAACCACCTTCTGCAGGATGTGATCCATCTTAGGTAGTGGATAATTATCCTTTAAGAATGCTCTGTTTAAATTTTTGAAATCCACACACAACCTTATTTCTCCATTCTTCTTTCGGACAGGGACTAAGTTTGCCATCCATTCAGAGTACCTCAATGGCACAATTATTTTGGCCTTTAACAACTTCTTGATTTCCTTCTCAATGGATGGAAGCAGTAGGGGATTTATCTGTCTAAGCTTCTGCTTGTGAGGTTTTGCATCCCCCTTTAGTGGAATTTTGTGTTGCATTATACTGATATCAAAAGTTTTTAGGTCCTGATAAGGCCCTGCAAACACATCTCTGTAAGACTGAAATACCTTTTGGTATAGCTTTTTATATTCTTCTGGTACTTTCCTGGATAGCTTCACAATTTTGGGGTCAGCCTTAGTACCAATATTCAGGTCTTCTACCAGATTTTATTCTTCCACCTTGCTTGGCTGAAGTGGGACATCATTCTTGTCAAATAATCTTTCTAGAGGCACCAGTACTCTAGGTATAATGTTTCCCTTCAATTGCAACACTTCATTACCTGCCATTTTATTCTCCCAATTTATTTCTGAAGTGTCTTCAGACTGCTCTTCTTCTTCATTAGCATCAATCTCCATGTTGGAGAATTCTCCTACTGTTTCCAGGAATCTCTTCATCTGTTCTTCATCCTCAAATACCTTCCAGTGCTTGATGTTATCTGGGATTGATGGTCGATAACGTACCTCAATTTCATATCTTAGAAGAGGGTTCTGAGGTGGATGAAATGTACTAGCAGCCACAGCAAGGGAATCAACCATCCTGTTCTGTTCTCAGGGCATGAACTGGATATTGAACGCCAAGAAGAAATTTTCCACCATGTCCCAAACTTCATTTCTATAAGCCCTCAGTCGAGGATGTTTGGTTTGACACTTATTTCGGACTTGTCTAACCACCAGTTCTGAATCTCCCAGAACTTTTAAACTCTGTATGTTCATGCTCTTGGCTGTCTGCAATCCTAACAGAAGTGCTTCATATTCAGCCACATTATTTGTAGCTTCATATTCCAGCTTGAAGGACAATGGGACCCATTTCCCTGTAGGAGAAATCAATAGTATTCCAGCTCCATTACCTTCTCTTGAATTTGCTCCATCAAAATGAAGTGTCCAGATTCCTGCTTTATGGCTCTCTGAGGGCTGCTCAGTCTTAATCTGGCAGAAAGATGGTTCGTGAGCATAATCTTGATCTTCTTCCAACATCAAGCATGAGAAATATCCTTCTTTACTGTAGACTGGTGAATTAACAGAGTTGTCAGCCTTAGTCACCATCTTGACAAATACAGTCTCCTTGTACAACCTTCTCTCTTGGCGACCAAAAACTGGGATAGTAGCATATGTTAAATCCAACTTGATTGACCCACCAATTTTTGTTCCCCAGGACCTTGACAGTAACATGCCAAAGCGAGCTGGGATGTCTGCCACCACGATGTCCATTACCACACTTTTTGCTGGGATTTGGGCCAAATTGACCACCAAATCCTTAATCATCCCCAGGCATTTGACTCTTTTGGAATCAAATGAATAGAGGTCTTTGTATAGATGGGTGATTTGTAATCCTAGTTGTTCCATGAATGACAGAGGCAGTAGATTATGGGAGGCTCCAGAATCTAACATACAATTATGTAATAGCAGGTCATGAATCACTAGAGACACATAGAAAGGGGGGGTAGAAGCATCTAATTCCTCAACATGTGGACCAAAGACAACCATGGGTCTTTCTTCTTGAAGGTTGAGACTATCTGGGGTGAGTGAAGTTTCTGGAGGGATCATAAAAGAGGTGACTTGGGATTGATATGCAGGTTTCTTCAATAGTTCAGTCAAGGGGACTGGGATTTTGACTTTCTCAAGTTCCTTTTGTAGACTGAAAACAAGAGGGGACTTCTCTATTACAACCTCTTTCGACTCCTTATTTTCAGTTGAGGGTTTGACTTCTTTTGACACAGGCTTGGTATTAGGGGGAATCACTACTTTTGAAGAGGAAGGAATTTGATCATTAGACTGCAAAGGTTTGTTTAGAGGGCCCTTACCTTTATCTGTGACTTTCTGCATTGTTTACTCCTTCTAAGCAGGTGCTTCCTTCTGGGGTAGCTCCTCATATTGATCTTGAGTACGAGTCCTCTTCCTAGAAGATTTGAGATCATATCTTCTATTGAACTGTGCTTGCATGAAATCAGCAAATTGTTTACAATAATGATCAATTTCTGTGTCTTCTGTGTCTCTGGCCTTTTCTTCTTCTTGCAATGAGCACTCAGTTCCATCTTTTCCTTGGAAAGGGCATTCTTCTCCATCACTATTTGAAAAATCAAGATTTTCATCCTCCAGTCCATAGGCAGTGTCTTCAGCAGAATCATCTACTGGACCTTCCAAGTACAATGGGTGTGGTACCCAATCTTGTTGCTCCTTTGGTTCCCTTGGCAATATTTGCAGGGGCGGTTTCCTAAACTGAGGATTGTATCCTCTGTTGGGAGCATTGTGGAAATTCTTGGAGGCTGAATTCTTGGCCTCCAATTCAAGCTTAACCAGTTTACCAGAAAGTTTTTTAATCATTTTGCCATTTCTTCAATTCTGTCATTAGCTGAGTCTCTGTCTTGATAAGAGGTGGACACCTCCTCTTTGCCCCTTCTTCTAGTATCCTGTTCAGATTTTCCCTTTGATTTACCAGTGGAGGTAAAGTTTGCTTCCAACTCTAGTGCATCTGTCTGAGCTTCATCCAGAGTAGCAGGCTTTCTTTCTCTGAGAGAGAAACCAAATTCTAAATCAAAGGCTGCTACAGAAACAAATTTAGCAGCAGTTTGATGAGGTTTCATATCAGCAGGAAGACTCAGATACAATTTATTAAATCTCTTGATAAATTATGACACCCCTTCATTATGTCTTTTCTTGAGTGTATTAAACTCAGTAAGACAATGTCCATGGTCTTTCTTCTCTCCCCATTTCCTGAGGAAAGTATCTTCCATTATTTCCCAAGTGGTGAAATAACGGTTTGCCAATGTCTTAAACCATTTTTGAGCTTCACCATCAAGAGATTGGACAAAAAACCTTAAGACTACATCTAAATGTTCCACATTAAAATTCTCTGCAAAAGCACAGAAGACCTCAAGATGTTTTTGAGCATCAATCTCATTTTTTCCATTGAATCTAGGAAAAATCTTCAGATAATCTTGAGGCATATCATTGAACACTTGGGGTAGTGCCAGAGGGGCATATTTGTTTAGCAAGAACCCTGGAACATTGGCCATTGGAGAGGGCGGAGGAAGTGCAATAGTTTGATGAGTAATAGGAGGTGGTAGTGGAGTATGAATCACAATAGGAATATACTGGACAATAGCTTGAGGTGTCGAGGGGAATAATGGTCTATTGATAGCAGATACTTCAGTAACTTCTTTGACCTCTTCGACCTCAGGAGTAGGGTGAAAATTATCTATATTTCTGACACCTCCTCGGGGTGGAATATCTGAATAGTAATCGGTATCTCCCACAGTGGAGTCGGGAACTAGCACTTGAGCTACTTGAGAAGAAGAGGATGGAAAGTTTTCTATAGGCAATTCAGGGATTTCAGAGTGGATTTATTTTCTTTCCCTCCAATTTCTTCTATGTATGATCTTCTCTGGGTCAGACACTGAAGGTGTCTTTGGCTCAGACGTATCTAACCTCAGGTGTGGCTTACGAGGAGCCAGGACTGCAAATAAATTTATCTAAATAACAAATGTGGAGTCGCCAAGGTGAGGTATCTACAACTCTCAACTCTCCATACTCACCTACTTGAAGAGTGAATTAGGTTTTTTCGAGGCCCAGGGGTTTAAATTTTCTCAACTTCGTTCCCCGGCAACGGCGCCAAAAGATGTTGTCGTTCCTAGAGACAGCCTTGAGTTGTGAAAGACCAGTGCCTAGGACATCTTATATAGCAAGGAGCATAGGGTATAACAGGGGAAGTTATCAATACAAAGCTCTCACGCTATCTCTTGTAAACAAGGAATATTAATCTGAATGGGACCAAGACCTTCAAAAACTGACACAGAGAAAGGAATACTGCAGAGGCAACATGAAAAACTCCAATATAAAAGCAACAGATAATTTAAAGACAACTTACTGTAAAGAGGGCCAATTCAGAAATACCTCACAAAAATAAATTATCAGAAGGTATATGTAGTGAATGAAATATTGAGAGAATATTAGTTGTCATTGAGCTGATATCTAGATACACAATACCACCATGTAATGGGCTTACCAATTTAAGAATCCATACATGATAATAACGTTTTAAAAACACCCTCCCAAAGAAACTAATATCGCAGAAGTATGTTTTAGATGAATAGTGGAACAGAATATCATGCCTGAGCCATATTTAAAGTGCTTGACTAATCCGAGCATGGGTATCAACTAGGATAAATCCATACCAAAAATTAGTGAGCCACTCGCATTCCAGAAACATGATACAGGAAAGATGGATGAAATGAAATGATCTATTAAACTAACACATATAAGAGAAAGTCACAAACTGTGAAATACCAAAGACCAAAATCCTCTTAACAGATGGAAATCCTCCTCACTGAGACCCTACGGGCTCTGAGCCTTCATATAAGAGTTCAACAAAATGTATACAAAAATCCTTTTACTGCATAATTTTCTGATAAAATCTGGAACCCTAAATCATCTGTTCTTCGGGAGCTTTATAGGAGAAAAGAAAGTTCGATAAGGGAGTAGGTGATGAACATTTAATCTGCCTCATTAAGATAAGATGGCGGAAACGTGCACGCCCATACTGCTAAATGACTCTGTAGCGTTGTATGTACTTTGCTGCCTATTACTGAAATAAATGCACTGGGTAGAAATCTCTTCAGGAACACGGCAAAGAAATAAAATCACATAGACATTCCGTCCTTTCCTGAAAGAAAATGGTGCTGACAAGAAAGCTTTAGAGTATTTCTTTCTGCAAATGGTACCCTCTACCTTCTAAACCCTGAATCAAGTTTTAAGACCTTCAATGCTAATCGTTGTATTCCTCGATCATTCACTGATATTTCTCTGCTGCTCCATTAATATCTCCATCTGCGCAATCTGTGCTTTGAATGACTCTAGAGGGTTTGACAGACTTTAAACCTGCTTCTTTAATGGAAGTCTTGTCGACATACCTTCCCAGGCCTTTCTCCATAATTACAACCTCTGAAAAATAGTCCTTTGATGTGTTCTCTGTTACTGTAATGAAGACTGCAAATCATGGCAGTTTTCCGCCGCTGTAACCCTGCAAAACCCGCAAACTTGTTGGGAAAAACCATGTATGGGGATAGTGAATGTGGCGGGGTCAATGAAAATGGTCATGCGGACATGGCGAAATGGTGGAACAATGCAGGGTGGTGGAAAAATGCAGTGAAACGATGGAGGATGGACTGGTGTAAGTTTTTAACGTAAAACATTTGAAATTTGGCAAATGAATGAAATGTATAAGGGCGGAGGAAAAATACAACAAACACGTGGAACGGGTGACGTGGAGGTACGAAGTCAACTGGTGGAGAGGTAAGTGATCTGGACCGTCAGATCTCAGGAGGATATCGACGACTGAAATTGTGTCGAAGGGCGATGGACTGTGGGCCAGGGGTATGATTTCATCGTGTTAACTTGCGAGCAACTTTGAGGAACGATCGCCGTCGGATGGGCCGCTCTAGATCGGACGGATCACGGCGATATCACGCCGTTTCTACGAACGAACGATAACACGCGATGGAGGGTGGTTTTTGAGCGTATGCGGGGACACACGACGAACAATGTATGGAATCGCTACGAAAAATAAGATACCGCCTACCGCCCAAAGGCGGTGCGATAGAAACCAAGCTGGTTTTGCGCAGTGCACGGCACGGGGACCACCGGGCGGGAGTACTGTGAGCCGTTGATCTACGGTTTAATCGGACGGCGGACGGGCGATTTGGGCGATGAACAGAAAAGGTTACCGGCACGACAGACTAGCGGTCGCCGCTCGCATCCTGGCATGTACTCACGACTATGAACGCGCCCGCTGTATATATGTGATAAGCACCTCCATGGCTAGCACTCGGTTTTGACCTCCAGTCATGTGGAGAAAAAGGTGCAGGGGCTAGGGCCGAAAGGTGCTAGGCCTTGAATATATTATAATGTGGGGTTTCGGCCCTTTAATGTAAGTTTGAGGCTGGGAGAAGGTAACGATGAGTAGAAAACGAATTTCGCAGGGCAGAAAGAGGGGTTTTGAAAGGTTTAAGCGGGATTGCTTATCAAAATTTCAATAGAATGCTGGTGTGATCAACATTGGCTCCACCTGGGGACGACATGTTCATCCCTGGGCGTGTCTAGAACTTCGCAGACCACCTGATAATCTTCTGTGCGAACTCTGATCTTCGGCACTTCTACTTTTCTTTTTCATAATTCATCACGACACCCAAATTATTCAAACAACGGGGAAAACATGAAACTAATATACAGTATGATACATCCGGCTATCTCTGCCTTAATTAAAACTAGAAGTAGGGTTTAAGAAACTGACCATTTATAGGGGCGTCAAGCTAGTCACCCTGTAAATTCTCCAACTTGAAAGTGTTGTTACCTCCATGTTCCACAATATTGAAAGGACCAAACCAGAGTTGGTCGAATTTACCATGTTTTCCTTTTTCAGCCCTCCGGATATCCCATCTGAGCACTAAATCACCAATCTGCAAATTCCTGTCCTTGGCATGCTGATCAAAAAGGTATTTCATCTTCTCCTGATACTCTGTCAGCCTTTGATTTACCTGGCTCCGTGTTTCTTCCAATTCCACCAGCTGATTTATTCTCCTGGTCATATCATCAGGCTCTTCTTGACTTTCCTGCATGAATCGGGCTACTGGTAGGGCTAACTGTATAGGGAATACTGCTTCCCTCCCATATACTAATTCATATGGGGATTTCCTAGTTGCTCTCTTGCTGGTAACTCTATTGGCCCACAGAGCAAATTTCAACTGGGAATCCCAATTTTTCTGATTTTCATTTATAGCCTTCTTCATTGCCCTCACCAGGGTTTTATTGGAAGATTCTGCTAAGCCATTTCCTTGTGGATAGTAGGCTGTAGAGTGGCTTAGTGTAATGTTATAATGTTGACAGAAACTCACAAACTTTGCAGACTTGAAGGTCTGGGCATTATCAGTTACTATTCTGGCAGGACAACCAAACCTGGATATGATGTTTTCTTCCATGAATTTTATTATCACAGTATCTATGGCGTTCCTCACGGGTATAGCTTCCACCCATTTTGTGAAATAATCAGTGGAAGTTAATATCCATTTATGCTGAACACTCGATGGAGGATGTATCTCACCTATAAAATCAATTCCCCATTGCCTGAATGGTTCGTCCACGTGCACGAGAATCATGGGTAGATGTGCCAACTTCTGCCTTTCAGCAAACTTCTGACACTTCTCACAGGCTCTTACCCGGGCAAAAACATCTCCAAAAAGCTTGGGCTAATAGAAACCAGCCTTCAGGATTTTGTGAGTAGTGGCCCTCCAGCTGTAATGTCCCCCACAGATTCCTTCATGAAATTAAGCTATAATACTCTCTACCTCATCCTCTGTGAGGCACAGGAGTAGGATGCCTAAGGGATCTCGCCAGTATAGCCGGCCATTGGTGACTATGTACTTCTGTGATTTCAATCTCAGCGTTCGATATTTAGCTTTATCATAGCTTGGAGGGCAGCTGAGTGTGAGGAGATATTCTACTATATCTTTGTACCACTGACTGGTGAGGTACTTTATATGTGTTTCTGGAGTGGCTACCCTAATTCCCTGTCGTTCTTCTTTCTCCTCAGATTCCTCACTTGCTATTATGGACAAATTTATACCCAAAGCCTGATAGTTTGATTCAGATAAGATCTTGGCTAGCCCTTGTCCTTTGATCAACTTAGTAGGGCGGATGTCTAATTCATATTCTTGTATTTTAGCAATCCACTTCCCCCTTTTTCCTTCACTATCCCCTTGGATAAGAATATCTTTTACAGCAGCTGCAGGCACAAATGCAGTGATATGGGACTGCAAGATATATATGCGGAATGCTTTGAGGGATTTCACTAGGGCGTATGCTTGCTTTTCCAATATGTTATATTTCAATTCTACATCACGGAGCACCTGACTGAAGAAGGTGATGGGCTGTTCGTACCCTTCCTCATTTTTCTGCAATAAAACTCCTGCTATTGTATGAGGTGATGCAAAAGAAAATATCATGAAAGGTTTAGCATAATCTGGTCCAGCTAGCACAGGGTCTTCTGTAAAAGCATTTTTTATTCTGGTAAATGCCTCTCGTGATTCCTGGGACCATTTAACTTCATTGTTCTTCTTCAGCATGTCAGTTATATGTCTAACTATTTCAGCATAGTTAGGAATAAACCTTCTCAGGAAATTGATGCGCCCTAGGAACACCTGTACTTCCTTCTTATTTCTAGGGAGGGAAATACCATTTATCACCTCTACCCTCTTCAGATCTATCTTCACCCCATCTTTAGTCACAATGTGCCCCAAAATTTTACCTTCTTCTAATGCAAATAATGACTTCTGAGGGTTTAGGGAGAGACCATATCTTCTGCATTTCTTAAAGGTTCTACGCAGATGCTCAATGTGCTCAGTATCATTCTATTGATAGCAGATACTTCAGTGACTTCTTTGACCTCTTCGACCTCAGGAGTAGGGTGAAAATTATCTATATTTCTGACACCTCCTTGGGGTGGACTATCTGAATAGTAATCGGTATCTCCCACAGTGGAGTCGGGAACTAGCACTTGAGCTACTTGAGAAGAAGAGGATGGAAAGTTTTCTATAGGAAATTATGGGATTTTAGAGTGGATTTATTTTCTTTCCCTCCAATTTCTTCTATGTATGATCTTCTCTGGGTCAGACAGTGAAGGTGTCTTTTGCTAAGACGTATCTGACCTCAGGTGTGGCTTACGAGGAGCCAGGACTGCAAATAAATTTATCTAAATAACAAATGTGGAGTCGCCAAGGTGAGGGATCTACAACTCTCAAATCTCCATACTCACCTACTTGAAGAGTGAATTAGGTTTTGTCGAGGCCCAGGGATTTAAATTTTCTCAACTTTGTTCCCCGGCAACGGTGCCAAAAGATGTTGTCGTTCCTAGAGACAGCCTTGAGTTGTGAAAGACCAGTGCCTAGGACATCTTATATATCAAGGAGCATAGGGTATAATAGGGGAAGTTATCAATACAAAGCTCTCACACTATCTCTTGTAAACAAGGAATATTAATCTGAATCTGAATGGGACCAAGACCTTCAAAAACTGACACAGAGAAAGGAATACTGCAGAGGCAACATGCAAAACTCCAATATAAAAGCAACAAACAATTCAGAGACAACTTACTGTAAAGAGGGCCAATTCAGAAATACCTCACAGAAATAAATTATCAGAAGGTATATGTAGTGAATGAAATATTGAGAGAATATTAGTTGTCATTGAGCTGATATCCAGATACAAAATACCACCATGTAATGGGCTTACCAATTTAAGAATCCATAAATGATAATAGCGTTTTAAAAACACCCTCCCAAAGAAACTAATATAGCATAAGTATGGTTTAGATGAATAGTGGAACAAAATATCATGCCTGAGCCATATTTAAAGCGCTTGACTAATCCGAGCATGGGTATCTACTAGGATAAATCCATACCAAAAATTAGTGAGCCACTCACATTCCATAAACATGATACATGAAAGACGGATGAAATGAAATGATCTATTAAACTAACACATATAAGAGAAAGTCACAAACTGTGAAATACCAAAGACCAGAATCATCTTAACAGATGGAACTCCTCCTCACTGAGACCCTACGGGCTCTGAGCCTTCATATAAGAGTTCAACAAAATGTATACAAAAATCCTTTCACTGCATAATTTTTTGATAAAATCTGGAACCCTAAATCATCTGTTCTTCGGGAGCTTTATAGGAGAAAAGAAAGCTCGATAAGGGAGTAGGTGATGAACATTTAATCTGCCTCATTAAGACAATATGGCGGAAACGTGCACGCCCATACTGCTGAATGACTCTGTAGCGCTGTATGTACTTTGCTGCCTATTACTGAAATAAATGCACTCTATTACTGAAATAAATGCACTGGGTAGAAATCTCTTCAGGAACACGGCAAAGAAATAAAATCACATAGACATTCCGTCCTTTCCTGAAAGAAAATGGTGTTGAAAAGAAAGCTTTAGAGTATTGCTTTCTCCGAATGGTACCCTTTGCCTTCTAAACCCTGAATCAAGTTTTAAGACCTTCAATGCTGATCGTTGAATTCCTCGATCATTCATTGATATTTCTCTACTGCTCCATTAATATCTCCATCTGCGCAATCTATGCTTTGAATGACTCTGGAGGGTTTGACAGACTTTAAACTTGCTTCTTTAATGGAAGTCTTGTTGACATACCTTCCGAGGCCTTTCTCCATAATTACAGCCTCTGAAAAATAGTCCTTTGATGTGTTCTCTGTTACTGTAATGAAGACTGCAAATCATGACAGTTTTCCACCGCTGTAACCCTGCAAAACCCGCAAACTTGTTAGGAAAAACCATGTATGGGGATGGTGGATGTGGTGGGGTCAATGAAAATGGTCATGCAGACATGGCGAAATGGTGGATCAATGCAGGGTGGCGGAAAATGCAGTGAAACGATGGAGGATGGACTGGTGTAAGTTTTTAACGTAAAACATTTGAAAATTGATAAATGAATGAAATGTATAAGGGCGGAGGAAAAATATGACAAACACGTGGAACGGGTGACGTGGAGGTATGAAGTCAACTGGAAAAGAGGTAAGTGATCTGGATTGTCAGATCTCAGAAGGAGATCGACGGCTGAAATTGTGTCGGAGGGCGATGGACTGTGGGCCAGGGGTACGATTTCCCCGTGTTAACTTGCGAGCAACTTTGAGGAACGATCACCGTCGGATGGGCCGCTCTAGATCGGATGGCTCACGGCGATATCGCGCCATGTCTACGGACGAACGATAACGCGCGATGGAGGGCGGTTTTTGAGCCGTACGCGGGGACACGCGGCGAAAAATGTATGGAATCGCTCCGAAAAATAAAATACCGCCTACCGCCCAAAGGTGGTGCGATAGAAACCGGGCTGGTTTTGCATAGTGCATGGCACGGGGACCACCGGGCGGGAGTACTGTGAGCCGTTGATCTGCGGTTTAATCGGACGGCAGACGGGCGATTTGGGCGATTAACGGAGTGGGCCACGGGCGCGATGAAGACTGGCGAATGCCGTCGGATTTGTACAGATCGATGGTTATGAACGCGCCCGATGTATATATGTGATAAGCGCCTCCATGGCTAGCACTCGGTTTTGACCTCCGGTCATGTGGAGAAAAAGGTGCAGGGGCTAGGGCCGAAAGGTGTTAGGCCTTGAATATATTATAATGTGGGGTTTCGGCCCTTTAATGTAGGTTTGAGGCTGGGAGAAGGTAACGATGAGCAAAAAATGAATTTCTCAGGGCAGAAAGAGGGGTTTTGAAAGGTTTAAGCGGGATTTCTTATCAAATTTTAATAGAATGCTGTCGTGATCAACAAATGGAACAAGGTCTGCACTTCTTTCATGGGGGATTTTGTGTATTATCTAGTCTCTTTGTTGTACTTGTTTCCTCGTATTAAAAAAGGAATCTTTGGAAAGGAAATTCATGCATGGATACTGGTTCTTGTTCCAAGAAAGCTCAGGGATCTATGGACTTTTGCGAGAGGCTTGTTTCGACAATCCCAGTTCAATATTGTGATGAAAAATATGGTTGGTATGCTTTATTCTCATAGACATGTTGTATTTTATTGTTACAATTCTATAGGTCTAGTCTCACAGTATCTTTTCCAAGGGTCCATGCTAGGTCGTCCCCCTGAGCTAGTAGTCTCAACATTTGATTTTATTTGATTTTATATTTTGTGTTCGACAGAGCAACAAAATGGCACGCCCGTCCTCCTGTAGGGATAATGTAGCAAGGGGAGGTAGTCGGCGGAATCGGGGCAACACCTCCATTGGCGCAGGACAGAGGAACTGAGGAAGCCAAGCCCACCCACGGTCGACTAGGGGACGCGGTCGCAGATCCACCTTAGTCCTAATATGTGAAGTCGCTCAGGCCTACTAGGCTAACACTCAAAACCCCAAACTTGTTAACTAATTTCTTATTTGGAAACTATATTAAATCAACAAGCAAAAATAATCGATTTGGATATAGAGGAATGGATGGAGCTTGTGCCTAACCCTAGCCATTCTAGAGGCATGTCCTCTCAATTTAAACAAATTATTTATCTCTATTGGTTAATGAAGAACATAGTGGCTAAGGCCATGACGACATACTCTACTGGCCCTTCCAATACTGATACACAATTCCAGGAAATTCACAAGGAATTTCAACTCATTCAATTCCAAATTCAGCAACAGAATGCTCGCCTCAACCACATAGAGAAGCACATTCCATGCCTCCCACAAACTGAATTTGCAGGATCCAGTGCAAAATATCTAGTGCCCATGGAATTGATGAGTAATAACATGACTTGTTTAGTTCGATTTTATTTATTTCTTTTTGCTATGTATAAATGAAAGATTTACATACTTTGTTGTTTTTTCTCATTTATTTAATCACTAGGAGAATTAAGGACAATCAGACATGTATAACTATGATAGATAGTCTCAAACTCTTTTATTTTTGGGCTTCTTATAATGCGGTAAGGTGGCCAACGGACTTGGTTTCCCAATGGGGAGGTTGATGCCACCTTACCAAATCGATATGAATGTAATACCTGCATGTTATAGTTGAAAATGAATGAAAAGGATATGCCAAGCTTATAATAATAATAAAATAAAAAAACAAAAGTGATATCGTAGCTTGTCCTTGTTGCTTAGTAAAATAATAGTAAAAATGATGTGTTAAATGTTAAACATAGCAAGTGTATTTAATAAGTTGTGTGCAAAGAAAATCGATGCACCCGTTAGTGCTTTTATTTGCAGAAATTATAATGCAAGATTGAAAATGTTTACTATGTTTTCTTCATTATACTCCAATATTGAACAATGTCAAAAATTAGATGACCTCATCTTTGAAACTATTAGGAAACTTGTTTAAACAAATTATCCCGATAAAATTATAATGGAAATTTTTATATATTTACCCCTTAAACCTTGCCAGCAAGTTTCATAATGATTTTTTGTCATATAATCTTGGAGACGGACTACAAATTGATGGTCTGAAACATTGACCAATGACCAAACTAAATAGAATGAAACATATCCAGAAAACATACTCACAATTTTCAGAACAAGTGAACAAAAATTATTTCCAAAAATGTTGTTTTGAACAATTCACATATTTCTTCTCAACTTCAACTATACTAGTGATCTAGGGGATAATTTTTTTTTTCTCAAAAACTAAAGTCTCAATATCACTCCAAACCAGCGCCAAATCATAAATCTCGTCATTATGATTCCAATGACGCTTGAATCACCTCAATCTGAACCTGTATATGAAAGTTATCACATTCTGAAGTTTTTGGAAAATAACTAAAAAGTCAACTTGCAGGGTTGATTGGGTTGTTGACTGGGCAAGCCGTATAGTGACGTGGCATTGATGTCAGCAAACCGGCTCGGTAGGTACGGTGGTTTTACTAGCCAATCCCATGCTGACACATGACAGGTCATAGAGGTTGAATTGGTAGGTTGTGATCATATCATGAATTTTGGTTTGTACTATCAAGAGGTGCCACATGACCCTCAGGATTGGCGTAAATTTTGTTAAGGGTCCAACCAACCTCGACTGGGGTTGACCCAACAACCTCTAGCATAAAAACATAATGTCTTACTACCACACTACACCATTGGTTCTTGTTATATGATATGTGTCGTTTATATTTAATGTGGAGTTGTTGGCGTATTTATGGAGTGGCCGGGATGGCGGGCTCGCCCGACCAACCCTGGACCCGAGTTATATTATGTTGCACAGAACCGAGGTGAAGAAGATGTGGTGGGCAGTTAGCCCAGCTCCCAGTTCCAACGTATAACCTGTAACCACTGACAAATGCATTGGAGGGCTAGTGCATGGTGCCCAGCCCAACGATCACATTAATTAACACAAAACCAGGAGTAGAAGGGTTGGTGGGAACGTGGCCTCTGGCCCGCGCCCCTGGTCATTTGGATTTCTGATCCAGGTGGATATCGGGGGCCACCCACCTATTCCATTTGGACCAGCACCATCAATTCTTGTAGCTTTTCACATTAAGCACAACTTACTATTTTTAGCAGGTTTTCGGGTCCTCCACTCCCGGAGCCGTTCTGGGGCCTTAATGATCTAGGTGGATATTGGCGGCCACCCACCTATTCCATTTGAACCCCCACCATCAGTTCTTTCAGTTTTTAAGTTGCAACACAACTCACTATTTTTAGCATTTTTTCGAGTCCTGAACTTCCGGAGCTGTTTTGAGGCCCTAAACGACATTTTTTGGGCATATGATTCTGTTCTAGAGTTGATATTAGTGGGAACCAATTGTATTCCTCAGATAGATCTTTCTAATGATGTATAATACGTGTCAAACAGAGATCGTATGCCGAAGTTACGTCCCCGGGAAGTTGAAACACCAATTTACCCAAACGAGGCCCATAGTTTTGGCGCTTCATCTCCTAGAGTTAGGTTTTCAGACATTTAGAGTTCTCCATTGTTTCTCTTAGGTTTTTGGACGTTTAGAGTTCTCCATTATTTCTCAATAATAAATAGGCCCTCGAGCCTCATTGTAACACAGTTCATGGGTCTGTAGCCGCCACATCTGTTCTAAGAGATTCACTACCAACACCCTAGCTAGTTTATTTCCATTCTGTCTGTAAGCATATTTCTGTTATTTGGTATTAATGAAATGAAGCATTATTTCCGCTGCATCTCTATGTTTATAGTTATTTATGTATTCTGTTGCGTTCCTGCATAAATCCAGATCAGTGGTATCAGAGGGGCTACTCTTTCTTTGTTTTTCTTTTCATGTCCCCAACGCGGTAAGGGTATAAGGAGTTAGGGCTTGATCTAGGTGAACCCTGCAATATCAGCCTCGCAAGCCCCGACAACCTCCCATGGCAGAAGAAAAGAAAGACGAGGGAGTAGGAGATCCTATGAAAATATTGCTCAAGGAGGCCCTCGAGAAACAAAGGAATGCGATGTTGGATAACTTTGCTCAGATCCTTCAACGACTGCCAACCTACGGCGCATCTGCCTCCAACAGCCACTTTGGAAGCACCACTCCCTTCAAGGTATAGGGTAAACTTTGACATTCCTGTATTTGAAGGCCAAATAGATGCAGACATCGTAGATAGATGGCTAAATTTGCTGGAAGGGTATTTCTTGGTCCATGATTTCTTTGACCGAGAAAAGATTATTTTTGCACTCCTCAAAGCCGCCCCCCATGTCAAAGACTGGTGGGAAACCTACTGTGAGAAAGAGGACGAAGGGGAACCCTCTCTATTCTCAGCCACACCCACTTGGAATTCATTCCGAGATGGCATCAAGGAACAATATTACCCCATGGGGAACTATGAGGACAAATACATCCAATCGACCATGCTGCAGTAACAAAGGGATCAAGATGTGCACGAACTAACGAATCTGTTCCATACCCTGTGCACAAAGTTGGGTATTAAATATTGAGAGAGACATTTGGTGCTCAAGTACCGTGGCTGTCTGCACAAACACATTCAGGAGGAAATGGAGTTCTTCGACATTACATCTCTTGGCACGGCGTATCGCTATGCCGCCAAGATTGAGCAGAAATTTAAGCAGAAGAAGCGAGACTTTGGATTTGTGAATTCAAAAGGTGCCCCCCAACCGAAGAACAAGGGGCAAGGCCAAAGCAGTGCGACTCAGAACAACACCACAAATCCAAAGAAGGACACAGGGAAGTGGTGTGAATTTCATAATAGCCCCACTCACAGCACAAACGAGTGTCGGGCCAAATAGTCATTGGTGGCCGAACTAAAGGCACCCAAATCAGATGCATTTTCTGATCCTGAGTCAGAACCAGACAAAGGAAATGACAAAGGGAAGTAGATCATTGATGCAGATCCCAGTGCCATTGTTGCCACCACCAAGATCCAGAGGGAGGATCCAGAGGAGGGGAAGCGCCTCTTCCATTTGCAGATGTGGGTGAAGGGTGCAATTTCTTGTCGATAGCAGAAGCCAAAAGAACCTCATTTCAGCCGAGGTCATGAAGCGGCTCGGCCTACCGACCATAACCCAGTCACAACCGTATACCATTGGGTGGCTCCACCCAAGGAGAGATCTCCGCATCCGCCAGCAGTGCCGCCTTCCGTACAATATCAAGCCATTCACGGATGAGGTATTGTGTGATGTTGCTCCTCTTGATGTAGCTGATGTATTATTGGGCCAACCATACTTGTGGAGGCGACATGCTGTGTATGAGTCTAGGCCTCGTGCTGTTGTTATTACTTTGGGAAATAACTTGTACAGGATACCGGAGGTAGTACCGCCTCCTGTCATCTCTTTGAATACTGAAAAACAACATAGTAAGATTGTTTCCCAAACCAGGAAATTTATTTTCCTTACAACTTGCTCACAAGGAAAGAAGAATATTGTGGCCACAACCTCGAAACAGGGCTTCCCTGCACGGATGCAGTAGACGGACAAAGTCATGGAGGAATACGCGAAAATTTTCTCCTCAACCACAAAGGTTCCTCTACATTGTCAAGACAAGCACTCCATTAATCTGACCCCCGACGCACCACTGCTTGATGTTTCCATACTTCATGTGACTACATAGACAAAATCCACACATGTATTGTTTGAGGCTGATAAAGAAACCAAATTTATTAATTGCATCCAACATGTCTACCCGCAGGTCCATGACATCTTCGACAACAGAACGTGCCTCATCTCATGGAGGATCTCAACGCAATGGAGACCATTGCTTCTTAATGAGGGAGGAATGATCCAGGTGGATATCGGGGGCCACCCACCTATTCCATTTGGACTAGCACCATCAATTCTTGCAACTTTTCACATTTAGCACAACTTACTATTTTTAGCAGGTTTTCGGGTCCTCCACTCCCAGAGCCGTTTTGGGGCCTTAATGATATAGGTGGATATTGGTGGCCACCCACCTATTCCATTTGAACCCTCAACATCAGTTCTTTCAGTTTTTAAGTTGTAGCACAACTCACTATTTTTAGCAGTTTTTTCGGGTCCTGAACTTCCAGAGCCGTTTTGAGGCCCTAAATGACGTTTTTTGGGCATCGTTCCTGCAATTAATATGTTTTTGTTGTGGAATTGATATTTGTGGCAACAATTGTAGTCCTCGAATAAATATTTCTAACGATGTATCATACGCGTCAAACGGAGATCGTATGTCGAAGTTACGTCCCCGAGAAGTTGAAACACCAATTTACCCAAACGGGGCCCATAGTTTTGGCGCTTCATCTCCTAGAGTTAGGTTTTTGGATGTTTAAGGTTCTCCATTGTTTCTCAATAATAAATAGGCCCTCGAGCCTCATTGTAATACAATTCAGAGGTCTGTAGCCGCCACATCTCTTCTCAGAGATTCGCTACCAGCACCCTAGCTAGTTTATTTCCATTATGTTTGTAAGCATATTTCTATTATTTGGTATTAATGAAATGAAGCATTATTTCCGCTGCATCTCTATGTTTATGGTTATTTTTGTATTATGTTCCGTTCCTGCATAAATCCGGATCAATTTCGACGTGACTGTGAAAAGGGGTGGAGGTTAGGGCACAGGTGCCCAACTAAGTATTCGACAAAATGCACAATTTTCAGCGGAATCTTCATCGATTCCATACCAAATTGTCGCCTGGCGGATACACAAAATTAGTAAAAACATTGCTAATTTTTCCAGTTTGGTGAATTTGCAGGACAAATAATAGAGAAATGGAAAAGGAGGCCTAACTTGGCCATTTTTCAGCCTTTTTGAGCCTAATAAGAGCCTACACAGGGGTTTGGGGTGTTTTGGACACAATGACAACATTATTTTTGTGATTTGAGCATTGTATGATGATGTAATTTATATTTTGAGCATATAATATAAAGGGTCAACATTGGAAGCTAGACCCAGAGACATAGCCCAGGAGGGGTGAACTCCGTCATCAAATTTTTATTTTGTGATATTGCATGCTCCCTATTTTTCTCTAGTTATATTTGAAAAACTTAACTAAAATTTATGAGTTTATGTGTTTTTTCAATTTAGATCCATTACCCACAAGACATAGACTAGCTTTCAAGCTTTTTCAAGAAACCTTCAATTTTTAATTTCAGATTAGTTTGGTATCAAAGCTTGGTTGTTTTGAAGGTTTGACAATATTTGCAAATGTTTTTGAATTATTACAAGGTCTAAGTTGAAAAGAGGAGAAGGAGTGCTTGAAGAACGAAACCCTCAAATTGGTTCAAGGATGTCACAAACTCAAAAAACTCCACCAGTCATGGCACATGAAGAAGGACAAGAGCTGATGTTTAAGGATGAGAGAGCTTTCAGAAATACTTTCTATGATATGTTTGAGATGGTGAAAGTGTTTTACAATGAGAGGACAAGAAGGTTGAAAGGAGAGAATTCAATTCAACAAAAACATAATGGTGGTGAAGAGAGTAAGCCTTCACCTCCACCTCCTCCTTCTCCTCCGTCCTCACCTCCTTCTTTACCTCCTTCAACATCTAGACATACTCCTCCTATATCTCCAAAAGGACATGCTAAGTCTCCTTTTCTTAAGCTTTATGTCAAATTTGAATTTCCTATGTACAATGGGACAGTAAATGCTAAAAAGGTTTGTCAAATTGAAGTCTATTGTAGGATTTAAAAGATTAAGGATAATGTTACAAAGATCCAACTTGTGTCTCGTCGTTTGGAAAGTGTAGCTCTCATCATTGTGGGAGGCTAGAACTCAAGAAGACTTGAAGAAAAGTGGTAAAATGACATCTTCTTGGAATGATTTTATCGTTGCATTAAGAAGACAATTTTATCCATTAGCTTATATGCAAAAAGAATATGGATTAGAAATTTTTTAGACAAGCTAAAGGTCAGAGTGTTCAAAGTTACACACAAGAATTTAGAATAAGAACTTTAATCTTGGGCGTTGATTTGTATCCACAAGACACTCTCCTTAAATACATAGGTGGATTACATAGTTATTTGAGACATACTATACTAATGTTTAATCTCACAAATCTAGATGAAGTATGTGTTCAAGCAACTCATTTATAATCAAGACGCAAAAATGTTCCTCAAGAGACTAGAAAGAAACCATCCAAATTTGGAAACAAAGGAAAGGGAATGTTTAAAGGAATAGGAAAAAAAGAATGTTACAATCAATAAAGAGGGAGAGAAACTTACTTGTAAACATTGTTGAAAAGAAGGCTTTAATGAAGACCATTACTGGAAATTACATCCAGAAATGAGACCAAATAATTTCAATAACAAGGGGAAACAAAACATTGTTGCTACAACTCGACAAGATCTAGGATCTGGTTCAGGTGATGAAACCAAAATCATAGCCATGGGAATTAAAGGTAAAAATTCTAATGCAAGTACGAGTTCTTATAGTAAGCATATTGAGTCTCAAAATGATAAAGAAAAAATTGAGATTTTCTGATAGTGGATCCCGAGTGAATCTTATTTATGAAGCAATTGTCAAGAAACTAAATCTAGAAACTACACCTCATACTATACCTTAAATTTTGGGTTGAGTATGTGATGATGCCAAATTTCAAGTGACAAGAAAATGTAAACTAAAATTCTCCATCACTACAAATTTTATGGATGAGGTAGAACTTGATGTTATACCACTTGACATATGTGGAATTGTTTTAGGGAGTCCATACTTGTATGACTGAAAATCCATTGTATCGTCATGAGAACAACTATCATCTTTTTAAAGATGGAGTCGAGTATATTGTTAGAGCACATCACAAGAAGATGAATTTATCTCCTATTAGTGTTGGTCACGTGCAAAGGCATATAAATGCTAGTAAGATTTTTGTGTTGTTGATGATTAAAGCTAAATAAACTGTTGAATCTGAAGCTTTCACAAGATTTGATTCTAAACTCAAGCATGAATTGGTTGAAGTTGTTAATACTTATGACAAGATGTTTCAGGAACCTCAAGGGTTGCTTCTTGAAATATGAATCCAACATGAGATTCATTTGCAGCAAGATGCACCACTTCTAAACATTGGAATGTACATTTTGGATAATGCAGAAATCAAGAAGCAAATTCAAGATTTGCTTGACAAAGGGGTCATCAAGCCTAGCACATCTCCTTGTGGATCTCCTATTGTCTTGATTCCAAAGAAATATGGTACATGGCACATGCATGTGGATTTAGAGCTTTGAACAAAATAACGGTAAAGAATTGTTATCCTCTTCCTCACATTGATGATTTTCTAGATCAATTAAAGGATGTTGCTTGTTTCACTAAGTTAGATTTGAGAATCAGTTATCATCATATAAGGATTGTTTAAGATGATATTTTGTAAATTTCTTTCAAGACAAAACAAGGTTTCTTTGAATGGTTAGTTACGTCATTTGGGATTTGCAATGCACCTGCAACATTCATGAGAGTTATGAATGATGCGTTGAGACCATTCCTTGATGATTTTTTCATGGTCTACTTCGATGATATTCTGATTTTTAGCAAGAATTATGAAGAGCATGTCAAGCATGTGAAACAAGTTTTAGATGTCTTGAAAAAAGAGAACTTGTATTTGAATTTGTCTAAGTGTCAATTTGGGAAAATATCTTTGGTTTATTTGGGTCATATTGTAGGAGGGGGTGAATTGAAGATTGATCCCTCAAAAGTTGAAGCCAATGTGAATTGGCCTAAACCCAACAATGTAACAGAATTTAGGAGGTTTTTCGGAGCAACCCAATATTGGAGAAAATTTATTGCTAACTTCTCACTCATTGCAACACCATTACATGCTTTGAAAAATGTGAAAAAAGTCTTTCAGTGGGGAGGCAAGCAATAGAAAGCCTTCAATACATTAAAATATAAAATCAATATGGCATGGGTTCTAACACTTCCAGATCTTAAGCAACCATTTGAGATTCAAACCAATGCAAGCCATTATGCCATGGGAGCAGTTTTGATGCAACATGGTAAACCTATTTGTTATCATTTTCAATCCTTTACCAATTCAATAATTAACTATCCACCTTATGATATTGATTTGTATGCTTTGGTACAAAGCGTGAATAAATGACAACATTATTTGATGGGTAAAGAAACGATTATTCAAACTGACCACCAACATTTGAAATATTTACAATCACAAACCAAGATACAACAAGTTCCACATTTTAGGTGGATGGGATTCCTACAACAATTTCATTTAGTAATCAAGTACAAGAAAGGTATATACAACAAAGTTGCTGATATGCTGTCCAGGACTATTGCTAATTCATCTGTCATTCTTAAGCATAACTCAATCATGTATGAAATTTATATTGAATAATATGCTCAAGATGATGATTTTAAAGATGTTTATGCAACTTTGAGTCAAGGCAATCATGTTGAATAGTTCGATTATCATGTTCATAACAAGTTGTTGTATCATCTTGGCAAGTTATGTGTTCCATGGGGTGAAAGAGTCAATGTCATAGGGAAGCACACACTTCTCTTATTGCTGGTCATTTTGGTGTAGGCAAAACAATTGCACAAATTCAGAGGTATTGTTATTGGCCTCAAATGAATGAAATTGTTTCAAGATATGTAAAGGGATGTTTAGTGTGTGCTACTAGCAAGCCTAACAATAGGAAATTAGGTTTGTACACTCCACTTTCTATTGCTTCTCTTCCTTGGGAATTTTTTTTATGGATTTTGTAGGAGGACTACCAATGTCTAAAAAAGGTCATGATTGTCTATATTTTGTTGTGGATCGTTTCAGAAAAATGTGTGTTGTTGCCATGTAATAAACATGTTACAAATGAACAAACAACAAATATGTTCTTCCAAAATGTATGGGTTCACTTTGGGTTACCCACTTATATTATTTTTTATTGAGATTCTCGAGTTGTCAGGAAATTTTGGTCAAGTTTATAGGAACACATGGACACCAAGTTGAAGAAGAGCACCGCATTTCATCCATAAACCAAGGACCAAACATAAGTGGTAAACAAAAAAATAGTGCATCTCCTTCATGGATATCGTGGTAAGCATATTAAACTTTGGGATGTGCATTTGCATTACTTCCAACATGCCTACAATCATGCCAAGAATTCATCTACTCAAGTATCTCCATTTGAAGATTTTTTGGGTTATTTGCCAAAGTCTCCTTTGGAATTCATCTTTGGAAAATATATTGTAGTAGATGGACATAATGATGTGGACAAAGGCAATAGTTTCATTGAATAAATTAAGCAAGTGCATCAAAGAGTACAAGAGCAGCTTGAGACAAGAAAAGTAAGATACAAATAAAAGCATGAAAAGAATCGAGTTGATGATGATTTCCAAGTGGGAGATCAAGCTTGGTTGTATATCAACGAGGAAAGACTTCAAGGTGAAGGTAAAATTCTCAAACCAATCACATATGGTCCTTTCAAAATTTTGGAGAAATTTGGTAACAATGCTTTCCAATTAGATTTTCCACCTTACATGCAAATCTATTCTATTGTGAATGTGGAAAACTTGAGATTGTATGAACCTCCAATGATTGATGATCATGAAGAGAATGTTCATATTCCATCTATTGAAGATTTTTTTCCTAAATATTTAGATGAGTTGCAAGAAGACTCAATTCTTAATAGGAGGATCAAGACTTCACGTAGAGGTAATGTGGAGTATCTTTGAGTGGGGCTCAAAGGTACCAATCCAATTAAAATTAAGGTGGATTTGGATTAGGAAAGTGAGGGAGTTGTACCCTCACTTGTTTAGTAAAAAAAAACTTTTGGTGGTCCAAAAGCTTCGAGTGGGGAGGAATGGTCCAAGGGATCAAATTTTTTCTCAAAAACAAAAGTGCCCAAAATCGCTCAAACTAGCTCCAAATCGCAAATATTGTCGTTCTAATTCCAACGACGCTTGAATCACCTCAATATGACATCATATGTGAAAGTTATCAAATTCAGAAGTTTTTGGTAAACAACTAAAGTGTCAAATTGCAAGGCTGAATGGGTTGTTGACAGGGCAGGACTCACAGTGACATGGCACTGACATTAGCGACACGATTAGGAAGGTACGGTGGTCAAACGGGCCAATCTTGTGCTGACACGTGGTAGGTTGTACAGGTTGAATTGGAGGATTGTTATTGGTTGGTGAATTTTGCTTCGTCATATTATGATGTGCCACGTGGCCTAATGGGAGGGCGCCACATGGCCCTCGGGACTGGTACAAAATTTGTTAAGGGTTTGACGAAACTCGGTGAGGGTCAATCCCACGACCTCTGGCAGAACAACATAATGTCTTACCACCATACCACACCATTGGTTCTTGTTGTATAATATGTGAGAGTTATATTTAGTGTGGAGTTGTCAACGCATTTGGGGGGTGGTCGGCTGGCGGGTTCAGCCGACCTGCCCTGGCCCCGAATCATATTACATTGCACACAATCGTCGCGAATCAAAGGGGGTGGACGATTAGTCCAGCCCCCGGTTCCGACGTATAACCCATAACCACCGATGAATTCATTAGAGGGTTGGTGCGTGGTGCCCAACCCAACGATCACATTAATTAACACACTACTAGGAGTGGAAGGGCCGATGGGCATGTGGCCTCTAGCATCTGCCCCTAATCATTTGGATTTCCATGTGACCGTGGAAAGGGGAAAAAGTTAGGGCACGAGTGCCCAACTAAGTATTCAACAAAATGCACAAATTTTGGCAAAATCTCCGCCGACGCCTTGCCAAATTGTCGCTTGGCGGATATGCCAAAGGAGGAAAAACGTTACCAATTTTTTCCAGTTTGTTTGCAAGACAAATAGCAAAGAAATGGAGGAGGCCAAACTTGGCCATTTTTTAGCCTTTTTTATCCAAGAGGAGCCTACACAGGGGTTTTTAGGTGTTTTAGACACAATGACAACATTATTTTTGTGATTTGAGCATTGTATGATGATGTAATTTACATTTTTAGCGTATAATATAAAGTGCCAACATTGGAAGCTACCTGGAGACGTAGCCCAAGAAGGGTGAACTCCATCATCAAATTGTTGTTTTGTGATGCTACATGTTGTCTATTTTTCTCTGGTTATGTCTGAAAAACTTAACTAAAATTTCTAAGTTTATGTGCTTTTGCAATTTCGATCCATTAGCCACAAGACATAAACTAGCTTGCAAACTTTTTCAAGAAACCTTCAATTTTTAATTTCAGATAAACTAGTGCAATAATCAAATTCGATTATGCACTAGTTGTTGGTCATGTTGGAGAATAATTCTCCAATACATAAATGTAATAGGATATTATTTAGGGATTCTATTTTACAACATAGACAATTCATGTATAAGTTCTCCAATGCATAATTAACTAATTTATTATATTTCATAATCCCGACACATAATTAATTAATTAATTATATTCCAAAATACATATCCATTAATATTGCGATTCTCGACTATTGTGCTTGTGTGCATTGTCAGATTTGGAATACTAAGTGACAATTTCTAGATATATTTTAATTAATGTTGCTTCATTGAGTGTTCGTCGATTTGTATTTATTAAACCATTTGATAAGGTTGATGAAAAATGTGTTCTTTTCCATATTGTTCTATAATTATTTAATATGGTAAGTTTATTTATATTTTTATATTATTAAAATGATTTTAATAAAATAACCACCCCCATAAACTAAATTTCACATCATACTTACTTGTATTATATAAAATGGAGTATGTTTACATGGATTGGACAAGAGCCATCATTAACAAGCTTTTAAGCATGTATGCCAAGTATGGAAACTTTGTAGATGCCCACAGAGTTTTGGATTTGATGTCTCATGGTCCGTGATGGTTGCTTCTTATGGTAGAAATGGGTGCTGTGAGGAGGCATTAGCCTTGTTTTGCCAAATGTAGGTAACAGGGTTTCAATTATTGTTGCCATTGCGTATCATTTATTACTGCAAGTCAAACGTACATTACTTGCACATCCAGATTCGAGAATGTTGACTTTGTGGATAAGTAAAGATCCAATAAGAAATTAATTAAAATGATTTATTTTAACACCATTAAAATGTCAGAAGTGGGTACATTTTAGCAATGAATGAGGACGGAAATATGTGAACATCTCATTAATACTCTTGCCTCACATTTATATGTTTATGAACTTCTGTCTTTATGTTAAACTTAGAATTTGATGATGATTTTATTTTATACGCTTTTTGTGCTTACAACTGTTAAACGTCGAAGTTTGTGGACAGTTTCCATAATTAATGATGACAAACATCAGCTATGTCATTCAATTATTTCGCAAATGTTTTACAATGATATTCTTAATCTTGTACCTTGCTATCAGCCCATGAGTGATGCAAGATATCGCAATAATAATGACAATATCGCAAAAATAAGGAGCATAGGTATGAAGAATCAACTACACATCATGTTGCAATCTAGGGAAACTGCACGTTACGATGCATTGCTCAATACATCTCCAAATTCACTACCAATAGGAGTAGAGATAAATGACAATAATGTTTTCTGCAGAAAATAGGAAAATCGTTTATAAAGTTGCACTTTGTTAAATTGAAAAATATTTCATATATTTGACTAAGCTAATAGGTGGCCAACCCAATACTGTGTAACGCCCTCCTCCCACATCTACCCAAATAACCGATCAATCAGGTTAAACATGTGACAAATATTTACTATGATCAGATTCAACTTCCTAGGTGACCTCAAGGAAGTAGAACCAACAAAAACCTATCAAATAGACCTTCCATATCAACAACAGAACTCCCAGGAGCCATCCCAACCACTCGGGCATCCAACCCCTAGGATCCACTGAGGTTTTAGGCCTTCAGAACCCCGAATTCTCTCACAATATAGGCATGGGTGCATCTGGGAGGCTCTATATGCTCCCACAACATATGCATGCATGCGCCCAACGAATTTTTTCCACAGACTTGTGCGATCATACCCGAGATTCGAGCCACTTTTTCAGGCCCAGAGCCCAAGTCACTACCCAAAAGTTAATGACTAGTTCAGAAGTGAAATATAATAGCGAAACAATGGTGCAAAAGTAAACATTGGAACAAGGACTTGACTAGACCCCTACTAGCCATGCCAGGAATTTCGTCAAACATGTCACAAGCATGTAATCTATAGGTTTAAATAACAGATCTGAGCATAGGGGTTTCATACTTATTTGAGAATCATTAAGAAGCATTGTTGTTACATCACATTAACTGCATTATAATACATTTAGGGATGGATACTTTTTTCATTCAATTACTGATGAAAACATGACGAGATCCATACTTCATCCCCATCATAAAACTCAGTCATAACCAACATATAAGCAACATAAATGACAAGCACATAACAACGATATAAGCCATATAATAACAAGCATATTTACCCATTAATACAAGGGGAAAAGAACTCTTATTTCCATAAGAAAAATGCAACCAAGTCTAGGACTTCCACGTTCCACTCGACCATAGACATGGCTAAGACAAATATCTCTTCAACTAGTCACCCTCGTGCCATATTCCAAGCATGAATGTGGGATCTCATAAACCAAATCCATCAAAACCAAACCAGGGCTTCCAGAGGAAAAACCACCTCAACCCTCAATCAATGATTCCACCTCGCAGTCGGACATCATAAACATCACTAGGTTGGTCTCTACCCAAGTTTTCCAGGGCTCTAGAGCGTTTGTTCCAACCAAGACTCCAAGACTAGTAACTCAACCCCAATTATTTCTAGGCTCTAGAGTGTTTTTCCAACTAAGGCTCTAGGACTAGTAACTCAAACCACCTAGGGCTCTAAAGCGTTTGTCAAACCAAGGCTCCAGGACTAGTACCTCAACCCACAATTTCCTGTCGGGCTCCAGAGCGTTTGTGCAAACAAGGCTCCATGAAATAGTAACTCAACCCACAGTTAAAGGAACATGAGAACCAACCATAAAACAAGCAATGAAATGAACCCACAACACCATGTCTATCCAGGAAATGGAAAGGTTAGGAAAATCCACTGTCAATCAAGGCAATCCTCCATGCTAATGAATGATCATAACCAAGAAACCACATGCATGTGCCATGCATGCCAAAACTAGCAAGGAAACCATACATGCAACTCGATACCTGCAAAGCAATCCAGTTGTAGTCGTTGGTCTCGATGTCCTCTTGCGCTTTCGTGACATTCCTTTGCATTCTTACTCCAAATCCAAAGTATGCCACACTCCTCCAAGAGTTCTCCAAGAAAACTTCAAGTATTTGAGAGAGAGAGAGAGAGAGAGAGAGAGTAGAATGAGATCCATACGTGTGAGCAAAAGCTTGCCAACTGATACTCAAAAGCCTTTTTATCAATGAGGCCTCTATTTTCTTCAATTTCCATTATTTTCCTTCATTTTCATACTCACATGCAACTTGTGACCTTTCACCTCCCTTTTCTCCTATTTTCCTTTATTTTCATAAATAAAATGACAATTAATGCCCCATGCTTTTCCAAAGCCTTTTCCATTTCCTTTGCCAATTTCCTTTAGCCATAATAATAAAAATGAACAGCTTCTAGGATGTTTTTCCCACCATTCAGCTTAGAATACATGTCCAATGACTTTAGTCTTATATAATTTTTTACATGAATTTTTAATTAGGGATGTTATAGAACACTCCCCCTTGGGGGAACACCATCCTTGGTGTTCAATGAAACCTACAAACCAATAAAATAATAAAAATAAAACATACTGCCTATGGAGGTTTATAACACAACCCATTGTAGTATTTGCAATGATCACTATTGAAACATGGCAATTATACCGTGTATTGGATCTTTATAACACATCTCATTATAGTATTTACAATAATGACCACATTTTCTCAACCAAAAAATCGAAGGATACAATTCCCGCATTAGTAACAAAGGAATCTAGAGGCTCACACCTACACCCTCAAAGTAATACCAGGATTCATCTCCTTCCCAGGAAGTTGAGAATCAACTACCAAATTCAGAGTTTGAATCCAATGTCCAACATTGCAATCATGCGCTATTGTACCCTCAGTGAACAGTTACCGACTCATTGTTTCAGGGCACACTCCCAATGTGCATCTAATTCCATCTGGCAATGGTAATGACCAAAACAAATCCATCCTTGACCTTACCTTCTTTGCTACACAGTCCCTCAAGAAATCCGATCACCCCCTTCCGTGCAGTCACACACCTTCCAAGTTCCATTGGCATTCCCATCTCGAGCAGTCCATCCCTTGGCAAGGCTTCCTCGCATCGGAAGATACAAAGGCAAGGCATATCCCTGCCTCAAAACCATAACATCGGTCATAACGTGCTCATGGAAATTAATGGACACTATTGGGTATGAGTGTCCCACAATGGCCCTCCTCCTGAAGTTATTTACCAACATACTATTGCATGTTCCAATTCCTTTTGCTGACGCTGCTAGTTCTTGCAGTTGGTTTCAACCATCCCAAACTGGGCATCACATGCTTTCCTTTACCAAGCACATGATTCAAAATAAATTGAAATAACTTCAAATAATACCTCATTGGTAGCTCATCAATAAGGTACAATATCACTTATGTTTACTTCCTGTTGCACAAGTTAAACTAGTTGTTTGATAAAATCATCATGTATAAACATATAACATCTGGTTAGCTCAAAACACAACCATCACAGGTCAAAATCATGAATCACATGTAATCATCATAAACCACATGTAACCACCATAAGTCAGAATCGTAGATCACACGTATAATAGAACTGAAATAAAATATCGATACTTATCCTTCATCGCTCCTTACTTATGCCTTTTTTCTTTTTGTACACACACCAGATCAACTGCCACACCCTGCAAGCACCCAATTTTTTTGCTTCTCTTCAATCATGTACACCTACACACAATGTACATTACAACACGTACACCCACATACGACATACAACATACAACACCATACAATACATGCACCCACACTGGCATACGACACATACACCTACACCCGGTGTATAATACCACAATACATATGCCTACACCGACATACAACACATACACCTACACCCCATATACAATACAACACAACACATACACCTACACCCAATGTACAACACAACACAATACATATACATATACAGAGTGCAACACAACAAATACACATGTCACGATACCACGACTACACCATGCACATACATAGTACCGCATGCCCGCAACACAAAATGTATGACATTCACACAATACCACATGTATACCAGTACCATATGCACAACATGTACACAGTACCACCGGTACACAACACTACCTACACAACGTGTGCACATCATCACATGTGCCTGACACCAATAGCACAACGTATACACAATGCCAAATGTACACCACACCACCTGTACAATGTGTACACAATACCACATGTACACGACACCACATGCACGACATGTACATGACACCTCACGTATAACGCCACATGCGCAACATCTACACCACTTGCACACACCACCATATGTACGTAACACCACATGCACACAACACCATATGTACATAGCACTGCATATACAACATGTACATAACACCATACATACATAACATAGCATACCCAACATGCGCACAACACCGCATATCCAATATGCACACAATACAATATGTACACAACACGACATATACAACATGTACATAAAACCATCTATACCTAGCACTGCATATGCAATATACACACAACACCATATATACAACAAACATACAACATCATATGTAAAAAATACTACATGTGTTACATGTACACATCACCATAGGTACAATCACTGAATGTACAACATGCACAAAATATACCCAAAAATAGTACTGCACATCCATAGACCACACATTTTCCCTACAAGCAACCTTGCTACTAGTGTCTTTCAATGACCCATGCTTATCCTAACATGCCGCAGATCACACTGCTTTCACTTTGCTAATGTACCCCTCAGCATTACCTATCCATAACATAAACATAAGCATAGTACAAGCATATAATATCAATTCATGTCCACATGATACTGACCTCGTAGACCTGTCAAGGTTACTCTTCCCACTTGATTCCTCATAAGACCAATAACCTTTTAAGTTTTCATGCCATTCACCTGCATAAGAAATCATTCCTCAACAAGGATGATCCTTGAAAACCATGTCATACAATGACATAGATACATGCATACATACATATATATAATCATTATCATAAAACAAGCATAATCATGTCAGACAACGACACACATACACACATATATACATATAAACATTAGCATTAAACAATGAAGATCCATGACGTCCCTGTTAGACACGAAAAAAATACATACATACATGTATACATATATAAACATCAACATAATTATGATCGCAACACAATTTCTAGATATCATAAGGTCTGGGTTAAGAGAATTTCCCTTATTCGTGCACAACATGCACAACATTGAGAACAACAATTCCCAACATAGCCAAGGCATTTAACACCTCAGATCCATTCACTTTACCTTTTGTGTTACCTTTCTCGCGATTTTTCTGCCACCGTCCATGTACCTCAATGGACCCAACCAATCCAACTGGTTGTCATATTCTTACGTTCAGTTGTCATTATACATGCACCGAGCTTCATGCAAGTCTTTCATTACCTGTTAGGTTTCATTTAGCTCTCCCCGAAATCCATCAAATTTCCTCTTTCCCAACCAATCCCCAAGACTCTCAAAACATAAAATGCAAGAATAAGAACAAACAAGAAGAAGACCATGAGAAACCATAAGCAATATGATACCACAACAAAGTGGCAAGGCCTTGCACCAGACATAAACAAAATTTCAAATCAAGCGCAAACAAATCATGAAAGAACAAAAGCACAAGACTAACAACAAACACCATGGGTCAATCCCCATGGTTCCCAATACTTCCAAAGGAAATCTCAGTCCGAGCCTTCTTCAAAGATTTCATGGTAGTCTCTTTTTCCATGCAATCCCCTGTACCATACTTCCATAAACAGATAATTGTCAGTGTATAACATAAACATACAATATACCGGTTACCTTACTTTGTTATGCCAGGAACATTGCCTTTTATCTGAACACATTCATATACCATCTCTCAAGGGACTCCAATCCCTTGATGAATCCAACAATAACTAGAAACTAATTGTTATACTTGTAAAGTACATGTTCATAAATATAGCACATATCCACATAATGCCAAAAAGGATTATGCTTAAAGAGAATTCTTGTATGTAAAGCGCTCATTCGTTTGGAATTATGGTTTCCAAACATAGCCAAAGGAATTATTACCCAATTCCTTTCTTTTACCCCTTACCTTGCTGCGATTAAGTCTTATCATATGATATCACATCACCCAACCGTTAGCTATATAAACAAATTAACGATTACCTTGTCATGCTAATAGCAAGCATGTTTCCCTGCACTACTCACACATGTCAACCACCTGTTCCAAAGATCAAGACAACATATCTACTGATTTGAAATCAACCTTTACCAAGACTAACAATCATGTCATAATCCATAATAAACACATATTCATTAGACATAATGTTACAATTGTCACCTAATTACACTCAAATTACATATAAGCTATCTCAACACATATGTATGAGGAGTAAAACCGTCTTAAAACAAGATCATTTCTTTATGCAATCTTATATATACAAAATCATATCATGCAACTAATCAAACATTCAAAAGGATTGTAAACATACCATGTTAGATAAATTAACTAGACAATGCAATAAACATGAAACACACAAACACTAAATAGACAACATAATTAAACTATCAAACAGCAAGCATACAACATAAGAAAACTCATACCTTAATGTATATCAGGGGAGGTTATTTGATTTGCCAAATTAATCTAGATTAGCACAATATAACTTCACGACACATCAACTCAACATAAATAAGGTCATGATATCCATAACAATAACTAGCTAACATGTTCAAATCATAAAATCATAAACAATTGTCAAACAATCACATATACATAGTCAGTCTAGATTAGTACAACACACTATCATAATTAGGTTGACTCATACCTAAATGTCATAAGCCTACCCATATTCATAGGCCAATCCAAATTAGCATGATACATATAACATCAAGATATTAATTAAATAACCATAATCATCATGTTAACTAACATATAACAACAACAAGTTAATCATATAACATGCTCATCAACAACATATAACGTAATCATGAAGCTAACTAACATAAAACAACAACAATAATGCATATAAAAATACATTAATATCATTCATGACTATTCGACATATGTGCATATGACCACATTGATTCACTAGTATCTACCCTGCATGTAACCACAACAACAATAGACTGACAAGCATGTACATAACCCTAATGATTATAACAACCCATTAATTAACATACCTACATGCCAAACATACAATACATGTATGACAATCTGCTCTTACCCCAAAGTCTAGTGTCGCAACCTTGCCTTGATGATCTGCATCTCCTACTCTTTCTCAACCAACACATTAGCATCATAACATACCAATAACATCATGTTGACATAAAATACCTACAATGAACTCATGGACAACAACCTTAACCGTGATAATGCATGCCTAACAACATATACATGCTCACATGCATAACAAATTCATAACCGAAATGCATTCACGACGATCACATCCAACAACAACACCATCAAATTATACATGGAAACACAACTGCAATAATGACCACAACCATGCATACACAAAAAGAACATAGTCCACCAACATACATAATACATATGCAATTGACATGTATGCATGACAAAAAAATATAAATGCATAACCAATCATATACTCATGGCGACACAATTCACAATAACAACCTCCTCTTTCACATGGCGACATCACTACAACCATGACTGACACCATGCATATGCAAAAATCATATATACCACTAGGATGATTAACACACATGCAACCGACATGAATGCATGACCAACATACACCACCCATCTAGTCCAAGGGGTGAACCATGCTCTGATAGCACTCTATAGTATCAGATATCACACAAGGGGAAAAAAAACATACACCACCCAAGGAGAACATAACCATGCTCTGATAGCACTCTATAGTATCAGATATCACACAAGGGGAAAAAAAACATACACCACCAAAGGATAACATAACCATGCTCTGATACCACTCTGTAACATCCTCCTCTCACATCTACCCAAATAACTGAACAACCGGGGTAAACATGTGACGAAGAGTTATTATGATCTGATTCAACCTCCTAGGTGACCTTAAGGAAGTGGAACTGACAAAAACATATCAATCCGACCTTCTACATCAGTAACAAAACTCCCAGGAGTCATCCTAACCACTCAAGCATCCAATCCTTGGGACCCACTGAGGTTTTAGGCCTTCAAACCCCAAGACGCTCCCACAGTATATGCATGGGTGCGTCTGGGAGGCTCTAGACAGGTGCGTCTGGGAGGCTCTAGACGCTCCCATAGCATATGCATGCATGCATCCAAGGAATTTTTCCCACAAACCTGTGCTTGCATCCCCATGATTTGAGCCACTTTTTCAGGCCTAGAACCCAGGTCACTTCCCATAACTTAATGACAAGTTCAGAAGTGAAATATAACAAAGAAAAAATGGTGGGCATGCAAACATTCGAGCAAGGACTTGACTGGACCCCTACTAGCCATGGCAAGAATTTCATCAAACATGTCACAAGGATGTAATCTACAGGTTTAAATAATAGATGTGAGCATAGGGGTATACGTATTTTAGAATCGTTAAGAAGCATTGTTGCTACATCACATTAACTAGATTATAGCCTATTTAGGCACATATACATTGTTCATTCAATTACGAATCAAAACATGATGAGAGCCATACTTCATTACCATCATAAAACTCAGTCATAACCAACATATAAGAAATACAAATTACAAGCACATAACAACCGTATAAGCCATAAAATAACAAGCATATTTACCCATCAATAAGAGGGGAAAAGAGCTCTTATTTCCTTAATAAAAATGCAACCAAGTTTATACTTCCACGTTCCACTCGACCATAGATATGGCTGAGCCAAATCTCTCTTCAGCCAGCCACCCCCATGCCATGTTCCAAGCATTAATGTGGGATCTTATAAACAAAATCCATCAAAACCAAACCAGGGATTCTAGAGGCCAAACGACCTCAACCCTAAACCAATGATTCCACCTCACGGTCAAACATCACAACCATCACCAGATTGGTCTCTACCCAATCTGTCCAGGGCTCTAGAGCGTTTTTTCCAACTAAGTCTCCAGGACTAGTAACTCAACCCCATCTATTTCCGGGCTCAAGAGAATTTGTCAAACAAGGCTCCATGACTAGTAACTCAACCCACAACTGTCCGTCGGGTTCCAGATTGTTTGTCCAACCAAGGCTCCAGGAACTAGTAACTCAACCCATAGCTAAAGGAACATGAGAACCAACCAGAAAACAAGCAATGAAATAAACCCACAAAACCATGGTTATCCAAGAAATGGTAAGTCTAGGAAAATCCCCTATCAATCCAGGTAATCCTCCATGCCAATGACAAATCACAAGCAAGAAATCACATGCATGTGTCATGCATGCCAAAACTACCAAGGAAACCATACATGCAACTCGATACCTACAAAGAAATATAGCAGTAGCCGCTGATCCCGATGTCCTCTGCACGTTCCTTCTTTTCCTTTGATTTCTTGCTCCAAATCCAAAGTATGCCACACTCCTCCAAGAGTGCTCCAAGAAAACTCCAAGTATCGAAGAGTATGATATATATATATATATATATATATATATATATATATAGAATAGAATGAGAGCCATAAGTGTGAACAAAATATTTCCAACTGATTCTCACGAGCCTTTTTATCAATGAGGCCTCTATTTTCTTTAATTTCCATTATTTTCCTTCATTTTCCTCCTCACATGCAACTTGTGACCTTTCACCTCCCTTTTCTCTTATTTTCCTTTATTTTCATAAATAAAATGCCAATTAATGCTTCATGCCTTTCCAAATCCTTTTCCATTTCCTTTATCCATAAGGACCGACATTAACACCCACTAGGATGATTTTCCCACCATTCAACTTGGAATATGTGTCCCATGACCTTGGTCTTATATATATATATATTTACATGAATTTTCAACCCAGGCTGTTACATACCAATTAAGTAATATTGTTGGGCGACAGGGATAATAATAAGAATGATTGTGGAAAAACATTATGTTAATACATGTTGATGAAAATGTTATTCAGGGTTATTATAGGGGTTAACGCTAAAGCTATGATGGCCAAACATATAACTGAATGCTTAAATTTTTAATCATGAATCAAACAATCATAGAATTGACAATTTATTCACTGCTTAGAGTAAATGGTTAAGAAGTGTTCATGCTACAATATGGGTACAAAAATGATTTACAAAGGTAGAAAGTGCATGTCATGGGGATCGTTGGATTGAGAAATGACAATATAAGTTGTATGATGATGACCATGTCAATTCCAAATAGCAAGAAAAGTAGAGAATGATGGATATTTATAGGTCTATATGGTGTGCATATTGGACAAGAAGATCAAGGTGATCCAAAATGAAGCCATTGCCCTGCTAAAGGTGAAGTGGACATATGATGGTCTCGAGGACATTACAAGAGAGCACGATGATGCCATAATGGAGGAGCACCATCATTTTTTTTAGCAATTTTGGTTGTTCATGGGTATATAATGCATTGAGGATAATGCATAAAAAATGGGAGGGTAATGTAACACCCCTAGGTTGACCCCATATGTATATTTAAGTTGGTGATCCAATAAATGTTTTGGGGCCTGTGTGCTTATGTATGTAATGTTTTGAGGCCGAAGTGTCTGTGGAATTTTAATCATAGATTGTATGTGTAGAAGAGACAACTAGGCTAGCAATGTAAACATGTAATCACACTCTAATATCCATAAATGAAACACATCATTTTTGTAGACCAGGTCAAGCAAGAGAGATGGGGGGTTGAGACTCAACTATTGTGAAATTTCCTTTTCTTGGCGCCTTGTAAAATTTGTCCACTTATGCGGAGGTAGCAATTTTCCTTAATAACATCCTAATAACTTGCACTTTACATCTTGAAAAGACATTACAATGAGGATTCAAATAAATCTTACCTATTCATGGTCCCTGTACTCCCGCATTATCCACCACATATTCCACAGTTGCAAATCCAAGACTAGTTATTTATCAACATCCTTTGATCCCATGCAAATGAATGAAATTTGATTACTCCTCCCACACCTACATGACGTCCAACATTCCACATTCCATATAGAGCATAATTTATAATTCCACGGTAATTATGGCACAATGTCCTCATGTCTATCATATAAAAAAGATGGTTGTTGCTAATTAATGAGGCCTAACTCCCACACATTCCTCCAAGCATTTCACACATAAAAAGTAGTTGGTATTAAATGAATGACTTGCACCAATTGTCTAACAATACAAGTGTGGACACAAGGGATTAATGCTCTATTTAAGATTAGTAATGACTACCTACGTGGTTATGAGACAAAAAATATAATTTATACATGCAACCCTCACATACGCCTAAGCACATTAAAAGCAAAAAAATATGGTGAGCAAGAGTAGTTGAAACCATTTTGTGGTGATATCGAAAACTCTATATCCTATGAGAGCCAAGAATTCCAATGGTCCACAACTTTAAAATGGTATTTTGATCTGCCCCGGGAAGTTAAAATTACTAACAAATTGTGGACATCCTAGATTGTTGAAGTTGATTGCAGACCAAAAGCATTTGATTTCAAAAAGTAGGTATTGTGGTGTGTTAGTAGATCCAATTCCAAACACATATTGGTTGAGGTAAACCAAAGTGGAAAGACTATTGTGGCCTTGAATCTAAATTTTTTTCAAAAATATATTGTGAATTCTAGTACAAAACAAAGCCCTTTGCCTCTCTAAGGTGGATTATTTCTTTGATGTATAGGGTGGTGGGACAAATTTACTAAACGATTTCTCATTCAACACCTTGCTGGGTCAACTAATCCCAGCTAGATTGATATACCATGTTAGTTGAGTCATTAGAGGAGTTCACATGGCTATTTTCAATCCCCCTAGGTCAAGACTCAAATGTCCATGTCCCCAATTTTTTCATGTATATTAATCTTTCAGTATGAATGAGAGTTGTTTTCAACTAGCCTGAAATTATGTCTAATAATATTTCCCATCAACTTTCAAACTTCACCAAAACCAAGAGGTTCTACATGAACTCTTAACTTGTTTTAAATGTAGTTTGATGTAATACATTTGAAAGCATGCCCCCAAGGGGAAATGTTAATTTATATGAAAACCTAATTCAATGTCAGTATATTGTGTTATGGAGACATAAGGCACCATATCATTTTTATCAGATTTAAATTCCTTTGTTAGTAAGTTCATATGCATGATTACAGGGATGGAGCCAACCAGGCTCATAAAGGTAGCTATAATTTTTCTTGGTGGCAAAGGAGAATATGTGTTTGAGGATAATTCACATACACGAGACTTTTTGGTTTTGAAGGGAAACCCTTCATTCTTCCCCATTTTGAATGTGAAAGACCTATCGTTGTTGAATTGTGTAGGCAATATAATCTATGGTCTATTTTCTTTGATAAAAAGAGGAAATAACAATTCATTCTCTTGCTTATCAAAATTGCTGATGTTTTAGTGAGAAATTCATCTAAGTTGGTTGAAATGAGTATTTTGATTATTTTCACATGAAGGAGGCTACAACATGGAAGGATTTCGAACCATAAAGCATTTTCATGGCTCACATGATTTCATTTGGTTATTATTATGTTTTTACTATGTCAGAGGAAGTAACAGAGGGAGCAATTAATAATGAAAACACTCTTGTGGATAATGGGATGGTCACTATGACCAACAAAATTATTCTCGATAAGAAGGAGCAATTGTACCCAAGATGATATGAACACACAATCAATTTTAAATATACATACAAGCAGAATCCCTTTCCAAGAAGAAGCCAATTAGCCTCTACACAAATAGAGAGGTAAATATACGACCAACGTTGATGACGGTTCTATCCATCATTCCCATAAAAATTCTTCTTTCGGTCATAAAGATCATGGAGTTACTACTATGGAAGAAACATAACGAGGGATGCATTTGTGATGGATATTATGGAGACCCCTCTCCATTCTCATTGGGAATAATAGATAATTTCATACATGTTTCCAAGAGGAAAAAGAGCACAGGTAAAAAGGGCACTCAAGACCCTAGGGACTTGGAGATGAGCATAGCAACTATGGAAGTTGATGACTGTAAAGAATGTTCCATTTGTGAAGCATTTCAAGTTGCCAAAAGTAATCTAATTGCATAGGAATCAACCCATTATGGAACAATGATTTTAGAGGAAGAATTTATGTTACTACACCAAGCCAAGTATGATAAATAAGTCAACAAATTGCAAATTGGTAGAGTTAAATTAAAGGACAAGAAAGTTACAAGAAATGGAATTCTAAATTTCAGATTAAAGGTTTTAAGCCTTTTGGGGTTCTTAAATTTCATCAAGCCATGAGTGATGCATTGGCTCACTCAATAAGTGAACAAGATTGGGAAAATGTTAAATGAAGGAAAATAATAAGTGAGTTAAAAGAGGCTTCAAGTCCCAAACCATTACTTTCAAAATCTATGTCTATGATAGCCTTGGATCAATTTCCTAAAGAAGCATCCATATCAAATTCCAAAGTCAACAAAGCTACCGAGTTGTTGATGGGAAATAGAAAGTATGTTGTTGAAGATATAGACAAAAGACTTAATATAATTTTGGAAGCTTGAAACTGTAATGGATTCAAGTGCCATGATAGGTAGGATTTTTTCCTTTAGGGAATATTTGCATAAGGATTTGGAAAATGATGAGAATTTTGCAAAAAAACTAATGAGCACATTTATTAAAAAAGTATCTAATTTAGATGTGTTTACAAGACAAAAGAAATACTTTCCTTCAAAGAATAGATTAAATCAAACACAGGCTAGTTGGCTTAGGAGGATAGATATAGTGTGGCAACTAATAGCCACCTATGACATTCTTGAAGGAAGGTGTCCGTTGTTTCTAAAAGTAGTTGATATGGTAAAAGAACATGATGGCCCACCCCTAATAAGGGATTTAATATTGTTAATGAAATACCAAATGGAAGTGGAACTAAATACAATTAAAGTTGCATGGTGAATATAGTTCAATGACCCCACAAACTTCTCGAAGGATGACATTATACATAGTTTTGTTGGATTTATAAATGAGAATGAATATCAAATGGTCATTGCACTGCACAACACTTTGATTTGAAAGGAATAGAGGATGAGTTATTTTAAATAAGGGTTAGACAAGACATAACTAAAACATTGTTACAAGAATGTATTGAAGAATGGCTCATGTGGATGCTAGGAGCAATAACTGGTCCATCATGATCTTTAGGATTCAAGTAATGGTAACATGGATTAGGGTTGTTGTGCAAGTTACTTACTTGAGGATTTTCAACAAGAAAAGAAGTATCTTTCATCCACCATTTGTTACTTTCACTTTTCTAAGTATAGGATTTTCAAATCATTTCCCTTGATCTTTCTTCTTTGATGGTTTGTAATAATCCAACTTTGTCATCCAATCCTTTTGTGTTAGACCAATTTCGTACTATTTTCTTTTTGTCTTCCATGTTGTCTCTATTTATTACATGGTCGATGAGAACCCTATCCTTGTATGAAAGGATGAACACATTTTCGTACATGCTTGTTTAAGTATGATGAATGTTACATAGTGTTGATTTACACTCGTTATATTTGATTTTGGACAATGAATTTGTATTATTTTATTAAAACTCACACATACAACTATTGATTTCTAACTTTTATTAAAGCATGGAATCCCAAGTATGTGTTTAATTTTCATCCTTATGATATGAAGGGCATATCATTCAAAGTTATCTAAAAGGACTATATATGTTGGTCAATTTTTATATGTGACTTGGTTCAAATGTTTACGTTCTACTTGCGATAATACAAAAAATGCTTATGGTGGAATGGATAAAACCATGTTGTCGTTATTTTTGTTAAATTTTTACTATAATATTTTGATCTATATTAATCTTGTTGCCTTGTCTGCTCTCATGCATTGATGTTTGACATGTGAAAAATGTATTACTTAGAACTAGAATATAAATTATCATCAGAGTGTGAGAAAAAATGTAGAGGATATCTCACCTCTATAAAAATGTGGAGGATATCTCCTTTCCATGAATATATCTTGTGAGTTTGACTCTTATCCTTAAACACTTTAAGATATCAACATGGCCTTAAGGGCTAAGTGAAGGGATCTTAAGCCAAGAAGTTAATCCAAATATTAAGGTAAGCCTAAAGTCATCATGCACATATTTGTGTCCCAAGTTCCCAAGGAAAGGGAAACAAATCTCCAAGTGTTGGGAATGTGAGCCCTTTGAATGCCACTTGTTATGTTGGGCACACACATATATAAAATGAGGTTATAGTGTATTTTCCATGCCATTCCACTCATACAGACTATCACACTTTCCCCAAGAGGTATCTGACCTTGTGGTAATGTTACCTTATAGGCCTAGGTGGATATGGTTGTGCACTTCTTCTTGGATTTCCTTGGGAAAAGTTGGAACCATAGAGGGAGAATTTTGTAGATGGGTTCACTAGTGTGAGGTTTGGAGGGTCCTTGGAAACTCCTAAGGGTAGTTGGAATTCCTAGAGCCACAAGTCTCTGTTGCATTTTTGGCCAACCTATTCTAAAGCCTTGGAAATGTAGTGACATAACTCAAGACACTTATAAAGGAAAAGAAGGGGGTGCACAATGTTAGCGCTCCTTAGTTTCCCAAGGCCAAGAAAGGAAATCAAAGAGGTAACCCCAAACCAAATTTTGACTTGGTATATAGCCTTACCAAATTAGGGAGGGCTCTCTCAAAATCAAAATCACAACCAATGTAAGGGAATGGAGAATATTAGGGTTTTAGGCTAGTTATAACTCAATAGGGTTTTGATTAGGGTTTGCTGGATAAGGAGCAATGGGTTTACGAACTAGGCCAAGTATTCCAAAAGATCAGTTTCAATCATAAAATGAGGCAAGATAGATGCAATCAGAGACATAAATAGCTCTATCATTATAGTATAATGATGAGGAAATTAGATAAAGAAGCTAAGTGAGCATCTATGCATGAATTCACTTGTTTGGAAGAGAAACACTTTAATGATAATCTCAAACAAAATAGAGCAATATAGGTAATGAAATATGTTTAAAAATTAGGAGATTAACTCAAGGAGAAATGTAAATAGCTGCTAGAAACATTTAATAATCAAATGCATAAGAAACACTGGAGAAAACAATGCCACTGACCACAACACATGAATCCCATAAAAATAATTGCAACTGCCTATACACTATTTTTGCAAAGAGTCAATTACATCAGTTCCAAAAAGTTGTGAACTTCAAGTATCCAGCCTTCTCTTAGACTTGTTTCTGAGTACATATAGAAGACAAACAAGATTCCACCTCTAAGGGGTCGAATCCTGATTGATATCAACTAACCAAATCCTAGGGAAGTTAGAAACAACTTTCCCCTTTTTTAGCTAACTAATTGAGATTATCTCTCAAAGCATTGATCACAAGATTCTTTACAATGATAATAATTAATAAACCTATTAACGTCAGATAAAATAGTGAGTCAAATATTTACATCAACCAAGTTTGACTTTTCACCTCCACGTGCATTGAAAAATATCCAAACACAGAAACGCGACAACTTTCTCGGAAACACAACAAATGTCCTTAGTAGAAACAAAAATGTCTTTGGCTTGATATTTTGATGACTTGGAAGAGGTTTTGAATGTTGCTGAAGGCTGATGAAGAAATCTTAGGATGTCTACTATACTTTGGGACCATTAAGTCATCCAAAATCATCATTTTAGCCCCCTCAAAATTGATTTTAAAACCAAGTGTCCAGAAACGCAACAAATTTATGAAAATGTGGCATAAAGGTGTAAAAAAGGCCTTGTTTTATCATTTCTTGTAAATTTATCATTCCTCAAGCATCCTAAAGTGGTTTTATGGTATCTTTATGCTTTTATCTATCCAAACATCCTTCAAATTTTGTATTTGGATCCTCTGGGGAAAAGCGCAACAATTAGTTGCCGCGTTTCTGTAGGATGCTTTTTCCCGTGTGCACAAAAAATTCAAAATTTCAAAAATTTGTCTCCTTTTTATTTGATTTATGTTTTGACTTCATACCACCAGTGATGCATCAGCCAATAGGTCTAGGATTTTCTTCATTTTGAGTCTCCTCAGGGTTGTTTTGAGTTTCTTCTTCATGTTTTTCACCCTAACTTTTCAAATCACGTTCCTAGCATAATAATGCCTTGCCATATTTCTTTGCATGGAGGTATCTCTGTTTTCTTTTTCCAATAGCTTCTCCAAGTGTTCATTCACTCTCCCAAGCCACTACTCCCCGTATTTCTCAAATTAAGAAGCTGTGGCATCATCTATGGTGTCTTGAGCTTGAGGAGGAGATGGATCTTCTACATTTTGTTCCTTTCTAGCCATTGCTCTTGTCTTAGGTCTCTTAGGCTGTGTTTGAATGTTCTTTTCTTCCAGCTGCTCTACATAAATGATGGATTTACCTTTATCCTTTGTTATCAAAACACCTACTTGCCTTGATGATAGAGGGTATTCTTGTGACTCGCTCTGCTTCATTATGGTTTTCCTCAATTGTCTATTCTCCTGCTGTAGGAAAGCCACCATGAAATTGGCTTTGGATAGGTCATCCTTCAGCTCTCTAATCTGTGCCTCTTTCTCCTTGATGATGTCATATGCTGCCTTATTTTTATGTTGTTCTCCTAGTTCAGCCATATCAAATTCTGGAGGTACCTCTTCTTCATTGTGCAATGGTGAATCATGTCTTCTTAGAGGTGGTTCCTCTCTCATGGTTTCAGTATGCACTACTTCTTCAGTAACAATCTCCTTAGATAGTATTTTTGTCTGAGACCTAGTTTTGGGCTAAGAACTAGGCATCTCATATTCTGCTTCAGGAACAGAGACCAGCTTCTTACCGTTCTTGTCTGTCCTTGAAATCTCTGTTCTAGGTTGAGTTTTTTTCACTGATGGCATTCTTGATGTGTCAGCTCCCTGTGGTCTGGAGGATGATGAGGGAGAGCTTTGACTCTTTGACTAGTTGGAGACAGGTAAGAGAGAAGCTACCTCCAAGAAATCTTCCCCAAGTGAGCGATATTTCCTCCCCAATTTCTTACCCAAGCCTGATACTTGTGTCTGACCCGAGAGAGAGATCATGATGAAAGAGGCTTGCTTGATGATCTCTTATTTTAGACTACACCTTCTCTGTCATATTCACCAAACTTCTAAATAGATAGTTAGGTAGGTTTAGGGGATTCACCCCTTCTATGATGGCTTGATCCTTCTTGAAAATAATGGCAAAGAGGCTTGTTAAATCATGATGATAGCCTACCTCTTGCACCTTTAGACAAAACCCTAGGCAACCTACCTGCTTAAATGATTTTCTAATAAATTATGATGCATTGACCTCTTTCATATGAGTTGGATCATATCTATAGATTTCTCCTCCCTTATACCTCCTCCTTTCACTAGTCTTCACCATGTTTATAGCTTCACTTTTAATAAAAAAACCCTAATTTCAATAAGGAAGGGCAATAAATTTGAGATGCAAAACAGGGCTAGAAGCACAATAACTTGAGGGAAGGGTATGGAGGGGATGGGGGGTATGAAAAGATCCGAAAAATTTATGGGAGGTAGGGATAGATGTTAGGAACACAATGAAAGTGTAATTTCCCAAAATTATTGAGAAATAAGGGGAGAAAAGGGGAAAATACAAACTTGTGCTAGAAGCACAACAACAAGCTGGGTTTGATAAGGGAAGTGGTGAATATGAGGGAATATCAGTGTGAGGATTGATGGATAATGTTTGATGAGGGGAATAAAGGACATGTAGACTCAAAAACAAATATAACCCCTCTCAACTCAAGCTATAGACCATAACAAATTAAAACACAACAAAATCCAAGGGATTGAGTTTGATCAATTTTGTGAAGAAAAAGACTACATAGAGGGCTTGCAAGGTTGGACTTACTTGTTAAATGCTAGTTCCCTATATTACTAGTGTAGTCCCTTATTGTTGTTAGTGTATCTCCCTTATTGTTATTGTTGTACCCCTGTAGTCCCCATATTGTTATTATTATGCCCCATAAAAGCCCACTATTGTTATGATCCAAGTGGATATCGGTGGCCACCCACATATTCCATTTGGACCCATAGCATCAATTCTTTCAGTTTTTCAGCTTTAGCACAAGTTACTATTTTTAGCAAGTTTTCGGGTCCTGCACTCCCAGAGCTGTTTTGGGGACTTAATGATCCATGTGGATATTGGTGGCCACCCACCGAGTCCATTTGAACCCCCATCATCAGTTATTTCAGTTTGTAAGTTTCAGCACAACTTACTATTTATAGTAGTTTTCCGGGACCTGAACTTTTGGAGCCATTTTGAGGCCCTAAACGACGTATTTTTGGAAAATGGGGAGCAACATGGATTGTATACCAATTTTTCTTACTCAAAAGTTGTATTCCTCGGATAGATCTTTCTAACGAGCTATTGAGTGCATCAAACGGAGATCGGATGCCAAAGTCACATCCCTGGGAAGTTGAAACACCAACTTACCCAAACGGGGCCCACAGTTTTGGCGTTTCATCTCCTAGGTTTAGGTTTTTGGACGTTTCAGATTTTACATTGTTTCTCAACAATTAATAGGTCTTCGAGCCTCATTGTAACACAGTTCAGGGGCTAGTAGCCGTCACATCTCTTCTCAGGGATACGCTGCTAGTACCTTAGCTCATCTATTTCCATTATGTCTGTAATAGGCCTTCGAGCCTCATTGTAACACAGTTCAGGGGCTGGTAGCTGTCACATCTCTTCTCAGGGATACACTTCTAGTACCCTAGCTCATCTATTTCCATTATGTCTGTAATAGGCCTTTGAGCCTCATTGTAACACAGTTCAGGGGCTGGTAGCCATCACATCTCTTCTCAGGGATATGTTGCCAGTACCCTAGCTCATCTATTTCCATTATGTCTATAATAGGCCTTCGAGCCTCAGTGTAGCATAGTTCAGAGGTCCGTGTATGCCCTCTTCTCAAAGATACGCTACCAGCGCCCTAGCTTGCTTCCATTATGTTTAGCGGGTCTGCTCTTTCTCTGTTTTTCTTTGCATGTCCCCAACGCGGTTAGGGTATAAGGAGTTCGAGCTCGATCTCATTGCACCCTTCCAAGATCAGCCTTGCCAACCCTAACGACCCCCCATGGTGGAAGGAAAGAAAGACGAGGGAGCATGAAATCCTATCAAAATCTTGTTCGAGGAGGCCCTCGAGAAACAGAGGAATGCGATGATGGATAGCTTTTCCCAGATCCTTCAACGACTACCCACCAGCGGCACATCTAAATCCAACATGCCCGCTAACAGGTCCGCGACATCCTGGACAAATCCAATACCAAGTTTAGTAGAATCCCCCCCCCCCAAATGGAGGAACTTAACGCAATGGAGACCATTGCTTCCTAAGGAGGGAGGAATGATCTAGGTGGATATTGGTGGCCACCCACCTATTCCATTTGGACTTGTAGGATCAATTCTTTCAATTTTTCAGCTTCAGTAGAACTTAATATTTTTATCAGGTTTTCGGGTCCTGTACTCCCGGAGCCGTTTTGGGGACTTAATGATCCAGGTGGATATTGGTGGCCACCCACCGAGTCCATTTGAACCCCCACCATCAGTTATTTTAGTTTGTAAGTTTTAGCACAACTTAATATTTATAGCATTTTTCCGGGTCCTGAACTTTCGGAGCCATTTTGAGGCCCTAAACGACGCTTTTTGGGAAAACGGGGAGCAACATGGGAGCAAAAGTTGTAGTCCTCGGATAGATATTTCTAACGAGCTATTGAGCGCGTCAAACATAGGTCAGATGTGAAATTTACATCCCTGGGAATTTGAAACACCAACTTACCCAAACGGGGCCCACATTTTTGGCGCTTCATCTCCTAAGGTTAGCTTTTTGGACGTTTCAAATTTTACATTGTTTCTTAACAATTAGCAGGCCTTTGGGCATCATTTTAACACAGTTCAGGGGGCTGGTAGCCAACGCATGTCTTCTCAGAGATAAGCGCTACCTATGCCCTAGCTCGCTTGTTCACATCATTTCAGTTTTGTAACACAGTTTAGGGGCTGGTATCCGCCACATCCCTTCTCAGGGATACGCTGCCAGTACCCTAGCTCATCTATTTCCATTATGTCTGTAATAGGCCTTCGAGCCTCCATGTAACACAGCTCAGAGGCTTGCGCCTTCCACATCTCTTCTTAGAGATACGCTACTAGTGCGCTAGCTTATTTCCATTATGTTTGTAAGCTTATTTCAGTCATTCTTTTATTAATAAAATGACACATTATTTCCGCTGCATCTCGGTATCTATGGCTATATGTGTATTCTGTTGCGTTCCTGCATAAAATCCGGATCATGTTATTTTTGTTGCCTTACATTATTATTGTTAGGTCGGCTAGGATTATATTGTGACCCCATGGACTCCTATATATAGAAAGAAGGTTTTGTAATTTGAATCATCCAAGAATTGTTCATTTATGTAATGTAAAGGAGGTTCCCCCCTATAAGAGGCTTATTTCTAAGGCGTTGATCTATCTTTTATTCTATTTTGTGAGTTGGTTTCAGAGCTTTGGATTCTAGGGTTTCACTACTTCAAACATGTCATCATGGAATTTTCACTATAATTTTTTTTTATACGAAGGTTCTAAAGCTAAAAAAAAACCCCATTTGCAAAGAAATCCTGAGGAACTTTGTGTAAAAATTTCAGATCTTGGTTTTGTAGAAATTATATAACTAATGCGTTATATGTCTAAGATTCTCCTAATCATACATTATTTCACTTCATGCACAATACAAAATCTATTCCACCATTGATCATCACATGCGGAAATTAACACAATTGAAATGCACACATGAAACCATAAAAATCACACACATTAACACAGTGATTTTACAGGAAATCCTGAAGCTAAAAACCCCAACTATCTGTATATAATATATGTCATAGAGATCATGTAAAAATCCTCATACAAAGTTGAACATGTCAAGCTCTCATTACAATACAATCGCTACACACTAATCAGGTCCGATCTAGCAAATCCATGCACCGATCTCTACCACCTACTAGCCTGCCTCTACTGCGCAATCCCTGTTGAATAATGGCTCTGAATGAACTCAAATCCACCTGGCTTGCACTGCGAAATCCTCATTGGAATCTCTACTGAGTGTTGGATGCAATCAATGCATCACTATAGTCACAACTAATAGGCATCTTGCCCTTTCACCTATCTCTCCACTGGTCTCCACTGAAACTGTCCATGCACTGTAGTTAAATGATGTATCCTTCAGTTGATTATTGAGTTAATATTTAGTGAATTAATTAATAATTAATTCACACCACTCTCACTAGTGTATCAATCAGTTAGACTAGATACAACTAGCTCAACTGTGTCTAACTGAGTTAAACTGAACACAACTCCACCAACTACCTCAATAACTCCACCAAACTCTGTCACATGAGTTCTAGCTGAAGTCTCCATGCAATAGCTCCACTTAACCCTCAGGAATAGCGTAATTCCTTCTGTCAGCTCCTGTGCCACATCTGTGCACTTAACTGAAGTGCTCCAAGAGAATAAGATAATGTTTAGAGTCCAAATATTATTAAGAGCTAATAATATTCGACATATCTCTTTTTAGACTGGCAATCTAAAAATAGATTCCACCCAATATGTCTAAAAATAGAAGTCCATCTATTTTTCCAACTTGACCAACCATCCACAAATAGCATCCTGCAACTCAGAATATGATCGACATGTCTAAAAATAGACATAGTCTAAAAATAGACTTTGCGCCAAAAATAGCCTGCAGGCCCACTTAGTGAAGGCGACTCTTTTCACTAAGCTCATCATCTTGTTGAATCTCAACACTCCCTCTCAACAAGATAGGGATTATCTTCCACCCCGATCCTGTCTCTATGGTATTCGAATTTTCTCCTGGTGAGCGCCTTCGTCAGAATATCAACATCCTGATCCTCCGTAGGAATGTAAGATAGTAACATGATCTTCCGCTGCACACAATCTCTGATATGATGGTACCGGATGTCAATATGTTTATATCTATCATGAAATATTGGATTAACTAAGAGTTTAATGCAACTATGATTATCACAATATATCACAGTAGGATCTGAGTGTGAACCGAACAACCCGACTAGGATCTTCCTCATCCATATAGCCTCACATGCAGCCAAACTTGCTGCCATGTACTCGGCCTCCGTTGAACTGAGTGCCAGGGATCTCTGTTTCCTGCTATACCAAGAAACCGCTGTAGACCCGATACTGAAAATCCCTCTAGATGTGCTCTTTCTATCCATTGGGCTCCCTGCCCAATCTGCATCCGTGAAGCCATGCAACTTCACCTCATCCGACTGTCTGTACCATAATCCATATCCCGATGTGCCTCTGAGATATCTCAATACATGCTTTCCTGTCTTCCAAAAGAGCTTGGTAGGCTTAACCATATCTTGTGAAAGATGGTTAACAACATAGCATATGTCCGGTCGTCTATTGACTAGATACATGAGTGAACCAACCAATTGTCGGTAAATAGTGGCATCCACTACCTCTGCCGATGTAGCATCCTCTTTCCTCCAACCACCAAGAAGAGGAGTGTCAATAGGCTTGCAACCTTGCATGTTGAACTTCTCCAGTATCTCCCGGGCATACTTGCCTTGAGACACAAATAGTCCACCCTTGCGCTGCCAAATTTCCAATCCCAGGAAATAATGAAGGAGGCCCAAGTCCTTCATCTCAAACTCCTTTGCAAGATCAGCCTTGCATGAGAGTATCAACTGTTCATCACCTGTCAAAATCAAATCATCTACACAAAGTACAATGATCAACAACTTACCCTCCACCACAATCTGCTATAGGTTCGGTTCCGCCTCACTCTTGGTGAATCCCAGTCCGGTGAAATAATTGTCTATCTGTGTGTACTAAGCACGAGGTGCTTGTTTCAGCCCATACAATGCTCTTTTGAGCCTGCACACATGCGACTCGCTGCTGAAGATTTCTAAACCTTCAGGCTGCTCTATGTACACCTCCTCCTCAATGACTCCGTTGAGGAACGCAGTCTTCACATCCATCTGATGAATGTGCCAACCCATCTGCGCTGAGAGAGCTAGGATGCTCTGTATGGAAGAATACCTTACGACAGGTGCAAAGGTTTCTTCATAGTCGATCCCCTCGATATGTGAGAAGCCCCGGGTAACAAATCTTGACTTGTACTTCTCGACGCTCCCGTCAGCAGCTTGCTTCACTTTGTAGATCCATCTCGAACCTACCACTGATTTCCCTTCCGGCCTTGGGACAATCTCCCATGCACTGTTTCTGACAATCGAATCATACTCTTCCACCATGGCATATACCCATGTAGGGTCCTCCATAGCTTCCTCAAAAGAAGATGGTTCTGTCACGATACACTTGCTCATCAGAGCCATGTATCCAGTATATCGGTCAGGTGACTGTCTCTGTCTACGCTGTGATGTAGGGGCTCCTACATTTTGCGCTGCATCAAGATTCAGTCGCTCAGCTTCTGTAGTGCGGTTCCGCCCTCTGATGTTTGGCGCTGCATTAGTGGTTTCTTCCACTCCATGAACCTCCTCTTGTGGCTGATCCACATCCTGAGGCTCATCCTTAGGAACTCATAGCTCCTCATCTGCATGCAAGTGTAGCTCCCTCTCAAGCGACAACTTCATGGCTTTCTCCTCATGAAATTTGATATCCCGTCGCAAAACAGTCTTCCGACTGTCTGGAAAATACACACGATAGTTTTGGGGTGTTTCTGTGTACCCCAAAAATATCCCAACCTCTGCGGTCAGATCCAGATTATTCCTGGCATCCTTCGTCACATGAATGTAAACAGGTGAGCCAAAAATCTTCAAATGAGAAATATTAGGCTTCTTACCAGAAAATGCCTCTTCGGGTGTACTCATGCCAAGTACTCTATGAGGAAAAGGGTTTTGCACATAAACCACAGTGTTGCATGCCTCAGCCCACAAGTGTATGGGAAGGCCCTGATCATGCAACATCGCCCGTGCAGCACCCACGATCGTTCTATTCTTTTGCTCCACGACCCCATTCTGCTGTGGGTTATGAGGCACTATGAGCTCTCTTCGAATTCCTTCTGCGCTGCAAAAGTATTTGAATTCACCAGAGATGAATTCACCACCATTATCGCTCCTAAGAGCCTTCACCTGCTTCCCCGACTCTTTCACAACCAGTGCCTTGAGCTCACAGAACGTTGAGAATGTCTCGCTCTTCTTCTGCATGAAGAAGATCCAGCACTTACGAGAAAAGTCATAAAAAAATATTACATAATACCTGTGCTTTGCTGTCGAAGCTACTTAGAAATGTCCACACACGTTTGTGTGAATTCTCGCAAGGATAATCGTGGCGTGACTATCCTTCTCATGAAAAGTGGTCTTCACAAATTTTCCCAAAGTATATCCCTTACACTGATCTGACTGCACAAGTGTACCTTTGGGAAGCCCGGTAGAAATCTGGTGCAAAATTTTCAAAGCGCCATGGTGAAGATGGCCCAATCTCCTATGCCACAATTCGCCCTCATCCTGGCTCACCACTTCTTCTGCTTTGCCTACCATTACTGTGCAGCCATCTACCTGCAATCGATAAAGGTTCTTAACTCAAACCCTTATCCTCCAGGTTTCACCAGTTGCCTTACTGCGCAGGAAAGCCTTTCCCGCGTTAAAGACAACATCATATCCCTTGTCTTCCAACATCGCCACAGAGATCAGATTCTTCTTCAATCCTGGAACATGCATGACATCCTTTAAGATGAAAGGTTTTCTAGACTCCCTCTCAAAGGAAATGGTCCCGATACCAGTCGCACTGTATCTACCATCATCGCCCATCTCGATGTGCACTCCAAGATCCTTCTCATCCAGATCAGTAAACAAATATTTGTCTCCGGTCATATGGAAAGACGCTGCTGTCCAGAAACCATACTGATCCCGCCACACTTGAGACCAAGCATGCGATCAGTGAAAATTCCAGCTCAAATTGCGAGGGTAAGGCCTCTCTAGCTGCAGATCCAGTAGCCTGCTTATTTTTCTTCTTCTGCGGACAATTTGTGGCATAATGTCCGTGTTGGTGACAGTGAAAGCACTTCACCTTGGACATGTCCTGCTTCTTGCCTTTCGCACCGGAATGAGAAGCTTTCTTGCTCTTCCCCTTCTTTGCTTTGGTAGCCAAAGCGCAATTTTCTTCATCAGATGCCTTTGATGAAGATCCGTCCCTGGTACTCCGCCTTATCTCCTCTTGCACAAGATCTGACCAAAGTCGCTCCCATCCCGACAGTTTCTCCCGAACATTGACAGAGTCCTCGTAGGAATGCCAACTCTTCAGAAGCCCAAGGATAGCCAATCTCACCAAGTCCTATTCATCTACAGTAACCCCCACACTTCCCAACTCATCCCTGCACTGGACAAACTTCGTGAGGTACTTGGGTATACTTTCGCCCTTCTCCATTTTTACTTTCCTGAGCTTGTCTTTAAGCGCCAACTTCCTCTGGTCACTTTTGCTTTGGAACAAGTCTGTCAAAGCTTTCTACATCAAGAATTGAGAAGCTTTAACATGAAGGATGGACACTATGTGATCCTTCACACCTTCCAACAGAATTCTTCGACATTTTTCTATCTTCTTTTTCCATGCGTCAATTGTGGTTGCATCACTAGAAGCAGGTTTTGGAATTTCTGCATCTATGAACTCCTTCAACCCATTATCCTCTAGCACTGCCTCCATCCTGTCCTTCCATGCAATATAATTTGAGCTTCCCTCAAGGGAATACTCCAATCGCAATCTGTTGAAAGACATCTCAACTTCAACACCAATAAAACACTGCAGCAAATTTGACTTCCACCAGCACAAAACTCAACCGCTTCAATTATTGCAATCTGCTCCAATGATCAAATGCTCCGATACGATGTAGAAATTATATAACTAATATTTTATATGTATAATATTCTCTTGATCATACAGGATTTGACTTCATGCAAAATACAGAATCTATTCCACCATTGATCATCACATGCGGAAATTAACACAATTGCAATGCATGCATGAAACTATAAACATTCACACACATTAATGCAGTGATTTAACGGGAAATCCTGAAGTTGAAAACCCCAACTATATGTATATAATATATTTCATATAGATCATGTAACAATCCTCATACAAAGTTGAACATTTCAAGCTCTCAGTACAATACAATCGCTAAACACTAATCAAGCCTGATCTTGCAAATCCATGCACCGATCTCTGCCACCTGCTAGCCTGCCTATACTGCACAATCCATACTGAAGAATGGCTCTGAATGAACTTGAATCCACCTAGCTTGCACTGCACAATCCTCATTGGCATCTCCACTGAGTTTTGGATGCAATCACTGCATCACTATAGTCACAACTGATAGTCACACTTGCTCTTTCACCTACCTCTCCACTGGTCTCCACTGAAACTGTCCATGCACTGTAGTTAACTGATGTATTCTTGAGTTGATTAATGAGTTAATAATTAGTGAATTAATTAATAATTAATTCACACCACTCTCACTAGTGTATCAATCAGTTAGACTAGATACAACTAGCTCAGGCAGCATCTATTTGAACACAACTCCACGAACTCTGTCACATGAGTTCTAACTGAAGTCCTCCATGCATTAGCTCCAGTAAACCCTCAGGAATAGCATAATTTCTTCTGTTAGCTCCTGTGCCACATCTGTGCACTTAACTGAAGTGCTCCAAGAGAATAAGATAATGTTTAAAGTCCAAATATTATTAAGAGCTAATAATATTCGACATATCTATTTTTAGACTGGCAATCTAAAAATAGATTCCGCCCAATATGTCTAAAAATATAAGTCCGTCTATTTTTCCAACTTGACCAACCATCCACAAATAGCATCCTGCAACTCATAGAATATGATCGACATGTCTAAAAATAGACATAGTCTAAAAATAGACTTTGCGCCAAAAATAGCCCGCGGGCCCACTTAGTGAAGGCGACTCTTTTCACTAAGCTCATCATCTTGTTGAATCTCAACAGGTTTGTAATTTTTTCGAAGATATGATCTGTGGAAGTTAGGATTTTTGCAATCTTTTGAATTTTATCTCAAAGAGCTGACCTTGGGAAAATAGTCATAACTCTCTCTCTGAGCATAAGATTGAATTCTATAAAAAGTGGCCAAATGTACACAGACTATAGTTTCATGTGTATCGATTTCAGAGCCAAAGGAGGAAATAGTGACATGTGGCATGCCGTACAAGTTCACTCTACTGAACAAGTCCATAATTATGTCAGTGTGGGAGATTAAGCATAAATTTGCCTTGAAGAATCCAAATCAGGTGAGATCCGTGGGATTGGAAATAAGATACAGAGGGCCACTAAAGGACCGAAGTTAAAATTTTGGGGATTCGAAATTACAGAGATACATTAGTTTCAATATCGAGCTCCTCAAAAGCAAGAAAAAAGTATGTACTTAAAAACAAATAAAAATTGCATGAGTCTTGTTTGAAAAATCAGTTTGAAGTGATTCCAGGGGCATATTGAAGCATATATATTAGTATTGGGTTCTAAAATGGCCCCTAAAAAGTATTAAACACCCATTAATCCCTCAGAAGGCTCTATTATGACTCATGATGAGGAAGAAGTGCAACATGGTATATCGAAATTACAAGAGCAAGTGCAACAAATTTCGCTCTCGCAAAGAGTAAAAAAAAATGAAATGGAAGCTAAGATGGTTGGTTTGAAGAAAGGTGTGGAAGCTAAGATGGGTGGTTTGAAAAAAGATGTGGAAGCTAAGATGGAAGGTTTTAAGAATGCCATGGAAGTTAATATGGATAACATCGATGAAAAAATGAAAGGCAACATGGAAGACATGAAGAATGATCTAAAAGAAGACATGGAAGGTTTGAAGGAAGGTTTGACAAAGCTGATACAAGAAATGATTCCTAATGGAAAAAAGGTAGAAGAGGAAAATCATGATGAGAACAAAATAAATGTTAATCGTGATTTCATAAACTCTAATGTTGGGTTGAAGGCCCACCATATTCCAAATATCGATATGAGGAAGTTTGATGGCAAGGATCCTGTAACATGGATACTACAGATGGAGCAATATTTTGATATCCATAATGTGAAAAACACACAAAAGGTACGCATTGAAACTTTATATTTAGAACAAAATATATTTATATGGTATCGATGGCTTTGTTCTCGTAAAAAAATTGTCACTTGGTCAATTTTTACGGAGGAAATGATAGCACATTATGAGGATACAAAGATCAATACCTTCTTTAGCCAATTGATAAATCTCAAACAGAAGGGTTCAATTGTGGAGCACATTGAGGACTTCCAAAAACTGAATATAAGGGTCACTAATACTTCAGATGAACACATGATTTATGTCTTCATAGGGACTTTAAAGAATAACATCCAACATGAGGCTTGCATTTGCGAACCCGATTCATTGGAGAAGACATTTAGGTTGGCAAGAAAAAATGAAAGTAAAATTACGGCAACAAGGAAGCCTACCACTCACATCTATAAAGATGGAGGTGTTGCTACTCCTAGACTTCCACAACCTACAAGGTTGACACCACAACAATTGGAAGAAAAAAGAGAAAAAAGGATTTGCTACAGTTGTGGTAGAAAAAACACCAAAGGTCATAAGTGTGCTGAGAAGAAATTATTTTAGATAGATCATGAAGAGGAGGAAGAAAATGAACAAGAAACTTCAAAAGAAGAGGATATAAACCAGGAACCAACCCTAGAGAAAGAAGAAATGAGTCCGACCATATCCTGTAATGCATTGATAGGAATTACAATTACCACTCCTCAAAATCTCAAGATAGAAGGACATATCAAGAAGAAAAATGTAATAATGTTGATTGATTCAGGTAGTACCCATAATTTTATTCATTGTAAGGTAGCTAAGGAATTAAATTGCTTCCTTTATCTAGCACCAAAGTGTCAAGTGATGGTTGCAAATGGAGGAACTATAAATTGTTCTGGAAAGTGCCATAATATCAAGCTAACCATGGGGGAATATGTGTTGAATAGTCAAATGCTTTCCATTCTAATGGGAGGTGATGATGTTGTACTAGGAGTACAATGGTTACAATCTTTGGGGATGGTAGCGTTTAATTTTCAAGAACATTTTATTTTATTTTATTTTATTTTTATTTTTTTTATCGGAAGGAAAGGAAGTTGAATCATGGGGTATCGCAGGGAAGCCGGGAAAGATAATAAGCTCTAATGTCATGACAAAGCTTCTGAATAAAGAAAAACAAGGCGTAATTTCACAATTATGCTCACTAGAAGTTCCAACATCAAAATCATATATTTCTCGAGATCTCCAAAAAGTCTTGGACAATCATTCCAAGGTGTTTGAAATTCCAAAAGGACTCAAACCTATTCGTGATCATGATCATGCTATTCATTTGATTCCTGGAATTGTTACTCCAAAAATCAGGCCTTACATATATCCTTATGTCCAAAAGAGCGAAATTGAACGTATGATTGCAAAATGTTAGAGGCCGGTATAACTAAACCTAGTCAAAGTTATTTCTATGCTCCAGTAGTATTGGTGGACAAGAAGGATGGATCATGGCGCGTGTATCTAGATTATAGGGCACTCAATAAGATCACTATTAAAGATACATCTCCCATTCACATGATTTATGAATTATTAGAGGAATTACAGAGAGAAATTTATTTTACCAAGTTGGATCTCCGTTCATGATACCATCAAATTAGAATGAAGGCAGAAGATATTAAAAAAAAAAAAAAAAAAAAAAAAAAAAACTCATGAGGGTCATTATGAATTTTTTTTCATGCCTTTTGGCCTTACCAATGCACCTTCTACATTTCAAGGGTTGATGAATTTCGTTTACAAACCCTTAGAAAATTTGTGTTAGTATTTTTTGATGATACACTAATCTACAACATGTCTTGAAATGGTCATGTTCAACATGGTCAAAGGGTGCTCAAACAATTGGAGGAGAAAAAATTATATGCAAAAACTTCCAAATGTTTCTTTGGAGTAAAAGAGGTGGAATATCTGGGTCATATTGTATCTCACGAGGGTGTTAAGGTAGACCCTAATAAAATGAAATACATTAAGGAATGGAAAGTCCCCACAACCATAAAGCAATTGCAAGGATTTATTGGGTTTAAAAGGTATTATCGCAAGTTTGTTAAGAATTATGGGAGAATAGCAGCACCTATAACAACATTATTGAAGATGCATTTTCATGGACTCTTGAAGCAACCAAGGCATTTGAACATCTTAAAGAGGTAATGTGCCAAGCACTGGTCTTAGCTATGCCAGACTTCATAAAAAACTTTAGTGTGGAATGTGATGCCTCAGGAAATGGAATTGGTGCTGTTTTAATGCAAGAAGGTAGGAAAGTATCTACAGAAAGATATTTATGAGAAGGAAATGATGTAAATAGTACATGCACTAAAGAAATGGGGACCTTACCAAATGGGAAGAAACTTCAAGGTAAAAACTGACCATGACAGTCTTAAATACTTTTTGGAAAAAAGACTATCTTCATAAGAGCAAGAAAATGGGGTCACAAAGATGTTGGGTTATGCCTTTGAAACCATCTACAAAAAATGGAAGCTAAATGTTGTTGCAGATGCACTCTCAAGAAAGGATGAGGAGGTGGAAGCATTTCTTTGTGCTATTTCTATTATCCAACCAGATTGGATAACCGAAGTAAGGGAAGAATGGAAGAATGATGAAGAATTGTGGACACTCGTTCAATTGTTGCAGCAATATCCCAGTACATCTGATACATTTAGTTGGAAAAATGATTCCTTATGGTACAAATATCGCTTATATCTTTGTAATAATTCCGAACTAAAACAAAAGATTATTTTGCAATTGCACACCTATTTCCTATGAGGACACTCATGATTTTTAAAAACTTACCACTGAGTGAAGAAAGATTTTTTTTGGGATGGCCTTAAATCTGATATTCAAAATTTTGTGGCGGAATGTTTGGTTTGCTAGAAAAATAAAGTTGAGATAATTAATACCTCGTGTCTTCTACAACCTTTATCCATTCCAAGTCAACGTTGGGAGGAGGTTTTAATGGATTTTATCATAGGTTTACCTAAGTCCGAAGGAATTAGTGTAATGATGGTGGTAGTTGATAGACTTATGAAGTATGCACACTTTTGTGCATTATCTCATCCATTTAAAGAAAGTACAATTGCTACTTCATTTATGGAAACAATTCAAAAGATACATGGAAACCCAAATATTGTTGTAAGCGATAGAAATCCCATTTTCACTGGAAAATTTTGGATGAAATTATTTTCTTATTTGGGTACTCAACTAGCTCATAACTCATCTTATTTTCCCCAATCCGATGGGCAAACTAAGATAGTGAACAAATGTTTGGAAGGGTATCTTCATTGTTTTGTATCTGATAAAAAAACACATTGGGTCAAGTGGTTTCCTCTGGCTGAATGGAGGTATAACACTTCCTTCCATACTGCAGCAAAAATTACCCCATTTATGGCACTTTATGGATATCATCCACTATCCATCACATCATCTTTAAGAAAAAATTCTAAGGTTCAAGAAGTGGAATATCAAATCGAGCATCAACAAAAAGTTCTCCAACTCTTAAAGGATAACCTAAATTTGGCACAAAATTGAATGAAACAACAGGCAAATCAACATCGCAGTGAGAGATGTTTTGATGTAGGAGACTAGGTATTTTTACGGCTACAACCATACAAAAAAATTTCCCTCAAGCAAGCTAAGAAGGATAATAAATTACCGCCAAATTACTATGGTCCTTACAAGGTGTCACAAAATATTGGTACTATGGCATACAAATTGGAGCTGACTGCTTCTTCTCGAGGACACCCAATTTTCCATGTTTCATGCTTAAAGAAGTTTATAGGTGACAAAATTCCAGTTCAAACAATATTTTCAGAACTTGATGAGGAAGGAAAAAATCATATTGGAACTTGAAGTAGTCACAGAAACAAGAAATCAACAGCTACGACATCGATTAATTTCAGAGTATCTCATCAAGTGGAAGAACTTACCCACTAAAGATTCCACATGGGAGGATGACAAATTTATACAGAAGCATCCAGAAATACTCAAGCGTTGAGGACAACACTTTTTTGAAGGAGAGGGGCATGTTAGGTCCCTATATTACTAGTGTAGTCCCTTATTATTGTTAGTGTAGTCCCCTTATTGTTATTGTTGTACCCTTGTAGTCCCCATATTGTTATTATTATGCCCCATAAAATCCCACTATTGTTATTGTTGTTCCCTCACATTATTATTATTAGGCCGGCTAGGATTATATTGTGACCCCATGGAATCTTGTATATAGAAAGGAGGTTTTTTCATTTGAATCATCCAAGAATTGTTCATTTATGTAATGTAAAGGAGGTTTCCCCCTCAAAGAGGCTTATTTCTAAGGCGCTAATCTATCTTTTCTTCTATTTTGTGAGTTGGTTTCATAACATTAAAATAGCCTTATAAGCAATGAGATGATAACTTAACCCTTCATTTCTCCCTTTGGCCTCCAAATGAAAAATGCAACAAGACCCTCTAGAAGCGCAACAAACTGATGAAATCTGATAGTGTTGGTGAAATTCACAGTTCTAATGGCTATGGAAAATATTCAAAGAGGTAAAGAGGAACTATTGATCTCTTGGAAGGATATAATGAAGTTTGAAATGCTTTGATGTTCCTTTATAACTTGAAAACTCAATTTTGGCTCGATAGTGGAGTGACATCATGTACTTTTGACCAAATGATGTGATGATGTGATTTGTACTGCAACAATGTTTCTTTCAATAGGAAGTTTACATCTCCATGTGACATAGATGTACCTTGATACTCTTGATGTACTTTATTCCCTAATTTGCTAACTCTCATGACACCTTACTAATTTTTCATGATGAATGACTTTAAATGGAATAATGATGACCTCACATCCAAATTAATGAATATGATTATTGACTAGAACAACCATGACACTCACGACACTTTCAAGGTCAAACTTATGACACCATGACTATTTTGACACTTAATGAAGGAAAATGACCTATGGTGACTTAATGACTCATGAAACTGATTTCAAATTGGCCTTGATGACCATGAAATGAGAGTAGCATTACACCTAGACAATGAATTAGGACCATTTGACAACGAAGAGAGATGTCAAATTTTATTTGAAAATACAATAATTTGACCATAAGACTCTAAGTACAGTGGAAAGAGTAAATTTGATCATTGTGAGTATTATACATTAACATTGGCTTCAATGGGGGTGGCAGCTCCTTTAGGAGGTGTCAAGAACACCGTAGACCAAGTAGCCTTATTCATTAGGCAATGGAGTCAGATATAAAAACTTTAAACTCAAATGACTAACTAAATCAATTGAGAAAAACAAAAAATGACTTGAATTGACTCAAAAACTAACTTGAATTTTCGACTTTAAAAAGAAAACAACAACTGATCAGAGAAGCCTTATGGCCTTCTCCTCGGGCTTCAAGCTTCTTTGACAACTCCTTCACTCTTTGTCAGAAAATAAAATGTTATTTACAATGGATTTTTTTTTTTCCTGCAAGATCACGTAAAATATTGTTTGAGGAGTCTACCATTCATCGATCCTCCAGGAAGTGCTTAACCATTAATATCTTCTAATAAGTAAGCATTATTCCCTCTGATTGCTAAAATATTATAGGGTCCTTTCCATAGGTTGTCGAACTTACCATGTTTTCCTTTATCCTCATTTCAAGCATCCCATCGGAGAAAAACATCTCCCAAGTTGAAATCACCAACCTTACTTTTCTTATCATAAATATTCTTAATATTCTCTAAAATCTTTGAGGTGTTATTGAAAACTTCTTCCCTGGATTGCTGCAAGTGGATCTTCTGATTAATTCTTCGCTGAATGTCATTTGGCTCACTATCAATCTCTTGTAGGATTTTCATCACTAGCACTGCTAGGGAAGTTGGAAACATTGTATCTACACCATAGACTACCTGAAAGGGTGGCATTCCAATATATTTCTTTGTGCTAACTCTCTCTGTCCATATAGCATTAATTAAATTTTTGTGCCAATTCCTTTTGTTCTCTTGCAATTTTTTTTTGATTATGTTCACCAATGACTTGTTTGATGATTCTGCCAACCCACTACCTTGAGGCTAATATAATGTTGAATGCTCGAGTCTTATGTGATATTTATCACAAAATTCTATTATCTTTTTGGATTTGAAGGCTGCTACATTGTCAGTGATGATTTTCTGCGGGCAGCCGAAACATGACAGAATATTACTCACCATTAACTGAATAATTACCATATATGTATCTTGTCTCATGGGAATGGCCTCAATCCACTTTGTAAAGTATTCAGTGGCAATGAGTATCCACTTATGCTGAGCTGATGATGGAGGATGAATCTCACCGATGAAGTCAAGCCCCCATTGCTGGAAGGGTGCTTGAACTGCAATTGGTTGCAACGGATGCGGTAACAATTTTATCTTTCCTTGGAAAATTTGGCACTCATGACAACTCATGACTATTTTATATACATATGAAAACAAACTCGGCTAATAGAATCCAACCCTCAATATATTATTTGTTGTAGTTTTTCAAAAAAGATCACCACCACAATCACCTTTATGGAAATCAATCAGCACCTCCTCAGCTTCACTTTCTACCAAACAATTTAATAAAACCCCTCCCGGATCTTTCCAATATAAAGTATTATAAAGAATACAATACTTAAGAGCCTTCAATTTCAGATATCTACCTTTACTCTTGGGCAACCCGGTGGAGGATTCAAATGTTCCAGCACATGAATTATATCTGAATACCATGGTGATGAAATAAAAAATTGAGATACCTGAGGGAATGAACTAGCCTCCTGCTCCTCGGAAAATGCAGCAATCAAGTTGATGTCTAAGGCCTGTAAGTTAGAGTCTACCATGAGCTTAGCTAAGCCTTGTCCTTTGATCAATTTTGTAGGTTTGATTTCTAAATCATATTCCAACATAGCAGCGATCCACTTACCATGCCCGCCTTCAGGATCATTTTGTGCTAACACATCCTTGACAACAGCATTCAGAATAGAGGCAAGAACATGAGAATGAAGGATATAAACTCAGAAATCCATCAAAGCTTTAACTAGCACTAATGCATTCTTTTCAATGACATTATATTTCAAAGCCCCATCCCTTATTGTCCTACTAAAGAAGGCAATTGGCTGCTCTATTTTATAATATTTCTTTTGAATGAAGACATCAACTTATGTATGTTCAGAGTCAAAGGAAAAGATGATAAATTCTAGTGTATAATCCAGGCTGATAAGGATGGGAGCATGGGACACTGCAAAATTGACTGGATTAAATGATTTTCTTGCATCATCAGACCATTTCACCTCACTGGTTCTCTTTAACATATTAGTGATTTCCCTTAAGTGTTCAACAAGGTTAGGAATAAACCTTCTCAAGAGATTGATCTTACCATTGAATGATTGAATTTACTTCTTATTCCTATAATAGTCTAGATTTTGAATTGCCTCAATCATTTAAGGATCTATTTAGATGCCATATTTAGATATAATATGATCGAGAAATTTTCCATCTTCCATAGCAAACCAACTTTTCTTCAGATTCAATGATATGCCAAATTTTCTGCACCTTTTAAAGACTGTCCTTAAATGTTGCAAGTGTTATTCATCCATCTTGGAAAAAACTGTGATGTCACCAAGATAAATGACTAAAAACACAATCTTCTCATTGGGAAATGCGATTTCCATCGCTCGCTGAAAGGTTTCTCTTGCGTTATTCAACCCAAAGGGCATCTTAGCGTACATAAAAGTACCCCATGGTGTCGTGAAGGTTGTCTTTTCTTGGTCATTTGGATGAACCAATATCTGATTGTATCAGGAATATCCATCTAGTAATGAAATCCTGGAATAACCAACCACCCTTTGTAGGATATGATCCATATATGGAAATGGATAGTTGTCCTTCAATGACATTTTATTTAAATTTTGAAATCAATACACAAGCAGATCTCACCTGTTTTCTTTTTTACCTGTACTAAATTTTACGTCCAAATTGAGAAATAGAGAGGGACAACAATACCAGTAATGTACAATCTGTTTAATTCCTTTCCAAGGGAGGGAAACAACTTTGAATTCATCCTTCTGAGTTTCTGACGGAAAGGCTTCTGACCAAGTTTTATGGGAATGATATGTTGAATTAAACTCTTATCATACACCTTTAGATCAATATATTCCCATGCAAAAACATCAACAAATTTAGTCATAGGTGATGTATATTTTCCTTTCATCTCTGGACTCAAAGACTTTGATATCTTAACCATTTTTGGCTTCCAAGGAGTGCTAAGATTAAGATCTTCTACTCCTACCTTATTTGGCAGCATTGTTGGTTTTCGTGCAACATAATCATGATAAAAAATCTCCTCCAAGGGTACAAGACCTCTTGGAATTGAGTTATCTTTCAAGTGTAGCACCTTCAATTATATTGCATGCATTTCTTGATCATTTTCATAAAACTGATCATCAATTTGTGAACTAACAAACTTTTCTTCCATCTGCAAGAAATTTTCAATTTGTTTATCATTTTGGAAGACTTGCCAATATCTATCATTCTCTAAAACATCAAGGCAATGTTTGACATTGATCTCATAATTCTTGTTGGGATAAACCATAATCTTGAACATACTAGCTGAATTGGCAAGGGCATCAACAATGATATTGTTGTTCTTTGGAATCAATTATAGAGTGTATCTGGTAAAGGTCTTAAGTATATCTAATACCACATTATGGTATGATCACATTCTAGGATGCTTGGCCTGGTATTCCCCTTTGACTTGATTTATTACTAACTCAGAGTTGCCATATACAAAAATCTTCTTAGCACCTAGTTTCTTGAGTATTTTAAGACCAACTATAAAAGCCTCATATTCTGCCTCATTGTTGGAACAATCAAATGCTAATTTATAGGAACACATACGGACATTAGGAGGAAGATGAGATGGATGATTCATGGGACTATTAATCCAAATTCCAATTATGGTTCCTTCCTTACCTAAGGCTCCATCAAAATCCATGGTCCATAGGCCATTTTCTTCATCGGAAAACTCAATTTTGTATGACTGATCTTGATTGAATGTTTGAGAATGATCTACTGTCCCAATAGGCTCTATCTCATTCATTTTTTCTGTTGTATTTTTGACTATTTCACTTGGATGCAAACTATTTGGTATTTGTTCCTATTTTTCTACACTTGGAATTTCTTGAACACAAGCATAAATCTTTGAATTTTTTCTTTTCCTTCTACCAAATTTTCCAACAAAGCTGAACAATCATCATTGTACAAGATAACTGACTCTAAATCTGTATGCAAAACATGAATTGGGTGATTATTGGGTTTTTTCCTTGCTACTAATCATGCACTTCATTTTGTTCTCCCTGTATAATTTTCCGAGTTGTCTAAAAACTGGTATAGTAGAATAGGAATAATCTAACTGCAAAGTGCCTTTAAGTTTAGCTTCCCATGATCGGGAGAGGAGCATTCATATCTCGGGGGAATGTCAGCTACAACAACGTCCATAAGAACATTATTAGCTGGAATTTGATCTAAGGACACCACTAAATATTTGATGAGACCAAGATACTTAACCCTTCTTGAGTCAAAAGAGAAAAGTTCATGGTATGGCATGGTAATATCCAATCCTAATCTATCCATGATGGCTTTAGGTGTGAGATTATGGGAGGCTCAGATTCTAGCATAACATTATGGAGGATGGAGTCATGCATTTTGAGACTGAGGTAAAAAGGTGGAACTTCACTATCTTCTAAGTTACCATCTACAGTAGGGTCAAACAAAACCTTGGGGTGGTCATCACTAACATTTACCGTATCAGAAATTTTGTCAACCTTAAACATTTTGGCTACCTATAACTTTTATTGGTAATTATTAATTAATTTAGTCAATGGAATTGAGACTTTAAGATTTGAAATTTCATTCTCAAGACTAAATAAAGTAGAATGCTTTTCTACCTCTTTAGATGGCATGTCCTTCTTTTCAAGTTTTTCTCTGATTGGGGTCTCCTTTCTTTGTCCTCTAGCTTGAATTTCTTTGTCTTTCTCCGGATTGTTAGTAGAAGCTTCATTACTTTTTCCTTGATTAATAACAAAAGAACCTTTTTCCTTATTCTGATTTGTATAGGTCATCTCTTTGTTATGAACATTTTCTTGAGAATTTTTCTTTTTATGATTTGAAGTTGTGGGCACATTTATATTTCTTAGAAAATATTGCCTTTGTATTCGGCTTAGGGAATTTTGATAACCTCTTTGATAATCCTCTGTCTATACTTCCAACATATCATCACTAGAAATAACATAATGCTAATCATCAGGTACATAAGGTTCTTAAGAAAATTTATCCTCCTCAGTCAAGAAAATGGGTTACCGATTTTCCTTAAAGAGGTGATTTTCCTCTGAGATATTTTCCTGGAGCTTTCAGGTGTTATTGAAAACTTCTTCCTTGGATTGTTGCAAGTGGACCATTCGATTAATTCTTCACCGAATTTCATTCGGATCACTATCAATCTCTTGTAGGAGTTTCATCACCGGCATTGCTAGGGAAGTTGGAAACACTATATCTACACCATAGACCAGCTGAAAGGGTGACATGCCGATAAATTTCTTTGTGCTAACTCTGTATGCCCATAGAGCATTAATTAAGTTTTTGTGCCAATTCATTTTTTTCTCTTACAACAAAATTTTGATTATGTTCACCAATTACTTGTTTGATGATTCTACCAACACATTGCCTTAAGGGTAATATGTTGTTGAATGCCTGAGTCTTATATGATATTTATCACAAAATTCTATCATATTTTTGGATTTGAAGGATGCCGCTTTGTCAATAATGATTTTCTATGGGTACCCAAAAAAAGACATAATGTTACTCTCGATAAACTGAATAATTACTGTATCTGTATCTTGTCTCGTGGGAATGGCCTCAATCCACTTTGTAAAGTAGTCAGTGGTAGTGAGTATCCAATTATGCTGAGATGATCACATAGTATGAATCTCGCTAATGAAGTCAAGCCCCCACTGCTGGAAAGGTGTTGTAACTGCAATTGGTTGCAAGGGCAGCGGTAACAATTTTCTCTTTCCTTGGAAAATTTGGCACTCATGTCAACTCATGATTGTTTTATATACATCTAAAAACAAACTCGGCCAGTAGAAGCCAACCATAAATATCTTATTTGTTGTATTTTTCCAAAAAATATGACCACCACAATCACCTTTATGGAAATCATTCATCACTTCCTCAACTTCACTTTCTACCAAACAATTTAATAAAACCCCTCCCAAATCTTTCCAATACAAAGCATTATTAAGAATACAATACTTAAGAGACTTCAATTTCAGAGATCTACCTTTACTCTTGGGAAACCCCGATGGAGGATTCAAATGTTGCAACACATGAAATATATCTGAATACCATGGTGATGAAATAAAAATTTGAGATACCTGAGGGAATGAATCAACCTCTCGCTCCTCGGAAAGTGCAAAAATAAAGTTGATGTCTAAGGCATGTAAGTTAGAGTCTTCCATGAGCTTAGCTAAGACTTGTCCTTTGATCAATTTTGTAGGTTTGATCTCTAAATCATATTCCAACATAATAGATATCCACTTACCACGTCTGCCTTCAGGATCATTCTATGTTAACACATCCTTGACAACAACATTCAAAACATAGGAAAGAACATGAGAATGAAGGATATAAACTCAAAAATTCTTCAAAGCTTGAACTAGTGCAAATGCATGCTTTTCAATGATATTATATTTCAAAGCCCCATCCCTGATTGTCCTACTAAAGAAGGCAATTGGTTGCTCTGTTTTCTGATCTTTCTTCTGTATGAGGACAACAACTAATGTGTGTTCAGAGGCAAAGGAAAAAATGATAAAATCTAGTATATGATTTGAGCTGATAAGGATGGGAGCATGGGACAATGAAAAATTGACTTGATTACATGATTTTATTTCCTCATCGGACCATTTCACCTTGCTGCTTTTCTTTAACATATCAATGATTTCCCTAAAGTTTTTAATACGGTTAGGAATAAACTTTCTATATAAATTGATCTCACCATTGAATGATTGAATTTACTTCTTATTCCTAGGATATTCAGATTCTGAATTGCCTCAATCCTTGAAGGATCTATTTGGATTCCATCTTTAGATATAATATGACCGAGAAATTTTCCATCCTCGATAACAAACAAAATTTTCTTCAGATTCAATGATATTCCAAATTTTATACACCTTTGTAAGACTATCCTTAAATGTTGCAAGTGTTCTTCATCCGTCTTGGAAAAAACTGTTTTTCCCCCAAGATAAATGAGCAAAAGCACATGCTTCTCATTGGCAAATGCGATATCCATCTATCGCTGAAAGGTTGCTCTTGCATTCTTCAACCCAAAGGGAATCTTAGCATATATAAAAGTACCCCAAGGTGTCATGAAGGTTGTCTTTTCTTGGTTCTCCGAATGAACCAATATCTGATTGTATCCGAAATATTCATCTAGTAATGAAATCCTGGAAGAACCAACCACCCATTGTAGGATATGATCCATCTTTGGTAGTGGATAGTTGACCTTCAATGACACTTTATTTAAATTTCAGAAATCAATACCCAAGCGGATCTCACATGTCTTCTTTCTTACTGATACTAAATTTTACATCCAAATTGAGAAACAGAGAGGGACAATAATACCAGCAGTGTACAATCTGTTTAATTCCTTTTCAATGGAGGGCAACAACTTTGGATTCATCCTTCTGAATTTTTGACGGAAAGGTTTCTGATCATAATTTATGGAAATGGTATGTTGAATTATACTCTTATCATACACCTTTAGATCAGTTTATTCCCATGCAAAAACATCAGCAAATTCAGTCATAAGTGCTTTATATTTTCCTTTCATCTATGGACTCAAAGACTTTAATATCTTAACCATTTTTGGCTTCTAAGGAGTGCCAAGATTAAGATCTTCTACTCCTACCTCAGTTAGCAGCATTGGTGGTTTCCGTGCAACATCATCATGATAAAAAAACTCCTCCAAGGGTACTAGACCTCTTGGAATTGGATTATCTTTCAGCTGTAGTACCTTCAATTCTGCTACATGCATTTCTTGATCATCTTCATAAAACTGATCATCAATTTGTGAACTAACAAACTCTTCTTCCATCTGCAAGAAATTGTCAATTTGTTTATCATTATGGAATACTTGCCAATACCAAACATTGTCTGGAACAATAGGGCGATGTTTGACATTGATCTCATACTTCTTGTTGGGATAAACTGGAATCTTGAACATACTAGATGAAGTGGCAAGGGCATGAGAAATGATATTGTTGTTCCTTGGAATCAATGATAGAGTGTATTCGGTAAAGGTCTTAAGAATTTCTAATACCAAATTACGGTATGCTCGCATTCTAGGATGCTTGGCCTGGTATTCCCCTTTGACTTGATTTATTACTAACTTAGAGTTGCCATATGCATAAATCTTCTTAGCACCTAGTTTCTTGAGTATTTTAAGACCATCTATCAAAGCCTCATATTCTGCCTCAATGTTGGAGCAATCAAATGCTAATTTATAGGAATACATCCAGAAATTAGGAGGAATATGATATGACTGATTCATGGGACCATTAATCCAAATTCCAATTCCGGCTCCTTCCTTACCTAAGGCTCTGTCAAAATCCATGGTCCATAGGCCATTTTCTTCATCAGGAAGCTCAATTTTGGATGAATTATCTTGATTGAATGTTTGAGAATGATATGCAATATCAATAGGCTTTGCCTCATTCACTGTTTTAGTTGTCTTTTGGACTACTGCACTTGGCTGCAAACTGTTTGATTTATTTTCCTGTTTTTCTACACTTGGAATTTCTTGAACACAATCTGAAATCTCTGAAATTTTTGCTTTTTGTTCTACCAAAATTTCCAACAAATATGAACAATAGTCATTGTACAAGATAAATTATTCTAAATCTGTATGTACAACATGAATTGGATGATTATTGGGTTTTTCCTTGCTACTAATCATGTACTTCATGTTTTCTCCCTGTATAATTTTCCGAGTTGTCCAAAAACTAGTATAGTAGCATAGGAAAAATCTAACTGCAAAGTGCCTTTAAGTTTGGCTCCCCATGATCAGGAGAGAAGCATTCCATATCTCAAGGGAATTTTAGCTACAACAACATCCATAAGAACATTATTAGTTGGAATTTGATTTAAGGACATAATTAAATCTTTGATGAGACCAAGACACTTAATATTTCATGAGTCAAAAGAGATAAGGTCATGGTATGGCATGGTAATATCCCATCCTTATTTATCCATGATGAATTTAGGCATGAGATTATGGGAGGCCCCAGAGTCTAGCATAGCATTATGGAGGATGAAGTCATGAATTTTGAGACTGAGGTAAAAATGTGGAACTTAACTATCTTCTAAGTTACCATTTATAGCAGGGCCAAAAAAAATCTCGGGGTGGTCATCACTAACATTTACCATATCAGACATTTAGTCAACCTTAAGTATTTTGGCTACCTAGAAATTGAGACTTTAAGCTTTGAAATTTCATTCTTAAGGCTAAATAAAATAGAATGTTTTTCTACCTCTTTAGATGGCATGTCCTTCTTTTTGGGTTTTTCTCTGATTAGGGTCTCCCTTCTTTGTCCTACAACTTGAACTTATTTGTCCTCCAGCTTGAGTTTCTTTGTCTTTATTCACATTTATAGTAGAAGCTTCATTACTTTTTCCCTGATTAATAACAACAGGTCCTTTTTCCTTATTCTGATTTGTAGAGGTCATCTCTTTGTTATGAACATCTGCTTGAGAATTTTGCTTTTTCTGATTTGAAGTTATAGGCACGTTTCTATTTCTCAGACCATATTGCCTTTGTACTTGGCTAAGGGAATTTTGATAAACTCTTTGATAATCCTCTATCTGTACTTCCAACATATTATCACTAGAAAGAAAATAATGCTGATCATTGGGCACATAAGGTTCTTCAGAAAATTCATCCTTTTTAGTCAAGAAAATGGGTTGCTGATTTTCCTCAAAAAGTTGATTTTTCTCTAAGATCTCTTCCTCCTAATCAGGGCCCTCTGTATAATTTTTTTGAAAAGGAGTACAAATATGCTACTGACATTTTTGATCTTGACCCCTCTTCTCCCTTTGTTTAATCATGTATTGGGGTTGTTGATGTTGACCTCTGAAGTTGGGATTTCTAATTGGAGGTTCTACTTGTCTATCTGTGATGGCCATATTGTAAATCATATTCTCCATTGTATTAATCAAAGTATCAAGTTTACCCTCAGATGAAGTGTATGGCTCCTCCTTTATGATAACCCTCTTTTCTGATTTCATCTTTGACTTTTGATAAGTAGATTTGCCTCAACACTTACTTCATTCCTTTGCATGTCTTCAAGGGTGGAAGGATTTCTCTCCCTCAATTGGTAGGCCATATTCGGATCAAAAGCATCTGGATAATGAAGAAGCTCCAGGCCAGGAGGAGGCTTAATGTTTTCTGGGATAAAATCATATATCCTATTAAATCTGGTTGTGAAATCTTGCACAAATTCATTAGTATTTCTCTTCAAAGCATTATACTTATCCATAATTTGGAGAGGGTTATTTTTCTCTTCCCACTTTGCTAGGAATAGGTCTATTAACTATTGTCGATTGGCTACAGAAGAAACTGTTAAGGAATGGAACCATTTCTTGACTTCCACCGAAAAACTTTGTGCTATTATGCGCATTTTGGCATCATCATTATCAATTTACTCAAGATCAATAAAATCAGTCACTTTAACTATATGTTGCTGACCTGTGACCTTTATTATCCCATCAAACAAAGGAAATACATGACCATAATTTTTAGGAAAAGTAGTAAGTTGGGGTGGTAAAATCAAAGGATAAAATATTTCCATGACTGTTGCATAAGGTTGTATGGAAGTCACAACAAGAGGTGTTGATGGAGGAAATGATTTTAGAGGAAGTGATGGATTGATAGTGGAGGATGATGGAGCAGCTGTATGAGGAGGTGTAACATTATATGTAGTAGAAAATAAAGTCTCTTGTTGGTACTGGATATAGGCCTTTTTAGAGGTTATTTGGAACTGATCAACCAAGCTCTAAAGTTCATAAAAAATTGACTAGAACTTACTATCACCCTCAAAATATGAGGACTCAGAAGATGGAAAATATGATTCAAACTTAATGGGATTAAAAACTGATTTTGAGAGGAAAGACTCTAACTTGGACTTGAAAAAAGATAACTCAAATTTTAGATCAAAAGATAGATATTTAGGAGCAACGAACCTTGTAGTAAAATATGTGGATCTTACTAGTGGAGGTGTATATTTTTTAACTTCTTGAGACTGTGACCTTTGCTTTCTCAATATCCTCTCAGGGTCATTAACTAATGGTGAAGGATTGGGATCAACATTAGACCTCGTATGCCTTTTTGGAGCCAGTGTTCTTTTCAATATGCACTTTGGCTCGAAATTACTAAGTCAACATTATTTGAGTGCTAACACTTGTCACCCACAGGTCTAGACTTCAAAAAAATATAATAAATATCCCCAGGGAAGAATTGACATTCGGTTCCCGACAATGGCGCCAAAATGTTAGCGCTCCTTAATTTCCCAAGGCTGAGAAAGGAAACCAAAGAGGTAACCACAAACCAACTTTTGACCTGGTATTTAGCCCTTCAAAATCAGAGAGGGCTCTCTCAAAATAAACCTCAAAACCAATGGAAGTGACTGAAGAATATTAAGGTTTTAGGCTAGTTATCAACACAATAGGGTTTTGATTAGGGTTTTCTGGATAAGAAGCACTAGGGTTAGGAACTAGGCCAAGTATTCAAAAAGATCAATTGCAGTCACAAAATGAGGCAAGATAGATGAAATCAGACACACAAACAGATCTGTCATTGTAGTATAGTGGTGAGTATTCCTGCTTGTCACACGGGTGACCTGGGTTCGATCCCCGGCAATGTCGCCAAAATGTTAGCTCACCTTAGTTTCCCAAGGCTGAGAAAGGAAACCAAAGAGGCAAACAAAAACCAAATTTTGACGTGGTATCTAGCCCTACCAAATCAGAGATGTCTCTTTCAAAATCAACCTCATAGCCAATGGAAGTGACTAGAGAATATTATGGTTTTAGGCTAGTAATCAGCTCAATAGGGTTTTTATTAGGGTTTGCTGGATAAGAAGCACCTGGTTTAGGAACTAGGCCAAGTATTCCAAAAGATTAGTTGCAGTCATAAAATGAGGAAAGATAGATGTAATTAGAGACACACATATATCTGTCATTGTAGTGTGGTGATGAGGAAATCAGATAACGAAACTAAGTGAGCATACATGCATGAATTCACTTGTTTGGAAGAGAAACACTTATATGATAATCTCAAACAAAACAAAGCATTATAGGTACTGAAATCTGTTTAAAACTTAGGATATTAACTCAAGGAGAAAGGTAAATGAATGCTAGAAACATTTAATAATAAAATGCATAAGAAACACTGGAGAAAATAATGCCACTGACCACAACACATGAATCCCATAAAAAAAGCTGCAACTTCCTGTATATTATTTCTGCAAAGAGTCAAGTACACCAGTTCCAAAAAAGTGTGAAATTCAAGTATGTAACCTTCTCTTAGAATTGTTTATGAGTAAATATAGAATAAAACAAGGTTCCACCTCTAAGGGGTCGAACCCTGATCCTTAACAACTAATTCATGAACCTAATTACTCATTGCCAAATATTAGGGAAGTTAGAAACAACTTTCCCCCTTTTTAGCTAACTCATTGAGATTATCTCTCAAAGCATTGATCACAATATTATTACAATGATAATCATTAGTAAACCTATTAACATCAACTAAACTAGTCATTCAACTATTTACATCAGCCAATTTTGACTTTTGACCTCCACGTGCATTGAAAAATATCCAAGCACAAAAACACAACAACTTTCTCAGAAAGACAGCAAATGTCCTTAGCAGAAATGAAACAACTTTGGATTGATCTTTTGATAACTTGGAAGAGGTTCTGAATGTTGGTGAAGGATTATGAAGAATTATTAGGCTGTCTACTATACCCTGGGACCATTAAGTCATCCAAAATCATCATTTTAGCCCCCTCCAAATTTATTTTAAAACCCAGTGTCCAAAAACGTAGCGAATTTCTGAAAAGGTGGCAGAAAGGTGTAAAAAAGGCCTTGTTTTATCATTTACTGTAAATTTATCATTCCTTAAGCATCATAAAGTGGCTTTATGGTATCCTTATGATTTTAGCTATCCAACCACGCTTGAAATTTTGGATTTGGACCCTCTGAGAAAAAGCGAAGCAACTAGTTGCTACGTTTTTGTAGGATGTTTTTTCCTGTGTGCACAAAAACTTCAAAATTTCAAAACCGTGTCTATTTTTTCTTTGATTTATGTTTTTCCTTCATACCACTAGTGATGCATCCACCAATAGGTCTAGGATTTTCTTTATTTTTAGTCTACTTAGGGTTATGTCGAGTTTCTTCTTCATGTTTTTCACCCTAACTTTTCAAATCATGTTCCTAGCATAATAATGCCTTGCCATATTTCTTTTCATGGTGGTATCCCTATTTTCTTTTTCCAATAGGTTCTCCAAGTGTTCATTCACTCTCCCAAGCCAATACTTATTGTCTTTGTCAAATTCAACAACTACGGTTTCATCTATGGTGTCTTGAGCTTGATGAGGGGATGAATCTTCTACATTTTGTTTCTAGCCATTGCTCTTGTCTTAGGTCTCCTAGGCTATGTTTGAATGTTCTTTTCCTATATATTCTCTACGTAAATGATGGCGTTACCTTTATCCTTTGTTGTCAAAACACCTACTTGGCTTGATTATAGAGGGTCTTCTTGTGAATTGCTCTGCTGCATTATGGTTTGCCTCAACTGTCTATTCTCTTGCTGTAGGAAATCCACCATGAAATTGGCTTTGGATAGGTCATCCTTCAGCTCTATAATTTGTGCCTCTTTCTCCTTGATGATGTCATCTTCTGCCTTGTTTGTATGTTGTTCTCCTAGGTCAACCATATAAAATTATGGAGGTACCTCTTCTTCATTGCACAATGGGAATCATGTCTGCTCAAAGGTGGTTCATCTCTCATGGTTTCAGTTTGCACTGCTTCTTCAGTAAAAACCTCCTTATATAGTATTTTTGCCTCAGACCTAGTTTTGGGCTTAGATCTAGGCATCTCATCTTCTGCTTCAAGAGCAAAGAAAAGCTTCTACCCTTTCTTGTCTATCCTTGAAATATCTGTTCTAGGTTGAGTTTTTGTTGTTGATGGCATGCTTGATGTTTTAGCTCCCCGTGGTTTCGATGATGATGAAGGAGAGCTTTGACTCATTGACTGGTTGGAGATAGGTAAGAGAGCAACTGACTCCTTGTACTATGGTTTCAAGAACATTTTGTAGTGTTCCAGGTCTAAATCCATTCCCCTTAACGAAATTTCACCTTGATTAGGGATAGTAGTTGCTGAAGCTATGACCTTTTCTGACACCTGAAATTTCAGCCCTGCTATGATGGCCCGATCCTTCTTGAGATTAATAACAAAGATGCTTGTTAAATCATGATGATAGCCTAACTCTTGCACCTTTAGACAAAAACCTAGGCAACCTGCCTGCTCAAATGATTTTCTAATAAATTCCGATGCATTTACCTCTTTCATATGAGTTGGCTCATATCAAGAGATTTCTCCTCCCTTATACCTCCTCCTTTCACTAGTACTCACCATGTTTATAACTTCAATTTTAATTAAAAAATCCTAATTTCAAACAAGGAAGTGTAAGGGATTTGAGCTGCAAAACAGGGCCAGAAGCGCAACAACTTGAGGGAAGGGAATGGAGGGGATCCCCTGTAGGAAAAAATCTGAAAAAATTATGGGAGGTGGGGATAGGTGTTAGGAACACAATGGAAGTGGAGTTTCCCAAAGCAATTGAGAAATAAGGGGAGAAAAGGGGAAAATACAGACTTGTGCTAGAAGCAGAGCAACAAGTTGGGTTTGATAAGGGATGGTGAATATGAGGGAATCTCAGTGTGGGGATTGATGGATAATGTTTGATAAGGGTAATAAAGTACATGTAGACTAAAATACAAAGAGAATCCCTCTCAACTGAAGCTATAGACCATAGAAAAGGAAAACACAACAAAACCCTAAGATTGGGTTTGATCAATTTCTGAAGAAAAATACTACATACAGGGTTTGCAAGGTTGGACTTACTTGCTAAAAGAGCCTTATAAGCATTGAGATGATAACTTAACCCTTTGTTTCTCCCTTTGGCCTCCAAATTAAAAACGGAGCAAGAACTTCCAGAAATGAAACAAACTGATGAAATATGGTAGTGATGGTGAAATTCGTAGTTCTAATGGATATGGAAAATATTCAAAGAGGTAAAGAGGAACTCTTGAGCTCTTGGAAGGATATACTTAAGTTTTGAAATGATTTGATGCTCCTTTATAACTTGAAAACTCAGTTTTGGCTTGATAGTGGAGTGACATCATGTACTTTTGAACAAATTACTTGATGATGTGATTTGTATTGCATAAATGTTTCTTTCAATAAGAAGGTTAAATCTCCACGTGACAGAGATGTACCATGACACTCTTGATGTATTTTATAACCTAATTTGCTAACTCTTGTGACACCTTACTAATTTTTCATGATGAATGACTTTAAATGGAATATCATGACCACACACCCAAATTAATGAATATGATTACCGAATAGACCAACCAAGAGACTCATGACACTTTCATGGTCAACCTTATGACACCATGACTCTTTTGACACTTAATGAAGGAAAATTACCTATGGTGACTCAATGACTCATGAAACAGATTTCAAATTTACCTTGATGACCATGACATGAGAGTAGCATGACACCTAGACAATGACTTAGGACCATTTGAAATCCAAGAGTTATGCCATTTATTTAAAAATATAACAGTTTGACCATAAGACTCTAAGTACAATGGAAAGAGTAAATTTGATCAATGTCACTATTGGACACTAGCATTAGCTCCAATGGGGATGGCATCTCATTTAGGAGGTGTCAATAACACCAGAGACCAAGTAGCCTTATTCATTGGTCAATGGAGTCACATTCAAAAAATTGACACTCAAATGACTGACTAACTCGATCGAGAAAAACAAAAACTGACTTGAATAGACTCAAAAATTGACTTGAATTTTCAACTTAAAAAAGAAAAAAACAACTGATCAGAGAAGCTTTATGGCCTTCTCCTTGGGATTCAAACTTCTTTGAAAAATCCTTCACTCTTTGGCAACAAATAAAATGTTATTTACAATGGAAATGAATTTTTTTTAGCAAGATCAGGTAAAATAGTGTTTGAGGAGTCTACCATTCACCGGTCCTCTTGGAAGTTCTTGCCCATCAAGATCTTCTAATAAGTAAGCATTATTCTCTCTGAATGCTAAAATCTTGTAGGGTCCTTTCCATAGGTTGTCGAACTTACCATGTTTGCCTTTATCCTCATTTTGGGCATCCCATCAGAGAACAACATCTCCCAAGTTGAAATCATTGACCTTTGTTTTCTTATCATAAATCTTATTAATCTTCTCCTGGAGCTTTGAGGTGTTATTTAAAACTTCTTCCCTGGACTGCTGAAAGTGGATCATTTTATTAATTCTTCGTTGAATGACATTTGGCTCACTATCAATATCTTGTAGGATTTTCATCACTGGAACTGCTAGGGAAGTTGGAAACACTGTATCTACACTATAGACCAGCTGAAAGGGTGACATGCTGATAGATTTCTTTGTGCTAACTCTTTCTACCCATAGAGCATTAATTAAATTTTTGTGCCAATTCATTTTGTTCTCTTGCAACAAATTTTTGATTATGTTCACTAATGACTTGTTTGATGATTCTGCCAACCCATTGCCTTGATGGTAATATGCTGTTGAATGCTCGAGTCTTATGTGATATTTATCACAAAAGTATATCATATTTTTGGTTTAGAAGGCTGCTACATTGTCAATAATGATTTTCTGCAGGTAGTCAAAACGAGATAAAATATTACTCTCCATAAACTGAATAATTATCGTGTCTGTATCTTGTTTCATGGGAATGGCCTCAATCCACTTTGTAAATTAGTTAGCGGCAGTGAGTATCCACTTATGCTGAGCTGATGACGGAGGATGAATCTCACCGATGAAGTCAAGCCCCCACTGTTGGAAGGGTGCCTAAACTGCAATTGTTTGCAAGGGCAGCGGTAACAATTTTCTCTTTCCTTGGAAAATTTTTCACTCATTACAGCTCATGACTATTTTATATACATTTGAAAACAAACTTGGCCAATAGAAGGCAACCCTCAATATCTTATTTTCTGTAGTTTTCCAAAAAATATGACCACCATAATCACCTTTATGGAAATCATTCATCACTTCCTCAACTTCACTTTCTACCAAACTATTTAATAAAACCCCTCCCAGATCTTTTCTATATAAAGCATTATTAAGAATGCAATACTTAAGAGCCTTTAATTTCAGAGATCTACCTTTACTCTTGGGAAAACCAGGTGGAGGATTCAAATGTTACAACACATGAACTATATATGAATACCATGGTGACTAAATAAAAATTTGAGATACCCGAGGGAATGAATCAGCCTCCTGCTCCTCCGAAAGTGCAACAATAAAGTTGATGTCTAAGGCATGTAAGTTACAGTCTGCCATGAGCTTAGCTAAGACTTGTCCTTTGATTAGTTTTGTAGGTCTGATTTCGAAATCATAGTCCAGCATAGCAGCTATCCACTTACCACGCCTGCCTTCAAGATCTTTATGTGTTAACACATCCTTGACTACAACATTCAGAACTTAGGCAAGAACATGAGAATGAAGGATATAATCTCGAAAATCTTCAAAGCTTTAACTAGCGCCAATGCCTGTTTTTCAGTGATATTATATTTCAAAGCCCCATCCCTTATTGTCTTACTAAAGAAGGCAATTGGCTACTATGTTTTCTGATCTTTCTTATGCATGAGTATAATATCTAATGTATGTTCAAAGGCAAAGGAAATATGAAAAATTCTTGTATATAATCTGGGTTGTAAGGATGGGAGCATGGGACAATGCAAACTTGACTTGATTACATGATTTTATTGCCTCATCGAACCATTTTACCTCGCTTATTTTCTTTAACATATTATTGATTTCCCTTAAGTGTTCAACAAGGTTAGGAATAAGCCTTCTCAAGAAATTGATCTTACCATTGAATGATTGAATTTCCTTCTTATTCCTAGGATAATCGAGGTTATGAATTGCCTCAATCCATGAAGGATATAGTTGGATGTCATCTTTAGATATAATATGATCGAGAAATTTTCCATATTCAATAACAAACAAAATTTTCTTCGGATTCAATGATATGCCAATTTTTCTGCACCTTTGGAAGACTGTCCTTAAACGCTGCAAGTGTTCTTCATCCTTCTTGGAAAAAATTGTTATGTCACCAAGATAAAGGACCAAAAACACATCCTTCTCTTGGAAAATGCAATATCCATCACTCGCTGAAAGGTTTCTCATGCGTTCTTCAACCCAAAGGGCATCTTACCATACATAAAAGTACCCCAAGGTGTCGTGAAGGCTATCTTTTCTAGGTCATCTCGATGAACCAAGATCTGATTGTATCCGAAATATCCATATAGTAATGAAATCTTGGAAGAACCAACCACCCTTTGTAGGATATGATCCATATTTCGACATACCTAAGGATATGATCCATCTTTGGATATGATCCATATTTAGAGAAATAAATGAAGAATATATAGGACATACCTAAGGACATAAGTGATTGGTTCTTGAACTATCGCATGTGCAAAGATGCATTCAAAATTCTTATTGTGATTAGCCATTTATTCAATTACATATATTGATATAAGTGGGTATCAAGAATCCCTTTCCATTGATTAATCTATCACCTATAGTTCATATAGGGGTTTTGAATTGAGTGATCAAGTATTACTAAAGATATAGTATCAATGTTTAAAATACAATTGGAATTATATGTTTTCACGAGTTAGAGAGTACACTGTATCACCAAAAACTGGTTCCCTCCTTTTATTTGCCACCTCTTTCAATTTTAATGTGCTCAGGTAGTTGTAAAGATGATGTGTATAGATTAAATTTATGTTTGATATGCTGATCCAAGGGATAAAAAATATGCTTAAAAATCAAAGTGCTCAAAATCTCCCAAAACTAGTGCCAAATTGTAGATCTCATCGTTCTTATTCCAACGACGCTTGAATAGCCTCATTCTGACACTGTATGAGAAAATTATAACGTTCTGAAGTTTTTGGTGAATGAATAAAAAGTCAACTTGCAGGCCTGACTGGGCAGGTAGTATGATGATGCGTATCTGCCTTCAGCATGTTGACTAGGAAGTACAGTAGTCATAGGAACAATCCAAACAAGAGACGTGGCACGATGTGATTGGTTGAAGGAGATTTTGTTTAGGCCAATTCGAGGCCACCACACACTACAAGGAAAATACCTTCAAGCAGAGATTATAACGAAGGTTTTTAGTGTTATAAAATTGGAAAAAATTGTTAAAAAAACATCCGCTAAAACATTCGTTTGGGATAGCTGTTTTAGTGAAGGTTTTAACATAACGTCATCAAAACTGAAAAAATCTGGGCAGTCAGAGGTTCTAGCATTTTTTTTTTTTTTTGGCAGGGCACTTAATGGAACAAGTAGTACTGGTACGCTACATACAAAAAAGCACCGAGCGACATACATAACTAAAAGCACCGAGGAATTAAATGCACAGTATATCAGTGTGTAATATATACTGCACTGGTGCTAAGATCTAAAAAATCCCCATGGTGTTCTTCTAAGGAATGACACCGGGGCATGCAACAAATAATTGTTGTACTGATTTTTTTTTTTTAGATTGCAGCGTCGATTCGTATCTTTAGTACAAAGGCACCAATGCGTTAGTTATACAAAAGGACCGATGTTGTTAGTTTTTATAAAACACTGATCTCGAAATAATGTTTTGTAGGATCGAGGAGTTAGTAATATGAAAGCACTAGTGCATTAAGAATTATAATGTACCAGGAAGCTAATCTCAAACATAACCTATGCTTGAAGTGATAAACGCACCGATGATCTCGTTTTTTTAAAGGACACCAGACATGTAAAAATATGTCTTCATGGTGCTTTTATATAACACAATGCATCTGTGTTTTTTATGTTATAGATGCACTAGTTTTTTGAATGAGATTTTTTCTTTTTTTGGAAACATCGACCAGTGACAATGTAATTATTGTAATTTTTAAAATTCATTATTCATCTAAAATTTGACATATATCTTATAACAATATTCATATAAATTAAAATTTTATTAGTGCATTTATATATGATGTTTGGATTAATTTGTTATATTATCATATCTTACATCTCTTCATTATAATATTTATTCAATAGTGTAACATTTCTTAGCGGCATTGGATAACATAATAAAATAAATTAAAATGTATTTTATTATATATCAATTAGAGACTCTTTGTCATACAAATTGGGATTGTTATTGGTAACCCCTTGTGTTTCAATTGGGACACTATGTCCATTACATTAAACAAAATGCCTGATTTTCACATACAATTATTTCAAAAAATACAAGCAATTCCATTGATATCCAAAGAGATTACGATTCTTCACTAGAACTGTTATTAATGCTTGAGCTACTTCCATGACTTGGGTTATTTGGACGAAATTTTTGTTGATTGCATCGATTGTTTTCCTCTTATTTCTCATGTTCCATCTGCAAACATAAATTAAAGTGTAATGAGTGTATCTACATTGGTGATAACAATGAAAATTGAAATAAATAATATACACCAATGTAAATCAAATAGTAATGTATCATGGCAAAAAGTGACTCATAAACTGTGCACATGGTTTCAAAACCAAGTTTCATGCCTTGTTGCAACAAGTCTTCTCCTGGCATAGTTCCATATTTTATTTCTTGCATGTTTTAAACCCTATTATAAATCATAGAATTGATATAGAGTACCTTTTTTTTTCTTTCTATTAATTGTAAACTCAGAGAAGTAAAACAACATTTACAATTTCCACAATTAATTTTTGAGATGCCAACATATACTCACAACCCTTATCTAACCCAATGTGAATTGATTCTTCTGATTGCTCTTCTTTGTATGTTAACACCTATTTGAAGACATTCAAGGATGGTTGTTTTAAAACAACTTAAAATATACAAAAATGAAACCTTGAGTTATAAGGAAAAATTAACAATTATTCACAAACTTTGAAATTGACCCTTTTCTTCCTTCTTGTCTTGTTTTATGTGTTGAATGAGTTCCATCTTGTTTCTTTTTCTACAAGAAAATACCTAAAATTTAATATTTAATGCTAAATTATCTTTTTATATGTACAAAGTCAATCATGATTACATACATTTGAAGCACATTGTTGTTGATATGGCTCCTCATGTGATGCAATTATGTCCATTTCTTTGACCATCTCCTTATAATTTTTTTTGGACATTCTTACTTGCATGTTTCGCATATCAACGCGTTGATCATTTGTGATTTTCATAATCTTCCTAAAAAAGTAATAAACTATTATTATAATGATATATGAAAACTAAATATTAATAAAGGAATAGTTTGTAGTAATATATACATATAATTCTAGAAAATCATTTTATAAAATTAGGAATATTACCTTTTGAATGATTCTTTTGTTGTTGTTGTATATTTTTGCAATTGCAAGTCTCACATGTCTCATTGACCATTCCTCTAAAAATGCTTCTTGTAGTTTAGATATAATTTGATTATCAGAATCATTGGATTGATTTTTGTATTGTAAGTGGAAAATATGTCTACACGTTCATTCGATTAGATCCCTCATACTTCTGTAAATCCCCCTCCCTTTTCATTAACCTCAAGCACCACTCCAGATGAGCTAAGGACCAATTCATTGTCATTTACATGTTTTATATTTTTTATTTTTTTAAAATGACATTGATCTTTTCCTCCATTGTTGCTCCTTGTAGAACATTAAACATATATGAATTAATATATTATTTGAAACATGTTATCTAATATTATTAAATAAAATTAAAAAAAAACCTCATATTGAATAATATTTTTTCATTCACCCGATTCATCATTTTGCAATTTTTCTGTGAGGATTTTACGTTCTTTTGTACTTAGATTATAAATAATCTTATCAACCTTGTTCATTTTGCGATTCTGCATGACACACACCAACCAATACATATTAGTTAAACTTACATATAGCTCAAACATATTAATTTTGTAAAGAATTTACAAATAACTTGCCTTCTCTGCTATCATTGTTTCGATTAGTATTTTTGTTACTTGAGACCTTCTAAGACATTTTTTATCAGTATATAACCTGTAACATTCAATATAGAAGCCATTAAATATATTTTACAAACAAATCAAATAATTTTTAGCCAAAAAAGCTCTGGTAACTGGTGCATTTAGAACATTAAATGCACCAAGGCTTTAATTGTTCAGCATTGTCATGGAGATTTTTTTTTTTTTTTTTTTATTTATTTATTTATTTATTTATTTATTTTTTACGGTGTGATTGGTAAGGATAAACACACCGAAATGATTTAATGATTCTATTTGAAAGAGGCGCGCTGATGCATTATATTACACCGGGAGCAATGATTAAAAAACTTGACAGAATAAAGTGTTATAATATGATGGCGCATTATATTACACAGGCAACATTGGCGCGTTATATTACATAGGGCGCACCGAAAAACATATAACCATTTAAAAAAAAAATGGAGCGGGCCGACATGGTTTGGATCTAATTCAATAATTGATTCCCCTAATTTACCTGTCAAACACCCTATATATATTAAGCTAAATCTAAAATGCCTAAATTGAAAAACCCTAATTGTGAAGTGGTAGAGGAAGTTATACCCTAAGGTGAAATTTTACGAGAAGAAGCAAGGGTTTAAGGTAAGCATTGATTTTTTGTTTTTTGTTTTTTGTTTTTTGTTTTTTTTTGTTTTTATTTTTATTTTTTGAATTTAATTAAATTTAAATAAGAAAGTAAACCGTAAAAATTTTTACTAGTAAAATCTATAGTAATTTTTTTATTATACAGAGTTTTTAATTTTAGTTTTTTAAATGTTAATAAATCTAACATAAATTGTAAAATATTTTAATAGTAAAATTTAATAATTTTGCTATCCATGGTTTTGAGTTAATCACCATACCTTTCAACTTCTGATCTTTACGCATCCAAAATATTTTGCAGCTCCACAGTGCTCTCAATATGTCTCTCTTACAAATGATCTCTTTTTAATTAAACCATAACATAAATTGTAAATTTTTTTATTAGTAAAATAAACAACAAAATTTAAAATTTTTACGATGTAGGTTTTTGAGTGAATCACCATATCTTTAAGTTTTTGATCTTGTGAATAGTTTTGTTGCATAATGCTCCTTCTATGTCTCTTTTTCAAATTACTCACTTGAAATTTTGGGTAAAGTAATGAAATGGTGAATAAATTTTTACTATTTAAAAGACTTTATGAAATTAGATTTCGAAAAATCTCTCTCTCTCTCTCTCTCTATATATATATATATATTTTAATTTAATTTAATTTTTAATTTAATTAATTAATTTATTTTTTTCGCACATTGCTGTGTTCGATAGTCAAGCGCATCGACATGTTTATATAAAAAAACACATTGAGATTGTGAGGGTGCCGATTTTTTTTCAATGCATCGACAAGATACCTCTTTTTTTCTTCAAAATTTCGAAACGGTGCGATTAATTTTTTTAACGCAATGATGTGGTTTATATTTAAAATCATGAGTGATCTAATTGTTATAAGGACACCGAGTTGGTAGAATTTTATTTTTATTTTTATTTTATTTTTTTATATTTTTTTTTAATTTGGAAATAGGTTCATAACGATGCTGTTTTTTTTAAACGCATCGATGCGTTTTTATATAAGGGCACCGATATGATAACATAATTTTTTTTTTTTGGAATGCTGGAAACCGATGCAAGAATTATTTGAACACCCTGGCATTGTTAATTTTTTAACACATCGGTACGGTTTGTTCTGATAAACACATTGATTGGGTTTAAAAGCTATTTGAAATTTTAATTTCACATAAAATGACTTATTAATCTGAAATTATCCTTTGGGATGCATCCACATGCATTACAATAGTTCATAGTATACATTTTTCTTGTAGAGTTGCCTTATTCTTGAAAATTCATTTTAAAACTATATTGAAATTTAGATTATGGTTATATGATTGTCGAGATTAATTTTGGATATGCACACACATTTTTATTTATGATTTTTCTCAAATGCAGGGAAAAAATGATAATGAGATCATGTGTTATGCTAAAAAATGAAAGTACTCGAAACATGACCAAACCTGAGTGACCGGAAAGGCCTCGTTGTTGCGATTCCAGTGCCATGAAAGGTTCGAAAAACTTATGTTGTATGAGGAAGATATCATGTTCTATCCGTTTTCCCAAACAATTTTTTTTTTATGACTGGATGCCTAGTCAGCATGCAGGTATAGTCAGCAGGCATATTCTAGGGAATATTCCCTTTTCTTACAACCAACAAGATTGTGCCACGTGGCATGATGTGGGCCGTTGATTTTTGTGGTACGTAGGTGTTTCTGGACTTTGGATGGTTTTGTTTTTGGTTCGTCGGATGAGCGACATGTGGGAAGCCCAGAGGCCGTCATGTGTCCTCCGGATGCAGTATTAAAATTTTAGTAGTGACACAGGTGTTGACTTCATGATTTAATTAGCCTACACGCTCAAGCTTCTACCATCTCTCCTGTCCGCTATTCCTTACCTATAGTTTGTCGATTTATTATATGGTGTATTGGTTTTACATTTGGGGGAGGGGACTGCCAGCGGCCCCAAGGTTTGATCGCATGTCACGTTATAACCACAACATTACATAAAAATTCAAATCGACGGTTATATAAAACATTTATTCTGGTGGTTTCAGTAAACGCAGTCACATGGTTTATATAACCCACATCATTAACGTTTAAACTGGCGGTTACATTAAACTTAACTTCGGTTTTGATGGACGAGATCACATGTCGTAGTGATATTAAAACTGCAATGTGACGGTTTATAACCCGTAACCTCCGGCAGTGGGTAAACATGTTCACATGTCGCGTTCAGTTGGCATATAATACAATGGTTGTATTAAACATAAACTCCGACGGAGGTTTGTACTGATCACATGGTGCGGGGTAATGGCTTTCAATGCCATGGTTTTCGGAACCATTGCACTTCGGGTTCCTTGCCACCATGTGGAGTTAATATCCAACGGTTTCAATGCGGACGGCGGGGGGTCGACATGTGACCACCCCACCCAAATTTTAACATTTATCCAAACGGTCATTTCAACGGAGTTGGAGCGTGCCCCTATTTTTAGTGTTTTCATTAAATTTAACTCCAGTTAAGTGCCTATCTCCACTTTTAGTGGAGCTTTTCTAGCTGACATTGGGAAAAATGCATGGAGAGGTTGATTTTCGACCAACTCTTGTGAAAAAAGAGTCTACCTAGACTAATTTGAGAATTCTGGAGCCATTGGTGTAGAGAAGACAACCATTAGAGGCCTATAAACACATGTAATTTACAATTTTGATCATAATGAAAAAGAGGGACATGCCATTGGGAACTGGACCAGCAGATGTAGCCCAGGAGGGGTGAACTGATTCATCATGCATACTGTGTAAAACTTATGTGTGATTGTATTTATCTGTTATACATTGATGTTCAGTGTTTTTAAGGCTTATTTTCATGCTTAAAGTTCACTAATTAACCTATGATTCATGGTTAAAACACTCATTCCTTAAGAAAAAAAATGGAGACAAATTGTACATTTTTTTTATTACTGAAAGGACACTTAAACAAAACAGAAGTAATACATTCCTTTCAGATCAATTTTGTATCAGAGCTAGAGTTTAATCTCTGGTGTTTTTATGTGCAAATATTTGTTAATTGTTTACAAGGGTTTTCATGCTTACTAGGCTCAAGCTTAAGAGAGGAGAAGGAAAATTGGTGGAACCAAGAGGTTCTCAAAGTGAGCCACAAAAAAGGAGGGCAAGATTGCCACATTATCCACCACCTAGCTCACCTCCAAAATAAGTAGAAGCAACATCAAGCATGCCTCCAAGAGAAGAAGAAATCCATGAAGAGATGGATCCCAAAGAGGAAGAAAGAGTGTACAAAAAAGCATTTTTTGACTTAACTGAGATGGTTAGAGTCCTTTATCAAGAAAGAAATGATAAATTAGAAGAAGAAAGGTCCAAAATTCATAAGGAAGGGCAGGGATCATCAGGAGGCCACAATGATGAAGATAAATCAAAAAAGGGAAATGGAGGAAATGGAGACAGTGGAAAGTTGCCATCATCACCCTCATCTTCATCCTCATCATCCGCTACTTCATCTTCAGTACATCAGCCATACAAGTCAAAGAATACTGGTAGAAGTCCTTTTCTAAAACTTGATGTTAAGTTTGAATTGCCAATGTTTAATGGTGAAGTTAATGCAAAAAAGCTAGATAATTGGATTAGGCAATTGGAGGTCTATTTGAGAATAAAAAACTTTCATGATGATGATACCAAAATCCAACTAGATTCATTGAGGATGGAAGATGCAACACTTGTTTGGTGGGAAGCCAAGACAAAGGATGAGATCAAGAAGCATGGTAAGATTATTCTATCATGGAATGATTTCATTTCTGCAATAAAACAACAGTTTTATCCATTAGCTCACATGCAGAAAGCCATAATGGACTGACAAATTTTCAAACAATTGAAGGACAAAATGTACAAGTGTATACTTAAGAATTTATAAGAAGAGCTCTTTTATTAGGAGTAGATTTGCATAGCCAAGACACTTTGATCAAGTATATAGGAGGCTTACATACCTACCTAAGACATACTATCCTCATGTTTAACCCTACAAGCCTAGATGAAGTTTGTGTACAAACCACACATTTAGAGGCAAGGGGAAAACAAAACTTAGATGAGAATGATGAAAACGAGTTTAAAGGCAAATGGAAGAAAAAGAGAAATGAAATTATCAGAAAAGAGAAGGGAAAATTATTTTGCAAACACTATTCTAAAACTAGCCATGATGAAGACCATTGTTGGAAACTTCATCTAGAGTTGAAACCAAAAATTTTTAAAGCCAAAGAGAAAGCTAAGGAGAAAGGCAAAATAGTTGCAATAGTTGAACAAGACTTAGGGTCAGATTCAGGAGATGAAACAAAAATCATAGCTATGGGACTAAAGAACATGAAGGGGAAAGAGATTGAAACTAAACCCAGTTCTAGTACATCTAACTGTCACATACAAACTCCAAATGAATAAGAGAGAATTGAACTGTTTCATGTGAGGGTCATTTCCAAACATACCAAGGTTGACACATTGTTTGACAATGGGTCACAAGAAAATTTAATCTCTGAAGACTTGGTCAAGAAACTTAATCTTGATACCATTCCACATCCGAAACCATATCCACTTGGTTGGATTTGTAAGGATGCAAATTTACAGGTTTCAAATAAGTGCATGTTCCGCTTTGCAATAACTGCACATTTCATTGACACAGTTGAATTATATGTTGTTCCGCTTGATATAAAAGGTATGGTGTTGGGCAGTCCTTACTTGTATGACATGAGAGCAATATTCCATCGCCATGAGAACAAATACCATTTATTCAAAGATGGCAAGGAGTATATTGTGAGAGCTCATCGTAAAAATCTAGACACTTCTTTAGTTAATGCATGGCAGATGAAGAGGCTAGTCAATGCAAGCTAAAACTTGACATTGATGATGATTAAAAAAATAGATGTTTTACATCATCCTTTTCAAACAAATGTTGATGTATGTAATGAGTTGTTTCAGTTTGAAAGCATGTTGCCTTTGAAATAATATGACAAGCAGTTGCAGTAGTCACACATTGGTGTTGAACGGTGCTGAAAACAAGGTGTCAGTGCAAGAAGTTGCAAAGTTCAAAGAGAGGGCAAAGAAACTTGGAAAAGAAGGCACATGATTTAGAAATGTTCATTGCTGGTTTCCGAAAGGCATGGTACAATGGCGAGGAAAATTGGTCAATAATTGACACAAGTTCAAGGCAAATTCAACAAAAAATCGCCATAAGGACAGAATGCAAGGTGAGAACAATTCCAAGTTTCCTTTGATTATAGACCAATGTAGAAACAAGAAGTTTACTACAAATTTATATTGCTGTTCTGCAAGTTCAGTAAATGTGCATCATGAAAATGTCAAAGACAACAATGGTTGGTCAACGGAATCAAGGAAAAACTTGTCTTTTCATGAAATTCTCTAATTAATGAAATTAGGGAAATTTCAATGGATAAAGATTGGAAGAGTGGGGACACAGTCTCCTCATCTTCATGTTCAATAATCCAAAGATCTTTTGGGGTCCAAAAGCTTCCCAGTGGGGAGGTGTGATAAGGAGACCATGTGTTATGCTAAAAAATGAAAGTGGTCCAAACAAGACCAAACTTGAGCGACCGAAAAGGCCTCATCGTTGCGATTTTGGTGTCGTTAACGGTTCGAAAAACCGATGTCGTATGAGGAAGATATCGCGTTATGTTCGTTTTCCCAAGCAACAAAAAATTTGTGATTGGATGCCTAGTCAGCATGCATGTACAATCAGCAGGCATATTCTAGGGAATATTCCCTTTTCTTACAACCAACAGGATTGTGTCACATGGCATGATGTGGGTTGTTAGAGTCGGTCTTTACATCCGTCCGTCAGAGATCATTTCTCTTATTGCATTTCATTGTTTAGGTGTCTCATTCCGCTCATTCATCTGCATTCCGTTAGGGGCATGCCATTGTTTGACGGAAGGGTTTTGTTCTTTCATTTTCCCTCATGCTTGTACCTGCTGGGTTAGTCAAAATTTCCCAAAATTCATCAAAGTTCAGTTCATGTCATTTACAGTCATAGAAGCTGTTTTGGTCAAAAAGAGTCATTTTAGTTTCTAGGTCTAGGGTTTGGTCTTTCGAAATGTTAAACAATGCCCGTAGGCCATGAGGAGGTTTTCAATAAGTTTTCAGTTCAAGAATTTTCATCTTCAATATGCTCGAGGATGTTTCTTCTTCAAAACTCTCTTTTGAAGAAGAAATTGTCAAAATTGTTTTTGTAATAAATATGTATTTTAAAGTTTTTTCGCCATGAAGACTTCAAAAGCAGACTCTGGTCTTCCTTTGCCAATTTTCAATGCCACCATCCCTGCAAAAATCAACCAATTTCATTATTCAAAGCTCAAAAATTCAGTGAGGAAACAAAAAGACAAAAGTTGTATTAAATGAAAAAGTGCCAAAATCCAAAACATTACAAAATGGGTTTTGAAGAAGAAAAAATCAAAACCATGTCCATATGAGATATTTCTCAAAGCCATTTATTCATTTGCAACCAGTGTTATTGAGAAAGTCTAAGGGAGAAGTCGAGTTTGAAGTGGAAGAGCAAAACTGTGTTTTAGAAGGGCCGACTGGGTGATTGAGTTCAGCGCGACGCATTGGGATAGGCCGCGGCGCATCCACAGAGCGCGACGCGTAGAGATGAGATACACCGTGCAAATTTCTAAGCGCGCGACGCACCCACTGAGCGCGGCGCATTGGGTTTGTGCGTGGTGCACAGAGCTCCAAAGGCCGAAACTCATTTTCCCTCCATCAAAACTCAAATCAATTCAGTTCATTTGCCTCCAAGTAAGTTGTGTGCGCTTACTATTTGAGTTTAACTCCTGTTGGGTGCTATTTGAAAGGTGAAATTCAAGAGTTTAATTGGTCAAAGAATAAACCCTATACCCATATTGAAATCTACTCCCAAGGGTTTGAAAAGAGGTGATTAAAAGTTGAACTTTGGTGCTTAAGCTCTCATTCCATTTTCATTTGTGCTATTGTCATTGTTATCATTGTTATCACTGCTAGTACTGTCACACTATTATATCACGATCCCTTCTCCTATACCCACTGTCCCATATCCCTTATACCCTTTTATGCCCATGTTTTTGAATCCTCAAACCCTTTTATTTACCATCATTTCCCTCCCTTCCTATCATTGGTGAAATCCTAATTTCCACAACATTCGAGGACTGCCTCTATCCTTGATTTCACTTATATGTTGCCATTTCATTGACTCTTGTTCCTAAAACTACCCCCCATCACTATCACCTATTCCCATATCACTTGTAAAGGTTCTTAATCCTGAAATTCCCCAAACAGTGAGTGACTGTCCTTCCACTCTAAATCACTTGACAGTCTATTGCATTCATGGTGATACTTCCTTGCAGCCTCTCACCTCATATGTGGCACACTTGGTATTGAAAAACAAACTCTTGTTTTGACCATATATTTATCAGCACATAATTGTTAAACACCTTGTTTTCAGCATCATGTCAGAGACAAATTCATCATATGAGCAGGGATATGAGCAGGACAGTGATTCAACCGCAGAGCTGAATGTACCGAGGTCTCATAAGAGTGGTAGGCACATCAGGGAGGAGCCCACTTATTTGGTTCAATTGCAGGCCTGCCCGCTTGCAATGACATGCTTTCAGCAACATTCATGTTTTCGATATTGCGAGATGATATCTCAGATTCAGCACCATCCGGAGTTGGTTCGCTTATTTGTCCTACATTTGCGTGATGGTCATGTAAACCTTGCTGGAGTGAACTTCACTTTGACACCAGAGACCATTTCTGAGGCGACCGGGATACCGAACATTGGTGAGGAGTGGAATAAGAGACAGCATCTGGGTAGAGCATATTATGAACCTTACATCAGGCCTATATATTTGAGGCAGTTGAGCAGGGTATTCCCGTTCCGGTTTCTGAAGGAGTCCTATGCGCCATTAATGAAACTCATCATTAGATACTTCAGCTGTGAGGGTAGATTCTCGCGCCTTTATGCATACCATGTCAGACTCGTGATGCATTTCACGAGGGTGCGACTGATGAATATTCCATACTTCATGTGCCGAAACATAGAGCGGATGACTATCCTTGTGCAGAAGAAGACTCCAGAGCAGCAACATAACAACATTAATCATTATGCGCTCATTAAAATCATTGTAGTACATCAGCTTGGTTTGCAGGGCATCACATGGGATGAGTTCATTTCTTGTGACTTATTTGCAGCCCCCCAACCTCCTCCCGAGATTGTTCATGATGAGGTAGAGCCTTCACATCAGTTTGAGGTTCCTGAGACTGAGCCTATCAATGTTCCAGTGTGTGTGACATATCAGAGAGGTCACAGAGCCTTATTTGCAGCAACACCACGCGTACTATCTCCACCAGGGGTGGAAGGGGTCTCGTTATCTTCATCAGCAGCGCGAGTACTATCTCCACATGGCGTGGAAGGGGTCTCACCTTCTACATCAGCACAGGTACAGGACAGAGGCAAGAGGCATATGCACGATGAGGGCCCTTCAGGAGGCCAAGACACTGATTGTATACTCATCGATGTTGATGCCAGCTCTCCCAGCTCAAAGCTGAAAGAGATAATCCAGGAGCAGAAAGCTGAGATCGGTACACTGACCGAGAAATTTCAGAGAGCTCAGTGGGTTATAAATTACTTGGAGCAGCGGAATAAACAACTGGAGGATCAGCAGACACTCATAGAGTTGCGGCAAATCCGTGAAGACCGGGAATTAGCCCGGAAGAGACCAGGTGACATGACACCATTTGAGCGAGAGACTTGCTTTACGAGAGTCAAAATTCATTTGGAGAAGCTCTTGGTGAAGGGAAATAGGGACAAAGACATGCTCAGACATATGAAAAACCACTATTGGGCCTGCACACACGTTTGCAGAGCGAAAATGAAGATCTTGAAGGCGAGGTTGAGAAAAGCACTGAAACGTCGGAAAAGGCCGGATCCACTCCGAATCTTGGCCGAAGCTTCCTTGGCTGAGCATGAGACATGATGGGAGACCTTCACTCCAAATTTCAGCAAATTTGGAGAATATTTTGTCATTTTTGAAAATTTTGGTTGCAAAACAGGTTTTTCCGCCCGACGCGTCGCGCCACCCGACGCGCGCTTATGATTGGGACATATTCTGGAGGAAAAATTTGCATTTTTGGGTTTTTCATGATATATTATGTATGTTCAGGAATGGCCGAAGCATTTCATCAAATTCTGGGCTGCCTAAAGGGCCAAAAACACCTTGAAAATGGCCTTTTTGCCACTTTTTGCACCAGCAGGAACCAATCTTAGGAGATTGTCGTTTTGGAGGGGCAAATGACATCCAAATTGAAAAATTCCACTTGGGTTGGATAGCAGACATCTAGGGATTTCCAACGAGATATCATGAGCTCAATTGTGACTTCAGGGAGTGCCTCAAAAGCACCTCCAAAGTGGCGCGACGCATTGAGTTTTTGAGCGCGGCGCATAGAGAAATTTTGCCTCATTTTCACTCTTCAGCGCAGAAATTCGCCCAGTTTTGACTAGTTTTACTTTTTCATGTGATGATTGACCTACCATGATGTAATTTGATGACTATGATGTAAATTTGGCATGTTTTTACTTGTTCTAGAGGATTCATTCACTAAAAAGTGAAAATTAAGTGAACGGATCAGTTTCCTAGCATATAGAGGCAAGTTGTTTAGCTACCTAGATTTTAGCTCCATGTTTAGAGTTGGTTGAAAAAGCTCCTAGAAGGATGAGCTCGACCCCTAGAGTCATGGGAAGGGGTTAGTTTTGTCTATATATTGTATTTTCTGAGACATTTTCAGGGTTGGATACTTGGGAAAAGTTTGGCACCTCATTGTACATTCATTTCAGATTTTTGGCAAAGGAAAGACCAGAGTTTTGCAACACTTGTTGGGATCCTTGTGGCTTCTGAGTTTTGATGATGTTCTTCTCATGTTATTGTAAGTTTCATTAATGTTATATGTATGCCATTTCCCTTCTCTTTGCTTCTGAATTAAACAAATGAGTAACTGAGGTAGAATTCATTGATTTGCTGGTGCTCTGCCTTAGACTTTTGTTTAGTTTTATATGTTTTCGTCAGTTTGAAGAGGATCCTTGCACTCTCTTGCCCTCTTCAGCTCCTCAGCAGTCTTTTCAATCCATTCATTTGATCATAGACATCAAAGCCGCTGCCTACCTCGCCCCAACTTGAACTCTGCAAGAATTTGGCCTCATCCCCAAGCCCGAAATTGTTTTTCCCTTTTTCCAACAAAAACCCCCTAAAAACCAAAATCAAACCCTCCTATTTGTTTATCTAGCCTAAGATCAGTTGTTGTTTTAGTCATCTCAAGCCCCATTAAGTATTTTCATTGAGATTGACCCGGAGAGAGCCCTCTCCTGTCCTCGTAGGGCTAGCTAAGAGGCTGAGCGTGGTTTGGTGTTGTCCTTTTTCTGCCTTATTTCAGCTTGAGGTGGATTTGGGAACTAACATGGGCCATTGATTTTTGTGGTACAGAGGTGTTTCTAGCCGTTGGATGGTTTTGTTTTTGGTTCGTCGGATGAGTGACATATGGCAAGCCCGAAGGCCGCCACATGTCCTCAAGATGCAGTATTAAATTTTTTTTTTTGGGGGGGGGGGGGTCGACCCCACGACCATCGGCATGCACGCTCAAGCTTCTATTGTCTCTCCTATCCGCTATTCCTTACATGTATAGTCTGCCGGTTTATTATATGGTGTATTGGTTTTACATTTGGGGGAGGGGTCCGCCAGCAGCCCTAACCCGCTGGTGGCCCCAAGTTTTGATCACATGTCACGTTCTAACCACAACATCAAATACAACTTCAAACCAATGGTTATATAAAGTGTTTATTCTGGTGGTTTCAGTAAGTGCAGTCACATGGTTTATATAACCTATAACATTAATGTTTAAATTGGCAGTTACATTAAACTTAACTCCAGTTTCGATGGATGAGAACACATGTCACGGTGATATTAAAACTACAATGTGACGGTTTATAACTCGTAACTTCCGGCGGTGGGTAAACATGTTCACATGTCACGTTCAGTTGGAATATAATACAATGGTTTTATTAAACGTAAAATCCGGTGGAGGTTTGTATCGATCACATGGCGTGGGGTAATGGCTTTTAATGCCATGGTTTTCGGAATCGTGCCACTCTGGGTTCCTTGCCACCATGCGGAGTTAATATCTAATGGTTTCAACGCAGACGGTGGGGGGTCGGCATGTGACCACCCCGCCCAAACCTTAACATTGATTCAAATAGTCATTTCGGCGGAGTTGAAGTGCGCCACTATTTTTAGGGTTTTCATTAAATTTAACTCTAGTTAAGTGCCTGTATCCACTTTTAGTGGAGATTTTCTAGCTGACATTGGGAAAAATGCATGGAGAGGTCAATTTTCGACCAATTTTGGTGAAGCAAGAGTCTACCTAGACTAATTTGAGCATTTTAGAGCCATTGGTGCAGAGAAAATAGCCATTAGAGGCCTGTAAATACATGTAATTTACAAATTTTGAGCACAATGACAAAGAGGGACATGCCATTGGGAGCAGGACCAACATATGTAGCCCAGGAGGGGTGAACTGATTCATCATGCCTACTGTGTAAAACTTATGTGTGATTGTATTTCTATGTTATACACTGTTGTTTAGTGTTTTTAAGGCTTATTTTCATGCTTAAAGTTCATTAATTCATCTATGTTTCATGGTAAAAACACTCATTTCTTAATCAAACAAATGGAGACAAATTGTACAAGTTTTTATTATTGAAAGGACACTTAGCACAACAAAAGTAATACACTCCTTTCAGATCACAAAATCTCAATAATATCAAATGGCCAATTCTTCAAATTCTAGCTTGTTCCATTTTGCTGATCAAAGTACTTCACGAAGTTCTCCATTTCCATATCTAGTAACTTTAGATTTATTTATATTTCGATTATCCAATTGTTTTTTTTTTTTTTAATCCATGTCAGTTTAAATAAAAATATATCCAAATTTGCAGGAACTCGATTCAAAATTGAGTTTAGATGCATAAAATATTATTCCATATTTTCAAAAACGTCGGAAGATCTTATTAGTAGCAACATAACGCAAGCAGTTGGTGGATGAAAATGGACAACTTCTTCACCCTGCCAATTTGAACATGGCATCTTCCAGCCGCAATCCTGGATCAACGATGGTAATAATTTTTTGGTATAATGTAATTTCAACAAACCATTTGCTTTGACGTGTTAACTAATATCATTGATATTGTACTAATGATGTTCAATATTTTTTGAAATTAGGACTCTAATGATGATGAGCGACCCACCTACCATCTTACGGAGTATCCCACTACAATTTCAACTCGATAGAAGGTTGCATTAAGAGAGAAAATTGGAGAGGAAGCCTACAAATAATGGTTGAATCAACCACCTATTCAGTTCCTACTAGGTCCAGATTCATCAATTAGGAATGGACTACAACAATAGTAGTTCTTCATCAGAAGTTGGCAATGGAGGAAATCAAATGGAGGTTATGTTTTGGTGAAATCACAACCCCCCCTTTTTAACTTATTATCTTTATAATAATAATGGAGACCCTTTTCATAAATTTTGGCTAAATCGCCTTTTGAAATTTTCTTTTGGTTAAGTATGTGATGTTTTTGCGAGATTTTCATTTTCTTTGAATTTCCCTTATGATTGCTTCATTGCATTCAAATTTTCACTAGCTTTCCATTTGTTCTCGTTTCATCTCACTTGGATACATGATTTACAAATGGTGCTTATCCGAAGTTCGGTGATTTTTACCGTATGGGCTTAAAAAAATGTACAAAATGTATATTATTTTAAGTTTTGTAAATTAATTTTAAAATTTGATTTTTATTATTTTTGATGAATATTATTAATGTTTTGCGAATGGTCCTATAGAACCACCGCAACCGAGATCGTAGAACAATCAAAATTATATTTTTCAGAGTTTAGAAGTCTATTTCAAATTCTAATTTTAAAAACTTCTGAAATCTCGAAACTCAAGTGATTGTAGTTTTATGTGGTTGGGAGTTATTATAATACAATGGTTGTAGTTTTTATTAGGAGAGAGAGACCCACTCCATGTGGCCCTCCTCTCCTCCTTTTCCTTACCTTGACACCTCAACACTTTGTAACTTCTATTTCTTTTTCTCCCGAAATCCTCCTTATCTCTCCACTCCTTTTCAGGACATCGGGCTCATCCATTCTCGTAATTTCCTTTTAATTCACTCCCGAATTATTCACCCCCAATATATGTTATACCTCCGACTTCCAAAATATTATATCTCCTGAGCCTCGAGACTCCTTATCACTCCTCTCCTCCCTCACTCCTCGGGACATCGAAGCTTCATCATTTCGTAAATCTTTAAAATTCCTCCTTTGAAATCTCCTTACTCCATCCCTTATGCCCCCCACTTCATATTATTAAGTTCCCTCCTACTGTATACTCTGGGCCCATTCAAATGAGTCAAAATCCACTCACCCATTTTACTATTTTATTAATATTTATTTTTGTAATAATTTAAATTTTAATTGTTTTGTAATTCAATTTGTTATAAATTTGTAATTAATTAATTGAATAAATGTAATTACTTAATAAAATATTTTTTTATAAGCTTGGCAGGACTACATCTTCATAATGTCCAATATATCACCTCAACCGGGGTGGGGAGTTGAATCGGTGAATTCACATCAAAGAGTGCCTTAACAGAGCACTCAATCAATGTCTATCCAAGATCATGTGGTTGTAATTAATTAGTAATTATTTAACTTTAATGTTACAGTTAATTAGGATTTTTCATTTTTAATTAAAATTTCCAAATAGGCATTTTTTTTTTCATCAGAATTATGGCATTTTTGACATTTCATCTTTGGAGAAGCATATCTTAAGATTTATTTGGCCAAATAAAGTCCACAATAGCTTGTTGTAAAGATAATATTGAAGAGAATAATCTAGGAATGGTAATTTTAGCAGATTTAATCATTTAATGACCCAAAAATTCAGCAGAAGACAAAGTGATGAATTTGCAGCAACAATTGGATTTTCCTAATTTGATTTGGGAAAATTTCATTGGCTTGAGAAAACTGTAGCCACTAATTCATTCCCCAACAATACTCAAACGATAATCAGATCCATTTGAAACAATGGTAGCATGGAATTCCTTTGGATTTTAATTATTCTAATTCAATAATTTCTTGAGAGTTTATTTTCTGATTTCTAATTTTCAATTTAATTTATTTTTATTTTGGTTTTGATTCGTTTGTAGTAGGAAATCAATTGGATAAGTTTATATCTAAGGCACTTTGGAGCAATTAAAAGAGACCAATGAAGAGAAAAATGCGGAATTTACAACTCTAATTCAGGATATGGAAATCAATTGGATAAGTTTATATCTAAGTCACTTTGGAGCAATTAAAAGAGACCAATGAAGAGAAAAATGTGGAATTTACAACTCTAATTCAGGATATGGAAAACGACTCTCAACAATTCTTCATTGTTGGATATTTTTGTAATTATTAAATAGTTGATCCAAATGGAAAGTGGCCTACACCCATGGTATTCATCCAACCATGGTATTTATCCACCCATGGTATTGTAAGTGACATATATCCATGGTATTCATTCACCCATGGAATGTATCCAGCCATGGTATTCATCTACACATCGAGTTTACCCATGGTATTGTAAATGACATCCACCCATGGTATTTATCCACCCATGGTATTGTAAGTGAAATCTTCCCATGGTATTCATTCACCCATGGTATTTACCCACCCATGGAATTTACCTGTGGTATTGTAACTAAAAAATGATATAAGTTACAAGTTACATCTTGTAAAAGGAAAAATTGTCCACCACAATGTAGCTTCTACAATTATTCTCCATTTTAATAAAAAACTTCGTTTTGGTTTTATTACGTGTGTTCTCTCCCTTTTTTTTTTGGCATTTCAAATTTTCAGCTCATGAGGCCTCCCAACAAGATCCGTTTCATTTTTTTTAGATCTTGGGGGCCTCCCCCCAAGATCCGGATCAATAGCAGTCTTGAGAATAAGGGTAGGGGTTCCTCTTATTTGTAACTAAAGGCTCTGAAGGAACTATTGTATAGGAAAGTATAGATGTGGGTGAGTGGAAAATTAATATCTGAGGTGTTTGGGGAAATTCCATGATTTTTCTTGCTCTGCATTTGCACTTGTGTAATGTAATGTGAGTTGAATTATGGAGAGACAAAGCGTTTTGAGTTTCTGAAAGAGAAGATTGTTTTGCACTACTGTAAGCAATTTATTCAAGGAGCTGAATCTGCTCATGTACTACAAAATTTGTAATGAGGTTTTGTTATGAGTTTAATAAATTTTCTTTCTAATGCACTATTGTTTGGATTGTACGTTAATATGTTATTGACAGAATTCCTCTAATTGGTTTTAATTTATATTCTAAATAGTGTATTTCATTCTGATATTGAACACTATTGTCGTATCAATTGTTATATGTTATTGAAGTTCTCAAAGAGTTATCTCTAAAGAGCATAACACAATTAGAATTAATACGAATTCATTGAAATAGGAATGTACTGAGCAATAATTATTTATTGTTAAAATACATTCCCATTTTATTTTCTCTTTCATTAATTAAATGAACTACTTCTTTTAGTTGATGAAAATTATATAATGAATTCAATCATATAAACAATCCTCTTCTCCTATTTAGTTAGTTCATCTACTCTCGAATTGAGAGAATACTATCCTTTTCCAATTCAAGATAAGATAAGTTTTTGCTTGCATCTTAGAGTAGATCTGCATTTAGATTTAATTATACATTTCTAGAAGTCCCCTTAAGCAGGGGAAAACCTTAGTTGGGGCTTGGCTGATCCATAAATTCAGCTTAAAGTTCTACTTTCTTGCATGCGTATTGCAAGAGGGCAGATCTGATTTTTCTCTTTTCGTTGGTAAGTACTAAGTAGTAGACAAACTATAAGCCAACAAGGGGAGAGAGGGGGTAACTAGACCCAATTGAACCAGTTGGAGTCATTACAAAAACATATAAGAGTATGATTTAGGACTCTGATCAGGTGGCCTTCCCTGATGTTGATGAGGTAATTTTTTACCATCAACATTTTTGGCACTAAAAGGAGGGTAGGCATTATATTGTTTCTTTGAAGATTTTGTGTTATAATTTTTTATCTTATTTCAATGGTTCTTTTTTAGCGACCAATTTGGAGTTGCTTTACCAGATTTCGACCTGCTTCAACTCCAATTCAGATAGTAAAACTCTTGTCAAAGGCAAAGTTCAATATAAGAAAATGCCTCTACTAATGAACATGTTCTTCAATTTATTTTAAATTCTAATAATTTTGATATTTATGAAGGTGTCATGTGTAGGATGTTTATTCTCACTTTGACAGGAATGACGAGAAACTGGTGTTAATATTTACCATTTTCCTCCATTCACACTTGAGACAAATTTGTAAAAGTTTTCCTACTCGCTTTTCATGATTATGACTATGAAAAGGTATGCAATCAACTTGAAGCTCTCCGCCGATATGAAGGTGAGTATTTAGATGAATTTTTCATTAGATTCAAATTAATTTGTTTTCGATTTCAAACTCAAGATTTGGCTCTTGAGTTTAAATTAATATGATGGTTTAGAAAACTAGTTTCCTTTCCTTGAATTCCTAATCCATATGAGACAATTTCAAGTTTTGATGCATCTTCTTCAATTTCTATTAACATGATTGAGAATTCCGATAGGGAGGTGCATGCTAATCATGATGAAGTTGCCTCAACCATGTATGATACATTCCTTCATTTAGTGCACGATTTTTATAGTATTAATAATGACTTTGATACACTCTCACATGTTAATGTATCACAATCACAAAGCTTGGTAGATTTTGGTAATCAAATGCAAGACGATACCAACAAAAACAAAATTGAAGAACCAAATGCCACAAAACCTGAAAATTAGCATGAAATTAAATCAGAAAATCAGTTAATAAATCAACAAGCACAAGCAAAAATTGAAGATTACAATAATTTACAATTTAATACAGAAAGTTCTGAGTTTTATCATGATAAAACACAAAATTCAAGGCAACCAAACAAGAGTCTTCAAGAAAGTTTAAATAGCCAAATAAATGATTAGGAATATGAAAATTTCAATGGAGAAAACACATGAGAGGCTGTAAATAAACATATTTTCACGTTCATTGCTTCTAACGCTCATTTTTCCCTTTATCTTGATATTTTTGCTGATAATAATTCATCTTTATTTTGCATTAATGCTATTCAAAGAAACAGAAAGACTGATATAAATGAATCGCCTATTAGTTTTTATCAAGGTAGAGAGAAAATTATTGATCATTCTTCCGACATAGATGAACATGTGTTCAATATTCCTTCTTATTTTGATGCATCATATGAGAATGCAGAGAATTCTAGTGAATGTCGTGAAGTCATTTTCGATGATTAATTTGACATTGAGGACGTTGATTTATCTTACTCCCCATTAAAAATTTGCAATGTGCATTACTAGAATGTGAAGAATAATATAAAGATTTATATCATGACCATTAATAGTTTTTGATCTTCCAATTCCATTTGATTGTCACATCTTATCAACTTACTATTCCTTCTAGAGTGAATTTTCAACATGAATAATCACTTTTGAGTACATTGATTCTATTAGGGTCCTATAATAATAGGGATCATAATTTTGAATTGACTAAGTTGAAGTCTTGTAATATTGTACATACTTTTTCTTTCTGCAAATGTTTTCCCATATTAAAAAATGAAAAGAGGGTATGTCCTAAAAGAAAAATCAAAGGACCAAAAGAAAGAAGATAAAAAAAAATATAAAGTATGAATCCCACAAAAAGAAACAAAAATAGATCCTGAAAGTGTTGCACATTCAAATTTCACTACTTTTAGTTTACTTTATGCAAATAAAATTGTGTGCAGCTTGTCCAAAATGCCACAATCCATGATGATCGAACAGTTTAATCTTGATTCATTCATGCTTTAAATTTAATGTCATAATAGTTAGTGAATAAAGATAAGGCCAAACCATTTAATCTCGGCAGATCAGTAGTTAGGTAGACAATAAAAATGAGCTCATCAGTTTAATTTGAGCCATTGGAAGTTATAAGGTTAGAAGTAAGTTAGTTTTCTTATCAAAAGAAAATAAAAGGGTCAACAACCTCAAATGTACCCAATAAATGAAGTAAAAAATGTTAGGGTAAATAAAGGGTAGGTAGATTACTTTCACAAGTAATGGAAAGCATCAATTGGTTCATCTCATATCAATACTACCCTCCTAAATCCCCTTCCCCTTGCTAAAATCCTATTTCCACTCTTGGAAGTCATTTTCCCTTGTAAAAAATCCCTTTCCCCTTCCTAAAAACCTCTTTTCCTAGTTAAAAACCCATTTCCCTTTGAGAATCAACTTACCCTTTTACTAATTTCCTTTTCCATTTAAAACAGAAAAAACCCACTTATCTAAAAGTTTTAAATGTTTAAAGTATATCGAGCCCCACTGCAAAAACCCTCCCCGATATCCTTTTAACACTTATTCCTAATGTATTTTTAACATCCCGCATATATATTTCCCCAAACCCCTTATTATATTATAGCCTATAGTTTTATCTTTCCCCGATTTCATTTCATTAACCCCCCCACTACATGCTAACCCTTCCACTTTAATATATTAATCTAGCGTCCCACTTTATTTTAAATCTCGCACATTATACTCCCCACTTCATATAAACCGCTACACTATATTTAACCAGACCCACTTGTATTAAAACCCCTTTGCATAAATCGTCTCGGGTCCCACCTATAAGAACCCCTCACTTCTACTAGTCACCCGATCATTGCCGATTAGATCCAACGACCAATAAGAGCTTTCGCACCCCCGAAAATCCAAAGTTTAAAGATAAGGGCGGGGGGTGCGAAATGGGTGGTTTTGCATCCCCGCCCATTTTCCACACGAGAGTTCCACAATCAATTGTTGGAAACAAGATTTCCATTAGACCAAAACCCGCAGGCGTTAGTCTCCACTACAATCGTCAGAGTTAGGATCCACGAGCGGTGGTTAGTCCATGTAGCGAAACACACGGGGAGCGTTGAACCCAATGTCCAACAATCTCCCCCCCAACGTGAGCCAGGTGAGTTTCCAACTTGAGACCTATCGCTCTGATACCACTTGTTGGAAACACGATTTTTGTTAAACAAAAACCCGTAGGCGTTAGTCTCCACTACAATCGTCAGAGTTAGGATCCACGAGAGGTAGTTAGTCCATGTCGCGAAACACATGGGGAGAGTTGAACCCAATGTCCAACATCAATCACACCCCCCAGTCCCGAAACCACCATACTACTTTTCACAATGCGATAACCCACCATACCACCTTTTTTGATATGCGATGAAACCAGGTACTGTTTGAAAATTAAACCCAGCGCCATTGCAAATTAAACAAAGGTTGAAAGTAATAAGCCCACCCTTCACCGATAGTTGTCTATTTTATGTTGAAAATTATGAAAAAAAAGCCTTTGCTGACCTAGTTTAAAGCTTTGCAGACCGGAATTAGAGCTTGCTATGGCCAAAACCCCTTCCAAAGACAAAATTCAAACTTTTCCAGGTAATCCTAAGCACGGGAAGCCATTACTTAAGCAAAGAAAGCAATAAATTGATAAAATAAGCGAATTAATGGCCTCCCAGAGAATTTTATCAGTAAACCCTCTGCAACCACCTGTGGTTGATGTCGACCACACACCTCTTGCTGATAAAGACTTCAAAATCAGTGATACAGTCACTGATTTCAACCTTATAGAGCTCCACTGCTGGAACCCTGATAAATTCATAGACTAGGCTGATGATATCCACCTCTAGGATTCCAACCTACCCAGGTACATCTTCCCACAGAACTTTCAGTTTTGAGAAATCATTAGACTCTGCCAGATTAATTATTTTCCCAATGAAAGAGCTCTAGTAACCCCAAGCCAAGAGATTTTATTCACAATCACTGCAAAATCCATAAATTAGATGTTACATATCCAACCCAAGCCTGATGAAGCCCCATTATCTATTGAGATCCTCACTGAACTATATCTAAATCTAGAATTTGCTAAGAGGTTCCAAATATTTAGAACCTTCCTTCCTCAGTCAGTATAAACCCCAAAAAGTAATCCTCCATACTCAGCTTCCTTTTTTTCAGAGAGAACTAGACAGATTGTCACAATGCTATCTTGTATTTTAGGGTATTTTAATGATGAATATGTAGATGCATCTATCCTAGGTTTTCTGTCCATATTCTACCCAGGACAACCTCCAACTTCAACATTTAACTTTGCGCAATACCTATCAGATGCAATCCATGAACAATTAGTCAAATTACCAGAGGAAGGAGTATTTAAATACTCCTCTGTTTTGTTTCATTTGTTATTATTTTTCCAATCAGAAAGGTTTGCAGTTAGCCTCCAAAAACTGGATACAGAGGGTAACCCCCAATATATAGTCTTATAGACATCCTTGATCATAAAATATTCCACAGAATTCAACTACCAAGACTTCATTGATGCATTTTTTTATCCAGTTGTCAACATGCTAAGCAATAGCATTCAACCTAGAGTCAGTAAAGAGATAAAGAAAGTATTGCAGTTGTCAAATCAAAGTAGAACAGGAGACTGGTATTTATATCAGAATCATTCATAAATTAGGGTGTATGGAAGCCAGCTAACTCCATACAAACTTCCCAAATACCTCCTAATGAGGTTATTTGCATTGGAATACATCAGACAGATCCTAAATTCAGATGAAGTTAATTTCTTGTCAGCAAAGAAGAAAACTCAATTTAAGATCAAGAAACAGTTAGGGCCTTTTATTTGCAATAATAGGAATGTTGGTTAGCTAGGAGACAAGTATTTACAAGATTTCAAATTCAGCAGCAGTTTCAAATGGAAGTATGCTCCTTTGGGAGTCATAAGTAAGTTAAGAGTCAAATTCAAATTGACACCTTTTGTTCATGAGTCAAAACCTGAAGTTGAAAAGTATTCCAACCAGTCAGAGTGGTTGGAAAATACTTTACAAGAGGTGGATAAGCAGGTTGATACTAGTTCCATCCTGCTTACTCTAGCCCCACAGGACAGAAATTCAAAGAGGGCAATAGAGGAAGGCTCTTATTCTGCTGAAACTACTTTTGACACAAAATTCAATATAATGTACAGGAAAAAGGCCAAACTGAATCCAGTGACAGAACATGAAAATATAGTTGAAACAGTTGAAGTCATTGATACATATATAGTGGTTAGATATGGTGCACCTCCAAAAGTGTTAGAAGAAACACAAATGCTATCAACCTCCAGCATGAGGTAAATCACCTTTTTTTTCAGTAAGCCCACATTTGCAAAATATAATGAGGCTGATGATATTTACAGGAGGATGGTAAAAATCAAATTTGTTGATGAATAAGCCTGGGAAAAAATTTACTGTGACAGGTAAAAGTAAAAACAGATAAAAAAGAGACAGGTTAAAGATGAAGACAGATAAAGACAAAGTTAAAAGACAAATCAGATGGCAAGTAGCGTGAAAGGCAAGCCAACATGAAAGCCAGCCAGCGTGAGAGATAAGCCAACAAAATATCAAAGAATAAAACAACAAATCAATAAAACAGGGACAACTTGCATTGCGTTAAATAGGTATCTCTATCTTCTTGCATGAATACATTTTCTTTTCCTTGAATAAATCCTAAATCAGTTGATAGGATATTTTGTAATAAGTTTTGTATAAATACTTCATCAATTCGAAGTATTGAGTGTGGATTCCTAAACATTTCTATAGTTGAATTGATCTACTACCAAAGGGTTTATTGTAACTTTTCCAAGTTGACAGACAAGACAATAATAAAGGAATTTCTTTACAGGATTCATGTGTTAAGCCACTTCAGTGAAGTATATTTCAATTGTTCATGTTATTTTCTTAAGTATTCCATAAACTTGCATGTTTTCCAAATTTGAATGGTATAACTGGAATTTTATTGTAGAATTTGTTTAAATACACTATGTTTTGAATTGTTATCCATTTTTATGTTTTATTCTGATGTCTGGTTTAGAGAACCCTTAATTGCTCTCTGATCCCAATTGACCTCTTTCACCTCCCCTCATTATCCTGTTTAAGGAAACCTTAACTGCTCCTTGATCTCGATTGATAATCACTTCACCATTCAACCTTAAAGAATCTGATTTTTCTCAGCTACCTTTCCCTGTAACACTGCTTTTATAATTTGTTTTTGTTATGTTTTCTTGATATATTGACTCCATAGCCCAATGGAAAATAGACAGGCACCTATCCATCTAAATCAGTAATTCCACGAAGAAATCAAAATCAAACCAAATCACAACAAAGATAAATCATTAAGAGAGAGCCCTCTCTGAGCATTAGGAAGGCTAGATCCTAATCTCCAAAGTGGTTGATAGTTACCTCTAATATTTCTTTAAACACACATAATAACCCTTGGAAATTTTGGAGTGATAACAGATTCAATATGTCCAACCTCTTAGTTTAACCAATGATCTTACGATATATTCATTAAGCTCCCATCAAAACTTCATTGATACATTTGAAGGCTGTTTGGAAGATTCATTTCTACCGAATATCATTAATGACTTGTTTTATGTACATAGCACTAATGGTTGTTTAAATTCTGTTTCATTTAACATCTTCCATTCTCTATCAAATATTTATCGTTATTTTTATGATCCCAGAGAGATTTGGTTGGAGGGAACTGTCCAAGAGAGACTGCTTGTGAATAAGTTACTTTTTGTAAATACGTTAGTAATTAGTGTACATACTGCATTCAGATTTATTTATGTTGGTTTAATTATAATTTTATTTTTGTTATTGATGTTAACTTGCACATACATGTAGGAAATAGAGTGCTTGAATGGTTACATTGGAAGCATGACTATACTTAGTCATGTTTCCTTTCATCCAGTCACGATAAAGTGGTTTTAGTTTGGTTAGTTTTTTGTTTTTTGTTTATTTCTCATTTAATAATACAAGTAGAAGAATAAAGCGAGCAATGAAATTTTTCTGAGTCATAAGCATGTTTAGGGAAGTATTTTCTTTCTCATCAAAATTTTTGTACTTTGTATTAATGTTTTTCTTCATATTTCCTTTCCTTGCAAATTTGTAAAAGGAGCCAACATATTTTGTTGAAATGAAACACTTGGCTCCTTCTTGTTCATATTTTCTATGGGTCTACAACTTCTCGCATTTTAAATGTTAAATTAAAGAAGTGTTAAATTTAGATAACCATGGTATGTTCTATGCTTAAATGAAATTTTACTTCAACCTTCTTTAAGGCCCAATTCAGATTTAGCAATCACTTAAACTTGAAAGTAAAATGCTGATAGAACTGTTTAAGTTCAACAAGAAATTTCAGCACCCATGGTAGTGTGGGACCAGGAGGTCCAAGTAGCACCTACACTTATGTGGGACCATAGGTCTCAACAACACCTACACTGGTGTGGGCTAAATTTGGTGCATGTCTATTTTAGTTATCCGTTAATAAATATGGACAATAAAATGTAATCTAATCTCAAAATAACTTGTAATAGTTAACTAAGTGTGATCAACTCAGTAAACTCATGAATTTCGAGTTGAGGGTAGTTGGTGAACCATGTAGAGTAATTCTAGTTGTAACAGAGTTCAAAGTGCAGTGGTGCATTAGTTAATGCAGGTTGTAATAAGTTTAACTCAGTTAAGTGAGTTAAACTCATTTAAGTGAGTTAAACTTAGTTGTGCTAGTTGTAACTATTAGATACACTAGTGAGAGATCAAGTGAATTAAATATTAATTAATTCACAATTAATGATCTCACATGCAACTGAGGATTTACTATTATTAGCTGCATGCATGTCAGTTCCAGTGGAGACCCAGTTGAGATCTAGGTGAAAGGGAAGTTGACTATCAGTTGTAGGATTATTGGGTTGCACCCATGCAACCAAGCACCCATTGGATTGCCCAAGATCCTTGCAGAGTCAAGGAAGGTTGAAATTCCTAAATAATAGGGATTGCGCAAGCAACGCATGCTGCCAGGAGGCATAAAATTGGCTGAGTATTGGTAAGTTTTATCGAGGACAGTGTGAGACAATTAGTTGAGTATAGGAGGGATCTTGTGAGAAGAGTTGAATGTAATTTTTTTATGTATCCGTGCTGAATATACAATAGAAGATACTAGGGTTTTGAGCAGCAAGCTTTCCCCAGGAAATTATTTGTGTTGTGGTTTGATTGATTCTTCTTTGCTTCATGTGATTGGCGATTGTGTTTTTAATTCCGCAATTGATTTGTAGAAGAGATTCAGTATTTAACTTTATAAAATTGTTAGATTGGATTGAATCCATGATATACATGCTTGTTTTATAATTTCTACAAGAACATAAAACTAGATCAACAAAAGACAACCCAAATAATGTATCAGAATTTGTAATTCTCCTTGTCCAGCAAATAGATAGATAAATGTTTGTTACAACAGTCAACAGGATGGCCTAGCCAGCAAAGACATGAGTTGGTCAAACCAACTTCTCCAATAGCCAAATAAACCTTCCTCCAAGTGTCACACACACCCCTCAAAGATAGCTCCAAAAATTCAACACAAGGCAACTCAAATTGTTTAACGTAAAATTCAACACTGCAGTCAAAGATGTAGTCAAAGGACATCAGTCAAATTCAACACTTCTCGATTTCTGTGCCCACCAATTCGACCTCAAGAAGTCAAAATTTCGGCCCAAAAAAAAAGTGAAATTCCAAGAGTTGACCTAAAGTCAACGTTGGTCAACGCTGTCTAGAAACCCTAGACATAGTCCAAAAATTACAGTAACTTTCTTCAGGTTCAGATTCACACGTGTGAGGGAAGGAAGCCTCTCCTAGGCTGTACGAACTAATCAGATCACAAGTAGAATGTGTATGATGAGTTGATGATGAAATGGACATCATCTCTCTCCAATTTATATCCATCAATGAGGGTGTGTGACACATCTATTGGGTTTGTGAGCCTACATTACAAATCTGGCCGACCTTGCACAGGTGTGGAAAATAAAATAAAAATATATGTTCTTCTCATCCAAACAAGATGATCTTTAGATCAACCTTGCACCTCTCCGAAAGAGGAATCCAAAAAAAATATAATCATCATCAGATGAGCAGTGCAACATGGAGTTTGGACCTAGTTTCCCAAAATTAGCACTCCCTCTCAACTAGGGAGAATTCCATCTATCCACCTGTGCCATCCTCTCATTATTACCATCATGTAATATAATCATCATTATCCTACAATCCTGCGTCATCCTACTGTAACATGCTTTTCCAGCTCTGAGGGAAAACAAACGAGAGTGAGTCACAAAGACATCACACTTTGCTGACCCGAAGTCAACGTAGAGGATAAACCCTCAATAGACTCAAAATAGTCACATACTAACCTGAAGTCAGTTTAGAGGTAAGAAACTCATCATACTTGATCCCAGATCAAGGTGTTCGACACAACCCATCCTAGACATATAGAGTACAACAATCTTTGATGCGTCCATCAATCTTGCTATTGGTGGTACTTCCCATGATTCTGAAAATCCATGGGTAGGATGCATGTGGGGCATGGATAAAATAGAGGGTGAAGCAACTCAACATCATAACGGTGGGGCAGAAGCACAACAAGGTTCGACAAGCCTAGCCCCGTGTGTGTGTATAGCTCCAAGAAGCTATCCCCAAGTCCCTGGAGCTCCTAGAGCTCATTTTCCAACTCAAGCAAGACCCTCACAGTAGGTCTTTCCATGATTCCAAGCTTCTCACAGAAGGTTAAGAACTTGACCTTCCCCAGGGGCTTCGTGAGAATATCTATGTCCTGCTCATCAGTTCCTATGCGATCAAGCCTTAGGGCGCCTCTTTGTACCATATCTCAGATAAAGTGGTACCTAATATCAATATGCTTGGATCAATCGTGGAACATAGGATTCTCAAAAAGACAAATCCCACTCTGTTTATCACAAAGGATAACAATGGTATCTAGCACATGTCCAAACAACTCACTAAAGAGATTTCTCAACCAAACAACTTCATAACAGGCCATACTCGCTGCAATGTATTCAGCCTCAATAGTGCTCAAAGCCATCGATTTCTGCTTCCTGGTCATCTAAGATATCGAAGCATAACCCAAGATGAAGCAACATCTAGATGTGATCTTATGATCCACAACACTGCCAGCCCAATCGACATCAATATATCCATGGAGTCTCAAACTCCCGACAGTGTATCTCAACCCATGGTTGATTGTGCCCTAAAGATACCTTAATAGATTCTTGGCACCAATCCAGTGAATGTGATAAGGCTCAACCATATGTTGACTCAAAGTGTTCACTGCAAAACATACCTCTGGACGTGAGCTCACTAAGAACATCAGGGTACCTATGAGTTGTCGACACTCGGTGGGATTTCCCAGCTCCACAAAAATTCTTAAAGTTGAGTTTCATTGGTGTTGACACAGACTTATAGTACACTATAACAAATCTCTCCAGTAGCTTCATGACAGAGTTTCCTTGAGAAAGGAAAATCTCGCTTGGCCTTTGCCAGACCTCCAAGCCTAGGAAGAAATGCATCAGTCCTAGGTATTTCATCTCAAACTTGGAATCTAGCTCCCTCTTACATTTATGAATGAGAGGGTCAACACCTGTCAGGAAGATATCGTCCACATAGAGAACTAGAATGAGAGGCCTTTCTTTATCAACCTTAAAGTAAAGGTTTGAATCAACATCACTTTGAGTGAAGCACAACTTCATTAAGTAGTTATCGCTCCTCTCATATCATTCCCTGGGGGCTTGCTTCAACCCATAGAGGGATTTCTTCAATCTGCATACATATGAGTCTCTATCTTGGACTTCGAACCCTAGAGGTTGCTCCACATCTTCCTTTATTGAACCATGCAAAGAAGAATCTTCACATCCATATGATGGATACTCCGTCCTTGCGTTGTAGCAAGGGAAAATGTTACACTAAAAATTGTCACCTTGACATTCTGCTAATTGTATGAGATCATTAACACTCATACATACCTCCTCTGCAAGTCTTACAACCTTTACTCCTCATGTCAAGCCCTGAAATAAGAAGAAAAACCCTAAAAACCTCTGAAAGAATGGGTACGCATGTAACATGAAGCCTGCCTGCATTCCTGGCTTGGGTACGCAGGTAATGCATGGCTTACCTGTGTTCTAGAATGCAGTTTTCCTTAAGAATGCCTGCGTACCCCCTCCAAACTCAAAAAGGCGAGAAATTAAAGTTAAAAAGTTGGGTTGAGGTCAATTCTAGAAGGTTCTAGATGAGATTTTTTGGGGATGAGTACGCTTTGATAAGGTGCATATATCCCTCACCTTAAGGAACTAATCCCTTGATGTGAGGAGTCTATCCCTTTGAAGGAGGATTCTATCCCTTAAAAGGTGGAATCCTAACCTCCTCATCTGCTCTATAAAAGGAGGCATTGGGTAGCCTCAAAGGTTAAGCTTTTGGAGATTGAGATTTTGGAGATTGAGAATTAGAGTTTAGCTTTATGTGTGATTGAGTTGAAGTGGTGTTGAGATTTAGTATTCTTTTTGTTGAGCTTTTGAGAGGAATGATCACATACCTCTTTGTGCTCCTAGAGGAAGAGTGCAAGACTTATCAAAGTAGAGGAGATTCCTGCTTCGGACCCCGGGAAGGCCTTTCGAACATCAAGGCTAAGGTTGTAAGGTTCTTCTGTTATTTTAAGATTAATACAATCAAGTTCTGTTTTTCTCAATAAATTTTCGTTCGATTGTTTATTTCAATAAGCTGTCGTTTGATCATTTATTTCGTAGATTCCTTGATCACTATGATAGGTATGTTTTATGATTATTTGTTATACAGGTGCTATTTAATATTTGCTTGTTTGTGATTGTAGGTCGACGAAAGACGACACTGTCTTGCGACGAAAGAACTCTTGTTGCGACGGAAGAATTATTGTTGCGACAAAAGAGCTCTTGTTGCGACGAAAGGATTTTGATGCAACGGAAGCACTACAACTGCAAATAAGCATTTGGATCTAAGGTAGGATCGACACCTTCATAGCATTTAATTGCAAAAAAAATATATTTAGAGAAAGACAAACTTAGTTGTTCGTTTGTTGCTAGATTTTCTTTTGACACTAGGGAGATCGGTCTTGTCCGCAAGAATGATTTATCCGGCCAACAAATTGGCGACCATACTGGGGAAAGAACTTGTTGTTTTTGGTTCTCTTTTATTTTGATTTGAGGAAAAGTTTTTCCTGGTTTTTGATTGATGGATATCTGCCTGGGTAGCTTATTTTTTCTCTGTTTTTGAAAATTTTGAAATATTTTAAGTTTTTCTTGAACTTTTCTGGGGACCGCACTTTTTTGTTTTGCACAGTGCGGGCAGTTTCACACTTTCCTTGAGTTAACAGTGCGGGACCGCACCTATTACTTCTGGGAGCCTGCAGACCCTGTTAAAATTTTGAAAAACTTTAGATTTATTTTTTCCAGTTTAGTTTAGATTTGATTTAGGATTCTTAGCATCTACCTAGATCTGTATTTTTCTGTCAAAAATCTCTTGTTTATGAGTTTCTTTCAGCAAATTCTTCATTTATTAAGTTAATTGGGTGTTTTGAGTCTCTTTTTTGAGAAATTCTTAATTTGATTTCTTTTGTTCATTTCCTTATGAGTGTTAATTGTAGAAATTTGAATAATAGATGAATTATTCACCGAGATTATCCTGATTACACACTATTTGAGCTTCATGCATAATACATAACCTCTTCTACAATTGATCATCAATTTGCGGAATTAGAAGCAGTCGCATGCGCACATTAAAACAATAATCAAGCACACATATAACACAGTATGTAATGGGGAAAGCTTACAGCTGAAAACCCCCAACTATTTGTATATTATAATGATAGAGAACATGTAACAATACATAGCACAAATCTCCTCACAGCTCTCAGCACTATCTCACATGCTACACACAAACTAGCTCAGATATGAACAAGTCACAAGTTCAAATCTCTTCCACCTGTCTGCCTGCCTCTACTGCGCAATCCAAGATGAGAATGAATTAGATCCAAGTTCAAATCCCACTGGCTTGTATTGCGCAATCCTCATTGGCAATCTCAATCAACGTGTGTGCAAATCTCATGCACAGTTATAGTCACAACTGATAGTAGACTCACCCTTTCACCCACCTCTAACACTGGTCTCCACTGAACTATCCATGCATTGCAGTTAACTGATGTATTCTTTAGTTGATTTATGAGTTAGTAATTAGTGAATTAATTAATAATTAATTCACACCACTCATCACTAGTGTATTTATCAGTTAGACTAAATACAACTAGTTCAACTAAGTTAAACCGAACACAACTTCACCAACTGTCTCATCAACTCCACCAAACTCTACCACATGAGTTCTAACTGAAGTCAATCATGCAATAGCTCAACTAACCCCTAGGAATAGCGTAATTCCTTCTGTCAGCTGCATGTGCCACATCCGTAGCTCGAACTGAAGTGCTCCAAGAGGATAAGATAATGTTTATAGTCCAAATATTATTAAGAGCTAATAATATTCGAATGATCTATTTTTAGACTGGCAGTCTAAAAATAGACTCCGCCCAGTATGTCTAAAAATAGAGGTCCATCTATTTTTACCAACTTGACCAACCATCCACAAATAGCATCCCGCAACTCATAGACCATGATCCATATGTCTAAAAATAGACATAGTCTAAAAATATACTTTGCAACAAAAATCACCTGTGTGGCCCCCACCTAGTTTTGGTGATCACTTTCCAACTAGGATCAGGAAAGATGTTTCAGGATGCCTCCTTCACTGTTTCTTGTTGCCATCTTCAACATTAATCGCCTTTGAGTGTTTTTTGATCTTTGGAACTCTCACCCGATTTTCTTGACTTACACTTGATTGGTTCTTAGATCACATTAGAATCATCTTGTGTTTGAGATTTCTCTTGCATAGATCACATTTTCATAATTAGAATTCTCATTTTCAGAATATGAATGAAAAATGTGCATAGATTACATTTGCATACTTTCATGTGAATTGTGCATAGATTACAACTGCATAGTTTACATTCTGAAAAATCAATTGTAGATTTAGATAAGTTTTCTTTGATTTGAATTTAGATGTTTTTATGCTTGTTTTAAAAACACAAAAATGAAAAATTGTTTTGGGATTGATTTGCATTAGTTTTTCTTGATAAAATTAGTGCATTAGAGAATTTGTTATATTTTCTCTTAGTGATCAATTTTTGCATTGTTGGAAGTGAATGGAAACTCTCTCCTTACTTTAGTTAGGATTCATCGAATTGAAAAGATTACATTATCATATTCGATTGCATTCAGTTTTGGTTCGGGTCATAACACCATTTTAATGGGTCATAACACAGCGCTTAATTAATTGGCCATTTTAATTGGCCATGAATACTCCAATTGTTCCACCTCAATCGGATGCTTCACCTCAACAGAGTTCACCATCTCAACATCACCAACCTTCTGTTGACTCTTTACCTTCTTCGCCTAATATTTCTTCCTCCATTTCTTCCTCTTCACTTGGTAAAAGCCTTGACGCTAGTAACCAGGTGGCTAAGAAGAAGAAGAAAGGGAAGAAGAAGAACAAGAAGAAGCAAGATAAGAAAGAAGTCAACCAACCAACCATGGCTGTAAGTGTTGGTTGTGTTGAGGAAACCTCCAACATGCATTGTAAACCAAAATACCCTTGCAGGCTTAGTAAGGGTGACCACTTCCTTATCAATTTTCCTGGTATTCCAATGGTCTTGGAAGTATGGTCAGAAAAATCTCATCAACTTTCCGTTGATCCATCAACCAGTGATAGTCAGGTTCCTGGGAAAAAGGGTAAAGTTAGGTTTCCTTGTAAGTTATGCAAAGGGAGTCATCAAACTCACATTTTCCCTCACATGGATGAAGCCTAAAAATTGTTGGAAAAACTTACTGTTCCACAGCAAGAATTTCCAACTGGTTACTGTAAAATTTCTCCCAACCTACCTTCAACTGACGGAGTGATTGATCTAATTTCAAGTACAGTCGATCCCACTCTTCCATTGGCGAGTGAAACTCATATCATTCAGGTTGATGATCCATTAGTTGATCAAGTGGTCAATTCGATTTCACATTCAGTCGATCCCATTCTCCCTGTAGAGAGTGAACTTCATACCGCTCAGGTTCTTCTTGTTACATCAGATTCTTCTACGCCGAGGGGGCATTTCACCTGTTTCTACAGAACCCCCTCCAAGTACTGAGGTCTTTTCCTTTGATTGGAATAGACTGATAGAACCTTGTCTTCCTTCCTCCATCCCTTTCCAAATCATTGTGAAGGCTGGTCGTAGGGATGTATGTCGCACACAGGTAGATGAAGGTGCTTCTGTTAGTATTTTATCCTCAACTGTTTGGAAAGCTTTGGGTTCCCCTCAGCTTGTGCCTATTACACAGAATCTGAAAGCTTTTAACAGAACCATTAGTGAACCTTTAGGGATCCTTCCTAATTTTTCTATTACTTTGGAAGGTAAAACTGTCTGTATTGATCTTATGGTAGTTCGGGGTCCCTTGGATTTCAATTTACTCCTTGGGCGAGACTATGTTTATGCAATGAAAGCTGTTATATCGACACTCTTTCGCATGATGTCTTTCCCTCACAATGGTAATATTGTGACTGTAGACCAGCTTTCGTTCCCTAGTCTTGTTTCGACTACCAATAATCCGACATCCCTGAATGTTCCTGATTCTAAAGTGGTATCTTCCCCGCCGCGGGTTAATTACGTGGCAACTGGTCCCATGTTTTCAGTTACCGATGTAAGTGAGCCTCTCACTGTTTGCTCGTCTTCCTTTGAATTAGATTCGGTAACATGGAAAACTCTATCGGATTATTTGAACACGATGTTCTTATCCCTTTTGAGTCCCTTCACATGTGTTCCTTCCAGAGAACTATTCTTCCTTCTGATGAAGACCTCTTGGAAGCCATGATCGAGGTGCGTCTATTGACATGTGTTTCTTCCAGTTGGAAGCCATGATCAAGTTTCTGAGGATAGTTCCTTTTACTGTGTCAACCTCGTTAAAAAATGAATCAGTGAGTCTGAGGAAATTTCCTTTTACTGTGTCAACCTCGTTAAAAAATGAATTAGTGAGTGAGGATAGTTCCTTTTATTGTGTCAACCTCGTTAAAAAATTAATCAGTAGTTTCTGAGGATAGTTCCTTTTACTGTGTCAACCTCATTAAAAAATGAATCAGTGAGTCCGAGGATAGTTCCTTTTACTGTGTCAACCTCGTTAAAAAATGAATCAGTGAGTATGAGGAAAGTTCCTTTTTCTGTGCCAACCTCGTTAAAAAATGAAACATGTGTCTCTGAGGATAGTTCCTTTTACTGTATCAACCTCGTTAAAAAATGAATCAGTGGCTGGTGAGGAGAGTTCCTTTTACTGTGTCAACCTCATTAAAAAAATGAATTAGTCGGCGATGAGGACAGTTCTTTTCCAGTGTCAACCTCATTAAAAAATGAATCAGTAGGTAGATTGTAGAGAGTAGATTAATAGATTAGAAATAAGTAGTTTCTGAGGAAAGTTCCTTTTACTGAGTCAACCTCGTTAAAAAATGAATTAGGTATGAGGATAGTTCTTTTCCTGTATCAACCTCGTTAAAAAATGAATCAGTTGGTCCGAGGATAATTCCATTTACTGTGTCAACCTTGTTAAAAAATGAATCAGTGAGTCTGAGGATAGTTCTTTTTACTGTGTCAACCTCATTAAAAAATGAATCAGTTAGTTTCCGAGGATAGTTCCTTTTACTGAGTCAACCTCATTAAAAAATGAATCAGGTATGAGGGCGGTTCTTTTCCTGTGTAAACCTCGTTAAAAAATGAATCAGGTATGAGGATAGTTCTTTTCCTGTGTCAACCTCATTAAAAAATGAATCAGTTGGTCAGAGGATAGTTCCTGTTACTGAGTCAACCTCGTTAAAAAATGAATCAGGTGTGAGGAAAGTTCTTTTACCGTGTCAACCTCGATAAAAAATGAATCAGTTGGTCAGAGGATAGTTCCTGTTACTGAGTCAACCTCGTTAAAAAATGAATCAGGTATGAGGACAGTTCTTTTCCTGTGTCAACCTCATTAAAAAATGAATCAGTAGGTTATATAGGTAGATTATAGAAAGTAGATACGAGGATAGTTTCTTTTACGGTGTCAACCTCGTTTAAAAATGAAACATGTAGGTGAGGATAGTTCCTGTTACTGTGTCAACCTCGTTAAAAAATGAAACACGTTGCCATGAGCATAGTTCTTTTCCTGTGTCAAGCTCGTTAAAAAATGAAACAAATCCTCTCCTAATTGAGTCGAGTCTTTGACTAGATCTCGTAAATGTTAAGTTGTATATTTAGGTTAGTTTTGCGTAATTTTCTTACAGTTTTAGGTCGGGTCTTTCATATGATCTCGTAAATGAACCTTCATTCTATCCAGCTATTAATTACCAGTAGTGTACTTAGTTGAATGAAATGAAGCTGGGGGGGCATGCGCTCTAGCAGTTACACTTAGGGGGCATCAAGCACAGTTTCTCTCTGTTTCAAGATTGTGTAAAAATGAAACCACTCTGAAGCATAGTTTTTCTCTGTTTCAAGCTTTTGTAAAAATGAAACCTATCTTGAGTCAATTTCAGTTATTTTCAAGACTCGTTAAACTCATGAAAATCTTGAGATTATTTTGCCATATTTCATTCTCGTAAAACACATGAAAATGCTGAGTTCTTTCCGTATTTTCCTACTCATAAATTAAATTGAAATTCGGCCACAGGAGTACATTTTTATCCCTTTTTCGAACTCGTTAGAACTTACGAAAAAGTGAAAACCATGAGTACATTTTTATCCCTTTTTCAAACTCGTTAAAAATTACGAAAAAGTGAAACCCTGGAGTCCTCTTTTAAGCCCTTTTCAGACTCTCTAAACATGAAAATATTTCCGAGCACTTGATTATTCGAACTCGTTAAAGTAAATGAATAATCGTCCCTTCAGTATAAGTTTACCCCTTTTACGGACTGAAATGGATTATTTACGAAAAAGGTACACGTTGACTAATTATGGTCAATAGAGTTCTCTCCCGCATTATTTTATCCTTTTTCGGGCTCGAGAGACTAAATTTACGAAAGAGTACACCCATGGAGTTTTCTTAAGTTTTTTCTTATGACTCCCTAAAATTGAAAAACACCGAGTTTCTCTATACTGGACTCGTTAAAACTTAACAGTAAAGGACCTGTTCAATTTAAAACAGGAACGAACCACTCCTTCTTAGGGTTCGAATCTTAAACTAAGTTGGACTCATCCAAAGGATGAGCTTATAAACAAGCAAATGTTATCCTCCTCAAGCTTGTCAAAAATAAAGAGGTACTTGCCAAAAATGGTGGGGGAAAAGAGAGAAAAATGAACATTTTTGTTGTATTTTGATTATTCGAAAAGCCATTAACCACTCTTGAACACAACACTTCTATTCACCTGGGTTGGGAAATCCTTTGCCTAATAGTTAATCAAACCATTTTGAAAGTCTTCAGCCGGTTTTTGGGTATTAGCTTTGGGTAAATTTTCACCAAGCCATCTACAGTGTCGTTATGTGTTCAAGAGGACAGTTCAAACAAGCCATTCATCTACAAAATATTTGTCTTCCATTTTGACCATCCCTGAGTCAATCCTTGCCAATATATTTCTTCAAAACTTGATCTATGATTTCGTGTTGTGGGCTTGCCTACGACAAATCACTTTCTATCGATGACAACTCATTATCTAGGAAGTTGATCTAGAAATCATTATTACCTTGGAATCTGCATGCCTTAATGGCAGGTTTCTCGCCTTCGACGACAGGTTGCATCATTGACCTTCGATCGAATGATTCCGTGACATGTTCGACTTCAGCTCATTCATTCACATTTCATGGATTGTACTGAGTACTTTGAGAGCCATTGACATTACTGGTGGTTACTCTCACGCTTGTTAATAGTTTACATCATTGACTAGTAATCAAGTGGTTTCTACCATGTTCGACTTCGACACGTTCATTCACATGGATAGAATCGTACTAGTTCGAGATGTAGAAATCAAGACCCTGGATCTAGTTTCCACCATCCAGGCTGCGAGGAATTTTTGTTATTCATTATGCAGTAGACTATTCATTACAAATGGCTGCGCCCATACTGTGTCTACACTATTGATGTAATATTAAAATCATTTCTGTATCAGAACAAGTTTTTGATCTGAGTATGGGAATACCTACATCAGCGATGATATGATTACATATATATATTTTGCATTGAATGTTTTTACAGGTTCCGACTGGGGTGTCCACAGGATGATCCTTGAAATGATAAAGTACTTCACTCTTCATATATGACAGACTTCATCTTCATCTATTTCAGACTTCGCACTTTAGGGGGCAATATGTTACACTAAAAATTGTCACCTTGACATTCTGCTAATTGTATGAGCTCATTAACACTCATACATACCTCCTCTGCAAGTCTTACAACCTTTACTCCTCATGTCAAGCCCTGAAATAAGAAGAAAAACCCTAAAAACCTCTGAAAGAATGGGTACGCATGTAACATGAAGCCTGCCTGCGTTCCTGGCTTGGGTACGCAGGTAATGCATGGCTTACCTGTGTTCTAGAACACAGTTTTCCTTAAGAATGCTTGCGTACCCCCTCCAAACTCAAAAAGGCGAGAAAGTAAAGTTAAAAAGTTGGTTTGAGGTCAATTCTAGAAGGTTCTAGATGAGATTTTTTGGGGATGAGTACGCTTTGATAAGGTGCATGTATCCCTCACCTTAAGGAACTAATCCCTTGATGTGAGGAGTCTATCCCTTTGAAGGATGATTCTATCCCTTAAAAGGTGGAATCCTAACCTCCTCATTTTCTCTATAAAAGGAGGCATTGGGTAGCCTCAAAGGTTAAGATTTTGGAGATTGAGAATTAGAGTTTAGCTTTATGTGTGATTGAGTTGAAGTGCTGTTGAGATTTAATATTCTTTCTGTTAAGATTTTGAGAGGAAAGATCACATACCTCTTTGTGCTCCTGGAGGAAGAGTGCAAGACTTATCAAAGTAGAGGAGATTCCTGCTTCGGACCCCAGGAAGGCCTTTCGAACATCAAGGCTAAGGTTGTAAGGTTCTTCTGTTATTTTAATATTAATACAATCAAGTTCTGTTTTTCTCAATAAATTGTCGTTCGATTGTTTATTTCAATAAGCTGTCGTTTGATCGTTTATTTCGTAGATTCCTTGATCACTATGATAGGTATGTTTTATGATTATTTGTTATACAGGTGCTATTTAATATTTGCTTGTTTGTGATTGCAGGTCGACGAAAGATGACACTTTCTTGCGATGAAATAACTCTTGTTGCGACGGAAGAATTATTGTTGCGACAAAAGAGCTCTTGTTGTGACGAAAGGATTTTGATGCAATGGAAGCACTACAACTGCAAATAAGAATTTGGATCTAAGGTAGGATCGACACCTTCATAGAATTTAATTGCAAAACAAATATATTTAGAGAAAGACAAACTTATTTGTTCGTTTGTTGCTAGATTGCAAATAAGCATTTGGATCTAAGGTAGGATCGACACCTTCATAGAATTTAATTGCAAAACAAATATATTTAGAGAAAGACAAACTTATTTGTTCGTTTGTTGCATATTTGATCATGCGCGACAGGCTGAACAAACTGACACTAACAAGAAACACCATTTTCCTAAGGCGTATACACAGTTGTGGTCTCCCTCTTAACGCCAGCTTCCTTGCAAAATTCATTAAACTCATTTGACTCACACTCAGTACTATTATTGGTCCCCAAAATTTTGATTTTCTTCCTGGTTTGATTTTCCACCAAGGCCTTGAAGGTATTGTTATCACTCAGATTGAACCTCAGGCTGAGAGAGGCAATCCCGAGGTAACCTCAAACCACACTTAGCCAAGTAGCTAGCCCTACTAGGCCAGGAGAGGGCTCTCTCCGTATAGAAAACAATCAATATGATTGAGGAAAGAAGATTTTAGGCTAGGTATAGTAGCTCAGGGTTTTTATTTTAATTTTTGTAGGGTTTTCTAGATCAGGAGGAGCCAAACTGCTAGCAAGGAAATTAGGTCAAATTTGTAGGGGTTCCAAGGGGAAAGGTAGGCAGAAGGTTTAAAAATTTAAAAGTGAATTAAATGAGATGAATAGACTGGTGAGGAGCTAGGGAAAGCATCTGGCATGTATTTTCCCTAAACTAAAGAGAATGAACACATTATACTAAATTTCCCAAAACATAGCATAAATGAATATGGATTCTGCATTTCAAACTTGAAATCTAGTATATTATAGATACGAAATGGTTTATGAATTAAAAATACATTCAAAAAAATTGATAACAGAGAGGAAAATATGTCTAAAAATCATACCACATGGATCCCAAGAAAATAGCTGCAAATTTCTATTAATGTCCAAGCTAAACTGATATACAAAATGTGTCTTGAGATGTCCAAGCTCCAAGTGAGTCCAACCATTACAATGACTAATAAAATACTTCAAATAGAACTCAAAACCACTCTCCCTAACCTCAGGGAGTTGAATCCATGAGAGGAGGAGTTATTTCACGTACTCCTAAACATAAAACTGAAGACTAGGAAAACCCAACAATTTGCCTCTAAAAGAGAGGAAACTTATTCATTTGACCTCCTAGAAGACTTATCTGATGCATATACCCTATATAAAAGTGAAAAAATGATATTTACATCCATATTGACCATTTTCATAAGTAATTTTCCAATTTTCACAATCAAAAAGTCAAAAAGTAAAAAAGGCTGAAGATAGTGAAAATTGCCAATTCCTTGGTAAACGCCATGACAAAAAAAATGGCTTGTCTTGCAGCCAACTTTTGGAGGCCTTCCCAATGTTCAAATGAGCTCCATGATATCTCATTGGAAATATCTCTGAGTTTAGTTTCCAAATATACCTCCATTTTAAAAAATGGTGTCCATCTGCTCTATCAAAAACATGTTTTCCCAACACTGGTAAACACACTGCGCCAGGGTCAAAAAGAGGGCAGAAACATGATTTTTTGATGGTTTTTTGCCCTTTTAAGGGACCAGTTCTGCTCAAAATCTCCTAAAACTTGATGAGGTTGATGTAATCATCATTATGAACATGAGGATGCTGACTGTTTACCAATTGGATGCCCCAAAAAAGAGCGCAGTGCCAGTGGCATTGCACGTTTAGCAAATTTTCTATGTGCTAAACTGTCCAAAAATAAAAATTTGCACAAGGTTGCCAAAATGTGCCAAAATTGTGAATTTGTTTGCTGATTAAGGGTTAGAGGCATGGAGAGACACCTTGACAAGAATGTGCAACTTATCCTTCTCCTTTTTCTTGGTCAAAGCCTGAATCTTTGCATGGGCTCGTTTGAGCTTGGCCCTTGCAATCTTGTTTCTCATGGCATAGTGTTTTTCCATCTTTCTATGAATTTCAATGTCTTTCTTTGCCTTCTCTAGTAGGCCCTCCAGATGAAAATTGGCTCTCTCAAGCCAAGATTCGCTGTCTCTACTAATATCTATAGGAAGCATCTCACTTGGAGTGAGCTGCTATGCCATCTCAATCTCTTTCTGTATTTCCCGAGCTAAAGCCTTGTTTAGCCCAATTGTCCTCGGTCTCTGTCTCGGAAGCACTATCATTAAATCTACCCAAGGTCTCCTCCAACAAGGCCTTGGCCTTTCCTGCCTCTCTCTATGCTTTGATTGCCTTTACTTCACTGATGGTTTTCTTAGTCTTCAGCTGCTGATTTTCTAGCTCAAGAAAGTCATTCACGTACTATGCTCTATCAAGATTAGCTTGAAGCTCACTACTCTTGGCCTCCTTGCCTCTGATCATTGCACTAGTGGTTTTATCCTCATCCTCATCATCACTCTCAATCAACTGAAACTATTGCTCAATTTCATGTTTGTTCTCCTGCTCAACAATGATAGGCTCTGTAGCCTTTTCCTTGCCCTTGTCTACCTGTTTTGCTGATGAATAAGGCATGGCCCCTTTCACACCATGTGAAGCAAACACATGCCTGTGACCTCTCTACTATGTCAAGGGAAATGGATCAATATCAGTCATTTTAGTGCAAGCTACCTCAATGCCCCTTTCACTGCTTGATGCTCCGGTATCATGATATGATGGTGAAGGGTTATAGAAAGGTGATGAAATAGGATCAACATGAGGTTAATGGATGTGAGTGGGTGGTGATGTATGAACAACGGGATGTGATGGAGAAGTGGATACGGGAGGATGAGATGATGAAGGAATATCCTGCTCATGATGACTAGGTGGAGTAGTGAAAACCTCATTTGCAATAAATGTATCCCATGAAATGTTTTTCTGCTGAAGCTGATGCATGACAACCATTTTGATAAGTGAATGATGAAATAGACTCTACATTTGATGGTTGTAATCTCTCTTTTGCACAATGTAAGCCACCTTGTCAATGTTGCGGAAAATATAGTAAGGTATGAGTAGCATTCTAACTCTAGTGAAATGTATGAGGAGTCGGATATGGTATGAGTAGAGTCGGGTAAACCTCCCCTCACAAGTGAAATACTTCATTATTATTTTCATCATCGGGGCATACCGATCAAGGAGATGAGAGAAAGGGAAAATTGATTTCTTTTCATCCTTGTACCTAGGTTTAAGGTATGGTTCATAATAGCTCATATCCAAGTTTTCTTGTTTAAACCACCTCTCTCCCACACTAGGTATCCTTGTAGAAGTTGCAATAGCATTAGTGGACATATCAAAGGTGACCCCAGAAAAAGCAACCTGTTTTTCATGTAAATCAGTGATGAAAAATCTTGTTAACTCCGGGTGATTTTGGTTTGCTACACTCTCTCACAAAATTCAAAACAACCCACATGCTTGAAACAAGACATAGTGAGAGGAGATGCCATGAGTTCCCTTGTGTTTATGGGTTCAAACTTGTTAATTTTCCCTCCTTTGTGATCATTTCTTCTTGGTCTTTGTGCCTCACCAACACCACTATCTTCTTCCTAAGACATTTTAAATTCTGACTTATGAAACCCTAAGGGTATGAGATGGCTAGCTTGAACAAGTGAAGGGAATGAAGTGAATGAAAAAACTAGGTCAATGAAATTACCCTGCCTGTGACTGATATATGTTTTAGGAGATGAACCATGTGTATGAACAATGACCATAAATTTAAATTAGGGTTTCACTTCAAAATATTAAAGAGTCACCAAATAGCTTAGAAATAAGGCAATGAGGGCGTACTTACTGTTTAAAACATCTTTGGAGGAATTAGGAAAAGTTTGAAGTTTGTTTGAAGTGATTTGAAGTGGCACAACACTCACAAGTCTTCGCTGTGCAGGTGCGCAGTGCCACTGTCTAAGGGCACAGTGCCTATCCAAACGTGCAACGCCTTTGTCGGAGCACACAACGCCTTCAAAATTTACACTAGGATCTCCTGAAAAGGGCGCAATGCCACTTGGTAGGCACGGAGTGCCGGTTCAAACGCGCAGCGCCGAGAAATTTGGCCTCAATTGCTCACAAAAACTCAAAAATTCTTCTTTGCTGAATACTCCTGATACTTTGAAATGAAACAATGACTTATTTGAAATGTTTGATAGGCTTTATAGCCAAGTGGATTTCGATTTAACTTTGAAATACCCACTTTTCTAATGTTTGAAGTATTTTTTCTTTATCACTAATACTCTTTTACTCTTTTTGCATTGCAGGCTTGATCAACGTGGAACTGGATTTTTCTTTTGCTCACTGAGGCTTGACATAATTACTTTGACAACTTTTGGAATTTATTAATGACATATAATAACATGAAATTACATTTAGAAAAAATTAAAATAAATTACATAGGTGACTTTTCTATCAAAATGGAATTTTGATAAAAAAGTCTTAAAACTGAAATACAACCTTTAAAGTATAATAAAAACATCATGATGATCTTGTTCAATCCCTCTCATATATATGCTGACCTTATCGGAATGAAGGAATGACCTTGAAAAATGAAAAACCCTAATGACCTAATGAGACTGTTTTCTGATCTAACCTTTGAATGAGATTTTGACTTAAAGACTTTCAAGTGAAAAGAGCATTTCCATAAGTGTTATTATGCTCAAGGGGACATAGGAATGAGTCAACGGTGTGAATATTGGAGGGAAAATTGATCTTATTGACAAGGAAAACCACCAACGGAACAATTTAAGTCATTACCTAATGGAATGATGAAAAATTTATTCAGTATGGGACACCTAAGATGCACATGCAAATGTGTTTTGATCCCTGGTGGAATGATGAAAATACTGACACTAATAGGTACAAAACCATTTGAATGCTTCGCCCTTCTTCTTCAAGAAATATATCCAGGTCTTGCAGGAGAAGTCATCTATAAAATTCATGTAATATGAACATCCTCCCAAGGATGTTATAGACAGCATACCGGATAGATAATAATGAATCAATTGCAAGATATCCGATGTCTTTGTGATACTTGAGGATAATGGTCCCCTTGTATGCTTCCATTCGGCACAAGCCTGACATATACCTTCATGATCATGTTTAAAATTGGGCATCCCCGTCACCACCTTCCTTGCTTCGAGAAGGGATTTGTAATGAAGGTGATCAAACCTCCAGTGCCATAGTTCAGTTTGAAGCATTGTGTAGCATGTCATGGCCCCCAACGGACTTCCTCCAACCTGATAGAGTGTTGAAATTTGCAACAAGAAATAGTGATATTTGCATCCATAAACAACATGACAGCACACACACTAGTGTGGGACCACAGGTCATGTAGTGATGGGTCCTAGCGATACATTAGTGTGGAAGCCAATTTATTTAATAAATTGGAAATGTGTCAAATTTATTTATCCCTTAAATAAATTGGAAAATAAATTGTAATCTTATCTCATAATCACTTGTAATAGTTAACTGAGTGTGATAGAATCAGTTAGCTCATGAAATTCAAGTTGAGTGTGGTTGGTGAGGCATGCAGAGTGATTCTATTAGTTATGGAGTTCGAGTTGCAGTTATTGCATTAGTTTAATGCATGGGAAATCAATTAACTCGATTTATTGAGTTAAAGTCAGTTGAAATAGTTGTAAATGTTTTATGCACTAGTGAGAGATCAAGTGAATTAAATCGGATTTAATTCACATGCAGTGATCTGCCATGCAACTGATGATTTACTATTAATAGCTACATGCATTTCAGTTCCAATGGAGACCCGGTTGAGACAAAGGTTAAAGGGATGTTAAATATCAGTTGTATCATTAGTAGGATGCCCGCATGCAGTAAGACAACCATTGGATTTCCCATGAACATTGTGAAATATTGGAAGGCTAAATTTCCTAAATAATAGGGATTGCATTCCACATGAATTGCATGAGGCAAGCAGGCTTATTAGAGGCAGGAAATTGGCTAAGTGTTGGACCAATTTTGTTCGGATCAGTGTGAGACAGTTGTGAGAGTGCAGGAGACTCTTGTGAGAAGAGTGCATTGTATTGTTTCATGATTCCTTGGTGAATATACAATAGAATATAGAGGGTTTTTTAGCATAAAGCTTTCCCTGGGAAAATATCTGTGTTGTGGTTTGATTTGCTTCTTTCTTTACTTGTTGTGATTGGCGATCGTGTTTATTTTCCGCAATTGATTTGTAGAAGGATTCAGTATATAGCTTTAGTACATTCCTTTATCGGATTAAATCCATTGATATACATATTGTTTGTATAATTTATACATGGTATCAGAGCACAGGAAATCACTATAGTGGAGAAGAAATTGAGTTTGTGACTAAATAGAATTCGAATTTGCAAAATTATTCTTAGTGCGACAGGCGAATCAGGATCAATATGGCTTTCAATGGTTTGAGATTGGAGTATGCACTTGAGGGAATTTCCAATTATATTACGTGAAAAGACAGGATGGAGGCAGTACTAGAGGACAATGGGTTGAAAGAATTAATTGATAATGACATTCCCAAACCTACTGCAGCAAATGCCGCAAATCTATATGCTTGGAAAAAGAAGGTTCCAAAGGTGAGGAGGATCTTACTGGAGGGAGTATGAGACTGTTAAGTCTGAAATTTACCTATTTTTTCCACCTATACTAAGCCTTGTTTCCCCCATTTTTGACCTCCTTTTTCCCTTTAACTATACCTAGTCCATCTGTGTCATCTAGTTTTGGCTAAAAAGGGTATCATAGGCTAAGGTATGTTGAAACAACATTAGAAGTGTCATTTTATCTAATTTTGAGCATTATTTGACCTGGTTGTGTCATTATTTCATTACTACTCTAACTAGCCTTGGACTCATGAGCATACTTGTTAGATTCAAGCATTTCTGCCAATCCTGTAGACAAATCATACAGCCGAGATTCCTGCAGCTATTCTGGATTTCCTACAGATACAACAATTTCCTACAGATACGCTGATTTCTTGAAACCACCTTAAAATCCTGCAGCGAGATTGACATACAGTTTCAGCCGCGCAATAGAAGTGGTCTAATCCATACCTTCGGTCATGGATTAGACCCAAGAATAGTTTACCATTGTCAATCTGTATCTGTATTATTGGCCGTAGGCTTAGTTTAGTAATATGTTTTGTTCAAAGCCAAATATGGGCTGCTAGAAATATATAAAATCAGATGTAATTTTATTAGATGGGAGTTCAAAGTTCTTGGGTTGGAAGCTGCTGTTTCAGAGCATGATATCAGATTGTAATCGACTATTATTTCATATTAATAAAATCGTTTATGTTCTTTTTATTTTCCTGAGCAGATTCTTTAATCTTTAAAGGAGTTGTGAGTGAGGGAGGGCCCCCTTCGCTCACAACTCCTGTAACAGAGTGTGTGTGTTTATTTATGTTTTTATTATGCATTAATAATTTCTTGTAACAACTAGTGTTTCCTTTCTGTATTTCTTACAAAAAAAATGTAAATTGGTTAAGTGAATTAATATTTTATATTAAAGAGCTCTTTTCATTTGGCCAATGCTTGGATTCATGCTTTTAAGTTTGATTCTTGGTTTGGATTGATTTCTTTTATCTTTCCTGCATCAGTATCAACAAACACAAGTGTTATAGAGGGATGATATATGCCACTCCATAACCATTGCTGCAATAGTACCGATACAAGAAAGCAGCATGAGTTGTTGATTGTTGTTTGATATTTATCTTTTTACGGCCAATATCAACAATCTTAAGTGCTATAGAGTGATGATATATGCCACTCCATAGCCTTTGCTGCGATAGTATTGACACGGGAAAGAAGCATTAGTTGTTATTTGTATAATTAATTAACACTTCCAGTAATCAACCTGCATATATTGTGCACTACATCTCGTTAGTTTACCTTCATGGGTTTAAAATTTATATCGGCAAATTATACACGTATAATTTGACTCAACATTTTGGCGCCATTGCCAGGGAGGTGCTAAGGGATGATACTGAAAGTGTTTTAGATTTATTTTTTTGATTTTGTTTTATTTTCAGGACTGGGGGAGTCGAAGTGCAAAGACGCAAGGCAAAGCCTACACACCCAAGAGGTCAGACACTTGCCAAATCCGTGTCCTGATTATTTGGTAAGTTTTTATTTTTTATTTTGTTTGAATATTAGATGAATAGGGTCCAATATTTTCTATATTTTTCATGGTGGTGTGTGCACCACTCTATTTACTAATACACTGGAAAGAAGAAGGAAATCTGTAAGAAACAAGGCAGCAAAGAAGGAGGAATCTGAACAGGAGGTCTGTAGTTCTGAACAAGTTGACCTTTCTACAACAGAATCCTCTGTTGGAGAATCTTCTGTTGCTGCCCATCTTGAATCTCCTCTTACAAGGAAGACCACATATCTTCTCAGTGGTCATCCTGAAGAAGAATTCCTTGTAAATCCTATCAAAGAACCAGAGTTTCAGACCATTGACTCTGAAGAATCTGTAGCCTTCCAAGGTCTTACTCTTTCTTGGACTAACATGGCTTATTTAGAAGGCACTGATGAGAATGAGGAGAAACTTGCCACATTTTAATTTCCTATCAGAGAGACTGGGGAAGCCACTCAGATGAAAAACATTCCTCCCTAAGACTTGCCTAACTTTCGTGGTGCCTCTAGTGAAGACCCTGATGCCTTATTATTTGAGTTCGATGTACTCTGCAGGAGCTATGACTATTCTTCTAATGCTCAAAATCTGAAATTGTTTCCTGCTACATTGAAAGATGCAACTCTCAGGTGGTTTATGGGGTTGGTATCAAACTCCATTGCAACTTGGGACGACATGAAGAAGGTGTTTTTGAAAAAATACTAGGATTACTGGAAAACGAGGGATCTCAGGGAAGAAATATTTGGCATGACCTAGAAGGAAGGGGAGAGCCTCGAGGATTTGGTGGAAATATTCCAATACAATTTACAGAGATCTAAGATGAATCAATTGGAAAAAGGGACCAAGAAGACAATTTTTCTTAGGGCCATCAGACTAGAATATCTGGAGGTCTTAAATCTAATGGGAGAAGACGATGTATGGAAGCTGAGTTATGATGATGTGTGTGAGATTTGTAAAATACATTCAAGATGAAACTCCAAATTTGGAGGTGGAACAAGAGATCCTTCTTCCAAGCTTGTCAAATCAGTTGCCGGAGCTGGAGTAGCCAGAGTTGAAATGGGTAATTTATTTGAAAATTTTAAAACTGATATTCTTAGCACTTTATCTTCACAATTGGATGTTTTGCAGGCTAAGAAGAAACAGGAGAAACATGATGAATTGGAGAAAGCCTTGGCGGTGTTCTACTCCATATGTAGGAAGAAACATGCTCTAAGGGAATGCCCTGTTGATAGTATCGAGGTAGATCAAATTTGTGAGGCTGAGCATTCTATTGATCAATGTCCTTCTCTGCCTGAAATTAAGGCAGCATACATAGCGGATCAAGGAGCTGTCAATGCACTTGATGCAATGCTACCTTAGAGACCATGGCAGCCACGTCTTGTAGGTATGTCGCAGTCAAATTTTCAATTTCCTTATGCTCAAAATTAGATGTGGAATGTTCCATTGCCCTAGCAGCCTTGGCCTCCTCAACAACCTTGGCAGAGGAACTATTCTTATCTGACTACACAGAGTTTCCCACATCAAAACTTTTATTCACAGCCCACACTGCAACAAATGATACAACCACAACAACAACTTCAATTCATTTCCCCACCAAATCAACCTCGTCCCACGCAAATTCCTTCTCAACTAGTGTCTAACCCCAACAATAAAACCGTCCGATCCGCTCACAACATTGGATTGGTCACTTATCCCAATTTTCCTACCTACTGTATTGCATCCCAGCCGCTGCAGGAAGTTTCTGTCCCTCTTTTATAGGAAATTCCTGTGTCTCTGTAGGAAATGTCTGTTTATGTGTTACAGGAGCTCCCTTAACAATTGCAGGAATTACTTATGCAACTGCAGGAAATCAACCTTAGGTCGGGAAGAGTGGTGACTCAACCCGAAAGAATTAAGGATATTGTAGAGGAAGATACTTTAGAGATGCCTGAAGAGGAAACCACACTTGAACCAGAAAAATCATCTACCTCAAAGCCAAAAGAACCTTCCTCATCTCATATAGTCCAGCCTCCTTTTCCAGAGAGGTTGGAAATGGAAATCAAAGCAAAACAACCCGAATTTGATCTTGGATTTGAACTAAGAAACATGTGAATCAAGATCCCATTTCTGCAAGAAATAAAGGACATCCCAATATATTCTAAAACAGTAAGGGAACTATGTACCAAGAAACCAGGGAGACAAAAGAAAGAACCCTCAACCATTCAAGTAGGTGGAAAGCTTGCAAGTTTAATGTCTACCGGATTTGTTACTAAAAAATATGCGGATCCCGGAATCCCTGTGGTTACCACCTTTATCAATGGATATCCCATAAAGAATACTTTGATTTATTTTGGTGCAGCCATCAATGTGATGACTATGGAAACTTTGTCGCATATAGGATCCTTTTACTTATTACCCATTCCTACCATGTTAGAATTAGCAGATAGGTCTAAGGTCAAGCCAGAGGGTGTTTTAGAAGACATTGTCATCTCATTAGATTCATGGGAGTATCCTGCAGATTTTTATGTTCTTCAAACTAAAACTAACTTGGGAGGGCATCCATTGATTTTGAGTAGGCCGTGATTAGCTACGGCTAATTCCTACATAGGGTGTAGATCTGGAAACATGACTATCACTCATGGGGCTGAAATAAAGCACATTAACTTGTACCCCCCTGCTAAACCCCTCTTGAGTTTGGAAAACACACAATGGGTTGAAGAAGAGGAAGAAGAACATGATTCAGAAGGTACCTTACTAGTTTTAACAATAGCCTAAGCCATGAGTCTTAAGGAAAGTTCTGAAGAAGATTTGATAAATTGTTGTATTTATAATCCTGATTTCCTGCAGCAGTTAGAAGGACAATCTAGTCATAATTTAGATATCATTACTGATCTACATGATTTTTATGAACATTGTTCAACTTTTGAATTACATTCAACCCTCTTATCTGCATTTCCTGTATATTCAATATCTGAATGGGGGAGTATGGTAGTAGAAATTTTTCCTGAAAAATCTTTAAATATTAATTCCTCCTTAACTCCTGAACAAGAAAAGCAATTAATACAAACATCGAGAATTTTTTCAAACACATTTTCATGGGAATATACTGATATGAGAGGCATTCACCCAAAAACATGCATTAATCACATTTATATAGAATAAAATGCTAGGCCCGTAAGACAACCACAAAGGAAGATGAACCCTGCTTTAAGAGAAATTGTAAAAGATGAAATACAAAAGTTGTTAAATGTAGGATTCAACTATCCTATTTCAGATAGATAGTGGGTATCCCCACTAGTCATTGTCCCCAAGAAAAATGGTAAATGGAAAGTGTGCGTACATTATAGGGAATTAAACAAAGCTGCATTAAAAGACCATTTCCCTTTACCGTTTATAGACCAAGTAATCGATACTTTAGCAGGGAAAAAGTACTTTTCCTTCCTAGATGGATTCAGTGGATATAATCAGATTAGGATAGCTCTAGAGGATCAAGAAAATACAACATTTACATTTTCCTGGGGTACCTATGCATACAAAGTATTACCATTTGGTCTATGCAACGCACTAGCCAAATTTTAGTGAGTGTTCCTTGGTATTTTCTCTTATCTTTTGCATGATTGCGTAGAATTTTATATGGATGATTTTACAGTTACGGGTGATAATTTTGAAGAAGCTTTACTTAATCTTGAAAAAGTTTTACAGAGATGTAGAGAAACTAATCTTTCGTTAAGTAATGAAAAATGTTTTATGATTATGACTAAAGGTATTGTTTTGGGTCATCATGTTTATGTTGCAGGAATCAAGGTTGATCCAGTGAAGATTGAGGTTATTGTAAACTGCCCCCACCAACTAATCAAAAGGGAGTTAGAATTTTTCTTGGACATGCAGGATACTATTGGAGGTTTGTTGAAAATTTTACAAAGGTAGCCTCTTCATTATTTAAATTGTTGAATAAAGAATCCGAATTTCATTGGAATGATGAATGTCAAGCCGCATTTGATAAACTCAAGGAAAAACTTTCTTCAACACCCGTCTTACGAGGCCCAGATTGGAATTTTCCTTTTCATATTTCCACTGATGCCTTTGATTTAACCATAGGAGAAGTATTGGGTAAAAAGGAGGATCCTGTCACCCATGCTATCTATTTTGTCAGTAAAAATTTAACTCCTGCAGAACTGAATTATACAGTGACTGAAAAAGATTTCCTTGTTGTAATTTACGCTATTAATAAGTTTAGACATTACATCACATGTTATGAATTTTTTGTGCACACAAATCATTCTTCTATTCGTTATCTCATGAATAAACTAATCACTAATGGCAGAATTACTAGATGGTTGCTGCTGTTGTAGGAATTTGACATCACGGTAGTGGATAGGCCAAGAAAAGAAAATCAGGTAGCTGATTTCTTATCTAGGCTTAATGATGCAGGTGAGGATATTCATGTTAATTATAAATTTCCAGATGAAAACCTATTTTCCATCTCTGTTAAAACACCTTGGTTTGCAGACATGGCCAATTATCTTGCTACAGGAAATTTTCCACCTTACTTTTCATCTAATCAGAAAAAGAGAATCATTAGGAAAAGTGCTAATTATTCTTGGATTAGGGGAGATCTTCTTTTCATAGGAGCTAATTTGATTATTCGCAGGTGTGTCAGAGAAGATGAGATCTATGACAACTTTAGAACCTGCCATGATGAACCATGTGGAGGACACTTCGTAGACAAACAGACAACTTACAAGATCCTTTGTTTAGGTTATTACTGGCAAGACCTCTTCAAGGATGCAAAGGAGTATGTTCGAAAGTGTGATAGCTGCCAAAGAATGGGGCAACCTGTACAATCAGACGAAATTCCTTTGCAGCCACAGGTTCTCATAGAACCATTTGAGAGGTGGGCTCTTGACTTTGTAGGTCCCATCAACCCCCCATCCAAAGGTAAGACGTATATTTTAGTTTGTACTGATTATGTGACAAAGTGGGTGGAGGCAAAAGCACTACCTAGAGCAAGGAAAAAAACAATGGTATAATTTCTTTTCTCTGATATTTTTGTAAGATTTGGAGTATCTAGGGAAATAGTTACTGATTAGGGTGCTCAGTTTGTGTCTAAGCTTATGCAGAAAATTGTGCAAAGATATTAGATTACCCACTGCAAGTCCACCCCTTATCATCCATAGGCCAATGGGCAGGTGGAATCAACCAACAAGGTGCTCGAAACAATCCTTACCAAAACAGTTCAATTACATAAGAAGGATTGGTCTGACAGACTTCTTGAGGCCTTGTGGGCTTACCAGATCACATGGAGGGTTACCACTAGCTTTTCTCCATATGAACTAGTGTATGGAAAACAAGTTTTGTTTCCCATTGAATTTCAGTTCAAAATTTTTAGAATGGCATCAGAATTGGGTATAAACTTCGATGAAGCACAACAACAGATAATCTTGCAGCTCAATGAATTAGATGAGATTAGGCAGGATTCTTTTCAACATACTGACTTGATCCAACAAAAAAGGGCTAAATGGCATGACAAATACATCAAAAAGAAGAAATTCAAAGAGGGAGACTGGGCATTGTTGTATGACTCTAAATTTGAAAACTTTAAAGGGAAATTTAATACACATTGGCTAGGACCCTATGAAATTGAGAAATCCTTTGATAACGGATATGTTCGGATTAAAACTATTGATGATGAGAATGTTACCTTCTTGGTGAACCGACAAAGACTCAAGCTATACCAAAAATCCCAATCCAAGGAGGAATTTGTGAAGGAAATTGGGAAGAAGAAAGAGCTGGAGATGGTAAGGGAAGGAATCCTTCCTTCCATTATCTCTTCCCGATTTTCCTTCTGATGCAATGAGCTCACTCTGTTCCTCCTCGTGCTCGATAAACCATGAGAGGAATGTCCATTGGGTATAGGTTTATTCATTTTTCTGGGCCCAATGGACTATTTATGGAAAAGGAACCCCTTGGAGTCTTCTTTTTCAGTATTGCAGACTCTCTAAAATTGAAATCTAGAGAGCATGGACTGCCCTGGGCTCGTTAAAAACACAGGTCAGTAGATCCCTTGGGATCCTTTCAATAAATTTGTTTTTCCAATTAATCTATGGATTTATCGTGTTGGATTGATGTGGGATTTATTAAGGCCTTCCTTCCAACAATTTTGGCCCATCGACATCAGCAGATTATCTGGGTACAAGATTAGAGCCTTGTGATGCCTTGAAGCTTGTATGCCCAAATAACAGGCTATCTTGCTAGTGGTAATGGAGAATCATTATGGCTTCTTTACTACTGGATCCTATAGGGGTTTCGACAACAACTCATATATTTACACCTGATAGGATGCATTAGGGTACCTTGGTCCTCACTCTCATTAATGGTGATGGACATCGCATTGGTTAAAATTTGACCTCAATGACTGGTAATCCAATGAGCCCATTGCACATTTGACATCAACACATCATTCATGTGAAATGGACCATACATAATGGGTGGAGAGAGCGGTTCCTGCAGATTCAGCTTCAATTCCTGCAGAATGTTCAACAGTTGTAGTTATGACTTCCTGAAGAATGTTCACAGTTATTTTAATTCTTGTAGAATGTTCATTAGTTGTAGTTTAGTTCCTGAAGAATATTTGACAGATAATCTTGCATAATGCTCAGCGGTCGTAGTTTTAATTCCTGCATAGCATTCGACAACTAGTTCTTAATTCCTGCAGAACAATTGTTAGACACATCAACACCGAGATTTCCTAAAAAGACAAGAGAAAAAAGAAAAAAAATAATTAAAAAGAACATAGATTAAAATCATGTAATAAACTATTAACAAGTCATTATGTGGTTAAGGTCATGGATTATATGTATAATGTAATAGGTTATAATTTCAAGAGCAGGCTACGTCATCGAGGATAGGACCATTGGAGGTAAGCGATAACGTACAACTGATGATAAGGCTCTCGAGGTAAAGGTATAATGACACTTAATTTTTAATTTTCTGCATATCTAAGGCTATGGTAACACTTTGCAACCATGTACTGTTATGAAATTAATTCCATGGCCTGTCATAATTTCACCGGTAGTGTTTGTACTTTCAAGATTTATCGTGCAGGTCAGATCATGATGGTAATCATGATCACGTCCTACCGCCGAAAAAGTTCCGTATTTTCTATTTATTTCCTCTTGCTATCGAAATATTGCATAAGTCTCGGACTACATTCTCGCAACCCACATTTGCTCTGTTTTGTTTGTTTGTAATTTCCCTGTCCATTTTTTCCATGCCTGCCCATTTTTCTCCTCCGCCATGACTAAGAATCGAGCCCCCGTCAGATTCGAGCCTCAGAGTCTCGCGCTACTAGAATATGATCCTCATAGCAAGGCGAGAATAGAAAAGGCGGGATGGCTGCCCTTCTTTCAAAGGTTCAACATGCATAATTATGAAGTAACCAAATCTTTTGCCTTGAACTTAAACAAGGACAAAGCATAGGTGGGGAACATCAAATTCAGGCTGACAGAAGAACTGGTGGCAAGGGCATTTGGGATTCCACAAGATGGAGAGCGATGGTTTAAGAACCACCACTTCAACAAAGACATGTGCGCGACTTTCCTGCAGAAGGACTATTCGAACCCCAATTCGAGTAAGGGGATTCTGTAGGAATTGTTAAGGCGTAAGTACCGTCAGTTAGTATTTTTCCTGCAGAAATATGTTACACGTGAAGGTAGGTTTGGCCTTGATTTTCTGTTTCATATCAGGCTCCTTGAACAATTTTGGGACAAACCTTTAAATTTGCCCTATTATTTGAAAATGTCGTTGATTAAGATGTCCTCGACCACAAAAGAGAGGGTTGTATACATAGAGGAAAACCTCTACTATCACAGGCTGGTAAAGATTATTCTGGTGGAGGTCCTATGAAAACATGAGAAGACCTCAGAGGATTTTATGCAAAAAAATCATTTTTTGGAGGATGGAGATTTTGACTCTTTAGGGGTTCATGAACAGAAACCCGCAGAGAAGCTGAAAAAGAAACTGCAGACGCATGGACCAAAGGTGGAAAAATATGATGAGGATGATGAAGTTTTGGTGACTAGTGAAACTTCTGGGAAGAGCTCTCGGCAGAAGGGGCCTTTGACCCCTGCAAAACGATACACCAAAAACTAGGCTGCCCAGCTGGCCATCAAGGATGCAACAAAAGAGGGGGCACCTAATAAGAAGAAAAATACAGAGAAGTCCTACGGCCAGCCCAAGGGAAAATAAAATGTGAACCTTGCTACAGTCAGTGACAAGGACACTATGTCCTTTCCAGACCCCTCACTGCAGGAAAGTCAGAACGAAGCCATGAAGTAGCAAGAGGATGTGAGCATGCCCGAATCCTCACAAGGACATAATGGGGGAGCGGTGACCCCATTGAAGAAAAAATCTCGACAAATGCTGGAGGAAACTATCAGGGAAATTACCCTTTCAGAACGGGTCTTGAAAGCAGAGAATGTGGCTCTAAAAGAAAATAGCCAGAAGATGTAGTAGGAGCACAAAGAGTGGCATGCAAAGGCAGCCCGCATCATGAAGAAGAAGCAGGCCTAGTTTGATCACCTGAAGAGGAAGACTGAGTATAGAGGACAGATTCAAGTAGAATCTAGTCGAGCTTAGTTAGATCACTTGGCTGCAGTAGCTGCGGCCCAGGTGAAAAATTAGCCTTCTGTTGAAGACTGTTTCAGTTTTTCTTGCATAGGGACATGCAAGAGTTTTGGTGTGGGGGAGATGTTAAGTCTGAAATTTACCTATTTTTGCCACCTATACTAAGCCTTGTTTCCCCCATTTTTGACCTCTTTTTTCCCTTTAATTATACCTAGTCTAGCTGTATCATCCAGTTTTGGCTAAAAAGGGTATCATAGGCTAAGGTATGTTGAAACAACATTAGAAGTATCATTTAATCTAATTTCGAGCATTATTTGAACTGGTTGTGTCATTATTGCATTAATACTCTAACTAGCCTTGGACTCATGCGCAGACTTGTTAGATTCAAGCAGTTTCTCCAATCTCGTAGATAGCTTATACAACCGAGATTCCTGCAGCCGTTCCGTATTTCCTGCAGATACGCCGATTTCCTACAGCTGTTTCGGATTTCCTGCAGAAATGCCGATTCCCTGCAGCCGTTCCGTATTTCCTGCAGATACGCCGATTTCCTGCAACCATCTCAAAATCCTGCAGCGAGATTGACAGGCAGTTTCAGCCGCGCAATAGATGTGGTCTAATCCATGCCTTCGGTCATGGATTAGACCCAACAACAGTTTACCATTGTCAATCTGTATCTGTATTATTGGCCGTAGGCTAAGTTTAGTAATATGTTTTGTTCAAAGCCAAATATGGGCTGCTAGAAATGTATAAAATCAGATGTAATTTGCTTAGATGGGAGTTCAGATTTCTTGGGTTGGAAGCTGCTGTTACAGAGCATGATATGAGACTGTAATCGACTATTATTTCAAATTAATAAAATTGTTTATGTTCTATTTATTTTCCTGAGAATCTTCTTTATTATTTGAAGGAGTTGTGAGTGAGGGAGGGCCCCCTTCGCTCACAACTCCTGCAGTAGATTGTGTGTGTTTATTTATGTTTTGATTATACTTTAATAATTTCCTGTAACAACTAGTGTTTCCCTTCTATATTTCTGACAATAAAACTGTAAATTGGTTAAGTGAATTAACATTTTATGTTGAAGAGATATTTTCATTTGGCCAATGCTTGGATTCATGCTTTTAAGTTTGATTCTTGGTTGGGATTATCTTTCCTGCATCAGTATCAGCAAACACAAGTGTTATAGAGGGATGATATATGCCGCTCCATAACCATTTCTGCAATAGTACTCATACAGGAAAGCAACATGAGTTGTTGATTGTTGTTTGATCTTTATCTTCTTACGGTCAATATCAACAATCTTAAGTGCTTTAGAGGGATTATATATGCCACTCCATATCCTTTGCTGCGATAGTATTGACATGGGAAAGAAGCATTAGTTTTTATTTGTATAATTAATTAACACTTCCAGTAATCATCCTGCATATATTGTGCACTGCATCTCATCAGTTTACCTTCCTCGGTTGACAATTTATATTGGAAAATTATATGTGTATAATTTGACTCAAAAGTGACCACATTGTCTCAAGTCTCCATGGAAAAGTGACTCCATATGCAACGTGGAAGGCTTTCACAGACCTGTTTCAGAGTAGCAGTGATCATAGAAAATTGGCACTGAAGGACAAGCTCAGGAAAATCAAAATGGAGAAAGGTGACACTATTCCGAAATATTTAACCATGTTTCTCCAATGTCGATATGAGATTGGGAGCATCATAATTACTGCCATGGATGATGACTTGGTGAGCCTAGCTCTTCTAGACCTTCCCAATATTTTGCATCGTTATCAGGACTCTGTCAATGGGAGGGAGAAGCCGCCAGATTGGGAACGAATTTGGTCAAATTTGGTGCAAGAAGAGTTCAGGTGGAATACCAGGGATGGATCTTTGTCTAAAATAGATGATGAAGAAAATTGCGCCTTGGCTAGTAAGGAAAAGAAAGGGAAAGGAAATAAATCCTATTCCAAATTTGAGACCGACGAAGAAGGCAAGGAACACAACATGTCTAAAGTGAAGTGTTTTCACTGTCACGAGCATGGAAATTATGCCACTAATTGTCCAAAAAATAGGAAGAACAATAAGGCTTCAGGATCTGCAGTTGCTGAGGCTTTGGCCTCACAATTTGGCTTGGAATTCTCACTCATTGAATGCATGGTGTCAAGTGCGATGGGATCAGTGTGGTACTTGGATAGTGGTGCATATTTCCACTTGACGGGAGACAAATAGCTTTTTAGTAGCTTGGAGGAGAAGGACCTCTAGATGCATATCGAAATGGGTGATGATGGGAGGTACAGTGCTACCGGGATTGGTACAGTTACCTTCCATATACAATTAGGTAAACCCTTCTTATTAAAAGATGTAATGCATGTACCAGGCTTGAAAAAGAATTTAGTTTTAGTCGCAATGTTGGATGATAGAGGCTATGATGTGGTTTTCAGTGAAGGGAAAGATTTCCTTCGACACAAAGCCATAGGACAAGCCAAGAAGATTGGGATTCATGTAAATAATCTCTATAAACTTGATGTAGATGGTTGTGCAACGTTTATGGGTAAGACAGACAAAGTGGTGAGCTAGGATGAGGGTGAGTTATGGCACATGAGATTGGGCCATCTACACCATGAAGCTTTGAAGGTCATGTAATAGATTTATACAGGGCTTCAAAAGGGTACTCTTGTGCAGATAAACACATGCAAGGGATGCACCATGGGGCTGTGTGAGAAATCCATGCGATTGTCCCTTGAGAGGGAGCTTGATTTGCATGCAAATGAGGAACTCTTGGTTCTTAAGGATGGACCTCAAGATGTGGAGCAGCCACAAGATGAGGATCATGGAGTGGCAGAAACCACTCATGCAGAGAAATCCACCAAACATGGTAGGAGGTGCACAACAGAGACATCCAGGAGGGGGAAATTTCGATCCAAATGGGCAGAGTACATGCAGCTATACCTCCAGGTGTGAGGTGGGGCGATGTGAAAAATTAATCCCAAGAAGAAATTCGGGTAGGGTTCATTGATATGGTGTGTCTCATGGATCAAACCTGGCTACGAGGAGCCCACAATACATCAGTAGCAGGAAGGATCGGTTAGATTGATGCAATCAGATTTCAGGAAGACAAAAATCAGAGTGATAGGTGTCAGATACTGGATCACAGATCAGAGTTCGCAGCAGTGTAGAGTGCATGGATGTAGATTTCAGCAGCGCAGAGAGTCCAGTAGACATGTGCAGTAGCTAGTAGCAGTCAGAAGATTCTGATTATCGATGCATTATACTGATTCAATTGTTTGGAGGCTATTCAGTTTCAAAAGTGTTGCATGTGTGAACAACACTAGGGAAGTGTTGCATGTGCGAACAACACTAGAGAAGTGTTGCATGCAATAGTTGCATGTTTCATGCAAGAGTTTCATATGTGCATGCAAGGACATTAAAAGGTACTGTATCGAGACATATTGATTCCTTTCTTGTTGAGATGGAGTGTTGAAATTTGCAACAAGAAATAGTGAAATTGGCATCCAAAAACAACATGACAACACACACACTTGTGTGGGACCACGGGTCATGTAGTGATGGGTCCTAGCGATACATTAGTGTGCAAGCCAATTTATTTAATAAATTGGAAATGTGTCAAATTTATTTATCCCTTAAATAAATTGGACAATAAATTGTAATCTTATCTCATAATCAATTGTAATAGTTAACTGAGTGTGATAAACACAGTTAGCTCATGAAATTTGAGTTGAGGGTGGTTGGTGAGGCATGCAACGTGATTCTATTAGTTATGGAGTTCGAGTTGCAGTTAGTGCATTATTTTATTTCATGATAAATCATTTTACTCAATTTATTGAGTTAAAGTCAGTTGAACTAGTTGTAACTGCTTGTTGCACTAGTGAGAGATCAAGTGAATTAAATCAGATTTAATTCACATGTAGTGATCTGCCATGCAACTGATGATTTACTATTAATAGCGGCATGCACGTCAGTTCCAGTGGAGACCCAGTTGAGACAAAGGTTAAAGGGATGTTAACTATCAGTTGTATCATTAGTAGGCTGCTCACATGCAATAATACAAGCATTGGATTTCCCACAAGCATTGTGCAATTTTTGAAGGATGAATTTCCTAAAGAATAGGGATTGAATTCCACATGAATTGTGCAAGCAAGGCAAGTTGATTAGAGGCAGGAAATGTTGAAGATTGAAACAAGAAACAATGAAAGTGGCATCCGGAAACATCATTCCTTGATGCTAGTGAAAAATAATCACCTAAACTAGGTGGGGCCCACACAGGCTATTTTTAGGTGTATGTCTATTTTTAGAATGGTGAACATATTCTACAATTAACAAGAGGCCGATTCTAGATGGTTGAGCAAATTCTATCTTTAGATGAGTTTCTATTTTTAGAATATGGGCAAAGTATATTTATAGATCGCAAATCTAAAAATAGAATGCATGTCGATTATTATTAGCCATTAATAATTATCAGACAATAAATAGTAACTTATTCTCTTGGAGCACTTTATTTCAGTGAACAAATGTGGTACATTAGTGGGTTGAAGGAATTACGCAATTCATAGGGTGGTTGGTGACTCATGCATGGAGGAATTCATTATAACTTATAGTGGCAAGTTGTAACATAGTTGGAAGAGTCGTTATGGGAGTTGTTATTCAGTTTAACTCAGTTGTGCTAGTTGTAACTGAACATACACTAGTGAAATATGAGTGAATTAATTATTTAATTAATTCACAAGTAGTGTCTTACTTGCTGTTGGAGTTCCCATGTTTTGGCAAGGTTGGAAATACCAAAATATGAGACAACATCAAACCACTTTCAAACCTCAGGATCTAGCCCTCCTAGGTCCAGAGAGGGATCTCTCTATGATATATCAAAGGTGTATGTCTTTGAAGTTCAAGTTTTGAAGATGTTAGGCTAGTTATAAGGCTTGGGGTTTGTTTGTTTGATTATTTGTTTGGTTGCTGGTTATCAAGAAAGAAGGGTTAAATGTAAGACTAGGATGAGCAAAGAGGAAAAATGGCAGAGGTGAAGTATTCCAGGAAATATTCAAAACCATTGGGCAATGGAGTCAGGAAAGGATTTGCTTGCTAATCAATAGGCAGACTTTCAATTGGGCTAGTCATCTGAAACATAGGATCTTCGAGATGATTGTGTGATATGGAAAAATAGAAGGGGAGGAGATAACACATTTTCAGAGCACAAAGTTAAAGACCAGATGGTCACACAAGGATCCTAGTGGACAGGGCTAACTCTAATCCCCAGTGTTCCCAAATCTTCCGACTGAATCCTCAACAAGAAACATCTAAGAACTGAATTAATTTAATTCATACATCAGAGAGCAGGAAATAACATCCACTACACTGTTTAAACCAACTGAAAACATTTCTTAGATAATACATTCAGAAGAGAAACATTAATGGCAAGGAGAGCAGAAACATAGGGTACCTAACAAGGGTAAATCCTATGCCAATATTCTGATGCAAGCCGGTAGAAATGAAATAAATGAATTAAACACGGAGATAGGAAAACATCAACTGCGCTTTAGATCGGGATCCATAGAAATGTGCTTGTCATATTAAATAGCAACGATCAAGTACAACGTTACTGATAAGTGAATACTCGATGCGAAAACATCTCCTTCAGCTTTATCTTACAACTTTACACGAAGTATTTGTGTCTCAAAAGAAACTACTTGCGGTTCTGCGATAGCGATCAACAACCCTTACAATGAGTTCTTCATGAATTTATAGCTTCGGAGGAGCAGAGGGGGTAGGTGAAGAACTAAATGCAGCATTAAAACTGTGAAAAGAAAGAGGGCCGAAGCCCATTCTGTTTAAATCCTGTGCATTAATCTCTGGTGTTCTTTGGGTGAACGAATGATCTTCTTCAGACTTCAGGTTACTCTGATAGGATTCTGATGTACTCTGACTGCAGTACTGTGTAGTACTCTGGTGTATAAACAAAATGACTGAATGGACTGCCATGCTTGTGAAACAAATGCTTCTGATAGCTTTGGACTGTGGTTAAGGCGGAAACCTTCAGGAACACGGTAAATAATGAAACTGATATGGGCTCTTCGTCCTTTGGGACAATCTGCTGATGTGGAACCCTGATATATATGAATTTCTGCGTGTTGTACCTTTCTCCATGATCCATGGGATCATTGATCTGGTGCTTTGCCATCTAAAACTCTGAACATAAGGCTTAAATATCCTCATTTGCGTGCCTTAAGCTCTCTGCTTCTTAATTCAAATTCTGGCTGCAGAATCTCGGCTTTAATGGGGTTGGATAGGTTTCTTCGCGGGGGTTGAACTGTCCCTAGGTAATATTTATGATGCCGCTACCTTTCTGAGTTTTTATATTGTAGTACCAGCTTCCAAATTTAATTCTGTTTGCGCAGCACGCCATTGAAGTAGTACATATGAACCATGGCGGTTTTCCGCCTCTGATAACCCTGCAAAATACGAACACAGGTTAAGAAAACAATGGGGGGTAGGATGATGTGGATGACCGTGAGGACGATAGTGGGACTGCAAATGAAGGGTGAAAAAACACAGAGGAGCGGTGGAGAGGTGCTCTGGTGGGAGGTTGGCGGAGTGCAGAGGAAAATCTACGTAAAAACTTCAAAATGGACCTTTTGAACGAATATATCAAATGGGAGGGGCGAATGTACGATGAGACACATGGAGGTGACGTGGCGGGACCAGGCGACGACAAAAGAGTCAACAACGGGGAGACGATCTGGACCGTCGGATCTGAGAGGAGATCGACGGTTGAACACGCGGCAGAGGACGACGAACAGTGGGCCAGGAGTACGGAGACCATGGATTAAACCCCGCGCAGCTTCCTTGAACGATGACCGTTGGATGGGCAAGGGAAGATCTGACGGCTGATATGAATATCGCTACGCGTCCTGTGCCGAAAGATAACGTGCGATGGGCAAGCGGTTTTGGAATCGTACAGGAGCCACGCGTCGAACGCTGTATGGAATCGCTGGGCAATGGGAGAATACCGCCTACCGCCCAAAGGCGGTGCGATAGATACCACCGGGTTTATGGATAGTGCGCGGCGGGGACCACAGGGGCTGGTACACTCCGAACCGTCGATCTGGCGGGCAAATGAACGACGATGGCGCGATTGGGGGTTTGAACGGGGGAACACGAACGCTGCGGGTTTTAACGATCGCCATCCGATCTACAAAGATCAACGGTCAGGAGCGCTCCCGATAATACATTGGAGGTTAGCGCCTCCCGGGCCAGCGCAGAGTTCTGTGGGGGGAAGGTGTGGGGGCTAGGCCTAGATTATGAAGAAAATAAGGTTTTTGGCTCATTTTTTAAAGAATTTTAAGGCTAGCCAAGGGCAACGATAGGGGAATGAGGGGAATTTAGGCATAGACAAAGGGAGTGGGTGGAATTTTATGGGGGTTTTGGGAAGTTTGTAGGAGAGAAAGGGAAATTTAGGGGGAGGAAAGGGGACTTTGACAAAAGGAACAAGGGGTTGAAAATGAAGCATTTGCAAGGGTGAAAAGGGCAAAACAAAGCCCTTTGGAGCATAATTCTTTATCGGCAAGGTATTTTGACTCAGAACAGCAGAGGGAAATAGTCACAAGGCAGGGAACTTGAGAAGGCTGCAAGGATGATGTGTTTTCAAGGGAAATGCATTCCTTGCAGGCTTATAAAACAAATTAGCCCCTTGCTTGCTTGTCAAGGAAATTATAATGGCCTAACAGTGGCTCCACATGGGGATGGCTTCTTTTTGAAGGAGTCAAGAATTCAGAGAGTAGATCTTTGGTGTAGGCCAGATGCCTACTGCTTTACACATCCCTTTCTTTCTTTAGCTCAGTTGCCATAATATGAAGACATTACATCAACAGAAAAACCTTCCCAACAAACTACCTATCCACACTACAATCCTAACATTTTTTCTTCTTCTAGGGTGCATTTGAGCTAGCAGACCCTTTACATCATTTTATTTTTACAAACAGAAAATAAACCTATTCTAAATCTACCCTTATTGCTCCATGAGACCAGATTAGACTGTTGGTCTCATATGTTTCTCTACCTAATCTAATATCTGCTGGGATTAAACTGTCCAACATATTTCTTCTCTATATTCTACGACAGAAATTGAAAAACAGTCAAGCCAGGATTAGACTGTCTGAATTGCTGTGGGTCCCAGGCATAAAGACAGTTGCTCATGGACAAATTCGTAAAAAACTGAAAACAAAACTGTGAAGGCTTGAGATCTGAAACTTGAAGTATCCTTCTTCTCTTTGTGACTCAAGTTTTGAGCATGTTATATTCACTTCTTTTTCTTCATTTCAGCTCTAGTTTTGGGCATGTTAGAGCTGATTCTCTTTTCTTCTTTGCTGGTCCAGATTTTGAGCATGTTAGGACCAGCTGTCTTTACTTTCTTTGGCTTAGGTTTTCATCATATTAGAGCCAATATTTTGCACTTCTGAGGTTCATGTTTTGAGTGAGTCTGAACCTCTCCTCTTTCTCTGTTTTTTTTTTTTTGAAACCTTTACTCTTTTTCTTGAACACAAAAACTGCAACGGTATGTACAATGGAAATGAAAACTGGAAATTGTAAATCAACAGAAGTAGTGTTTGAGCATCCTGCCATTGACAGAAACCCCAAACATCTCTGTACCATCTAATTCTTGTAGGAAGAAGGCATTTGGACCCACAGTGGCCTGGATGATGTATGGACCTTGCCACAAACTGTCGAACTTGCTGTGCTTTCCTTTATCCTCTCTTCTTGAGTCCCATTTCAGAACTTTATCCCAGATTTTGAAATCAGCAGCTTTGGTTCTCTTGTCAAACAACCTCTTGATGTTTTCCTAAACTTTCACTGCTCTGTTGTAAACCTCTTCCCTTGTTTGCTGAAGATGGATTGTCTGGTTTATCCTTCTCACCATACTGTCTTCTTCTGTTTGAATCTCCTAGACCAGCTTAATCACTGGTATCCCAAGGCTGGTAGGAAATACTGCTTCTGTACCATAGACAAGCTAAAATGGTGACATGCCAATGGACTTCTTTGTTGTAAGCCTGTCAGCCCACAAGGCATGCACTAACTTGTTATGCCATGACTTTTTGTTCTCTTCTAGCAGCTTCTTGATGATGATCACCAGGCTCTTGTTTGACGATTCAGCTAGTCCATTACCCTGAGGGTAATAGGCAGTTGAATGACCGAGTGCTATTTGATACCTGTGACAAAAATCAACCATTTTCTTGGATCCGAAAGCAGTAGCATTATCAGTGATTATTTTTCTTCGGCAGCCAAACCGAGAGAGGATGTGACCTTCTAGGAAACTAATGATGACTGAATCTGTGGCATTCCTAGTGGGTATGGCCTCTATCCACTTAGTAAAGTATTCTATGGCTGTTAGGATCCATTTGTGTTGTGCAGAAGAAGTAGGGTGAATTTCCCCTATGAAATCTAGGCCCCATTGCAGAAAGGGACCTTCAACAGTGATGGGTTGTAGAGGTAAGGGAAGGAGTTTTCTTTTGCCTTCAAAAATCTGGCATTTGTGACAGGCAATGATCATTTTATGGATATCATTGAAGAGTGTGGGCCAATAGTAGCCAGCTCTGAGTATCTTATTTGCAGTGGCTTTCCAACTCAGGTGGCCTCCGCATTCTCCGGCATGAAATTCTTGTTTAATCCTCTCTGCCTCGTCTTCAGGCAAACATTTAAGAAATATGCCATTTGGGTTCTTCCAGTATAAGCAGTTGTTCAATATGAAATAGCTCCTGGCTTTTAGTTTTATGAATCTGGCCCTAGTCTTTGACAGTTAAGGTGGGGCATTGAGGTGCGTAAGCACATATAGAATGTCAGAATACCAAGGAGAGCTCTGAAACCTTTCCTCAACAGTGGGATTAGGCAATTCTTGTTGCTCATCCAAGGTGTTTACCATGTTAATTTCTAGGGCTTGTAAGTTTGATTCAGCCATTAGTCGAGCTAAGCCCTGACCTTTAATCAGTTTGGTGGGTTTTATCTCAAGGTCATATTCTAAAATCACAACAATCCATTTTCCCCTCTTTCCATCAGGATCTTGGGAAAATATATCTTTGACTATGATGTTGGGCACATAAGCTATGGTGTGAGAATGCAATATGTACACCCTAAAGTCTTTCAAGGCCTTAATCAGGGCATAGGTATGTTTCTCCATTATGTTGTATTTCAAGGGTGCATCTCTGAGTGCTTTGCTGTAAAGGCAATTGGCTGTTCCATTCCCTCTGTGTTTTTCTGCAGTAAGACTGCATCCACTGTGTGCTAAGAGGCAAATGAAAATATCAGGAAGTATTTTGAGAAATCAGGGCTAATCAGCACAGGAGCTTGGGTGAGTGCGAGTTTTACTGATTCAAAAGATTGTTTAGCTCCAACAGTCCATTTAACCCCTTCACCTTTCTTCAGCATGTTAGTCATAATCCTAAGGTGTTCAACTAGGTTGGGGATAAATATCCTAAGGAAGTTGATTTTCCCAATGAAGGACTGTAATTCCTTGATGTTTCTTGGGTGTGTGATCTGTAGTATTCCCTCAACTCTCTGTGGGTCTATCCTGATTCCTTTTTCTGATATAATGTGGCCAAGAAGCTTTCCTTCTTGCAGCCCAAATACAGTCTTTTTAGGATTCAATGACAAACCAAACCTTCTACATTTTTCAAACACTTTTCTCAGATGTTTCGGATGCTCTTCTTCAGTCTTGGAATAGACTGTTATGTCATCTAAGTAAATAACAATGAAGTGCCCTATCTCATCTGAAAAAGTTATATCCATCGCTCTTTGGAAGGTTGCACCAACGTTCATCAGTCCAAAGGGCATTTTCACATACATAAAGGTGCCCCATGGAGTGGTAAAGGCTATTTTGAGTTGGTCTTCTGGGATTACTAGGACTTGATTGTAACCTGAGAAACCATCTAGTAGGGAAATTCTCTTAGAGCCTACTACCTTCTGAAGGATGTGTTCCATTTTTGGCAGAGGGTAGTTTTCTTTGAGTGATGCTCTATTAAGATTTCTGAAGTCAATACATAATCTGATCTCCCCTGATTTCTTTCTCACAACCACTAAATTTGAAACCCAATCAGAGAACCTTATGGGAACAATTATGCCTGCCTCGTACATCTTCTTAATCTCCTTTTCAACTGCAGGCAATTGTTTTGGATTGATTCTGCGAAGTTTTTGTCTGAAGGGCTTCTGGTTTTCTTTCAAGGGTATCTTATGCTGTATGATGTTCGTGTCATAAGCCTTTAGGTCTTCGTAGCTCCAAGCAAACACGTCAATAAATTCTTTGAAAAGGTCAATGTATTTTCTTTTCATGTTTGCCGGGAGAGACTTAGCCAATTTAATCATTTTGGGCTTATATTTTGTGCCTATTTTGCATTCTTCTACGTCAAAGTCTGCGTGCTCTATGGTAGGATTTTTAGCTACATCATCAAAGTCAAAGAGGTCCTCTAAGGGTGCCAGGCCTCTGGGTATATTCTTATCTTTGGCCTGCAGCACCTCCACCTCTTCACTATCTGCGTTTTCACACTTTCCGGTCGGACTTCCAGTCTGCTCATTTAAAGAGTTTATTTCTATGTTACAGGGTGTTTCTTCCTCATCGGAGGATTCTTCACTTAGGCAGCTACTGCCAGATTTGGAGTTTGAATCAGAAAATACAAACTTGTTTATGTCTATCAGGAAATCCTCAATCTGTTTATCACCTTCAAAAACCTACCAATATTTTTCGTTGTCTGACACTGCAGGTCTGAATTTGGTCTGAATGATGATCTGTTGGTCACTGGGAGTCTTGGGGTAGGAACTTGCTAGGCAAGCTAATCCGTTTGCAATGACATTTTGACCCCTAGGAACGAACACTAATTCGTATTCAACAAACGCTTTCAGTAGATCCAAAGTGTCATTCCTATATGCTCTTAGCCTAGGATGTCTCGCTGTGTATTCACCATTCACCTGTTTAATAATCAGTTCAGAGTCTCCACGCACGACTATCCTATGGGCTCCTAATTTTTTCAACAGAGTTAAGCCTAGGATCAGAGCCTCATATTCTGCAATATTGTTCGTACATTTGAAGTGTAGTTTGCAGGCATGGATCTTCGCGTAGTCACTCTCTGTGTTATGTATCCACACTCCTGCCCCAGCAGTTCTTCTTGTGCAGGACCCATCGAAACTCATTTCCCATAGGGGCTCACTCTCGTTTTTTCTATCATTCCTTTCCCTACAGCTGGGTTCGCCATTATGTTGCGTTATAGGGTCTGCACTAGGCTGTGGGCTGTTCAGTTTTTCGTTATGGATATGGAAGTCAGAGAGGTGACTAGTTGACTAATTGCTTTCTATTTCTGGTTCGCTTTGCGTTGTTGTTTCAGTGCACTGTTCAAGGTTTTCTACATCTTCTTCCTTTGAGTCTAGGGTAGCCATTATGTTTAATTCCATTAGCCCCATTTCATCATGTGTACCTTTGCTTGTATCTACATTTTCAGATTATGGTCCCCCCAAAGATTCATCATTGTAGAAGATAAAGGAATCCAGGTCTGTATGTACAGAGTATAGAGGAGATTTTTCAGGCTTTTCAGGGCTACTAACTAGGAATTTCATTTGTGCCTCCCTGTACAGTCTTCTAAGTTGGCCAAATATTGGGATTGTGGCATAAGCCCCATCCATCTGCATAGTTCCTTGCAGCTTGGCTCCCCATGGTCTTGATAGTAACATGCCATACTTGGGTGGCACATCTGCCACAACAACATCCATGACCATACACTTGGCAAGAATTTGAGTAAGGATCACACACAAATCCTTGATCAGGCCAAGACAATTTACTCGACTAGAGTCAAATGAATATAGGTCTTTATAGGGACGGGTTATCTCTAGGCCTAATCTTTCCATCACTACTTTAGGCATCAGGTTTTGTGATTCTCCATAATCATGCATTGCATTGTGGAGAATCTTATCATGGATATTAAGACTGATATAAAAAGGGGGTACTACCCCTTCCTGAAACTTTCCTTCTATCTTTGGGCCAAACAGAAGGGCAGGTTGATCATCACTTAGATTTACAGTGTCACCGTTCTCTCCTAAATTCAATGCTTTCAAAATTTGGCCTTTATATACATCCTGAGTGGCCAGCTCAGAGAGTGGGATAGAGATTTTAATTTTTGCAATCTCACTCTCCATATTGAAAGTGGACTGACTCTTTGGAATGTTCAACTCTGTTTTTCTTGCCACTTCTTTAGTGGCTGAATCAGTGTGTTGATCCTCGTTATGTACAGTGTTTGTGACAGTTTTATCAGGAGCACTAACTGCAGTGCTAGTGCTGCTAGCTAGTTTACCTTGCGTATCAGTGTTTTGGTTGTCCTTTTCTTTGTTCTTTCTAGAACTCTCAGCTGCTGACTTGTTACCTTCAGCAGTTGCTTTAGAAGTTTTCTCAGGTCTTTTCTTGATGGTGACCTCAGAAGCTTTGGGTTTGGTAGTTTCTTGACTCTTTTTGCTTCTAAGTTCATATTGTTCTCTGACCTGCATCATGGCATTTTCAAACCATAACCTATAATCTTCAGACTCCAACCATTCCTCCTCCCAACCAGAGGGTGAGGGCTGATCTTCTTCTGAGTAACAGTTATGGATTGAATCTTCTATTTCAAACATATTAATTGTGTTTCCCTCAGACTCTTCTATGATTCCCTCATCTTCATCAAGAAAGTTCTCCTGGAATGGGGGAATGACTTGTTGATCTGATTCTCTTTGTCTGTTGGGAGTGTTATTGTTTCTTCTAAAGTTCTGGTTCTGGTTTTTGTTCTGATTGCTAACTGTGACAACCATATTTTCCATCATTTGCTGTAGTCTTTCCACGTTTTTAGATAACCTATCATAATTTGGATCAGATGTAGAGGCTACAGTGTCATCTCTATATGTTACCCTCTTCTCAGATCTCAGTCTTGCTCTTTTCTCAATCAGATTTGCCTCTATGTTCACTGCTCCTTTCTGCATGTCCTCCAATGTGTTGTATTCCTTATCCCTAAGCTCATAGGCCATGTCACCATCAAAGCCTTCAGGGTATTTTGCTAGAGCCATGCCTTGTGGAGGTTTCATATGTGGAGGGAGGGCATTGTAAATGCTGTTAAACCTTGTTGTGTAATCATGGACACTCTCTCCTACGTTTCTTTTAAGGCTCATGTATTATGCTAAGAGTTGGCAAGGGTTAGCCTTAGTTTCCTATTTGTTTACGAAAGTCTGATACAAGGCTGGGAGATCATTGATGCTGCCCATAGGTAGGCCCTTAAACCATTTCTTCACATCACCCCCTAGGCTCTGGGCAAAAATTCTCATTTTGACTTTATCATCATCTATTTCCATGTAGTCAAAAGAATCTTCCATCTTATCAACATGTTGCTGGGCTGTGATGGACTCTTTTGCAGTGAAGTGTGGGATATTTGACTGATAATCATTTGGTAAGGGTACTAGAGGCTGAGGTAAAACCAGAGGTGCATACCAGGTTGCCAGGATGATGTTTTGGTGGGGTAAAGAATTGACTTGGACAGCTGGTATGTGGATGACAGGGATGTTATGACCAGCAGAAAGCTGATGAGAAAACCTGGGATGACTAAGCCCCAAGTTTTGTATGAGATGTATATCAGGAGGTGTAGAAGGAGGGGTCTGTCTATTCCCAAGATGTCTACCACTTTGGGGTGGTGAACCAGGAAGCTCAGGGTCTGGATGGTCTAAGGCACTGAATGACCTAGTTCTAGGTAATCTATTAGGTAGGTCTAGGTCAAGGTGAAAGTGTGATAAAGCTGTAAGATCTTCTGGTGCAGAGTTAGCTCTATAGATGTGGCTGGAAATAGTTGGTCTTTTAGGTGTAGGAGCTCCCTTGAGGATTCTCTCAGGGTTGTCAACTATTTCAGGTGGGTCTGGGTTAGGGTAAGCTCTTGTATGAATGGTTCTAGAAGCCAAAATGTTGTTTTCTGACTAAGCAGCTTAACCCTACTTGTCACTACTATTGTGGTTTATGTTGTGATGGAGGCTGGTCTTCCAGTGGAGTCTTATGTGAAACCAAGACAATCAACATGCCTACTGATCACCAGTGGAGTCTTTAAATCGTTTAGGGGTTATGGAGTCGCCAGGTGGAAAGGTTTGGGATGTTTTGGAGGTTACACTATCCACCACAGTGCTTATGAGATGTCCCCTTTCAAGGATATCTTCCAAACACAACAAACTCTAACTAGAGATTGACTGGGAGGGCGTTTACCAGATATGTCACCTCTGAAAGAGTGTGAGATCTGGAGGCTACCTGGCCCTTTCCAGACTCTGTCCAAGAGTATGGGAAAAAAAAAAAAATGGTATAGAGGTTGATGTGTGAATAGGAATGTTTAACTGCCAACCTAACCAGAGATTGTAGGTTTTCTGAGGCTTATGATATAGTAAGGTGAGGAAAACTCAGAAAGTTCCCCAGCGGAGTCGCCATTATGTTGGAGTTCCCATGTTTTGGCAAGGTTGGAAATACCAAAAGATGAGACAACATCAAACCACTTTCAGACCTCAAGATCTTGCCCTCCTGGGTCCAGAGAGGGATCTCTCTATGATATATCAAAGGTGTATGTCTTTTAAGTTCAAGTGTTGAAGATGTTAGGCTAGTTATAAGGCTTGGGGTTTGTTTGTTTGATTATTTGTTTGGTTGATGGTTATCAAGAAAGAAGGGTTAAATGTAAGACCGGGATGAGCAAAGAGGAAAAAGGGCAGAGGTGAAGTATTCCAGGAAATATTCAAAACCATTGGGCAATGGAGTCAGGAAAGGATTTGCTTGATAATCAATAGGCAGGCTTTCAATTGGGCTAGTCATCTGATACATAGGATCTTCGAGATGATTGTGTGATATGGAAAAATAGAAGGGGAGGATATAACACATTTTCAGAGCACAAAGTTAAAGACCAGATGGTCGCACAAGGATCCTAGTGGACAGGGCTAACTCTAATCCCCAGTGTTCCCAAATCTTCCGACTGAATCCTCAAGAAGAAACATCTAAGAACTGAATTCATTTAATTCATACATCAGAGAGTAGGCAATAACATCCACTACACTGGTTAAACCAACTGAAAACATTTCTTAGATAATACATTCAGAAGAGAAACATTAATGGCAAGGAGAGCAGAAACATAGGGTACCTAACAAGGGTAAATCTTATGCCAATATTCTGATGCAAGCCAGTAGAAATGAAATGAAATGAATTAAACACAGAGATAGGAAAACATCACCGCTACTTTAGATCAGGATCCAAAGAAATTTGCTTTTCATATTAAATAGGAACACCAATTAAGTACAACATTGCCAATAGCTGAATACTCAGTCTGAAAACATCTCCTTCAACCTATCTTACAACTTTACACAGAGACTGTGTCTCAAAAGAAACTACTTGCAGTTCTCTGATAACTGATCAACAACCCTTACAATGAGTTTCTTCATGAATTTATAGCTCTGGAGGAGCAGAGGGGGTAGGTGAAGAACTAAATGCAGCATTAAAACTGTGAAAAGAAAGAGGGCCGAAGCCCATTCTGTTTAAATCCTGTGCATTAATCTCTGGTGTTCTTTGGGTGAACGAATGATCTTCTTCAGACTTCAGGTTACTCTGATAGGACTCTGATGTACTCTGACTGCAGTACTGTGTAGTACTCTGGTGTATAAACAAAATGACTGAATGGACTGCCATGCTTGTGAAACAAATGCTTCTGATAGCTTTGGACTGTGGTTAAGGCGGAAACCTTCAGGAACACAGTAAATAATGAAACTGATATGGGCTCTTCGTCCTTTGGGACAATCTGCTGATGTGGAACCCTGATATATATGAATTTCTGCGTGTTGTACCTTTCTGCATGATCCGTGGGATCACTGATCTGGTGCTTTTCCATCTAAAACTCTGAACATAAGGCTTAAATATCCTCAGTTGTGTGCCTTAAGCTCTCTGCTTCTTAATTCAAATTCTGGCTGTAGAATCTGGGCTTTAATGGCGTTGGATAGGTTTCTTTGAGGGGGTTGAATTGTCCCTGGGTAATATTTATGATGCCGCTACCTTTCTGAGTTTTTCTATTGTAGTACTAGCTTCCAGATTTAATTCTATTTGCGCAGCACACCATTGAAGTAGTACATATGAACCATGGCGGTTTTCCGCCTCTGATAACCCTGCAAAATACGAACACAGGTTAAGAAAACAATGGGGGGTAGGATGATGTGGATGACCATGAGGACGATAGTGGGACTACAGAAGAAGGGCGAAAAAACGCAGAGGAGCGGTGGAGAGGTGCTCTGGTGGGAGGTTGGCGGAGCGCAGAGGAAAATCTACGTAAAAACTTAAAAATGGACCTTTTGAATGAATATATCAAATGGGAGGGGAGAATGTACGATGAGACACGTGGAGGTGACGTGGCGGGACCGGACGACGACAGAAGAGTCAACAGTAGGGAGACGATCTGGACCGTCGGATCTAAGAGGAGATCGACGGTTGAACACGCGACGAAGGGCGACGAACGGTGGGCCAGGAGTACGGCGACCATGGATTAAGCCCCGCGCAGCTTCGTTGAACGATGACCGTTGGATGGGCAAGGGCAGATCTGATGTCTGGTATGAATATCGCTGCGCGTCTTGTGCCAAAAGATAACGTGTGATGGGCAAGCGGTTTTGGAATCGTAAGGAGCCACGCGTCGAACACTGTATGGAATCGCTGGGCAATGGGAGAATACCGCCTACCGCCCAAAGGCGGTGCGATAGATACCACCGGGTTTATGGATAGTGTGTGGCGGGGACCACAGGGGCCGGTACACTCCGAACCGTCGTTCTAGCAGGAAAATGAACGGCGATGGCACGATCGAGGGTTTGAACGGGGGAACACGAACGCTGCGGGTTTTAACGATCGCCGTCCGATCTACAAAGATCAACGGTCAGGAGTGCTCCTGATAATACATTGGAGATTAGCGCCTCCCGGGCCAGCGCTCGGTCATAGCGCAGAGTTCTGTGGGGGGAAGGTGCGGGGGCTAGGCTGGAAAGGGGCTAGGCCCAGATTATGAAGAAAATAAGGTTTTTGGCTCATTTTTTAAAGCATTTTAAGGCCAGCCAAGGGCAACGATAGGGGAATGAGGGGAATTTAGGCATAGACAAAGGGAGTGGGTGGAATTTTATGGGGGTTTTGGGAAGTTTTTAGGAGAGAAAGGGAAATTTAGGGGGAGGAAAGGGGACTTTGACAAAAGGAAAAAGGGGGTGAAAATGAAGCATTTGCAAGGGTGCAAAGGGCAGAACAAATCCCTTTGGAGCATAATTCTTTATTAGCAAGGTCTTTTGACTCAGAACATCAGAGGGAAACAGTCACAAGGCAAGGAACCTGAGAAGGTTGCAAGGATGATGTGTTTTCAAGGGAAATGCATTCCTTGCAGGATTATAAAACAAATTAGCCCCTTGCTTGCTTTTCAAGGAAATTATAAGGGGCTAACACTTGCAACTAAAGAAATACAACAATTAACTACTTGCATGTCAGATCCAGTGGAGACCCAGTGGAGAGATAGGTGAAAGGGTGAGATGGCCTATCAGTTGTGACTATAGTGATGCATTCAATGCATCTACACACAAATTGGAGATGCTTATGAGAAATGCATAGTAAAGACAAGGTAAGTTTGAATTCATTTAGGGATCTTCTTCAGCAGGGATTGCGTAATGGAGGCAGGTTGTCTGGAGGCAAGAAATTGGTGCATAGATATGCAAATTTCTGCATGATAGTATGTGACGATTGTATATTGTACTGAGAGCTCTACGAGCTGAGCTTTGTATGATATTGTTACATGTTCCATTGATATACATAATATATGATAGTTGGGGTTTTTATCTTTAAGCTTTCCCGGTAAAACATCTTGTTATGTACGATTGATTTTGCTTCATATGTGTTTTGCAATTGGCGATTTAATTTCCGCAAAGAATTAAGTGGAAGGATTCTGTATTTAACATAAGATTAATTTGTTAGATCAGGAGTATACGGAAATACATTATTGTGTTTATAAATTTCTACATGGTATCAGAGCAGTTTTAATCACTGGAGATTGCAATATTGAAGCTGTGCTGAGTTTTGTGCTAGTGGACAATTCGAATTTGTTGCAAGAATTTATTGGTGCGACAATTGAGTATACATTGAAATGGCTTTAAATGGGTTGCGGTTGGAGTATGCACTCGAGGGAAGCTCGAAATACATAGCCTGGAAGGATAGGATGGAGGCGGCGCTTGAAAATAATGGCTTGAAGGAATTCATCGAGAGAGATGTTCCTAAGCCCACTTCGGCGGATGCTGCAGTACTTGACGCATGGAAAAAGAAAGTAGCAAGGGCAAGGGGGATTCTGTTGGAAGGTGTGAAATAACATATTGTGTGAAGCATTCATGGGAAAGCCACTCCATTTGCAATGTGGAAGGCTTTGACAGATCTTTTGTAAAGAAGTAGCGACCATATGAAATTGGCACTGAAGGATAAACTCAGAAAAATCAAGATGGAGAAGAATGACACTATTCCAGTGTACTTGAAAATTTTTGTTCGATGCAGGGATGAGCTTGGGAGTGTAGGAGTCAGTGTCGCGGATGATGAATTGGTGAGATTGGCTCTCCTTGGGCTTCTGAAGAGTTGGCATAGTTATCAAGACTCTGTCAATGGACGGGAGAAACTGCCGGATTGGGAGTGACTATGGTCGGATCTAGTGCAGGAGGAGATAAGGCAGACCACCAACGATGGCTCTTCATCAAAGCATGATGATGAAGAGGATTGTGATTTGGCTGCCAAGGTGAAGAAGAATAAGGAGAAGAAATTCCATTCTAGATCTAAGGTCGAAGAAGATGGCAAGGAGCACAACATGTCCAAAGTGAAGTGTTTTCACTGTCACGAATTTGGACATATAGCCACAAATTGTCCACATAAGAAGAAGAACAAGATGGCTGTTGGAGATGCAGATGGTGAGGCCCTTGCCTCGTAATCTGAGCATGACTTCTCATTGATCGCATGTATGGTGTCTAGTGCATTGGGATTGGGGTGGTACTTTGATAGCGATGCTTCCTTTCACATGATGGGACATGAGAAATTTTTCAGTGACTTTGTGGAGAAAGATCTCTAGATGCATGTTGAGTTGGGTGATGATGGACGATATAGTGCGACCGAAATTGGTACCATTACCTTTCAGAGGGCATCAGGTAAACTCTTTCATTTAAAATATTTTGTGCATGTTCCAGGTTTAAAGACTAATTTAATCTTAGTCGCAATGTTAGAGGATAGAGGCTATGATGTTGTCTTTAGTGAAGGAAAAGTTTTCTTGCGACACAAAGAAACATGGAAAGCCAAGAAGGTTGGGATTTGAGTTAAGAATCTCTACATAATTGAAGTAGATGGGATTTATACGAAGCTTCCTACTATTGGGAAGTGGGAGAAAGCCATGCAATTGAAGCTTGAGAGGGAGCAGGATTTGCATGTAGGTAAGAGTGAACCTCGGGATGTGGAGCAACCACAAGATGAGGATCATGGAGTGGGAGCAACCACTCATGCAGAGAAATTTCGAGCCAGATGGGAAGAGGGAGTGCATGTAGCTATACCACCAGGTAAGAGGTGGGGTGACATGCGTGAGTAGTCCTAAGAAGATATTTCTGGGCAAGATTCATTGAGATGGTGTGGATCTCATGAATTGAACCTGGATATGAGGAGCCCATAGAGCAGCAGTAGCAGGATCAGTTGGATTGATGCAGTGAGATCAAAGTGACAATGTCAAATATAGGACCACAGATTAGAGTTGACAACAAGTGCAGAGTGCATGGGTGCAGAGTTCAACAATGCAGTGGTTCCCGAAGGCATGTGCAGTAGCTAAGCAGAGGTCGGAAGACTTTGATGATATATGCATTATACTGATTGAGTTTTTTGGAGGCTATTTAGTTTCGGAAGTGTTGCATGTAAGTATTGCAGGGCGAATGCATGGCACTGCATGTCGCATGCAAAGACAATCCTTTCTTGTTGAGAGGGAGTGTTGAATATTGCAACAAGAAACAGTGAAAGTGGCATCCAGAAACATCATTCCTTGATCCTAGTGAAAAAAATCACCTAAACTAGGTGGGGCCCACACAGGATATTTTTAGGTGTATGTCTATTTTTAGAATGGTGAGCATATTCCTAAATTAGCAGGAGGCTGATTCTAGATGGTTGAGCAAATTCTGTTTTTAGATGAGTTTCTATTTTTAGAATATGGGCGAAGTCTATTTATAGATCACAAATCTAAAAATAGAATGCATGTCGATTATTATTAGCCCTTAATAATAATCAGACAATAAATAGTAACTTATTCTCTTGGAGCACTTTATTTCAGTGAACACATGTGGCACATTAGTGGGTTGAAGGAATTACGAAATTTCTAGGGTGGTTGGTGACTCATGCATGGAGGGCTTCGTTATAACTAATAGTGGCAAATTGTAACAGAGTTGGAAGAGTAGTTATGGGAGTTGTTATTTAGTTTAACTCAGTTCAGTGAGTTAAAATCAGTTGTGCTAGTTGTAACTGAACATACACTAGTGAAAGATGAGTGAATTAATTAGTTAATTAATTCACAAGTAGTGTCTTACTTGCAACTGAAGAAATACAACAGTTAACTAATTGCATGTAAGATCCAGTGGAGACCCAGTGGAGAGATAGGTGAAAGGGTGAGATGAATTATCAGTTGTGACTATAGTGATGCATTCAATGCATCTACACACACATTGGAGATGCTTATGAGGATTTTGCAGTAAAGGCAAGGTAAGGTCGAATTCATTCAGGGATCTTCTTCAGCAGGGATTGCGCAGTGCAGGCAGGTTTTTAGGAGGCAAGAAATTGGTGCAAAGATATGCAAATTTCTGCATGACAGTGTGTGACGATTTTATATTGTACTGAGAGCTCTATGAGCTGAGCTTTGTATGATATTATTACAGGTTCCATTGATATACATAATATATGATAGTTGGGGTTTTTAGCTTTAATATTTCCCGGTAAAACATCTTGTTATGTGCGATTGATTTTGCTTCATATGTGTTTTGCAAATGGCGATTTAATTTCCGCAAAGAATTAAGTGGAAGGATTATGTATTTAACATAAGATTAATTTGTTAGATCAGGAGAATCTGGAAATACATTATTGTGTTTATAAATTTCTACAGGAAATTGGCTAAGTGTTGGACTAATTTGGTCCAGATCAGTGTGAGACAGTTGTGAGAGTGCAGGAGACTGTTGTGAGAAGAGTGCATAGTATTATTTCATGATTCCTTGGTGAATATAAAATAGAAGATAGAGGGGTTTTGAGCAGCAAGCTTTTCCCGGGAAAATATCTGTCTTGTGGTTTGATTTTCTTCTTTCTTTACTTATTGTGATTGGCGATCATGTTTATTTTCCGCAATTAATTTGTAGAAGGATTCAATATTTAGCTTTAGTACATTGCTTGATCGGATTGAATCCATTGATATACATATTGTTTGTATAATTTATGCATAGAATGTATCATCTCTAAAACCAATAGTAAGAGATTCTTTGAATTTATTCTTCCAGATGCATACCTTTCCATCAACGAATGCCACCTTGAATCCTTTGTCTTCCATTGTTGAAATTGACAGAAGTTTCTTCTTCAAATCAGGTACGTACAATACATCTTGTAAGTGGAGGACTTGACCTTGAGATAGATGAAGGGTCACAATCCTTGTCCCTTTCATGAGATAGGTGGCATTATCTCCATGGATAATTTCTAGATTAGCATCCTTCTCAATCAAATTAAAGAGGGCTTCTTTATAACCAGTGAGGTGCCTTAAAGCACCACTATCAATCAACCAGACATATAGAGTGTCGAGAGGAGATGCAGAAGAGAGGGCAGATACAAGAATATATTAATTTTTCTTATTATAAAGAACATTAGACTCATAATACCTGGAATTACTTGACCTCTTAAAAGGTTGGCCATTTCCACTTCGATTAGAGGGAGCCTTCCTCTTTCCTTTGAACTTGTTGTTATTTCAATTGCCATTCCCCATGAATTTGTTGTTGTCATCATCCTTAGGATAATCCCTTCTATTGGAGCACTCTCTTTCATAGTGACCAATATTGTTACAAGTGTAACATCTTCCCTTCCTTCCTTTGGGCCCCACTCTTCCATGGTTTTGATTTCTTGGGCCACCATGGTTCTTCTTATTTACATGAGCGGTGAAGGTAGTAAGGTCACCTCCATTTCCATTAGAGGGATGGTCTATCTCCATCATTATTGTCTCCTCTTAAGTGCATGTCATCAGCAATTCATCAAAATCAAGAATAACATTATTATTAAGAATCATAGTATTAAATACATACCAGTCTCAGGGAAGTCATTTAAGAGCAATGAGGACGAGCTCTCGATCAACTAATTCTTCTCATATGGCAAGGAGATCATTCATGATTTCTATAAGTCTCATAAAATATGATTGGATGGATTCATCTTTTCCCTTCTTGATATTTTTCAACTTGTTCTTGAAGAAAAGCACTTGATTAGCATTGCTAGCCCTGAACATGCTAATCAAATTATCATACATCTCTTTAGATGTGCCCAACTTGGAGATGTAAGCAACCAAGTGCTTATGTATTGAATCCCTGATAATCATCTTTTCTTTGGTTTCCCCTTTTCTATACTTCATCTTTGTGGAAATTGGTGCATTTGATGGAGGCTCATGGATCTTCCCTTGCACATAATCCATGACATCTTGATCTTCCAAAACCAAATCCAAAGACATCTTCCATGCGTGATAATCAGACATGTCAGAAAACTTATCATCAGACTTGAAATCCTTGTATGTGGAGGCCATTGATCCTTGATAGGAATTCTTCTTCGGTGATTGATTTTGACACTATATTGGGCTTTGTATTCACCTCAAATCTGATAGCATGTTAAATTTAGATAACCATGGTATGTTCTATGCTTAGATGAAGTTTTACTTCAATATTATTTAAGGTCCAATTCAAATTTAGCAATCACATAAACCTGAAAGTAAAATGTTGATAGAACATAAAAATAGATCAACAAAAGACAAGCCAAATAATGTATTAGAATTTGTAATTCTCCTTGTCCAGCAAATGGATAGATAACTATTTTTTACAACAATCAATAGAATTCCCTAGCCAGCAAAGACTTGAGTTGGTCAAACCAACTTATCCAATAGCCAAAGCAGCCTTCCTCCAAGTGTCACACACACCCCTCAAAGACAGCTCCAAAAAGTCAATGCAAGTCAACCCAAACTGGTCAACGCAAAAGTAAACACTACAATCAAAGCTATAGTCAATAGAAATCAGTCAAAGTCAATGCTTCTCCTTGATTTTTGTGCCCTCCAATGCAGCCTCAAGAAATCAGAATTTCAGCCCAAAAAACTAAGTCATAGTGTAAGAGTTGACCCAAAGTCAATGTTGGTCAACGCTGTCCAAAAACCCTAGAAACAATCCGAAAATTACAACAAATTTCTTTAGGTTCAGATTCACACATGTGTGGGAAGGAAGCCTCTCCTAGGCTTTACGAACCAATCAGATCACAAGTAGAATGTGTGTGATGAGTTAATGATGCAATGGAGATCATCTCTCTCCAATTTATATCCATCAATGAGGGTGCGTGACACATTTGTTGGGCTTGTGAGCCTACATTACAAATCTGGTCGACCTTGCACATGTGTGGAAAATAAAATAAAAATAAACGTTCTTCTCATCCAAACAAGATGATCTATAGATCAATGTTGCACCTCTCCGAAACAAGAATCCAACAAAAATATAATCATCATCATATGAGCAGTGCAACATGGAGTTTGGACCTAGTTTTCCAAAATTAACAAGAAGACCTACAAGCAAAGGAAAATTACACAAAAAATATTGCAGTGAATTGTAAAAGTGCTCCTATCCACCTTTTCTGATTCCGAATCTTACATTTGCTGAGTGGATTTGAACCATTGCATTGCACTCGTTCATATTGTTTCCACTTTAGTCACATTTCTTGCACCCGAAATGATATAGAGCCTCTAACTGGTAAATCCCAGAAACTCGAGTCTGTATTATATCAAAAGTATTTTAAAATATTTTCTGAGATTTATCATCTAAGAACTCAATACCTTGGAACCTCAGAAACACATTTCATCTCAAGCATTTTAAAATACATTCCGAAATTTCTAGCCCAAGATCCACGTGGCCATTTTCTTGATCATTACGTGCAATTTCTTTGTTCGCTCAATAAAGAAAATGGCCCCCACCTCATTGTATTTGCTTGGATCTCATGATATTAGAGTCTCGTAAGATGATTTAAATTACAAAATGGTTTCTGATATGTCTGATACGAGATTCCATCTGCCTTAGTCATATTATTGAATCTCAGACTTTTTTTCTCAGAAACTTATTTTAAACAAACCATAAGATTTCTTTCGAGATTTTCCATTTATATTGAGTTCTCTCAATATCTCAGACCCTTATGATATCAGATTAATGTAATCTCATACGCCTTTGGTCAACTCATTCATTACTAGATAGTCCGACCTATTTGTCATAATCACATGGAGTCCTCTCTTTGATTACCTTTCTAAATCTTTATGCTTTATTCAATCTCGACTTCCATGTTATCCTGGTATTCGAGAACTTGAATGTATTGTTAATTTTAATTTCACCAAATTTCCAAGCATTCATTTCTCGTGATAACTAAATGAATTTTGGGATATTGATTCTTCATGGTGTATGCACATGGATCTTATCGTTGTGCCTTTATTGGACATACATATTCACATTATTGGATGTTAATCTCATCATCATAATCATAGTGTGCATGCTCGTTTTCTTTTAAAGGCACTCTTGAATAGTGACTATGGTAATGTAACTAGCTGGTAAGGAAATTCAGAGCATGCAAAGGTAATGGATCATGCTTAATTTATGTTTGAATTTTTGATATATTGCTCCACACTTATCATGTAAAGATTCAAGTCCTCTCCATAAACACATATGCATCACATAGGTTGGGACTTGGTCTCGATTTTTGAGAATTTATGAAAATCTTGGAGTTGATATGAAATCTAAAAGACAAAGAGAACAATTGTCGCTACAATTAATAAAGAATCACATTTTCATTTTCATCTCTGTTGTATTTTATTTACTTCAGATTCATTGAACATGAATCATTATTTCCTAGATTCACTGCTTGCTTTAATTTATATTTTATAAGTTATGATTTTGGGTCAATGAGATCTCAAAGAGTACAACTTATTCATGCTTTTAATTCCAATTAAAAAAAGATGTTATCTTTTGTTGGATAAAATCAATATCTCTCATGTAAAATGTTAATGAGATTCTTAATGGTAACTTTCATATGCCCACTTTCATCCTTTTCCATTTCTTTACATTTTTGTTTCAACTTTGTTTTTAGTTTTTCTAATCTTAAACTTTGTTTTGCAGGTCTTCAAAATTTTTTCACACTTGTACTAGCTTATATTTGACACTTATTTTCCTCATTGTTTGCTTTCGAGTTCTTGGACAAGCAATAATGATGTTTATTAATTCAACTAAGTTGGGGAGTCCTTGAACCTTCAATTTGTTTCTCAAGCATTGCTTTTATTAAAAAAAATGTTAAGATGTCCTTATGAAACCAAAAAAATTGCAAAAGGATGAAATTTCTCATTTGGCTTCATTTCACCTGATGAGTGCTATTCACCTCACAGTTTGAGAGGCTTGTTGATTATAACTATGCAAGATAGAATTCATTAAAATCTTAACATGAGACGAACACACACATGCCTGTATTATTTTACTCTTTTGTTGAGACATTTTTATAATTAGTCTCGTTGGGGTTGCTTTCTTTTTAATTTGGGCTTTCTTTTATTTTTCCCTTCCTTATTTGACATTTTTGGAGTTTTCTAATATCTTTCGCTTTAGTTTGGACTTATTTTTCCTTTTGTTGTTAGTCATGTTTTGGTTTCGGTGATACCACCAAAATTTATTTGGAAGGAAATTTTCCATACCCAACATTGATTGGTATACATGGGAAATTTGTACTTTGTCTATTTCAATGGATTTCATTTACCTTCAAGAGATATTTTATGGAATCCTAAAACCCTCTTTCCTTAAATATTTTTCATGGAAGGATGCACATCCTTTCGAAGTGATATAGTTCATCTTTCAAGGAAGGAAATAACTTGAGTTTAACTCAGTGGATCCCTCCCATCCCTCAACTTTGTAAAAAAACCTCTAAACATTAGTTGCAGGGAAGAATATGGAGTCAACATTATGGAAGTACTATATCCATTAGCATAAGGATATTTTACCATCCCACCTATTTCCCTCAACTACATCATAAACATAGCTCATAAATGTGCTTATCAAAAGGGTGATTAAAAGGGGAAACACGCGAAATACAAGTAGACCCATTGGGGCTATGGACGCTCGTTGGAAGCGGGGCAATGCTTGTATGGCAAAAACAACAACTTCTCTAGGGTATTGGCCAAGTTCGCTGGCAGCGAAGCAATGTCAAATACCATTCATATCGATGGATATATGCTTTATAAAAAAAGTCCTATCTGTACCTTCTTTTATTTCTTATACGAGGTAATCTTAAATATTAAATATTTCCCAAAATTTGGATTCATGAATTTAGACTTAGTCTACTTCGAGTACTTATATCATTTGGGTAAAGAAAAGTTCATCATCTTTTAACCAAAGTTAACTGGTTCTTCACCGTGTGTCAGCATTGTTGTGGTGAAATCGCAACCCCCCCATTTTAAACTTATTATCTTTATAATAATAATGGGGACCCTTTTTGTAAATTTTGGCTAAATCGTCTTTTAATAAATTCATCTAGATAAGTGTGCGACGTTTTTGCAAGATTTTCATTTTCTTCAGATTTCCCTTCTAATTTCTTCTTTGCATTTTGATTTTTCACTAGCTTTCCACTGGTTCTCGTTTCATCTCATTTGGATACACGATTTACAAATGGTGCTTATCCGAAATTTAGTGATTTTTACCATGTGAACTTAGAAAACATACAAAATTTATATTATTTTAATATATATATATATATATATATATATATATATATATATATATATATAATTTTTATTAATTTTTATTTTTCTAATAATTCTAGAAAACCACCATAACCGAAATGACAGAAAAATTAAAATTATATTTTTCAGATCTCAAAAATCTATTTCAAATTCTAATTTTAAAAACCTCAAATATACAGAAACGTAGAAACTCAAGTAGCTACACTTTTATGTGTTCGAGACTTATTATAATATAATACAATGGATATAGTTATTAAAAGAGAGGAAACCACTCCATGTCGGCCTCCTCTCCTTCTTTTCATCACCTTAACACTTTATTTTTTATTTTTCTCTAAAAATCCATACCCTAAAATCCTCCACTCAGGTGTATCTATTCTCTAATTCACTCCCGAAATTCTTCACCCCCGATATCCCTTATACCTTAGACTTCTGAATTCTTATATCTTTTGAGCCCCGAGGCTACTTATCCCTCCGCTCCTCCCTCACTCCTTGGAACCTCAGAGTTTCATTATAAAGTTCCCTCCTTCGATCTCGACCCATTCAAATGAGTCAAAGTCCACTCACCCATTTTATTATTTTAATAATATTTGTTTTATAACATATATATTTTTAATAATAAATTTTTTAATTATTTTGTAATTTAATTAATTTGTTATAAATTTGTAATTAATTTAATAATTGTAATTAATTAATAATTATTCAATTTTAATTGTATAATTTATTAGGATTATAATTTTTAATTAAAATTTCTTAATTTTGGTCTAGGCATTTATTTTTTTTATAGAATTTTTGTATTTTTGACACTTTATTTTTGGAGAGACATATCTCAAGATTTACTTGGCCAAATAAATATCATAATAACTCGTCCAAAATATAAGACCGAGGAGAATAATTCGAGAATGATAAGTTTAATAGATTTAATCATTTAATGACCAAAAAATTCAACAAAAGACAAAATGATGAATTTGCAACAACACTTGGTTTTTCCTAATTTGATTTGGGAAAATTTCATTGGCTTGAGAAAACTGATGCCACTGATTCATTCCCCAACAATAATCAAAGGATAATTAGATCCATTTGAAGAAAACGTAGCATGGCATTTTTTAGATTTTATTTATTTTAATTTGGAAATTTCTTGAGAGTTTATTTTCTAATTTCTAATTTGCAATTTAATTTATTTGTATTTTGGTTTTGATTGGTTTGTAGTAAGAGATTAGTTGGACAGGTTCAGATCCGAGGCACTTTGGAGCAATGGAAAGATACCAATAAAGAGAAAAATAAGGAATTTACAACTCTAATTCAAGATCTGGAAAACTACTCTCAACAATTCTCCATTGTTGGAGATTCTTGTAATTATTAAATAACAATCTTGAGAATGAGGACAGGGGTTCCTCTTCTCTACAAATAAAGGCTCTGGAGACAATATTGTATAGGAGATTATAACTATAGGAGAGGGGAAAACTTTAGATCTGAGTTGTTTGGGGAAAATTCTGTAATTTTTCTTGTTGTGCATTTGCACTTCTATAATGTACCACGAGTTGAATTATGGAGAGATAGAGCATTTTGAGCTTCTGAAAGAGAAGAATGTCTTGCACTACTATAAGAAATTTATTCAAGGAGCTGAAGCTGCTCATGAACTGCAAATTTTTTAATGAAGTTCTGGTATGAGTTTATTTTTTTTTTTTTTTCATTTCAATGCACTATTGTTTATATTGCAAGTTAATCTGCTATTGCCAGAATTCCTCTAATTGGTTGTAATTTCTATTATAAATAGTGAATTGCATTATGATATTGAACACTATTGTCGTATCAATTGCTATATGTTATTGAAGTTTTGAAAGAGCTATCTTTGAAGAGTAGGACAAAATTAGAATCTATACAAATTAATCGAAATAGTAATGTACTTAGCAGTAACTATTTATTGTTTAAATACATTCCCATTTTGTTTTCTCTTTCATTAATTGAATGAAATACTTATTTTAATTGATGAAAATTATATAATGAATTCAATCATATAAATATTCCTCTTCCCCTGGTTATTTAATTCATCTGCTCTCAAATTGAGAGAAGGCTACCCTTTTCCAATTCGAGATACAATTAGTTTTTGCTTGCATATTAGAGTAGATATGCATTTATAATTAATTCTGCATTTCTAAAAGTACCCTTAAGCAAGGGAAAACCTTAGTTGTGGCTTGGATGAGCCATAAAGTCAGCTTAAGGATCTGCTTGCTTGCATGTGCACAACAAGAGGGAAAATCAAATTTCCCTCTTTCCGTTGGTAAGTAATAGACAAACTATAAGTCAACAGGGGTAGAGAGGGGGCAACTGGACCTAATTGAGCTAGTTGGAGTCATTACAAAAACAAATAAGAGTCTTATTTGGGACTTTGACTGGGTGGCCTTCCCCGATGTCGATGAGGTCATTTTTTACCAACAACTAGTTGGTATGGATGATTACTTACGGGATACAACTTCCATTGAGTAAATGCTATTAGATGCATTCCAAAACGATGAGTTAGGAGATGATGCGCATATCACTGATAAAATATTCTAAAGATTGAAATCTTCTTCCACCTCCCCTCCCTTTGGACCTGGAGGAAAGTGAAAGTATACTCAGATGGGGAGAAACATGTTTTTGTATGACGTGAAAGCAATGTTTGGCATGTCGAATGCATGTTTCTCGGAAATATTGAGATAATTGACTTGCATGATCGATCAAGTTCCTTATATTTTGTCACACAATCAAAGCTATAAATGACCGATTTTATGAATGTTAAATATTGACATTATACAATTATATTCCCCACCAACTGTAGGATATTCAAAATGAGGTTCTTCTGAGTGATAATGTGTTGCCAAGAAGCTGCAAAGAGGCAAAGCATTTTTAAAAATGTTGGGTGTTGAGAAAATATCATATCATGCATGTTCGAATGATTGTATTCTATATAGAGGAGAATATGCAAACAAAGAGATATGTTTGAAATGTGGGAGTGACAGGTACCATAATTAAAAAAATAGGAAAATCACATCGTCTTCCTCATAATATATTGAGGCACATGCCTATAATATGAAGGATTCAAAGACTCTTTCGTTGCAAAGAATTAGCTATGTTTCAAGCATGGCATGCCTCACATAGAAGTGAGCCAGGAGTTAGGCGAATCCCAATAGATTCAATAGCCATGAAGCATATAGAGGATACATGGCCTCAAAATTTCAAGGATGAAGTACGAAGTCTACAACTCAACATAGCCATGGATGGCGTCAACCCATATTCCCTCCAAAACACCAACTATTCTGTTTGGCCTGCAATAGTGATCAATCCAAATATTCACCCATGGTTTTACGTGAAGAATGAACATCTTATGTTGGCTCTCATAGTCCCCTGTAGAAGAAAAATGAATAATATGGATGCCTATTACAACCATTGATAGATTAATTGAAGTAATTATGGGAAGGGATACATGTGTATGGTGTATCAAGACCCATCACAACATATAGGAGTTTTATGTTGTATGTAATATTTGCTTACACCATACATGATTATCCAGGCTTAGGAGTTTTCTCTGGTAAAATATTACATTCTTATTGATTTATTTAGTAACAATATTTTTTCTCATATTAATTTAAATTGCTGCAAATTTTTAGATCTTCATGGTCTCTAACGTGTCGACCTGTAAACAATAATTCACAGGTTTTGTAACAAAAGGGTATCATGGATGCAAATGTTGTGGACCTTATTTGAAGGCTAGGTGGTCCAACCACCTACGAAAGCCAGTTAATGACTGCTCTAGGGTATTTCTCCCAGAAGAACACCCTTACAGAAGAGCAACATCTGATTTTAATGGTAAACCAGAGAGAACCCAAAGGCCTGCAATAATGACACCACCTAAAGGGATTAGAGCATATGAGAGAGAAGGAGGAGGAGTTTGTGTAGAAATGTTCGATTCAAAAGGGGATCCTATGTTAAATGATCCATAATTATTTGACACCTATGTTGAGAAATTTCCCATTGGGATGAAAAGGAAATTTGTCTTTTATGAGCTCCCATATTGGGAGGATCTTAAGATTGCCCACTTACTAGATCCCATGCATATATTTAAATATGTTTCATATTCTTTACAGAGGAACATATCATCGAAAGAAAGTGACACATTAGCTGTTAGGAGAGATCTTATTTATTCAAAAACTAAAAAGAAACATTGGCCAAGACAAGAAACTAGAGGAGAGGTTGGTCCCTCTTAGTCTTTCAAAGAAGGTGATGTCCCGTGGATGTTAAATAAAGAAAATATTTATTTGGAAAAGGAAGTTATAATGAGTGTTAAGGTGCCTTGTTTACATGGGTCTCCACTATGACACTACTTCATTGTGGAAGATTGTTTTTCAAGGTTGAAATCACATGGCTATTTGAACCTTCTAACAATACGTATGTCAAAAACATGATTTTATTATTACTATTTTTATTTTTATGTAATGGGATATTTTATAATTAATTTTTGTATAATGTACTATTTATTATGTAGTGTCATCATCTCCTTCTCGTGTGTGGACGTGTGAACGATGACTTCCCCCAAGACCTACGACGCCCAATATCTAAATTATCTACATTTGTACATTGGATCACATCAAAGGAGATTCATATGGCTAACATTCCACAACGACATCAAGAGATATCTGATATTTTTTAAATTTTTGAGAAGGAAATGCCAACGAGTTTCATGGATTTGCAGGTTCATCTTCTAATTCACCTAATAGAAGAGGTTGAATTAGTTGGGGTTATTTCTTGTCGTTGGAAGTTCTTGTTAAAGAGGTACATGAAGAAATTGAAATGTTTTGTTTGACAAAGGGAAAAACTTGAGGGCTCTATGAAAGAGGGGTATATATCATATGAGTATTTCTATTATGCGAGTGAGTACATCAAGCAGATTGACAACAACACTAGGTGTGGTGATTTGGGACAATGAAAGGGATGAAAACAAAAAAGAAGGGGAGCTTATCAAAACGAATGGAAAGAGGCGCATGATAAAGAGTAAGTGCAGGCTTATCATTTTTCAAATTATTACACAGTCACTATTCACACTGAAATTCATATTAGTGCATATTTTTATGTGATACGTACTATATAGATATGTTGGTTTGTTTTCATCTAAAGAATTCAGAAATTGAAGCCATCAACAAATTCATTCCTTACAACATGAAAGCGTCACAACCACGGGTCGCATTATATGAAGAGAAGAGGAGAAAATGAGAAAATGAGAAAATGACATGAAATAATTCAAACGGTTGAATGGTAGAAGCGTGCATTATCTTGATTATTTAAAAGAAAATATGCCAATGACATGCCTTAATAGTTGGTTTTCTGATCAAGTCAGAGAGAAATACAGTGTATCTGGTTGTTACCCACGTGTTGGAGAGGATGCGCTAAACATAGGGCTTGTGCGAAACAACTCGATAATTATATTATCTTTCTGTACATGATTTTTAACTTGATACTGCACCTTTGAATTGTAACACACACACACACACACACATATTTTAATTATGTTTGGGTTATTAGACACATGAAACTGTGATTTTTATTCTATTTTTTATAGGTGCATTTGTTCCCATATATGTGGGCATATGGACATTATTTTCACATGGAGGATTTCGATGATGGATGCATGACAAAATAATGTGGAGTGGAAGTCGAGTTCGACCAATATAGTCGTGCTAGCCACCACGATCATGATCCAGGAGGATCTCAGAGGACAAGTGGCTTAAAATTTCTCAAAAATCAAAGTGGAAATATGAAAACAATACTAAGAACATGTGAAAGTGTTCTTCGCTCTGAATCCAACGTGCAAACAACGCTTCAATCCGAGGTCGTATGAAGAAGTTAGAGCAAGTCAAAGTTGCGGTCAAAGTTAGGCAGTGGGCCAGGTTTAAGTGTCGTGCAATTTCACGTCAATCGGTAGGGAATATTAAGTCTTTTGATCCCAAAGTAGGATGTGCATGAAGAAGTAGAAACATGGTAGATGAGAAGCTCGTTGGGAAGAAGACCGGAATTATCGCAAGGCATAGAAAGTAGACAAACCGTTTGCAGTGTATGAGAAGACCGTCAAGCCCGAGAAGAAAAATGAAGATGACCACTGATTAGTAAACCATGGAGATGGTGGAGAAGAGCTTCCTCCCTCTCCATATTCTAGTGATAGTTCCTCTTCTTCTTCTCATAATTCTGGCAGACGTCATAGGCATCAAGAAACCTTTCCTTAAACTAGATGTAATGTTTCACGTGCCTACGTATACCGAAGAATGTAATGCGGAAAAGCTCAACAATTGGATTAGAAAGATTGAGGTCTACTGCCAGATTCAACAAATCAAGAAAGATGAGGCAAAGATCCAGTTGGCATCCTTCGACTGAGTGGCACATCTCTCGTTTGGTGGGAGAGAAAATTACAAGGCAACAACAATCTGGGTAACCTTCTCTCCTCATGGTCAAATTTTATTTCTGCATTGAAAACTTAGTTTTACCCATTGGGCTATAAGAAAAAAGCATTAATTGAATGGAAACACCTAAAGCAAGGCAAAGTCCAAAATGTGCAAAAATTCACCGAATGATTTAGAAAAAAAGAATTGAACTTGGACATTCTGTTAGATTCACTAGAGATTTTAACTAAGTATATCAGTTCTTTAAATGGTTACATAAGACATTCATTGTTATTGTTTGAGCTTGCTACTATTGATGAGGCCAGTGTGAAGGCCATGCATCTTGAAAACAAGGAGACATATAAAAAAATACCACCCAAAAAGAGCTGCAACAACAAAGAGAAGAGGAGCAAATACCTCTTGCACCTATTGTGAGAAAGAAGGACACGACGAAGGCAATTACTGGAAACTGTACCCTGAGCTGAGACCTAAGAGGGATGACAAGAAGGAGCGGTAGAAGAGAGCTACCATAATGAAACAAGATCAAAAGTCCGAATAAGTGGAAGATGAGAAGGTCCCGATTGTGGGAGTTGCACAAGGTAGACCAATTGACTTGGGATCAGATTCCGGTGATGAAAGGAGGATTGCAACTCTTGGAATTGCAATATATGGACCCACCGATTTGGGTTCAGATTCAGGCGATGAAACAAAAATTTCAATACATAATGTACCAAAGATGAAAAGGTTGCTCAATGCAGAATGGATCTAGGAACTTGAGGAGATCTATCAAAGCATTCAAGCAGAGAATATTGAGTTAAGGAGACTTCTACAGGAAGTAGAAACATAGAAACAAAGGTTGCTACGCTAGTTGCAAGCTAAGGACGAGGCCTTGGAGAAGTTGCAGCATAACCCCCTTGAGGTAAAAAGTGATTATTCGATTTCATATACTTTTCATGATGAAGATTTCACTGCTTTTGAAAAACATACTATAGGTTTCAGATCCAAACTGTTGAAGAAGATGGGGTATCAGGGAAAGGGCCTTAGCATTAAACCAAGGAATCATAAACCCTATCAAAGTAGAAGAATTACCCCGTCATGCAGGACTTGGGTATGTTAGGAAGGAAGTTGGGGAATGCTCCAAGACAACCAGTGACCCACCAACGACATATGATGAGAGCGCCTCATCACATTCTAGCAACACTGAGGGATCCATGAGCACTTATCAGAGGCACATCGGGAGGAAGCATTCCAAGACGATCCAGAAAGTTTGGAGGAGGAAGAATCTTTGTAGTTATTGCAACGAGGTGGAACACCAACAAGCCACGTGTTAGATAATCCAAGCCCATAAAGCATCAATAGAGGAAATGACAAGTGAAAAATGTTCAAAAAATGAATCCACCAAATTCATGGTGGTCTGCTTTATTAAGTAAAATATGGTTTTTTAGATGTAGTAGCTTGTTGTGGCCACAATTTGTAAATCATGCATTGTAAATAAATGTAAAAGTGATGATATGTTTTCCATCGCTTCCTAAAGCAACGGTGATGTTTGGCCTCAGTGTGTAGTTTGGGTATTGCTTCTATTATGTAATCCTTGACCAAAGAGTGTGTGTTATAAACTCTTGGCAAGTGTGGGGTTGATTAAGTCATGTATGGTTTGTAAATGATGGTAAGAGATGTACCATATTTACATGTAGGTGATTGAAAATGTGGTATGGAGAAGACAAAAGCAATGTGCTGGATGTGTTAATGCTTTTGGTGGTCCAAAAGCTCCTTAGTGGGGAGGATTGATCTAGGAGGATCTCAGAGGACAAGTGGCTTAAAATTGATCAAAAATCAAAGTGGCTAGATGACAACGAGACTAGGACCACGTCAAAGTGTTCTCCGTTCTGAATCCATCGGTGCAAACGACGCTTCAATCTGAGGTCGTATGAAGAAGTTAGAGAAAGTCAAAGTTGTGTTCAAAGTTAGGTAGTGGGCCAGGTTTAAGTGTCCTGCAATTTTCACCGTCAACCGGTAGGGAATCCAACACCCGAGAAGCGAGCGAATTTGTTGGGTACTTAATTTTCCTAATAACCTCCGATTTCAAGAATTTTTAAAATAGAATAAGGTTAAAAAAAAATAAAAAATAAAAATAAAAAAATAATTTATGGGTGGCGGGCCACCAATCCTGCCACCCCACCTCCATATTACCTGTGCATATAAAGTCTGTTGGGGGGCGGGCTGTCAACCCCACTGCCTCGGAACCGTAACCATACGACTCATTAAAAAAAGGTTAACGGGGGTTGGGTTGGGCTGCGTGGAGCAGACCCACCCACCGCACCTTACCACTCTCCATATAACGAAACATTATACACGGTGGGTGTGGTTGGGTCGGGCCGCGTGGAGCGGACCCACCCACCACCCAAATTTTTTTATTATACAATGTTGCATAACCGACATGCAAGTTGGGAGGGGTGGGATTTGATCCCCTGACCCCTCCTCAACTAACTCCTATTTTAACCAATGCACAAAACCACCTCATGTGGTAAACTCTGCCCCGTTTTTACATAAAAAAACCTTCATTTTTCTAGTGCGCCTAGGTAGAGAAAGAGGAGAAGGAGCGGAACCACGAGCAGGCCAGAGGGGTAGAACCACGCCCTGGGAATATTAAGGGGCATCAAAAAGATTCCCTGGGGTGAAGAACTTGCCAGTGTCCATTTGAGACAAATTTTATCTCATTTCTACACCTCTCGGCGACAGGAACTCAACGGTGTCGTTCATTTTTGCATCAGAGCTCTCCATTTTTCAGGCATTTTCCCGATTGAAGGTATAAGGGTGCTTTATGTAATTTTTCTTGTACTTCTTCTTCTTCTTGCCACTTAATCAATGAAGGCCTCCCCACTATTAAGCAGGTCCCGGAGACGTAGTCTGAATTGGACGAACTCCGTAATCAATTTTTGGTATCTTGGTCTCATGCATGTTATGGTCTCTTTGTTCTTCATTTTATGTGTTTATGTTTCATGGTTTTAAGTGCTCTGTTATATGTAATTATTTAATGCATATATAAGAAAAATATCTTGGATCAGATCAAAGCCTAATGCAGGGTACATTATGTTACATTGGAAAGATGCAAGAGATCATTCAAGTGGAATTCTCTTCGTTCCAATGTGTTATTTTTAGGTGAATGTGGTGGGACACCTTTGATCGGAATAATGTAAAGGAAGATCGTGATACAGGGCTGAGATCTATCAACTCTTGAAATATTTGGCATGAATCTAGGGAGCCATATGTTTCCCCAAAAATCTACAACCAAGTGTGTTGGATAGGGATTGGTGGTTCGTATTAAGATGACCATAGATAAAAACATATTTTTGAGAACAACAATGTTATTATGCCAAGAGAGGAAGATAATAAGGGTGATGAAAATAGAGAGCGATATGTACTTGTTTGATTTCATCATTTATACTATTTTTGTATGTTTTTTTTATCATTTGATCAAAATTTGGATCAGGGCCTAAAATTAGCTAAAATTTCGAAGTGCTCAAAATTGCTTCGAATCTGAATGACCGGATAGAGTTCGTCACCAGGATTTTGGTGCAACTCGTTTCATCAAAATCTGAGTTCGTATTACTAAGTTATCATCTGTTGTTCATTTTCCAAAACAGGCAAAAAAGGAGCAGAACATGTACAATGATGATGTGGCAGGTACAGTCAGCATTGCAGGGAATATTCTCTAGATTGCAGCCAATGGCACTGTGAGAAGTGTCATCTTCAAATTCACCAGATGGGTTAGTGAAGAGAGAAATTGTCCAATGACCTCCAATATTCTTCCTAATTTGGAATTTGATTTTTTTTAGTAGTTGGAGTACAACCCAACCAGAGGGCGTCACATGTCCTCTCTGGTGGGCCATCTCCTAAACCTGGGGTCGAATGTCAAATTATATTACTTTTGGACATTGGGTTATGGTGGAATTATTTTAATATATATAATATATATATTTTAACACACACACACACACACACACACATATTAAAGTTCTAAACCCACCTCTCGGTGGAGTTCAACTAGATATGACGGAGCCACTAACCAAGTATGGAAGAGGATTAAATTTGGCGATGCTAACAAGTATGGCGGAAAAAGTCTTGCTATAACTTTGTGCAAAATTATTGTGGCGGAGTGGGGGGCGAACCCACGACCTTCCGCCCGCCAGCCAAGCTCCTTACTGTCTCTCCTATCGGGTGTTCCTCACCCACTACGTTCACTGCGTTTATTTTAATTTTATGCACCTGACCATTGGGGGTTGGAGGGGGACAACCCCCTCCCTATGCGGCCATAAGCTTAAAACCAGGTGCTAAGACATTTGAACCGGCAAAGTTTATAAACATGTTTAATCAAACTTTAAACGTGGTTTAATGACGTTAAAACTATTGTTAGCGCTAAAAGTGATTTATCAATTAAACCACACTTACTCGCCCGTAAGCGTGTTTAACGCTAATTAAACCCGCAGATTAATTTGGCGGGATTTTCGGAGGGTAGACCATTTTTGGCGGTTTTCTAAATTTGGAAAGTTAACTAGTAGTTCCTCCAGTTTTAGAGGATAAATTGGGGAAAAATCAGTTTTGGTCATAACTCAACAATTTTCACCCAAACAGAGCTCAGAAAGAGTCATTCTTATCATTTTTTCATGCGGGGAACTCAATGAAGTAGGTTGCAGAGGCAGAAAAGGTCATCTTTAGGTGTTTTAGTGCATTTGAAGATTTTTGAAGGTAGGGCCATCAGGTGTTGGGGCCATTGCCAGAGCATCCAGAGTCCAATTTCCAAATGAATAGTCATTTTTGACTATCTTGGAACTTCTGAAGCCAATAGTATAGATTTCAGAAGCATTTGGAGACTTATAATTGCAATTTTTCTATAGGGAAGTTTCAAGGAACCCAGGGCCACCAGGTGTTGGAGGCATAGCCAGGGGAGCCAGAGGTGATTCTCAGTGAATGAACAATGAATTTTGGATGATTGACATGTTATGGAGACAATGAGACATGTTTTAGGAGCAGATGAGGAATTCTAAGGGTGTTTTTATATATATGATAGATCAGGGAAGCTCAAGGCCACCAACAGAAGAGGTCATGCTCAAGGGAGCCATGGTCCATTTCCAGTGATTGAACAATCAATCTAGGGGTATTTTGGTATTCTGAGCCCATTAGTACAGTCTAAAAAACTAATGGAGTTTAGCTTCAACTTGTAAAATAATTTGACCATATTAATCCTAGAGAGCTTGGTCCAGTGATGGAGGCTCAAGGAGACGTAGCCCAAGTGTTGAGGGTGAAATCCTTTATTATTTTGTTGTTATGTGTTACTGGTGATTTATCTGCAATTTATGTTTTCTGTTCATGCATTTAATCAGCTAAAAACAATTGTTAATTGCTCACACATAAATCATGTAAAAAACACATAAACTTGACACAAGAATTCAATTGCACAAATGGATGTATGAGCATGATCCTTAGATTATTTAAATGGAATAGAAGGTGCTTGCATAGAAAAACAAGTCAACCACCTATTTCAGATCAAGTTGGTATCAAAGCTTAGATTAGCTCATTGTATCCAAGCATAGCTAGGGTTAGCTATTGGTTGTTAAATTGTGCAAGGAGATTTAATAGTTTGAAATTTTATGTGTGAAGGAGAAGTTAGTTTGAGAGCTTGGTTCTCAAATCACAATAAAGAAGATTGTGAAGCTTTGTGAAGCTCTTTAATTCATTACATTGTGATGGAAAATTCATTAAGTGGTGATTCTAAACCATCCTCCTTTGCAAGACTCTTTGATAAATAGATGGTGTAGGACATATACATCATGAAAGATATGGTGCAAAAGCTGTATGAAGATGTAAGGGAGAAAAATAAAATTCAAGAGCAGTTGGTTGCTATGAAGAAACAGAAGCAAGAACTTCTTCAAAATATGCATGAGATGGAGATTCAACTCCATGATGCCAAAGAAGCCTTAGCAAAGCATGTGCTTGAAGATGAGGTAAATAATTCAAGTTTGTCTTCAATTTCCTCTCAAGATAAATGTGTAGGTTCTTTTGAAAAATACACTAGAGGAATAGGGTCCAAATTGATGATCAAAATGGGCTTTGAAGGTAAAGGATAAGGCAAACATGCACAAGGAATAGTTGATCCAATTATGGTTGAGAAAAGGCTTAAGTATTTGGGTCTTGGCTATGGACAACTTTATGGAGAAATTTCTAAAACCATGAAGGCACTTGAGACAGTTCCAAGAAGGACTTTTGTTGTAGGTTCAAACCCTCAAACATGAAAAATTTGTATTCAAGATGAATGCAATTTTTTGAAACCCACTTTGCTATAAGAAGATGTTCTTCAACATGCAACCATTGGTTAGGGCGAACAAGAGAGTTTTGACAGTTCTAAAGACATGAAAATTGTTGTTGGTCTTCAAAAGAGAGATGAAACCTCTTCAAGTTCATCTCCTCAAGAAGGTGATAAATATGAACATTCAAAGCAACATTCAAGGTATAATTCTTCCTATAATAATTTTGTTTATGATTATGTTAAGCATGACAAATCTGCATGCATGAATGCGAGAAAAAGTTGTTGTTGATATTGTGGTTTGTATAAGTGTCAAGTTTCAAGATGTTGGAAGAGAATGATAGAATACAGGAAACAATTCAAGCAAAGGCGACTTGAACAAAAGATGCAAAATATTTTCACTCTTTTCCAGAAGAAGGGACATCTCATTCCCTAATGTTGGACACTTCATCCAACCACTCATCCAAATCATTTGAAGCAAGTGGATAAAAATATTGGCGAGAATGGAACAGGAGATTCCATCATCGATGTGAGTCAAGAGGATTCACAAAAAGAGGATGTTTAGCAGGAAAAATCTCCATTGAAGTGGATTGGTAAGAAATGGCTCAATTTCTTGACCAAGTAAGGCATGCATTTCCTTTGTACATAGATGCAAATTTCAGTCATATGTATGCATGAATTTATATTGAAAGTATGACAATTTGCAGAAGATTATTACAACTTGTATGATGCAATATTGCATGTGAATGTTGTTCGGTTGAAGGCATTTTATTTGCTGAAAATTTTCTCCAAGATGGTGTAAAAGATGGGTATGTCACTCATTCATGTTGCAACAATTTATCATTCAATTCAGCTCTTATGATCACTCATATGTTTTGGGTTTATGTACTTATTTGTATTTGAAAGAGAGAGTTTAAAAGTGTATATATGCATGAGATTTTGTATATGTAAATAGAGAACTTGTGATAGGTTCATTGTACATAGATACATGCATGAGTGTTGTCAATATGTATTATTTTTTATTGACTTGTGTCGATTGTGTCGCACACATTTCATATCGATTTATGTCGATTGTGTTGCACATTTCATGTCGACTTGTGTTGTTGATGTCACATGATTTTTGTCGACTATGTTTGTCGATTATGTTGATCGACTTATGTTTTAGTCGATGGTGTTTATCGATTGTGAGTCGATATTGGATACACCAATGTGCAAGAAGATCACCATGTACTTGATGTTACAGGAGGTGACAATCATTGCTTTAAAGGAGCAAAAATGAGGTGGTCGTCATTTCAATACTTGCATAATGTTTTCTTTTCAAGTTTGATTGTGTGTTATTGTGACAAGATGTCGTAGGAAGTTTGATGTCCATTCAGTGAGAAGTGGAAGAGATGAAAAGTTTTTTGCATTCCTTGTAGAACAAGCTGGTTTCTTGTGTTGACGCCAAGAGTTCAATCATATTGCAAGCTTAATTTGGATAAGAGGATTTCCAAGAAAAAGCTTGTATGCATTTGTTGCAAGAGGGACTTCATTCTCAGTGGGAAGGCTAACAGTTTGCCAAGCACATAGACATTGATGTGGTACAGCTGGATATGTATCAGTTAACAACAGTGAACAATGCTGAAGTGGTTCAAAAACAGCTAGAGAGCAGTGGTTGAGAGACATAGCCACTTGCGGTGCAAGGCATGTCAAGATGATTGTAAAAAAGACTTGTAAAGTAAAATCAGTTGATATAACTTGAAATCAGAAGAGTGTTGAAGCTCAAGAAGATAATTATCAACTTTTGTGGGTCCAAAAGCCCGTCAGTGGGAAGGTGTGATCAAAATCTGGATAAGGGCCTAAAATCAGCTAAAATTTCAAAGTGCTCAAAATTGCTTTGAACCTGAATGACCGAATAGAGTTTGTCGCCAGGATTCTATCGCAATTCGTTTCATCAAAATTCGAGTTTGTATGACTAATTTATTGTCTGCTGTTCATTTTCCAAAATAGACAAAAAAGGAGCAAAAGAGGTACAATGATGATGTAGCAGGTACAGTCAGTGTTGCAGGGAATATTCTCTAGATTGCAGCTAGTGGCACTGTGACAAGTGTCTTCTTCAGATTTTCCAAATGGGTTAGTGAAGAGAGAAATTGTCCAATGACCTCCAATATTCTTCCTAAGTTGGAATTTGAATTTTTTTTAGGAGTTCAAGTACAACCCAACCAGAGGGAGCCACATGTCCTCTCTGGTGGGCCATCTCCTAACCTCGGGGTCGAATGTAAAATTATATTAATGTTGGACATTGGGTTATGGTGGAATTATTTTAATATATATAATATATATGTTTTAACATATATATACATACATACATACATATACATATACATATACATATACATATACATATACACATACATACATATAGACATACATATATACATACATATATAGATACATATATATATACATATATATATATATACATATATATATACATATATATATACATATATATACATATACATATATATACATATATATATATATATATATATATATATATATATATATATATATATATATATATATATATATATATATATATATATATATATATATATATATATATATATATATATATATATATATATATATATATATATATATATATATATATATATATATATATATATTAAAGTTCTAAACCCACCTCTCGATGGATTTCAACTAGATATGGCAGAGCCACTAACCAAGTATGGAGGAGGTTTAAAATTGGCGGCGTTGACAAGTATGGTGGAAGAAGTCTTGGTATAACTTTGTGCAAAATTATTGTGGCAGAGTGGGGGTCGAACCCACGACCTTCCGCCCACCAACCAAGCTCCTTACCGTCTCTCCTACCAGGTGTTCCTTACCCACTACGTTCACCGCTTCTATTTGAATTTTATGTGCCCAAACGTTGGGGGTTGGAGCGGGCTAGCCCCCTCCCCATGTGGCCATAAGCCTAGAACCAGGTGCTAAGACAGTTGAATCGACGAAGTTTATAAACATGTTTAATTAAAAATTTAAATGTGGTTTAATGACGTTAAAACTGTCATTAGCGCTAATCAAAATTTATCAATTAAACCACACTTATCCAACTGTAAGCGTGTTTAACGCTACTTAAACCCGTAGATTAAGTTGGTGGGATTTTTGGAGGGCACACCATTTTTGGCGATTTTCTAAATTTGGAAAATTAATTGGCAGTTCTTCCAGTTTTAGAGGAGAAATTCATAAAAAATAAGTTTTGTTCACAACTCACTCAATTTTCGCCCAAACAGAGCTAAGAAATAGTCATTATTAGCATTTTGGCATGCATGGAACTCAATGAAGAAGGTTGCAGATGCAGAAAAGGTCATCTTTAGGTGTTTTAGTGCATTTGAAGACTTTTGAAGGCTAGGGCCATTGCCAGAGCATCTAGAGTCCAATTTCAGTAAATGAATAGTCATTTTTGACTATCTTGGACCTTTTGAAGAAAATGGTGCAGATTTCAGAAGCATTTGGAGACTTCTAAGTGCAATTTTGCTACAGGGAAGTTTCAAGGAACCTAGGGCAACCAGGGGTTGGAGGCATAGCCAAGGGAGCTAGAGGTCATTATGAGTGAATGAAAATTGCATTTTGGATGATTGACATGTTCTGGAGCCAGTGAGATAGGTTCAGGAGTAGAAGAGGACTTCTAAGGGTGTTTTTTCCACAGGATAGCTCAGGGAAGCTCAAGGCCACCAGTAGAAGAGGTCATGCCCAAGGGAGCCATGGTCCATTTCCAGTGATTGAACAGTCAATCTAGGGGTATTTTGATGTTATGATCCCATTGGTAAAGTCTGAAAAACCAATGGAGTTGAGCATTAGCTTGTAAAATAATTTGACCATCTTAATCCTAGAGAGCCTAGTCCATTGATGGAGGCTCAAGGAGACGTAGCCCAAGTGTTGAGGGTGAACTCCTTTATTATTTTGCTGTTGCATGTTGCTAGTTATTTCTATGCAATTTATGTTTTCTATTCACGCATTTAATCAGATAAAAACAATTTTTAATTTCTCACACATAAATCATGTAAAAAACACATAAACTTGACACAAGAATTCAATTTCACAAATGGATGTATGAGCACGATCCTTAGATTATTTAAATGGAATAGAAGGTGCTTGCATAGAAAAAAAAGTCAACCACCTATTTCAGATCAAGTTGGTATCAGAGCTTATATTAGTTCATTGTAGCTAAGTATAGCTAGGGTTAGATATTGGTTGTTAAATTGTGCAAGGAGATTTAACATTTTGAAAGCTTATGTGTGAAGAAGAAGTTAGATTGAGAGCTTGGTTCTCAAATCACAATAAAGAAGATTGTGAAGCTTTGTGAATTGTTTGTGAAGCTCTTTAATTCATTACATTGTGATGGAAAATTCATTAAGTGGTGATTCTAAACCATCCTCCTTTGCAAGACTCTTTGATAAAGAGATGGTGCAGGACATATACATAATGAAAGATATGGTGCAAAAGCTGTATGAAGATGTAAGGGAGAACACTAAACTTCAAGAGAAGTTGGTTGATATGAAGAAAGAGAAGCAAGAACTTCTTCAAAAGATGTATGAGATAGAGATTCAACTCCATGATGCCAAATAAGCCTTAGCCAAGCGTGTGCTTGAAGAAGAGGTAAATAATTCAAGTTTGTCTTGAATTTCCTCTCAAGATAAATGTGTAGGTTCTTTTGAAAAATACACTAGAGTAGGGTCCAAATTGATGATAAAAATGGGCTATGAAGGTAAAGGATTAGGCAAACATGCACAAGGCATAGTTGAGCCAATTATGGTTGAGGAAAGGACTAAATATTTGGGTCTTGGATATGGAAAAATTTATGGAGAAAGTTCTAAAGCCATGAAAGCACTTGAGATAGTTCCAAGAAGGAATTTTGTTGAAGGTTAAAACCCTCAAACATGAAAAGTTTGTATTCAAGATGAATGCAATTGTTTGAAACCCAATTTTCTAGAAGAAGATGTTCTTCAGCATGCAACCATTGGTTATGGCGAACAAGAGAGTTTTGACAGTTCTAAATACATGAACATTGTTGTTGGTATTCAAAAGAGTGTTGGAACCTCTTCAAGTTCATCTCCTCAAGAAGGTGATAAATATGAAATTCAAAGAAACATTCAAGGTATAATTATTCCTATAATCATGTTGTTTATGATTATGTTAAGCATGAAAAATCTGCATGCATGAATGGGAGAAAAAGTTGTTGTTCATATTGTGGTTTGTATAATCATCAAGTTTCAAGATGCTGGAAGAGAATGATAGCATACAGGAAATAGTTCAAGCAAAGGTGACTTGAACAGAAGATGCAAAATATTTTCACTCATTCCCAGAAGAAGGGACATCTCATTGCCCAATGTTGAACACTGCATCCAACCACTCATCCAAAGAATTTGAAGCAATTGGATAAAAAGACTGGCGATAATGGAACAGGAGATTCCATCATCGATGTGAGTCAAGAGGATTCACAAAAGAGGATGTTCAGTAGGAGAAATCTCCATTGAAGTGGACTGGTAAGAAATGGCTCGATTTCTTGACCAATTAAGGCATGCATTTCCTTTGTACATAGATGAAAATTTTAGCCATATGTATGCACGAATTTCTGCTGCTATCACTACCTTTTCTGTTTCTGCAGTTATAATAGTTCTGCAAAAACTTTTTTTTCCCGACTCGACCAAGCTGGCACATTTCCAATAGTGCCACCATATCTCCTTTTTCCTGAATCTGCCTCTTCTACTCGTTTCCACAACGTTCAGCCTTCACCTTTGTCTCAACACCCGACTCTTCCCAAACTATTGCCGAGCCTGAATCGACCCATGGTGTCTATCTCCTTATTACCACAACGTTCAGCTTACTCTGGCCTTTGCTTTGTGTCGGTTCACTTACCCGAGCCTTTCTGCCCGCGTACAACCTTTCTTCCATTATCAAGGTGTAACCACTTTACACTCGTGCTCGTAGTGTCGAGTGTTATATATGCTTCACCCGAGTCCTTATCTCGCGTTTAATATTTTCTTGATAAACCATTGTTACGATGGACTTGAAACATATTCTATTTACCTTTGAATTGGTATCGTGTCCGCTTTCTATCGCATTTCAAAATTCCAATCAATCTACGTTATATGCCTCAGCTCTCCGATGTGATTTAACAAAGGAAAAAACCATTATCCCGCTCTTGAAATCCTTTAGGCTTCAACATTGACCTGCATTGCGTCCGCTTCATTATCTCACTTCGCACTTCGGCATTCTCATGTGTTTCTTGTTATGCATAGCTCTTCCAAACCTCGATGCTATTTCTCAAAGGGAAACATTATATCTTCAGATTTTAAATTCTTTAGAATTTTGATTTTGAAGCTACATCGCATTCGGTACTCTTATCACATTTCGCACTTCGACATTTTAACATAATTCTTGAGTGCTTATCCTCCTGAGCTTGCGATGTGTGATATGCGAGCCAGGTCCATGTCATATCCACATCATCGTGCCACACCACTGCCACGTCATCGCCACGTCACTGCCATGTATGATTAGGTGATCATGTCCTAAGTTAAAAAAATGCTCAAAAATGGAATTTATAAGAATTGGTTGAAACCTGAACGTCCAAATAGGCCTCGTTGCTGCAATTCTGGTGCCGCAAACGACACTCAAATCTGACATCGGATGTGAAAGTTATGCAGGTTTGACGTTTTCAGTATCCTTCAAAAATCCAGTTTGACCAAGGTTGACGTTGAATAAAGTAAAAAATGAATATTCCAAAGAATATTTTGGGAATATTCCTTGGAATATTCCATAGAATATTCCCTAGAATATTCCCTAGAATATTCCACAGGAGCGAATGGGCGTTCGACAAGTGTCAGTATCTAATTTGATGGATGGTTGACATTTTTTTGGCAGGCCAATCATGGGCTGCCACGTGGTAGGCCCGGAGGCCGCCATGTGGCCCCTGGTCGGTGGAAAATTCGGCGGAATAAAATTTTATTACTCTACAGGATTTGAACCACAGACCTCCTAACCGCAGGCCAAACGACTTACCGTCGCACCACTCGCCTGTGACTTAACATTATGGGAAGTCAACTTTCTTTTAATGTTTGACTTGGATTTCGGCGGGGGAAAAAGGGACTAGCCTGAAGATTACTCGACTCCATATGACCCAAATTCCCACGGCCTAAGGGCTTACAAACCGATAGGTAACAATTTACATAACCGACAGTTAATGCAGTCCATGTGGCCACTCTTCAAGCATTAACATAAATGCCAGTTCAAATGGATAGGATGGCGGTTGAAGCGGCGGCTAGGGTGGCGGTCTATGTGACCAGTCACCCCATAACATTTATTTTAACTGCTAATTGTCCACTAGTTTTGGAGTGGGACCACTATTTTTGGTGGAATTTTCCAAATTAGTCGAATTAACTTCATTTATCCCACATTTAGTGGGGTTTTTACTTGACATTGGGCAGAATGTTGGTTTTGTCATAGCTTCTCCAATATTGGACCAATTTGGATGAAATTTTGGTCAATTTTGGGTATTCTGAGCATTCTGGAGCCATTGGGATAGGTTTCAAAGCCAACATAGGTGTTTTTCAACCATTTTTTCTTCAGGGAAGCTTGGAGAGCCATTAGGGCCATGAGGGAAATGGAGCTGCATTGGGTTACACTTCACTGTTTGAGGCGAAATAAAAGCCATACTTAGCTTATTTCTGTCTTTTGAATTCATTTTCACAGTTTTTTTTTTTCCTTTTTAGGCATTTTTCTCACTAAAAAACCAATTTGAGCATCATAATATAGCAAGGACATGCCCATTGGGAGCCTTGGACTCGACAGATGTAGCCCAAGAGGGGTGAACTGCCTCATCATGTTGCTGTGTCGTTATGGTGAAGTTATTCTGCTGTGTATTTCTGATTCAATATGTTAAACAATAATTTTAATTAACATTCCCTCACACATAAACTCAAAAACAGTTACCAAAAACACTTTGTTTAATTTGCAAGACATGACAAACACTTTGCACACTTAATTAAATGGAAATGAATACTTTGCACAGTAATACAAATACTTTAATTTTCAGATTAGATGGCATCAAGGCTCAAGATTTTAGTATTAAGAGCTTAAGGATTTGAGCCTTAGGATCTAGATTTTTACTTAGCATTTGTTTTGTGCAAAGATATAGTTAATTGTTTGCAAGTTTTGATGCTTACTAGGCTTAAACTCAAGAGAGGAGAAGGACATTTGGTTAGTGTACAAAGTAATCCACAACCAAGAAGGGTCAGAGAGCCACCTCCAAGAGCCATAGAAGTAGCTTCAAGCATGTCTTAAAGAGAGGGAGAAGCTCCTGAAGATATGGATCCCAAAGAAGAGGAACGGGTATTCCGAAAAGCTTTCCTAGACATGATAGAGATGGTGAGGATACTCTACCAAGAAAGGAATGATAGACTTGCTGAAGAAGGGTCTAGACACTAAAAAGAAGGAGAGGGTTCTTTAGGAGGAAATAAAAGTGATGACAAGTCAAAGAAAGGACACAAAGGAAATGGTGATCCATCATCCCCATCTTCATCCTCTTCCTCTACATCGTCATCCTCAACTTCGGTGAATCAATTTCACAACTCTAAAACTATTGGTAAAAGTCCATTTTTAAAGCTTGATGTTAAATTTGAGTTGCCTATTTTTAACGGTGAAGTCAATGCAGAGAAACTTGACAATTGGATCAGACAGTTGGACGTTTACTTGAGGATACAAAGCCTTCATGAAGACGACACCAAGATTCAGTTAGCCTCTTTAAGAATGGAAGGAGAAGCATTGGTATGGTGGGAAGCCAAGACCAAGGATGAAATTAAAAAACATGGTAAGATTAATTTATCATGGGCTAAATTTATTTCCACAATTAAGCAACAATTTTACCCATTAGCTCATTTACAAAAGGCTATCATGAATTGGAAAAGTTTTAGACAATTTAAGGGAAAAAGTGTTCAAGATTACACTCAAGAGTTTAGAAGAAGGGCTCTGTTGTTAGGAATTGATTTGCATAGTCAAGATACCTTGCTGAAATATATAGGTGGTTTACACAGTTATCTTATTCATACTATCCTTATGTTCAATCCTACTAGTCTAGACGAAGTTTGTGTGCAAGCTACACATTTAGAGGCTAGAGGTAAACAATATTTTGATGGGAATATGGATAGTGAATTCAAAGGAAAAGGGAGGAAAAGAAATGCAAAATCTAGGAAAGAAAAAGGAAAGTTCTTTTGTCAAAACTGTTCCAAAACAAAAAACGATGAAGACCATTATTGGAAGCTTCATCCGGAGTTGAAACCAGAGAAATTTAAAAACAAAGATAAGGCCAAAGAAAAGGGAAAAACTATTGCAACTGTTGAACAAGACTTAGGGTCTGAATCAGGTGACGAAACTAAAAGCATAGCCATGGTACTAAGGAACATAAAGGGAAAAGAGATTGTTAAGGAAACAAATCCCAGTTCTAGCACTTTAAAATGTCACATAGAAGCTCAAAATGAAAAGAGGAGGATAGAGCTATTTCACATAAGGATAATCTCAAAACACACAAAGATAGACACACTATTTGATAGTGGGTCTCAAGCAAATCTCATCTCAGAAGACTTAGTCAAGAAGCTGAAACTTGAGACCATACCTCATCCAAAGCCATATCCACTTGGATGGATTTGCAAGGATGCTAATTTACAAGTCTCAAGAAAGTGCATGTTGCGCTTCGCCATAATAGCTCATTATGTTGATTGGGTTGAATTAGATGCGGTACCTATTAACATTACAGGTGTTGTGTTGGGTAGTCCGTACTTATATGACAGAAAATAAATATTCCATCGCCATGAGAACAAGTATCATCTGTTCAAAGATGGAAAAGAGTTTATTGTGAGAGCACATCAGAAGAAGCTAGAATCTTCTTTAGTCAATGTAGGGTAATTGAAAAGGCTTGTCAATGCAAGTCAAAATCTAAATTTGTTGATGGTTAAGCAAAAATATTTTTTAAATAAACCTTTTCATGTTATTGCTGATGTAAATGATGAAATGTTTCAGTCTGAAAGCAGGTCGTCTTTGGAAAAAGATGACAAGATGTTGCAGAAAGTGCCTTTGGTGTTGATCGGTGTAGAGAACAAAGTGTCGGTGCAAGGTGGTGCAAGAATCCAATAGAGGGTAAAGCATGCAAGCAAAGAGGGCACAAAGTTCAGCATGGGTCATTGCTGGTTTCAGAATGGCAGGGTGGTATGGCCAGAAACTTGGTCAGGAATCGACACAAGTACATAGCTCATTTGTCAAAAATTCGCCATGAGGAAAATTGGCAAGGTGAATCTTATTTTCAGTCTTCTTTGAAGTTTTACCATTGTAGAAACAATATGTATTCTACAAATTATAGTTGCTATTCTGCAAATTTCAAAAATTTGCAACATGACTTAGTGAATGTTAGCATTAGTCGGTCAGTGGATTCAAGGAAGAATTTATCTTCTTATGAGAAGCTCAGTTTGATGAAGTAAGGAAGATTTCAGTGGTTCAAGGTTGTAAGAGAGGAGAATCAGTCTCCTCATCTTCAATTTCTGTAAATCAGAGAGCTTTTGGGGTCGAAAAGCTTCCCATTTGGGAGGTGGGATCAGGTGATCACGTCCTAAGTTAAAAAAATGCTCAAAAATAGAATTGCTAAGAATTGGTTGAAACCTAAACAACCGGATTTTCCTTGTCACTGTGATTCTGGTGCCGCGAACGACACTCAAATCCGACATCGTGTGTGAAAGTTATGCAGGTTTGAATTTTTCAGTATCCTTCAAAAATCCAGTTTGACCAAGGTTGATTTTGACTTTGAATAAATTAAAAAAAGAATATTCCACAGGAGCGAATGGGCATTCGACAAGTATTAGTGTCTAATTTGATGGATGGTTGACTTTTTTTTTTGCGGGCCAATCATGGCCTGCCACATGGCAGGCTCGGAGGCCGCCATGTGGCCCCTGTCCGGTGGAAAATTTGGCGGAATAAAACTTTGTTACTCTACAGGATTTGAACCACAGACCTCCTAACTGCAGGCCAAATGACTTATCGTCACACCACTCGCTTGTGACTTAACATTATGGGAAGTCAACTTGCTTTTAACGTTTGATTTGGATTTTGGCGGGGGCAAAAGGGGCTAGCCCGAAGATTACCCAACTCCATATGACCCAACCGCTCATGGCCTGAGGGCGTACAAACTGGTAGGTTACGGTTTACATAACTGACGGTTAATGTGGTCCATGTGGCCGCTCTTCAAGAATTAACATAAATGTCAGTTCAAATGGATAGGATGGCGGTTGAAGCGGCGGCTAGGGTGGCGGTCTATATGACTAGTCACCCCCTAAAATTTATTTTAACTGCTAACTATCCACCAGTTTTGGAGTGGGACTACTATTTTCGGCGGATTTTGCCAAATTAGTCGGAGTAACTCTAGTTCTCCCACATTTAGTGGGGTTTTTACTTGACATTGGGCATAATGTTGTTTTTGTCATAACTTCTCCAATATTGGACCAATTTGGACGAAATTTTGGTCAATTTTGGGTATTCTGAGCATTCTGGAGCCATTGGGATAGGTTTCAGAGCCAACAGAGGTGTTTTTCAGCCATTTTTTCTTCAGGGAAGCTTGGAGAGCCATCGGGGCCATGAGGGAAATGGAGCTGCATTAGGCTACACTTCACTGTTTGAGGTGAAATAAAAGCCATACTTAGCTTATTAATGTCTTCTGAATTCATTTTCATAGCTGGTTTTTCCTGTTTAAGAATTTTTATCACTGTAAAACCAATTTGAGCATCATAATATAGCAAGGACATGCCCATTGAGAGCCTTGGACCTGACAGATGTCGCCTAGGAGGGGTGAACTACCTCGTCATATTGCTGTGTTGTTATGGTGAAGTTATTCTGCTGTGTATTTTTGATTCAAGATGTTAAAAAATAATTTTAATTAACATTCCCTCACACATAAACTGAAAAACAGTTACCAAAAACACTTTGTTTAATTTGAAAGACATGGCAAACACTTTGCACACTAAATTAAAGGGCGTAAACGTGAATTTGGGTTACACTTTTGTGAGAATCGGGGGCAGAAAATTTTTTTCGGCAATAGTTTGGCCGAACTTTCTTAAAAAGTTTGGCCGAACTCTTGATTCCGTTTAGACTGACGGCGCGAGAAAACATAATTTTTGCCGGAGATTGGAAAACCGGCAACAAAATTTCGGCCGAAATTCTAAAAAAAGTTCGGCCGAACTTTTACTTTTAATCGCCCGCGAAGGATTGTGGTTTACGGAATTCATTGTTCGCGCGTTTTCTATCCCTGTCGCTGCTGTTGTGTTCACTCTGTTGCTCCTTCCGGCCGCGCTCTTCGACTCGCTGTGTTCGGATATGTTCTACTCACTGGTTTTTGTAGTCTACTCGCTGTGTTCGGGTATGTTCTACTCGCTCGTCGACTCGCTGTGTATCGTTTGACTAACTAAGCTGTGTATCGGTTGATGATGATTAAAGAATGTTCAGTTTATTTACCATCTTGATATATAAGTTATTTTGATTTATTATAATTCTAATGTATGTATTGTGTTGAATTATGAGAATAACTTGATTTTTTAGTAGCACTATATCTGAAACAAAAATAGGTTATGAATAAATATAGTATGCTCAGATTTGTATCTTAGTGAAGGACTCATGGGAGCTTATGAAATATGTCTCTCGTAACATTGTAGGTTGAAACTAATTTTTTGTATCCTTTTATATGCAAAATTGATATATATTTAGAGCTTATATTAATTGTTTTTTCTATGTGCTCATAGTAATAGTATAGACGAACGTTAAAATAACCTAGATATGTTTATGAGTAGAGGTTGTAACAAGGTTTGGTAAGTGAGGAAAATTAATTTTAAACCAGTAAGTCTTTAAGTTTTTCATTCATAGACTGAAACCAGGGTGGAATGACTGTAGCTGAAATCGGTTATATTTTTCATAACTATGACAGAGGAAACGTGTTCTAGTTACGATCTCATGAGGCCTATTTAACCATACCAATTTCTCATGTGAAGTAAAAACTTGCGCCCACAACATACCAGTACTAGAAAAACAACGACTGAATTATATCATTCCCTTAGTTAGGAGGGGATTTAGGCAGGTTGAATATAAATCTATATACATAAACTTGGTGGCTGTAGATAATATCGGTTTCCTGAGGAAAAAAATTTCAATAACAGAGTGTTAATTATATCCTATATTAAGAAAACATAATATTAATTACATGCCATAGTAATCAAAGACACCTTCATTAGAATTCATGAGCAATAAGCATAGACGCCTTCATTATAATTCATGAGCAGAATAAAAACATATCATCTACTCTCATGTTTCTATAGAAGAATATAAATCTCTAACAAGGATATGGGTAATAAAACCATATCAATATAGATACTCTATAGGGAAATAAAACTTGAAATTATAATTACATTAGAGATATCGATAGAGAGTTGCTTAACCAGTTTTGAGACAACCTTCATGAGTAATAGCAGAAGATAAGTCTAACTCAGCCACAAATAATGAAAGTAACTATAGCTGAAACTCATGTATATTCAGAGTTCAAAAATATTTCATATGAAATAGGTACAATTCAGAATACCAATTAACCTAGAAGAGATTCATTTGTAAACAACACAAAACTGTTACTATGTTGTACTAGCTAAATGCTAAGTTAATATACCACCCTTAAAACTGCTTATTACATTGCCTAGAGAACATAGTTTAAATAACACTATATACGGAATCACATATCGACAACAACAAACATAATAAAATATTTTATAAAAGATAAATACCATATAGGGTATAAACTCAAACAAAACAAAATTTACTTAGTAAATGAACACAATGTATGACCTTGAGTTATATATATAGCCATATCTAAGCTATATTTCATCTAAGTAGCTTTCAATTTAAACTTATATCTAACGTTAAATTATATAAAAGAATAACAGTAATCCAAACTTCAAAATAATATTTAGAACTTTAGTATAAAATGTGACATATAATTTTCCTGTGTGGAAAAACATAGTTATCGAGAGTTCAAAACTCATGCATTTGATTAGAAAGTGGGTATACGAATGAGCAAGTAGATTTTTTTCTAGAAATGAGGTAGTGAAGGTTGATAGAGAGCCACACAAAATTGAAAATTCATACCTTAACAAAATTGTTAGATCCTTTTAAAGAAAACGTGTCATATAATCAACTTTCATTGAAATATATGATAAACTCAACCCAATTTTATGAAAAATAGTATACCATTTTTTACATTTCACATAATACAAATAGATAAATATTACTTAAGTATTGAACTATAAAGATTTAACTACCCATAGAGAGATGGCCAAGTGATTGAGAAAGGGCATCATCACAATAAAAAACCAAGTACAAATTGTAGTAATCCTAGAATCATGCTTTACATAAGGTAAAATTGGGGAACTCATGACTTGTACTATAGATAAAAAAACATTTACCCTTACCAAAAAATATATGATAAAAATTGACAAACTACATATGCTTAAGCTTAAGGGGATATAATCCTTCTTGCCTTCCATATAGATAATGAAAATGATTGTTCCAAGTCTCATGTTGCTTCTCATGTTATTTTATAAACCTTGATTGGAAAGAAAAATAGGAGGGCAGAATTGTAAGAAATATAAAACATAATGAAACACAACGTAAGAAATAGAGAACATAATGAAACACACACATACATATATCTAGACAATCAACACAATTATTTTCCTAGGAAATCCTTATGGGAGACGAGCAACCCTAAAAATTAATGATGCTCTAGACTCCTTTTTCCCTAGGAAATCCTTATGGGAGAAAAACAACACTAAAATGTAAACATGCTCTACACTCTCTTTTCTGGTATGGAAAATATGTGAGTACAAAGAAAGAGGTAATCTCTCTAGAGTTAGCTAAGACTTTTAGCGTGTAAGGTTGCTATAAAAACTTAACTTCATACATTTTTTTCTCTAACTTCACACTCCTAGTTGTATTTTCAACTATGGAACAAAATACAATAACACAAAATGGAACTCTTATTCCTCCTAGTGGCCAAGTATTTAACATAGCGTGATAGCCAACTAGGTGTAAGATTTGACTTTGTTAACCATTAACGAGGTTTGTGATTTTAGACCTTTTAGAGTCTTGTTAAAATTCCACATGTAGCTAGCTTGCCATGCATGAGTAATGGGGCTAAAATGTCATTCTCTCGTACCATGGTGGTCAACATGATAGGTCAACTTACTAAAGGCATAAATTTTGAATGAACTTCATTTGATGTTTTTCTTGTAGCATTGGATATGTATTTAAGTGTAGAATAATGGTCAAGATTTCGGCACAAGGGATAATCGTTTGACCCCCAGAAATGTCATTTAATACCTTAAAATGACTCCAAAAGGTTTTAGACCCGAATTCTCCACCCACCATTAAAATGACCCTACAAGTTGATTCTTTCAGTTTTTTCACTCTATAAGCATCAAAATATATGAAAAATAATATAATTATCCAATCTAGATCATTATTTAATAATTTGTTAAAATTATGAGTAAGATATACATCATGGAATTTAAATAAATAGAGTTAATTCATTGAACACCCTTGTACATTCCTTGTTGATACTTTGAAAGTAATACATTTTGAAAAATAATTTGTTTATGGATTCTATTTTCCACATTCTCTCAACCATATCAAAAACCTTCTTATAATATTTGAAACCTAAGGTCTTTCCCATACTAAAGTATGTTCTTTTAAAACATGTTTTCTTGGTGATATGGGTGATTTAGAAATGATTGGGAGAGCGAAATTCCTCATTTAATATGTACAATATGTTTGGTTGAATCCACATGAAAAACAAGACTCCCAATCGTGAGAAGAGGAAATTACATCCTATTTCTCCCCCCTAGCACAATTACCAGTACAGTTAGAATTTAACAGCCCCAAACTGGATTTTACTCTCAGGTACGGGAACGTCTACAAAGGTTTGACCTGGAAACATAGGTTTTCTTTAGGTTTCTCAACTGGTTCTATGTCCAACTTGGATAACCTACAACAACATCCTTCTTTTCATTTTTTATATCCCCTCTTGGATAACCATAATATCTTGAAATGGAGCTAGCCAACTCAAATATAGTATTGCAAATCCCTGGCTAAGTTAGATGAGGATTACATATGGTCTTCAATGAGCATTTGGACTTTTTAGATATATATCTAAAGAGTCCAAAAGCTCATTCAAGACCATATGTAATACATAGCCTCCTCATCTAATATATAAAACTTTAATCCATGTGCTTAACCTTAACATTGACACAAATGGAATACAATTTTACTTGTGCTGCTTTATGATAGAAAAATATGCAGATGAATATTGCCCACATATCCGAAGTCAAAAGGGATAGATTAAAAAGGGATGCTCCGGTCATCTATAAAAGATAAATTAAAGAAGCATGACATATTAGTAATGTAAATTAGATATGCATACCAATTATGTTCATATAACACAACAAATAGATGATTCAATACAAATGTCACATAGAAGTAATTTATCTCATGGGCCTTCAACTTAAATTATATATCTAGCATAATACATTAAGCTATAAGAGATAAATCAAAGAAGCATTTGTTCATGTAAATTAAACATGTGTAATAATTATGTCCTCATTTAATATGTACAATATGTTTGGTTGAATCCACATGAAAAACAAGACTCCCAACCGTGAGAAGAGGAAATTACATCCTATTTCTCCCCCTAGCACAATTACCAGTACAGTTAGAATTTAACAGCCCCAAACTGGATTTTACTCTCAGGTACTGGAACCTCTACAAAGGTTTGACCTGGAAACATAGGTTTTCCTTAGGTTTCTCCACAGGTTCTATATTCGACTTGGATAACCTACAACAACATCCTTCTTTTCATTTTTTATATCCCCTCTTGGATAACCATAATATCTTGAAATGGAGCTAGCCAACTCAAATATAGTATTGAAAATCCCTGGCTAAGTTAGATGAGGATTACATATGGTCTTGAATGAGCATTTGGACTCTTTAGATATATATCTAAAGAGTCCAAAAGCTCATTCAAGACCATATGTAATACATAGCCTCCTCATCTAATATATAAAACTTTAATCCATGTGCTTAACCTTAACCTTGACACAAATGGAATACAATTTTACTCACCGCTTTATGATAGAAAAATATGCAGATGAATATTGCCCACATATCCGAAGTCAAAAGGGATAGATTAAAAAGGGATGCTCCGGTCATCTATAAAAGATAAATTAAAGAAGCATGACATATTAGTAATGTAAATTAGATATGCGTACCAATTATGTTCATATAACACAACAAATAGATGATTCAATACAAATGTCACATAGAAGTCATATTTATCTCATGGGACTTCAACTTAAATTATATATCTAGCATTACATTAAGCTATAGGAGATAAATCAAAGAAGAATTTGAATGTAAATTAAACATGTGTAATAGTTATGTCCTCATTTAATATGTACAATATGTTTGGTTGAATCCACATGAAAAACAAGACTCCCAACCGTGAGAAGAGGAAATTACATCCTATTTCTCCCCCCTAGCACAATTACCAGTACAGTTAGAATTTAACAGCCCCAAACTGGATTTTACTCTCAGGTACTAGAACCTCTACAAAGGTTCAAACTGGAAACATGGTTTTTCCTTAGGTTTCTCCACTGGTTCTATGTCCAACTTGGATAACCTACAACAACATCCTTCTTTTCATTTTTTATATCCCCTCTTGGATAACCATAATATCTTGAAATGGAGCTAGCTAACTCAAATATAGTATTGCAAATCCCTGGCTAAGTTAGATGAGGATTACATATGGTCTTGAATGAGCATTTGGACTCTTTAGATATGCGTACCAATTATGTTCATATAACACAACAAATAGATGATTCAATACAAATTTCACATAGCAGTCATATTTATCTCATAGGCCTTCAACTTAAATTATATATCTAGCATTACATTAAGCTATAGGAGATAAATCAAAGAAGCATTTGAATGTAAATTAAACATGTGTAATAATTGTGTCCTTTATAGTTCAATAAATAGATAATAATTTGGCTCAAATATGCCTTGTACTCAACTATGCCTTGTACATGTTTTCCTTTAAACCTTTACTTTCATAGAACATTTTCATCAAAAATTTGGACTTTATTCCTCTAGTGTGTCTCTCAAAAGCATGTACACATTCATTTTGAGAGGAAATTGAAGATAGAAACCAATAGCTAATTCTTCTAACTAACCTTGACTAAAATGAGCTAAATTGTACTTTGATACCAACTTGATTTGAATATGGACAAACTAGTTTTGTTGGGCTATCTCCCTCATTAGTTAAATAAAAATGTGTTTAGGATCGTCTAAAGTTAGCAAATTGGGAAGGGGTATATGTGTCAAGCTTTAAGTGTATTTTTTGAGAAATTTATTAGTTAATTAGCTTTTAAAAACTCGTGTACAACAAATAAAATGCAAAATTTTTATTTCTAGGAAATTGTTTTCCCTCAATCCAGATTCTGATCATTGGACATGTAAGAGGAAGAAAGAGGGAATTCACTTTTCAAATTCTAGACCTTGTCTAAACCAAAATAAACTAGAGGTTTGGTTTTCAAATACATTCACTTATTTGGAAAAGTTCTAGCTACCAAAATCCATATGCCAATCTACCTCCCAAGAAATCCATTTATTACACCACTGGTTAGTTTTTTGTATTACACTCCAAAAGGTTTTAGACCCGAATTCTCCACCCACCATTAAAATGACCCTAAAAGTTGATTTTTTCAGTTTTTTCACTCTATAAGCATCAAAATATATGACAAATAATATAATTATCCAATCTAGATCATTATTTAATAATTTGTTAAAATTATGAGTAAGATATACATCACGGAATTTAAATAAATAACGTTAATTCATTGAACACCCTTGTACATTCCTTGTTGATGTAATTTGAAAGTAATACGTTTTGAAAAATAATTTGTTTATGGATTCTATTTTCCACATTCTCTCAACCATATCAAAAACCTTCTTATAATATTTGAAACCTAAGGTCTTTCCCATACCAAAGTATGTTATTTTAAAACATGTTTTCTTGGTGATATGGGTGATTTAGAAATGATTGGGAGAGCGAAATTCCTCATTTAATATGTACAATATGTTTGGTTCATGCCATTGAGCCAAGAATTTTAAATTCAACTGAATTTTAATATAACCAACTAAATCCCGCAAAAAAGGAATAAAACAATTTATGTTAGGGTTGTGGATTCAGGCATTGAAACAACACACCATGATATTTCAAATTTAAAAATAATGGTTTGAGTCCTAGGTAGCTCAGAATCCTATTTGTTTTCAAAATAAGGATGCACTCCCATTTGATTCTCATGATTAGGCTGTAATCATGAGGCTCTCGCTCAAGAGTGGACCTTCCCAAAATCTTGTGACGTCTTGTCACAAACAAAACCATCAAACTGAAAAACACATCATGCAAGAAACATAGCTCGTTGACATATCATTTTTCTCCTTCAAAGAAAAAAATTCACATCATGTGAATATCTCCATGTACTCTTACATATTGGTGTACAAAACCATCAACCAAACACAAGTCGACAAAACATGCCTCTTCAAACGACTGACTCTCAAGTCAAATAATAGAGCTCATGTACAAATTTCCATATTTGTTGCATTTAAGTGTGTCAACGTAACTCTACTTTCAACATCTTGCTTCATGCAACATGCACCATACTTGGAATTTGCAAAGAAATTCATGAAACATCAAAATATATGCAAGGCCTTAATTGGATAAGAAATCTAACCATATGTTAGCAAACCATTTCAATGGCGCATCTTTTAGCTGCACTTCATCATGTGAATCATCTTGACCCTCATCGATTATGGAATCCTCTTTTCCATTCTTGTCGTTATCTCTTTCCACCTTCTTCAAATGTTGTGGATGAATTGTTGGATACAAAGTCCAACACTTGTCCACAAGGTGACCTTTCTTATGGAAATGAGTAATAAACAATTGCATCTTATTTTCAACATCATTTTCCTTGTCCAATGCGCCTTTGACTTTTTGCCTCATTTATTTAGAAAGTTTCAATGTGCATGGATATATTCTTCCAACATCTATAAACATTATGATTATTCAAACCACAAATGGAACATGTGCAAGTTCTTTTATATATCTTATGTGAATATTTACCATGTTTATCATAATCAAAAGCAATTTGATTAAAGGCAAATTTATACCTTGAACATTCACCATTGTCACCTTCTTGAGGAGGTGAATTTGATGAGGTAGTGGCTCTCCTCTGAATACTAGCAATGAATTCAATGACTAGATAGAGCTTTCAACATACTCTTCTTTTACATTCTCATTAGCTGCATGTTTATTAACATCTTATTGCAAAGTGGGTGTCAAACTTTTCCATTCATCATGAACACAAACTTCACAAGCTTGAGGTAATGAACACGAAATAAAATTCCTTCTTGGAACAAATTCATGTGCCTCCTTGGCTTTGGAGCATTCTCCATGTTTTCCATAACCAAGACCCAAATAATTACCTAGCCCTTCCTCAACAACATTTGGCTCAACTATGCCTTGTACATGCTTGCCTTTAAAACCCTTTACTTTCATAGCACATTTTCATCAAAAATTTCCAGACCTTATTCCTCTAGTGTGTCTCTCAAAAGCACGTACACATTAATTGTCGCCTTCTTGAGGAGGTGAATTTGATGAGGTAGTGGCTCTCCTTTGAATACTAGCAATGAATTCAATGACTCTAGAGCTTTCAACATCCTCTTCTTTTACATTATCATTAGCTGCATGATTATTAACATATTCTTGCAAAGTGGGTGTTAGGAAATGGGTGAAGTTGGTATTACACACCCAATTGGACAACCTCGAGGAGAAAACATTTCTGCCACTTTATTTGTTGGCATAACCTAGTAAGTGTTATTCACTAGCATGTATTTTGTAAAGGCCTTGACCTAGTTACCATTCAACTCCATCCACCAGGTTGTAGAGGATTCCAAGCCTAATTTCATGAAAAGTAAGTTGGGGATGATCACATTGTTCTGCTTGATGACGTGTCTATGAAGATTAACTACCTTGAACTATTTTTTTGCGTAGTTAAAAGACACATTCCCATGTATGAGCATGAAAACGTTATTTGATATAGTTAATGCCTCTAGTGTTTACTTCTACAAGTTCTATAGGCAGAGTCTGTAAAGAGTCAGGTAGCCTCTGGATCTCATATTTTATGAAAGGTGACATATCTAGTAAATGCCCCTACAGTCAATCTCTGGAATGGATCTAAATATAAGTTCTTCATTTTAATATCCATAAAACACAAAAAATTTAAGGGAAACTATGTACATGTGTCATTTCTCCCACAAAATAAAGTGTATAAGTGGTAAATTTTATACCAAGTGTGCTCCCACCATGTAAAGCACAATTTGGTGAACTTATCATTTTTATAATTTCTTTTTCGATTAAATTTAGTTTCACACATAATCAATTATTGCTTTGAAAGTTGTGTTCTACATAATTTGTGTACACTGAATTACAAATTTATTTTTTGAAATCTATTTTGTGTAAATGTCGACCAATAGATATATATCATGGAGGATGAATGACGAAGATCAACCGAATCCCATATGGAGGTTCAGGGATCGGGGGATGTTCACGGTATTTAAATATAATCTTAAATCTCCATACATGTGTGTACATATGGAATTGATTTTTTTATTAACTTTGTGAGTTAAATTAGTTGTTAATAAGATTCATATTTTAATTAAATTAGGAGGGAAGAGGAGATGGGTTTCAACTCCATCCATGGAGCGTGGCCAAGGTTCAACCGGTCGAGGTATGAGTGGTAGCATGTTGTGGGAAGGGGGTGATATTTATTCCCCCGAAGGCCAATCAACCGCTGCTGGTTCTCAACAGGGTCATTGTGGGTCTGGTTCTCAGCAGCGTCATTCTGGGGCTGGTTCTCAGCAACGTCATGTTGGAGAAGATGTTAACCAACAACATCAAGGTTACCATCAATTTCAGTATTGTTTCATTAAATTTGTACAACTTTTTTTACACGTGTTTTTTCTAATATACGAAATTTTATATATTGTGATGTAGAGGCCGAAAATGTTCAAGCTAGTGGTCAAAATAGACGCATGGCAGCTCGCTACATTCAAGAAGAAGGCTGTCAACCCAGCACAACTTATCCGGCTGAGATTACTGACATACCATGGGAAACCAACATGGCGGAATGCACCTTACAGAGGTGTGAGAGACTTCATGCAAAATTGCAAAGAGATCTCCTGGCTTTGACTCTACCTGCTGAGAGTCGACAAAGCCTTGAAATAGTGACACATTCATTGGGTGAAATGGTAAATGTGTACAGAAATCTTGGGGCAACAACTGATTCATTTGTAGAAATGATGAGAAAGAGAAAAGAAACAGTGATGGGTCTCGATAAATGGGAGGACGTAAAACAAAAAGTTACAAAAGAAGTGGCCAAGTCAATGTTCAATTACAAGGAAGGGCCAAAAATAAAAATGTTGAAGGTGCAGTATTTCAAGCACCCAAACATAGCTCGTTATTTGTATGATAGGCACCTTGCGGCCTATGGAAGGCTTCCATGGAACGATGAGGTTCCTGTCTATTTTGCTCAAATGTTTTATGCAGATTTTTTTTTGGGTATGAAACCCAATTACAATGATCTTCCTTCAGAATTTTTTGGCCCGGGGAAAGGTCGATTATATAACCGTAAGGGCGCTAAGCGAGACGTGGAGTTGCCTCGCCCTGAGCCACCATTGGTGAGTCGACCGTTTCGAGTCGAAACTTTGCGATCAGAGATGGATGCGACTTCTTAGATAAGTCGAGAAGCCAGGGATGTTATGATTGAGAATGTTCATAGCGGATTGGGTGGAGTCGATCTTTCTTTAAATCGACAAAGAGCACGTGAAAATGCATGTGCCAATTTTGTTTATTGTACAGATGAGGAGATCGACAACATGAATGTTGAAGATCTCTGAACATACGCAAAAAATTGTCGCAATGGTTTGCAAGACTTAATTTTTTATGAGGAAGAAGGCATCAGAACGGTATGTGTTAGTGATCTTAGGGTTTGAAAATATTTTTACATATACATGTGTACAATTTGTAATAAATACATGTGTATTTACATGTATACATTTATTTGTATGTGTACATTAATCTAACAAAAATGTATGATTATATATTAAAACACCATTTGCAGTTCTCAGGCATGATGCGTGATGAAAATGTTAATATCACGATCGGGACCTCTGGTTCAAACATTGCAGATGGGTCTGACCATCAAGATATGTTGGAAAATGTTAGTGTTTTTTAAGTGACTCTAAAATAAATAATTGTTGCCACACATGTACATGTATGTATATATATAATTTGATAAAATGTTTTAATAGGTACTGATTCCGTCTGATGTTTTTGGGATGGCAGTACCTTCTTCTTCCTTGGGAGATGTACCTTCTACTTCCTTGGGAGATGAGCCACAAGTATGAACAATTTTTCACAAGTTTAAAATTTATGTTTAAAAGTTATATATATATATATATTATACCTCAAAAATTTCCATTAAAAATTGATATATATATATATATATATATATATATATATAGAGAGAGAGAGAGAGAGAGAGAGAGAGAGAGAGAGAGAGAGAGAGAGATCTATATTTTGAGCTATTTAAAATTTTTTGAATTTAGGTTCCTATAGAAGATTTTTTTAATCCGCGGACTCTAGCGACGGAGATAGGAACATCCACAACATTTGAACAAGTTGTCTTTAGTTCCTTTTTTTAATATTATTGAAAATAAGTTTATATATGTACACGTGCATTTTCATTTGAAAGTTTTTAATATATATATATATATATAACTGTACATGTATATTGTACAGTTTACCGCTGCAGATGTTCCTATGGGAGAACTTGTTCATCAAATGGAGAGGGAACCTTATGAGGTATTGCATGATTTTTTTGTTATATTTTGTTTTTTACATGAAGTTATAGATATATATTCTCATTCATTTTTAAAACATCAAATTTTAATGTTCAAGTACATGTGCATTGTGTATGTAGATTTCCCATTCACAGGATAGGGCACAGACTGAGACCGTAGTAGGGAAGATGCTAGATTCGTCTCCATTTGATGGACATGATTTACAATAGATTTGATTTCAAAATTTAAATGGTTTTAAAATTTGTTAAACTTGATACAGTTTGATACTTGCGAGATTTACAATTTTTGGACATATTTTATTACATTGTTATTATATAATTTGTTTTATTTAATTTTTGGATGGTTTTAGTACTTTTGGCATGTGAATGTGAAGTAATGTTGTCATCTATAAATTAATGTTGTCATCTGAACTACACTTGGCATGTGATATTTAATGTTAAATGTTTTTGTTGGATAGTTGAATTATAATTGGCATGGCATGTGAAGTTTTTAAAACTCAAGTTTTGGATGGTTTCAATTTACATTTTGCATGTGATATTTAATGAAATTTAAATGTTTAATGTTTTAATGTTGCACAATATATAATCAAAAGGTTTTTAAAACTTAAAGTTTTGGATGGTTTCAATCTACATTTGCATGTATGTGGTACATATAATGTTAAATGTTTCTATTGGATCTAGTTGAACTATAATTGGCATGGCATGTGAAGTAACGATTTATATATAATTTAAAGTTTTTTAAACTCAAGTTTTGAACGGTTTCAATCTACATTTCGCATGTGATGTTTAATGTTTTAATGTTGCACGATATATTATCAATTTTTTTTAAAATTTTAAAGTTTTGGATGGTTTCAATCTACATTTGGCACATGTGGTATATAATGTTAAATGTTTCTATTGGATAGTTGTTCACTATATAATTGGCATGGCATGTCAAGTAATGTTGCACAAATCCCTTTTGGATGGTTGAAGTACATTTGGAATTTTAAGATTGCTTTTGATCTCTCCATGTAGTTTTGTTTGAATGAAAAAAATTCCAATAGGAAGAACATAGCTTTTCAATGCAACTAACCATGTATCAATTGAGCTCTAATTGAAAAAAGAGTTTTTCAATGCAACTAACCGTGATGCAAGCAGATCGAGAAACTTCTCGCAGATGCAGAGCAGGGAAACTAAACTTCAGACAGACTCTAAGACTTTCGAATTTTTCCGAATGCCAAATGATCTTACAAAGCTAGTATTTATAATATCCTAGCAGGTCATTCGGTGACAACTTTTACTGGAAACTTGAAACAAAGAGAATCTGTCCTTGGCTAGGACATCATGTAAGATGCTTGCCATAAACAGTAAAATTGTACTTAAAAGCTGAGATTCGGGCAAGTGGGGACAACCATTTGTTATCTCGTCCCTTGGAGGCTAGGCCATATGGGGAACGAATCTGACCTTACAAAATAAAGTGAAATAATTTGTACCATACGGTCGAAAAACATATACAAGAACAATTAATTTCATTCTAGAATATATATATATATATATCCAATACATATAACATTTTTCATCAATGCACATGTATAGAAAAACTACTTTCAGTTGATACTAGAGCACGTGCTTGTACCCAAACAATTTGTAACGTGTGCAAACCATAAATAACATAAGCAACTCAATTTTTAGTTGAGTACTGGAAGTTCTAAAACATATTTAATCCAAAGATAATAAATTGTTGGACAATTCACTCAAAAAAATTCTAATGGAATTCCATCCTCAATAATCCGTTCATGATCGGATTTTGACATTTTCCATTTCTTAATTTTCGATTTTTTCTTTGATTGAACTTCTATCAACTTTATGCGTGCTGCACACACCAAGTGACTATATTGACAACTTATGGAATTGAGTTCATAGTCTTCAAAGTAAATAAAGTCTCCACTTTGATGAGTTTGTCTGAAAAAATAACCTTTCAGTATAATAGACCCTCTGTCATACTGAAATCCGTGATCATTATAGTCTTGTAATAATTTCATTTTTCATTCAGTGCAACACATCAAATAATACTTCACATTTTCATCGTTGTCAATAGGTGCAATTACAACAAAAACATTTCCTGCACAATAAAATAAATTTAAAATTTAGTTATGCATATTTAAATTTATTTCTAGATTTTTAAATCATTAGAAAGTAATTCAAATGTTACCTTCTCTAACAAGATCAAAAACTCGATCACCATCAGATGATATTGTAGTTTCCTCTGATTGCATTTCTTCAAACATTGCAATAGAAATTTTGACCTTTGTATTTAGCTCTGTATGTTTCCAATCGTTCACATACATTTTGTTTTCACAAACGTCATTGGATTTTGTGTTGTCTATGCAAACATCACAAAAAAAAGAATATTTTCTTTTATCCAATGCAAACACATTTCTGGACAACTTTGTTTGAATTGAATGCAATTTTCGAGTCCCTTTTATTGTTTCAACGTCATTTCCAATTGATTTATCTACGTCTTCGATTCCAATATGCCAGAAAAACCTTTATATGGAAAATTAGAAAAAGATTTTGTAAATATGATATCAAAATACAATTAAAAATAATCATTGCATGATAAATGTACAATGTTTAAAATTAGATTTCCAATATAAATTAAATTGAATGTACCTTCGCACTTCTCTTGATGGGTTTTTCTCATGGCTTAGAGCAGCGATGCACCATTGAACAACTTCTTCAGCATTCACAAGTCAACGTGCAGAGTGGTTCATTTGATATCTTCGAAGTACTCGTTTTATGCATGCTCCTGCACCGTCATGTTCTCCTTTTGGCCAGTCTCAAAGAAATTCCAACAATGTTTAATGCAGGTTTTCTTATGAAGACAACACAACCAAAAGAATGATCGTTTAGATTTAAATTGACTTGCGCATCTGTCTGACCATATCCAATGTTCATTGAATGTTATTCCACGATTTTTCAATGAATCATAAATTCTTCCAAAACAATGTTGTACAAAACATGTATCATGTGTACGATCATCACTGATATAAAAGTGATATTATTTAATGATATGTCGATTTTCACTCGTGCTTTCTATATGATCGACATTTTGTTCATCATGTCTATATAGAATATGGACGAGCATGGAGACTTGGTCAGAATGATAGTATTCACTATGAATTTCTTTTTGTGGAACAAATGTGTAGTTTTCTGCAAAATCAATCACTGACAAAATGGTCCCTGGTGGAAAAACTTCACGAGATTTTTTGAATTGCAAGTCTTGCCATCGAGCTCTATGGGAATGCTTGGTGTATTTGTAAATTTCTGCCTCAAACTTTCTCAAAAAGTCTATCAAAAAAATTTCGTCTTCTCGTAATTCGATTCTTTTAACACTATTTGCACCTTGAATCGATGTACTGATATATTCATATCTCTTCCATTTCACTTTCATGTTGGACAATGATTGATCATTTATATCAATACGATATTTGTTTTGAAATTTAGTCAAATTTCCACAATCATCGCATTTTTTACCACCAACACATTTCTTTTTGTAAAATTGTTCATCGCTTTCTATTTCACATAGAGTTTGAGATATGAATTCACGGATAGTGGAAGGAGGAGGTGAATCCTTCCATAATGTTCTACCGAAATCAAGGAATGTGTCATAATATAACTCAAATTCCACATGATAACGACAACAACAAGTGTCGCGTACGGTGATAGGTTTTACATACCATGGTTTTTTTTGAACAAAAGCACTGAGTGAAACATGAATTTGATGATTCTCTTCTTTGAACTTGTTGAATAACTCTATCTGAGTGGTTTCCAAGAGATGTTTTTCATGTTCTTCGTACTAATTTCGTGCTATTCTTCTTCGCATCACATGTCTTGCAGTTGGTGAAACATGCAAATTGTTCTTCCAATATTCATATATTATTTTTTTAACATTTTCTCCAAGTCTATCTTTGTATGGTTGCCTACAAATAGCTCTCCAACAAGCGAGTTCATCATTTACATCTATTTGCAGTCGAAATTTTTAATGCTTGTGCAGAGTTTTTCGTGAGGTTCCCAGTGCTCGTGCCATAGATGTTATCAAACGATTCTCTTGAGTACTTGGTGAAACCATTGCCATCTGTATTCCTCTACGTATATTTGAAACATCTTTATCTCTAGATCTCTTAATTGACTTTATAGCACTACTCATATTTTTTATCACCTCTTCTTTCATTTTTATTTTATTTTATCTTTGGTTGATTTTCGAATACCCAATAGTGTCGTCGCTTCTTTTAATTTCTTTGATGATAGGAGACCTTTCAACATTTGAGCCTGAACTGTCACTCGCTCATTTAAAAAATACTTTTCAAAAATGCGGTTGACACGATATCGTATAACATGGTCAGGTTTTTTATCTCCATATGTGTGAGTGTCAACATTTTCTAACATCTCATTATCGATAGTGATTTCATTTGTACATATTCGAAAAAATAGTACATATTCAATAAATCACTAAATTAATAAATATGTCAATAAATATTAGGAAAATTTTAAATATATCAATAGATCATAATATTTACATTTACATACCAGCTTCAATTTCTGCTTGAGGTTGATTTTCTTCTTCAATATTTTGAGGAGTATCTCTGTCTGTTTACATTAAACAAAATATTTTTCAAACTAGTTTATCAAATAAAAATTAAGCTTCACATTTTACATTGGGAAAACTTTAAAAATATATCAATAGATCATAATATTTACATTTACATACCTGCTTCAATTTTTGCTTGAGGTTGATTTTCTTCTTCAATATTTTGAGGAATATCTCTATCTGTTTACATCAAACAAAATATTTTTCAAACTAGTTCATCAAATAAAAATTAAGCTTCACATTTTACATTAGGAAAATTTTAAATATATATCAATAGATCATAATATTTACATTTACATACCTGCTTCAATTTCTGATTGAGGTTGATTTTCCTCTTCAATATTTGAGAGGGCTTCTAACTTTATTTTGCGAGATTGTCTCGTCTCTTCTCTACGTGCCTCAGGGTCTCTTTTTCGATCATATTTTCTCGCACACGTTCTTCGATTTCCCATGATAATAGGGTATGAAGTTCAAAAAATTTCCTTCAAAAAATTAGACAATAACTCAATTACAAAAATTATCACAAAAGATTTAATTTAAAAAAATTCTTAAAAAAATTCAGTGTAAATTTTTTGTAAAAAATACATACTCCAATCCAAAACACACACTTTAAAAAATTCGAGAGAAAAATGTCTTATAAAAATGAAACGAAGCTCAAAATATTTACTTCAACTCAAAACATGTACATACCTCCAATAAATGTCTTTTGAATGTACGCCCAAGAAATTTTTTACAATTTTTGTCAAAATCACGCCGCCTCCAAGAAATGTCTTCCAAAAAAATTCTTTAAACTCAAAATTGTAAAATCAATTTGCTTCCAAGAAATGCTCTTAAACTCAAACTTTGAAGAAACTTTTTTGAACCCAAATCACGCCGCCTTCAAGAAATGTCTTCCAAAAAAATTCTTTAAACCCAAACTTTGAAGAAAAGTTTTTGAACCCAAACCAAGATCTTTGTAAAATGAGATGAAGTGTGCGAAATGTGCGAAAATTGTGAATCATTTCGCGGCAATTTATATTGACGCGAAATGTGTTTTAGTAGGGGGCTCCGCAAAACTTTCCGGCCGACGGAGAGTTATACAATAGTTCGGCCGAACTTTTGATCAGAAGTTCGGTCGAACTATTAAGACATTAGATTTAAAAAGCCTTAAGCGGAAAACATTGTTCGGCCGAACTTGGACTAAAAGTTCGGCCGAACTAACGCGTCACCAATTACGCAAAAACCAGGCTCTGAAAACGGTTCTGCAACTTTGGACTAATTAAACTCCATGAAAGGTTGTTAATTAACTGTCAGAACCAAGACAAGCATTTTCAGAATTGAATCTACTTTCAGGAAATATAACTTTTATGGAATTTCATAAACGTTTATTAATTTTAATTATTTTTCTAATAAAATGGGTGCAAACAATTTCTAAGGATCATTGTAATTCAGTTAAATCAAAATTTTGTATCTCCCAAAATACATTGTAAAAAAAATTGAAAAAATTATGGGGCATTACATTGGTTCGTCGTCTCTAATGGGTAGCTTTTAGATTTTTAGTTTATAACTTATATGTTAAGAAATTTCTTGCGACGCGAAACATATCCAAAATACGCAGTTTTTCGTATTGGTCCAGTTCAAAAAATTCTAGTAATTATGATATGCATCCATTGGCTTTGTAAATATGACGAAAAAAAATTAGACTCTGTCTAGATTGTTGTAACACATTTTTTTTTTTCAAAAACACAAATTTTCAATGAATACAACATTGCATCATAACATGACTTCTTATGAATCCTTTGATTGTTAAGAAACACACACTCAAAGAAACGCTAAGTTGACATATCAAATCTGCATAAAAAAATTTCAAAAAATAAGTAATAGAAAGCTAACAAAATTTTTCACAACTTTTATTTTTATTGCAAAATGAAATTCTACACAGAAAAATTGTTATAGTTTGTAGAAAGTTGAAGAACATAAAAAAATGAAAATTTTTTCTCAAAAAAGGGCAAAAAGTGTAACCCAGCTTCACATTTTCACCCTTAAATGGAAATGAATACTTTGCACAGCAATAAAAATACTTTCATTTCCAGATCAATGTAATTTCCACATTACAACCACGTCATCACCACATCACTGCCACATCATTGCTACGTCACTACCACGTCATCTCAAATCGGCCCATCGCAATATCACATTTTTAACCATATCACAATGTTTGTGATTTTGCGATTTCGCAAATTGCTTCGAATACCTTATCACATGTTGCAAGATTTAGCTCATAACATTAACATGGTTCCTCTTATTATATGCGATATGCGATCGTATCGCATCGCAAACGCAACTTATTATTGCATCGCAACTTAAAACAATTTACTTGCAATAACTTAACATATAAATATAAAGATCGCCGATCGCGATGTGCACTACCAATCTTATGGACGAATGCGATATAATCTGGATTGTCCGATCTCCTACTTTATGTTTGCGATATGATCTCAACCGTCAATATCCACTTCACTCTACGGCATGATATTGTACGTCCATCCTCCACTTCAATAATACGATTTGATCTTAACCATCCATCTCTCAACCTTCAACCTGATTTTCCGACTTGACCCGCGCATTTACAACTTTCTCCATTTTCTAAACGCATTCATTACTTGTATTAGCACATTCATGACTCTTCCCACTCGTGCATGACTCGACCCAGCATGTTCATGACTTGATTCAATACATTCATGACTTGACCCAAGCTTGCTGCCTTTGCTGCCTTTTCTATTTTGTTTCCTTTGCTCCTTTACTGCCTTTGTTGCCTTTGGTCCTTGATAAAGGTTCAAATGTTGCTCCTTGCCTTTTTACTGCTCCTCTCTACTCCTTTTCCTTAATGATAATTCTAGTGTTGATCCATGCCTCTTTGATGCTCCACTGCCTTGCTCCTTTGCCTCTAATGCTGCTCCTTTGCCTCTCTTTTACTCTTTGCTTCTCCTTTGCTTCTCTTTTATGCTTCTCCACTTGAATTTTTCCTTATTTACCTTATAGCTCCTTTATACTCTAGCTAATCTTGATCTTCTCCTTTGACCTTAATGATAATTATGGTGCTGCTCCTTTCTGCTCCTTTGCCATCAATGACAATATTTCCAACAGTCTCCACCTTTGGCATTGATGGCAACACTTCCTCCAACACTTCCTCCCCCTTTCATTATGAGAAGTGTCTATCTTCCTCTGCTTGATTTTCCTCCCCCTTTGACATCAATGGCAAAGGGTTACACCTTTTTCCAGTGTATTTTCCATCATTTCCTTATTAGAGTTCTACATAAGAATTATTCATTATGTCCACATACCTAGATGGGAATCCTGCTCCATTTGGTGTATAAGAATTGGTGGGAGAACACTTTGGGAATCATTGAACTTGTATGTATATACACAGTAAGATGATACCATCCCAAAGCACATAATCCTTGCACTTGTATAATGCTGAAAGTGATGATAAGGACACTCCATAGAACAAACTGTACCAGAATTATATAATCAGAAATGCATCATTGGAATAATACTAAAATACTGAGAATGATCCATAGCATATATAAAGTCTGCTCCAAATATACTTCAGTCTATATTATGATCTTCATCTGAGATAAATATTTGTTGAGGAAGATTGTAGATGGAATATGTATTCTTCTGCAATACACATCTGCAGTACACATATGTTCAAATATGATGATGCCAATATATCTTTTGCAGCCATGGTTTACCTTCACTATCAGATTACACAATGATTTTGTTGCAGATTCAAGGACGTCTTTTCTTAGAACTTGGTTCATAGGCCAGCCACTCATACTTTCTTTATAAGGGATTCTAAAATTCACCCACATACCACTGTTACATAAATTTTAGGTGTAACACATGCATAAGGAATACTAATGGTTAGAGCTTGATATATTTGATCTCTCTGGTATACACTTATACCAAAAGTGTCTATGCATCCAAGGCCATGAGATAATATGATACCCATTGATAATCCATGTGGTAATTTCACTTTGGATTGCACAGACAACCATAGTTACGATACCCTTCTGTTGTGATCAGCAACAACCCCCCTTTTTATTTAATATTAGTAATAATACTAAATAAATGGGGACTCTTAGTTAAAAATCCAAAAAAAAATAAAAAAATCAATTAGGATTTGTTTTCATTTTCAAATAAAACTTTCTATCGTAAACTTAGGGAAATCCCTTAGAAAGAACCTTAGGAAACACCTAAGTTTATGATAGATTACAATAAAATTGTTTTTTAAACAAAATAGCGCATCCATCGCAAAATGATAGATATCTTTTGAAAAACTGAAATTGCGATTTTGCGATTTTGCGATAACGCGATCCCAAAAAGCCTATACAATAAACATATTGGTCGCAGATCGCATAGCGCAGAAAAGAGAAATGTTAAATGAATACCTTTTGCACTATTTACAATTTTGCGCTTTTGTGATATTTGCGATGTGCGCTTTTGCGCTATTTCGCAATTTGCGCTTTTGCGCTATTTGCAAAATTGCGATGGTTACATTTTGCGATATTGCGATATTGTGACATTGCGATATTGCGCAGCAAATCGCAGATCGCAATGTCGCAGATTCATAAAAGCGTGTTGTTCAAAGAAAATCTTCCCATATATCAATATCTGTTATGCGCTTTAATGATTGGATTAAATGAATGGATTGTCAATTAATGGTAAATGAGATTTTGTTTTGATTGAAAGTTGTTTCACGATAAAATAATATATTTCATCCGCCTTTGAATTTAAAACAATCTCATCACCTTTCTCATGCCATTACTCTCATTTAACTCATAAAATGCAGGCACGAAGGAGCAAACATCTATACAAAGCTTTCACAGAACATTATGGGTAAGAAAGAGAAGAGCTCAAATTCTGAAAACAGAGAAATGGCTTCACTGTATGCATACATCGCTTGCAATAAAGATGCCGGTATAACCACATGGGAAGGAATGTATAATTTGCTGGAAGAAGAAAATCCAGTGGTGATTAAAGTTGCGGCTACAGCAGGTTCCAGTAATACGTCTGAGGCAACTCTTAAAGAACTGGCTTGCTCATTTCTGCATAGGATAGCGGCAAGGCCAAGGATTCTCCCGTATACAGACATGGTGAAATGGGTGCTGGACAACACCGAAATTTCAGACAGGCAATTTAGAACTCCATCTCAAGAGCTAATCAGGTCATTCACCACGAAAGATTTGAGGCTGATGTATAAGTTGCCGGAACCTCATGCGACTTATAATAAGCAATTCATGGAAGATTTTGCCAGAGAACATGCGAATTTGTCAGAATGCACACAGGAGTGGACCAAAAGAGATGAACCATTGAAGAAAAACAAACACGGACGGACAGTACCAAAAAAGGATGTTTTAGACGCTGTTCACAAGTTCAATATCCAAGTGGGAAATTTGACACAGTTTCTACCACAAGATAGGGTATGTGAGTTTGCCAAATTATCCCCTATAGAGCTTTTAGAAGTTACTGAAAAAGCTATTGGAGATCAGGAGCTCTCAGGAAAACATAAAGCTCTTATTGAGAAAAGTCGGGAGTTGAAGAGACTTGAAATAACTGTAAAGCAAAATGAGGAAACATTGACCAAATTCAAGGCACTTAATGCTGAGCAAGAAAAAGATGTGGAGCGTGTTCGGCAAAGAGAAAAACTACTGCGAAAGGTCGAATCTATAAAGAAGAAACTACCTTGGCTGAAGTATGATATGAGAAAAATAAAAAGGAGAAAATGGCGAAGCGAAATTGAGATGAAATTGCAAAATTAATAGCAGAGCAAAAAGCTCCAATAGAGGAGAATGCACAAATCAGAAGAGCAGAGAAGGCAGCAGAGGAGGCGGTTACAGCGACAAACACTCTTACTGATTGTGTAAATGATAATTTACACAAAGCTAATTTGATTTCAGAAACTGTTCCAGGATATCTCCCACAGGCACATCAACTGCAAACAGAATAGAGGCAAAAGGCAGAAGAAAGAGAAAAATCAATCCAAGGGCTGACAAGATTAAACTGGGACTCTTACTGGACATACTTAGTGAAGCCACACAGTCAGCATAGTGCGCTTAATTGTATCATCAATTCTACAGAGCAGATTGCGCCTACACTTGCCGACTCTGTCTTCTCAGGACAGTTGAATTCTGAAGTCGGTCAATCACATCTTCTCAAAACTATGCTAGATGCTTGCAAGTTTAAAGATCAAGTTCATAAATAGTTAGTTAATAGTCTTTATTTTTTAGATTTAGTTTTAATTTTACTGTATTTTAGCCTAGGAAAAGGACAGTCATTAAACCGAATCCTTAATTTTTGTAATAGACTATTTTTAGATTTAGCTAAGTAGTATTTAAACCCTTCTCATGAATTTAGAGAAGGGTCCTGGATCTTAATATTTTTGACTTGGAGATTACATTTCTGTACTCCACTGACTTATATATTTTTTAAAAGGATCACATCTGGTGATTTTATGCGGAATTATCTTTGAAGTGTTGCATTTCTGTACCTTGGAATTTGATTTTGCATCAGAATTACTGGATTAGAGTACCAGATTTCATTTGAAAGTCTTCAAGATGAATGAGGTATTTCTATCTGTTCAATGTTGATTTCTTTTGTCTTATGATATTCGCTTTAAAAATTTGCTATCATTTACAAATATTTGTTTTTATAACGTTTCTTTATATATATTATTTCTGAGTATAATTGAAATGTTATCTTTTATAAGTATATGTAGATGATATATTATGATGAATGCAATATGTTAATACAACTCTATTTATTTTCTTAAACAGAGTTATCTTTATTTGTTTCTGCACATTTCGATTTAAATGATAATACATTTTTATGGTTATTGTTAAATTGAAATAATCTTAAGTTGTATTCACATATAATTGCCCGGGTTAGTGTTAGAATTTCTTTATCAGTATTTAGTTTAAATTAGATAGTTTTATTTCAGTCAATTTAGTCCCACTTTCACTCATGCAAATCAACCCATCACCAACCCATTAGTTATAAGGAAACTAGTCCTTTAAATCCAGTCGGAGCCACCATACCAAACGGAAAAGGAGCTGTCCTAAGGTCCCGACCGGGTGGTTTTCCCCAATGTTTGAAGCAAAGATTTTCTAGGCTTCAACATTTTTGGCGCTAGAAGGAGGGCCTGAGCTATGAATGGCAAGTAAATCTTTACCCACAAGCCATTCTGAGAGAAAAACACCCTCATCAACTTCTTCAATTTCTTCTGAAATACAAAATCCTATAGAAGGAATTGAGAAGAATATTCATACACCCACTACCAAAATCTCAAAACATTCAGACAATCAAAATCCTGAGTCTCCTGAAGTTCAAGATTTAATCCATAAATTGAAAGGATTCTCATTATCTCTAGATGAGTCTGAAATATCTAAAGGTAGTGTAACTTCAAAATTTGTTTCTTCAAAACCTCTTACTAGGCTTCAAAGTGAAAAACTTGGTATTTCTCCGAAAGAATTCCCTTTACCTAGTAGAGTCAAGACAAGAAAAACTCAATCGGAATTAGTAAGTGATATAAGTTCTTCATCTCATATTCAATTACCTGTTTCCGAAATCCCAACTCAAAAAAGTACAGTTGTTTTCACATCATCTGCTCAATAATCATCTCCTCAATCATCATCTGCTCAATCATCATCAATCTCAACATCATCTATTCCAACACCTTCTATTCAAACACCACCAGCTTCTACTACTCCTCCAATAGTTGTTCCAATAATGGCTAGACCATGGGCTACTCCAGGAGCAGTCAACATGCCTGCACCTTTACATGATTTACCTGACAATCCTGGAAAATGGCTTCCAAAGTTCAGTCCAGATCTTAACATTCAAGCTGAAGAACATATCAATAAATTTATGCTGGATGTAAATTTGAATGGAGTCGTACATGAAAATGTGGTAGTCAGACTATTCTCTTATACTCTTCAAGGGGCAGCAGGATCCTGGTACTTTTCATTACCATCAGGATCCATAACAAGTTGGGCCATTTTTGCAGATCATTTTTTAACCAAATTTGGAGATGACAGATCAATAGCTACTTTAATCAACGATCTCTCAAATTTGAAGGCAGAACCCAAAGAGCCCATTAAAGATTTCAACGCTAGATTCAACAAACTCTTGAACAAAATTCACACAGATTCAAGGCCTAGTGAACAAGTCAGAAGTGAATGGTACATAACTTCCTTACCCTCAAATATAGCAATTTTTGTAGATAGAGCTGCAAAACCTACGTTAGCCGAAAATATGAAAGAGGCTATTGCAGTAGAAAAATGAATTATTTCTCTAGAAAAGAAAAATGCTATTGAGGAAAGGAAATCAAAGAAAGTCAGCTTCAAAGATGATTCAAAGAAAAATGCCAAAGACCCATACGACATGGAAGGTTTACAGAAAGTCCTTAAAACCATGTCAAATGAAATGGTTGAAATTAAAAAACAAGTAGTTGAAACTTCTACCAAAAAACCATTCCGAAATTTCAGAAGAAACCAAGTTGAATCTAAACCTCCTAATGCAATCTCTAATGCAGAATCAGAAGAAGAGGAAGAAGAAGAAGATACATCTTTAGTATCAGATGAGGAAGATGAGAATGAAGAAATAGTTGAATTACATGGAATGTGGGATTTTATTCTCCCTAATTCTGATAGTGAGGTAGAACAAGAAGCTATGCCTGTAAGTACTAGGAGTAAATCTACATCGGAGCCTGTACAAACAGCTCCTAAAAAGAAAATTACAACTCCAAGTACCAAAGACAAATCCCCCGTAAAGAAAGCTTCTCCATTACCTACTCAAAATCAACCATCTTCTTCTAATCCTCCTACATCAACAACAAAGACTTTAGTGGTGTCAGATCCTATGGAGTATAACATTGTTGAAGACATGAAAAAGATTAAAGCCAACATTTCCTTACATGAACTCAGCAAACTAAAACACCAGCAGAAGTTGCTATTGAAAGAATTAAACGCTACACCAATTGCTCCTTTACCAAGTGGTGTAGTTGCAAAAGCAGCTAGGGGAGCTGGTAAGCCACCAAATAAGGTAGATGCTACTGATACAGTGCTCATTGGAGAACAATCAAATTCTCAAACTCCTCCTTTTTTTTTGACTTATGAAATGTACAATAAGAATCTGCATAATTGTTTAATTGATTCCGGAGCTTCCTCTAATATAATGCCTACTTCGGTTTGTGCCAAATTGAATATCGAACCACAGAAATCGGCAGTTCATATTGTTCAATTGGATCGCTCTAAAGTTCAAGTTGTAGGAGAAATCAATTCAGTTACTATCAGATTAGCTTCCGATCCTAGGATTGTCCAAAGAATTGATATTTTGATTGCAGATATTCCTAAATTCTATGGATTAATTTTAAGCAGGGACTGGTCTGCGAAACTTAATGGTTATATCTCAACTGATTATTCACATATGTGGCTTTCCTACAAAGGGAAACCAAATCAAATCAAAGTTGAACGAGAAAAACATATGACGCACACTGTCACTGAATTTGAACAACCTAATGAGCCTGTGGCATTCAACAACAATATTCTTGGAGGTTATTCTGCTGAATCATTTCTTGGAAACTTCAAAGCACCTCAATCACCTTTTTCTGTAAACACTTTTGTTTCTCAAATAGAAAATTTTTCACAATCTGATCCTTCCAAAATTGTAAATATTTCTGATGTAATTGTAGATAAGCCAATAGATAAATCATTATTTTGGTCGTTATATTTTGATGGATCAAAGTCTAGTGATGGAGCTGGAGCTGGATGTATCTTAATTGATCCATATGGAGAGAAAACCATGCTGTCATGTAGGTTAGAATTTGAGTGTACGAACAATACCGCAGAATATGAAGCCTTGATTCAAGGACTTTATAAAGCTATAGGGTTAGATGTTAAATACTTGAAAGTCTTTGGTGATTCCGAAATTGTTATAAAACAAGTTAGGAATACTATTCACTGCCTTTCAGGACATCTTAAACACTATCAAACCCTAGTACAAGATCTTACCACTCATTTTTTAGCATTCAATATTTCTCCTATTCCTAGGAATCAAAATACATCAGCTGACTTGTTAGCTAATGTTGCATCTAAATTCCTGCCTGCTGAAGATTGCAGTCCTGATAGATTTTCTGTAGAATTAATTTTTCGCCTATCTGTCCCCGATAATGTCACAAATTGGAGAGTTTTCTATCATGATCAAGATATTTTAAATTTCTTGACTTCAAAGAAATCATATGATGAGCAAATTATTGATGAGAATGATCATGATTTACAAATTGCTTCAAAAGGTAATGAAAATCCCATTCCAAAATCTATTGTTAAATTAGAGGACTTATATGATATTAAAGACAGATTCAAGAAAGTCACTAATACTAAACTTCAAAGTTCCACTTTGAAGTTTGAATTAGTAAATCTTGGTTCTGATTCTAAACCTCAAAACGTTAATTTAGGACTCAATTTAACACCGGAGGAAAGGAATGCTTTCATTAAACTCTTGAACAAATATAAAAACGTTTTTGCTTGGAATTATGATGATTTAAAAACGTATGATACTTCGGTTATTCAACACACAATTCCAATGCTTCCTGATATTAAACCTGTTCAACAAAAGTTAAGGAAGGTTCATCCAAATCTTGAAGGACAAATCAAATCAGAACTTAATAAAATTTTAAAAGCCAAAATCATTTTTCCTGTAAGGCACTCCAATTGGGTTTCCAATATGGTACCTGTAAGGAAGAAGAATAATGATATAAGAATCTGTATTGATTTTAGAAACTTAAACAAGGCATGTTTAAAAGACAATTTCCCATTGCCAACCATGGAACAGATACTTCAAAAGGTAGCTGGTTCTGAAATTATGTCCTTTCTTGATGGATTTTCAGGCTATAATCAAGTTTTAGTCCATCCAGATGACAGATTGAAAACAACTTTCAGAACAAAATGGGGAACTTATGCTTATCAGAAAATGCCTTTTGGTCTAATAAATGCAGGAGCGAATTTCCAAAGAGCCATGGACATAGCATTTAAAGGTCTGATCAATAAATCAGTTGTTGTCTATCTTGATGACATAACAGTATTTTCAAAAAAGAGAGCCAATCATCTACATGATATAAAGAAAATATTTGAAAGATGTAGAAGGTTTGGTATTTCCTTAAATCCAAAGAAATATTTCTTTGCTTTGGATGAAGCAAAACTCTTAGGATTTGTTGTGTCAAAAGATGGTATATATATTGATCTAGATAGAGTCAAAGAAATTTCTGATATTTCTTTACCTCATAACAAAAAATCCATGCAATCATTTCTTGGGCAGATCAATTTTGTTAAAAGATTCATTCCTGATTTTTCTTTAATTGTTTTACCTATGCAAAATATGATCAAGAATAATTCAGTATTCAAATGGGGGCATAAAGAGAAAGAAGCCTTTGAGGCAATCAAACAAGCGATCATTAATGCACCAGCATTGAATACCCTGGATTTTTCTAAAGATTTTACTTTGTATACTATGGCCACTGAAACATCTTATGCAGCTGTTTTAACACAGCTCAATGATCAGAAAATTGAGGCACCAATTTCTTTCTTTAGCTCAAATCTGCAAGGAGCTGAGCTTAATTATTCCGATGTTGAAAAACAAGCCTTTGCTGTGTTTAAATCAATCAAACATTTCAGACCTTTTCTCTTGAAAACACATACAAAAATCATTGTCCCATTTTCTGCAGTGAGGCAATTATTAATTCAAAAAGAAGTAGGAGAAAAGAGAGCTAACTAGGTAACAACCTTGCAAGAATTTGATATTGATATTAAACCAGCTAAGATTGTTAGAGGACAAGGTTTTTGCAGATTATTGGCAGGAGCTCATAACATACCAGAAAATCAAGATTCAAATCAAGATATTCAAGTAAGTCAGATAAGTGTTACAGATTCTGAATCTCAGTATGCTGATCTTATCTATTACTCGAAAAATGGGTATGCTCCTTCTAATCTCAGATATAAGAGTAAACGCACTTTAAGGTTAAAGGCTATTAAATATGAGATCATTGATAATGTGTTATTCAGGAAAAATTATGATTCAATCTTATTAAGATGTCTTGAAAAGACTGAAGCTGAAAAGGTTTTGCAGGAATTGCATGATGGACCAGCAGGAGGTCATTTTGGAGGTGATACCACAACTCACAAAATAATTCGTGCTGGATATTACTGGCCTACCCTTTTTAAAGATACGCGTGATTACGTAAGGAAGTGCCAAATTTGTCAAACTGCAAGTGGAAGACAAAGGAAACCAGCTTTTCCTTTGCAACCAGTAACTATTGAGCAACCATTCGAACAATGGGGGCTTGAAATTATTGGTGAGATAGTACCTCATTCTTCCAAACAGCACAAGTACATCCTTACTGCAACTGATTACTTTACAAAGTGGGTAGAAGCAATCCCTTTGAAGGTAGCCAATTTTGATGCAATTATTGATTTCATAGATCAATTCATCATAACCAGGTTTGGTGTACCTAACGCTCTTATCTTTGATAATGCATCTTATTTTTCTGGAAATAGTTTAATAGAATTTGCAGTTAAAAGAGGTTTTAAATTAAAATATTCAGCAAATTATTATCCACAAGGTAATGGTTTGGCTGAATCCACTAACAAAAATCTTATCAAAATCATTAAAAGGACCATTGATCAAAATCAAAAGAATTGGCACAAGTCTTTAATATTTGCATTATGGGCTGATCGTATCACTGAAAAAGCTTCAATAGGAACTTCACCTTTCAATTTAGTTTATGGAAAAGAAGCTGTGATACCATCAAATTTAACTCTTCCATCATTAGCCCTAGTGCAATTTATTGAAGAAAATCCTTCTTCATCCATTCAATTGAGATATGATTAAATCCTTAAACTAGAAGAAGATAGAGATAAAGCAAAAATTATTCATGAAAAACATCAACAACTTGTAAAATCTTCTTTTGATGCAAGTTCTACTGGCCCAAATTTTTTGTCAATTGGTGATCTTGTTCTGAAATGGGATAAAGCACACGAAGAAAAAGGTAAACATACCAAGTTTTAGAAAATGTGGCTTGGACCATTTCAGATCGTTGAAAAGATAGGCTCAAATACATTCATACTCCAAGATCTAACAGGTAAGAGAGAATCTCTTCCTGTAAATAGGCTTATCTTGAAGAAATTCTTTTCATAAGGAGGTAACCCCTTCTTAAACTGTACATATTCATTTCTGCAAAGTTTTTGATTGTTTTTGCAAATAAAAGTTGTTAATAGGTCTATAATTGACTGTTTACTATTTAGGAAAATTTCTTAGGAAAAATATTATAAATATTTATTTTTTGTAAATAAGAATTTTTAAAGAGATGATCACAGTTTTTGGATAGTTTAAAATAAGATGTTAAACTTTGAAAGATTATTTCAATCATTTGCATGATCTTTTGAAAACTTGAGGAGAATGTAAATCATTATAAGTTTATTGAGCAGAGAAAGGTTATCTATAAAAGTAAAGTTTTTTCAAAGTTTTGGTACTCAAAAAACTCTGAAAATTGTCATCCATTGATTCTTAAGGATAAAACTATTTCACCCCATCCATTTAAGTTGTGATTTTTTAGAATGTAATTCTAAGAAATTATATGAAAATTGAAGAGATAAGAGGTCTCATTATGAGCCGACTTACCATGTTCATAAGGAGTAATAAAATTGACATTACCAATACTGCATACCAAAATAGGGTAATGGCTTATAAATATAAGACAAGGGGTCTCATCACGAGCCAGCTTGTTCAGTTTAATTATAACTAGTGAATGTCATTGTTATTAACTGGCTACCAAACCAGAACAATGGCTCTTAAAAATAAAAATAAGTAAAAGACAAAAACATGAGATAATAGGTCTTATGAATTTATCTTTTAAAAAGTCATAATTTTAGTTGGATGGGACAATGAATGGTTAATGGTTTAAAGGTAACCCTGTCGAGACTATGAATGTTTGCAGGCAGCAGAGGCAATACCTACGGCAATAGAGTATATTATAAAACCAAAACTTGGAGAAATCCACTTACTTCATTATTAACACCAATCAAAGCTTGAGACAACTCAAAAATGTTTTTATTCTTAAGGAATTAGAAAGAAATTGTGAATGATTTTTATTTCTTTTTCATAGTTAGATTTTATTTAAAATATCTTAAGATAGTTTTCATTATCTTTAAAAATCTTTATTTACTAGAAATATAGTGTTCATTTTATTTTTTCAGAGATAACTGTTTCTTTCAGTGAATCGCCAATTGTTGTGACTAGCAACAACCCCCCTTTTTATTTAATATTAGTAATAATACTAAATAAATGGGGACCCTTAGTTAAAAATCCAAAAAAAAAATAAAAAAAAATCAATTAGGATTTGTTTTCCTTTTCAAATAAAACTTTCTATCGTAAAATTAGGGAAATCCCTTAGAAATAACCTTAAGAAACACTTAAGTTTATGATAAATTACAATAAAATTGTTCTTTAAACAAAATAGCGCATCCATCGCAAAATGATAGATATCTTTTGAAAAACTGAAATTGCGATTTTGCGACAACGCGATCCCAAAAAGCCTATACAATAAACATATTGGTCGCAGATCACATAGCGCAGAAAAGAGAAATGTTAAACGAATACCTTTTGCGCTATTTACAATTTTGCGCTTTTGCGATATTTGCGATGTGCGCTTTTGCGCTATTTCGCAATTTGCGCTTTTGCGCTATTTGCAAAATTGCGATGGTTACGTTTTGCGATATTGTGATATTGCGACATTGCGATATTGCGATATAGCGCAGAAAATCGTAGATCGCAATGTCGCAGATTCATAAAAGCGCGTTGTTCAAAGAAAATCTTCCCATATATCAATATCTGTTATGCGCTTTAATGATTGGATTAAATGAATAGATTGTCAATTAATGGTAAATGAGATTTTGTTTTGATTGAAAGTCGTTTCACGATAAAATAATATATTTCATCCGCCTTTGCATTTAAAACAATCTCATCACCTTTCTCATGCCATTACTCTCATTTAACTCGTAAAACGCAGGCACGAAGGAGAAAACGTCTATACAAAGCTTTCACAGAACATTATGGGTAAGAAGGAGAAGAGCTCAAATTCTGAAAACAGAGAAATGGCTTCACTGTATGCAGACACCGCTTGCAATAAAGATGCCGGTATAACCACATGGGAAGGAATGTATAATTTGCTGGAAGAAGAAAATCCAGTGGTGATTAAAGTTGCGGCTACAGCAGGTTCCAGTAATACGTCTGAGGCAACTCTTAAAGAACTGGCTTGCTCATTTCTGCATAGGATAGAGGCAAGGTCAAGGATTCTCCCGTATACAGACATGGTGAAATGGGTGCTGGACAACACCGAAATTTCAGACAGGCAATTTAGAACTCCATCTCAAGAGCTAATTGGGTCATTCACCACGGAAGATTTGAGGCTGATGTATAAGTTGCCGGAACCTCAGGCGACTTATAATAAGCAATTCATGGAAGATTTTTCCAGAGAACATGAGAATTTGTCAGAATGCACACAGGAGTGGACCAAAAGAGATGAACTGTTGAAGAAAAGCAAACATGGGTGGACAGTACCAAAAAAGGATGTTTTAGACGCTGTTCACAAGTTCAATATCCAAGTGGGCAATTTGACACAGTTTCTACCACAAGATAGGGTATGTGAGTTTGCCAAATTATCCCATATAGAGATTTTAGAAGTTACTGAAAAAGCTGTTGGAGATCAGGAGCTCTCAGGAAAACATAAAGCTCTTATTGAGAAAATTCGGGAGTTGAAGAGACTTGAAATAACTGTAAAGCAAAATGAGGAAACATTGACCAAATTCAAGGCACTTAATGCTGAGCAAGAAAAAGATGTGGAGCGTGTTCGGAAAAGAGAAAAACTACTGCGAAAGGTCGAATCTATAAAGAAGAAACTACCTTGGCTGAAGTATGATATGAGAAAAAGAAAAAGGAGAAAATGGCGAAGCGAAATCGAGATGAAATTGAAAAATTAATAGCAGAGCAAAAAGCTCCAATAGAGGAGAATGCACAAATCAGAAGAGCAGAGAAGGCAGCAGAGGAGGTGGCTACAGCGGCAAACACTATTACTGATTGTGTAAATGATAATTTACAAAAAGCTAATTTGATTTCAGAAACTGTTCCAGGATATCTCCCACAGGCACATCAACTGCAAACATAATAGAGGCAAAAGGCAGAAGAAAGAGAAAAATCAATCCAAGGGCTGACAAGATTAAACTGGGACTCTTATTGGACATACTTAGTGAAGCCACATAGTCAGCACAGTGCGCTTAATTGTATCATCAATTCTACAGGGAAGATTGCGCCTACACTTGCCGACTCTGTCTGCTCAGGACAGTTGAATTCTAAAGTCGGTCAACCACATCTTCTCAAAACTATGCTAGATGCCTGCAAGTTTAAAGATCAAGTTCATAAATAGTTAGTTAATAGTATTTATTTTTTAGATTTAGTTTTAATTTTACTGTATTTTAGCCTAGGAAAAGGACGGTCATTAAACCGAATCCTTAATTTTTGTAATAGACTATTTTTAGATTTAGCTAAGTAGTATTTAAAACCTTCTCATGCATTTAGAGAAGGGTCCTGGATTTTAATATTTTTGACTTGGAGATTACATTTCTGTACTCCACTGACTTATATATTTTTTAAAAGGATCACATCTGGTGATTTTATGCGGAATTATCTTTGAAATGTTGCATTTCTGTACCTTGGAATTTGATTTTGCATCAGAATTACTGGATTAGAGTATCAGATTTCATTTGAAAGTCTTCAAGATGAATGAGGTATTTCTATCTGTTCAATGTTGATTTCTTTTGTCTTATGATATTCGCTTTAAAAATTTGCTATCATTTACAGATATTTGTTTTCATAACGTTTCTTTATATATATTATTTCTGAGTATAATTGAAATGTTATCTTTTATAAGTATATGTAGATGATATTATATGATGAATGCAATATGTTAATACAACTCTGTTTAATTTCTTAAACAGAGTTATCTTTATTTGTTTCTGCACATTTCGATTTAAATGATAATACATTTTTATGGTTATTGTTAAATTGAAATAATCTTAAGTTGTATTCACATATAATTGCCCGGGTTAGTGTTAGAATTTCTTTATCAGTATTTAGTTTAAATTAGGTAGTTTTATTTCAGTCAATTTAGTCCCATTTTCACTCATCCAAATCAACCCATCACCAACCCATTAGTTATAAGGAAACTGTTCCTTTAAATCCAGTTAGAGCCACCATACCAAACGGAAAAGGAGCTGTCCTAAGGTCCCGACCGGGTGGTTTTCCCCAATGTTTGAAGCAGAGATTTTATAGGCTTCAACACCTTCATACTCTCAGTTATTTGCATTGAGCTCTCCACTATTCTTAACAAAATTCAACAATATACATAATATGATTCTGGCATCATTTACCTTTTGTACTAGTGGAGATGCGGGATCAATCAATTGTTTTATCACAATGAATTTCACAAAGACCTTTCCAATTTATTTAATCGAAGTCCGAAAGACAAACTGTTCAGAGTTTTATCATTCATTTATCTGCTTACCTCCAAAACAAAAACATTCCCAACTTCAACAAAAGCTCAACACATCAGTAATGCTTGCTCCAATACCAACGCTGCTCCAATAATAGTGCTTGGGTGCTTCCTAGAGTAGCTTCTCTTTTATTTTAGTATACGCATCCTGCATTTAGTTATTTTGTTATTAGATGAATATACACAACAAATCCGTCATACTTCAGACACTTCAACTGTTCTATTACCATGTTCTTTGGGAAACATCTTTAGTTTGGCTACTTGAAGTTTCATCAGACAAACTTCAATAAGCTTATGGATGAATTTAGAAAGAGGCCTTGAAAGTATATCAATACTGACTTGAAAGGGTAGACATTCATATACAAAACTACGTTATTCTTCAGTGCTCAATATAACACATCAATAGACATAAGATAATGATGCTTTGACATTTTACTAACCTTTCCATGCTTTGATAACACTGCTCGACATTCTCCAAAATTTTCAACTAGAAGATACTTTGCACTAATCAGAGTAGCCAGAACTTGATCCACACATTTTATAATGCTGATAATGTTGGTACTACTTCCTTGATGTATTTATACCATACCACCACCATGATGCATACCACAATATTCCGATCCCGAGGACCTGTATCATACCACTGCTCCAATAATAACACTTGGGATGGATATTTGTAATGATATAATGATAATGAAATTTTCTTATTCATCCTTCTTAAAATAATTTTGTTTCATTATCAATACTTGCAGTGAGACACATAGTGTAAGCATCCTCTTGGTTTCCAAGTTCATGACTGATGTTCCCTTTACCACCATGGATGCTTGCTAATTTCTCTTCTTCAATTAACCTGTTGGCTATTTAATGCTTCAAGTGTCCTTCTTCCTCTATAGTTCTCTGCCAGAGGAATTTTCCTTTCCCTTCTTGAACTTTTAGCTGTTCTCATTCCAAGCAGCTCTACTTTGACAACTCTTATGGGGACATTTTATGAACTACTCTCCCCTTGGGATGTTGCTTCTTTTCTATCACTGACTGGATATTTGCGTTGCTTCCTGGAGAAGCTCACCTTGAGACTATGATGGATTCATAATTCCATTAAAGTAACAACTCCCCCCCTCCCCCCCCCCGTTCCCTTTTTCTTCTTCTTCCATACTTTGTTGGGGTTTCTCATAATGTTTGAATTTATTTTTGATTCACAATTTGGTCTGATTTGATTTGGTTCCATCATCTGTCTAGAGTCCTTTAATGTATATGGAAACCTGCAGTCATTTGATTTGTGTCCAAGCTTGTGGCACACATAACATCTTATTTTACCTAGGTACGTTTGAGCTGATGTATAACATTTTGTGCTCCTTTTTGAACATAATTTACATTCAACAAGTTTATGTCCATATTCATTGCATGCATAATAGTAGCCATGGAAATGATTTGTGTACCTAGTGATATATTTCCCTTTCCATTTGCTTTATTGAGGGGGTCTTCTCATTTTCTGCATATTTTACTGGTTAAACTTGATTTGGTTTGTCTTACAATGTGTTGCTATATGTCCAAGTCTATGGCAGGTAAAACATGTAATACTTCTCACAGGAGGAAAGAACCTCCTTTGAGATCTTTCAAACTTGTTCAATTCATATTCTGGAACAATTGAGATTTTTGCAACTTCTTGCTTCTTCCTTCCATTCTTTGTCACTTGATGTTGCTTCTTGTTTATGTTTGTTTCTTTACACATAAAGTTTTTGTTGGCTTCTACTCATGTGTATCCTTTCTGAGCCGCTTAATCATCCCTTTCAATGTATGCCTTCTTTGAGTTCTCCATGGAGGCAATCTCATCTTCGAGCTGCTTACACAACCTACTCCTTTCTTCTATCGGTATTCTAGCTGAAATAATCTTAGATTGATGAGAGTTATCATTTTCCTTTATTACAGCTTTCACAAAATTAATAGCTTTCTTATCCTCCTCCTTCGAATTGCTAGATTCTCCTTCATATCCTATCCCAAACTTTACAAAAGGAGATCTTTGTGCATTCAATATCCTGTCCAATTGTTCAACACCTTTTAATTTATGAAAGTTCATTGTTACATCAGTTTGAGCCTTTTATAATTCCTTCCTCAGGCTTACCATTTCTTCTTCCAGCTTTTCATGTTCCCGATTTTTCTCCTTTATTTCCATTTTCAGAATATCCTCTATTTTCCTTGATTCTTCTAGTTCAAATTTCAATTTAATAAGGTCTTTTGAATCTGGTTCTGTTTCAGCATATTTCAGAATTTCATATTTTATATCTCTCTCCTTGATCTGGTTATTAATCATTCTTCCTAAACTCCTTGCTTCGTCAAGTTGTGCCTTCAGGCCAACAATTCCTTACTTATCTTCATTCTCTCTCATCACATATTTGCACTAGTGTCCTAAGGTCTTTGTTTTCATTCTTAAATCTTTCTATTTTAGTCAAGGCCGTGTCAAGTTTGGATTTTTTCTTCAACTGTACTTTCTTTATGGAAATCACATCCATTCACCCTAGTAGGTATCTCATTTGATTGACCTTTTTCCTTTTGAAAGGATTTTTTCTTCTTCTTCTTGTTTATCTTCTCCTTCTTGATGATGCAACCATTAGTGTCTCCTTCATGCATGAGATGCAATATATTCCAGATTCCTTTTGCAGAAGTTAAATCCATTATTGAATCAAGATCCTTGTTATGAAGACTGTTATATATCACACATTTTTCCTTGGAATTCCACTATTGTTCTTGAAAAGAGGGAGAGTCTGTGCAGTAACCATCACATATAAGCTTCCATACCTCAGGTTCATAAGCCATTAAATCCGTTTTAACCTTATCTCTCCATTCAGGAAAGTTTGTTGTACTTAACATGGGTACATTTTGATATTCCATGACTCAAGCATATCTCCTACAAGCTATTAGGCTTACACCAAAGGTACCGGCTCTAATACCAATTGATGAATATTTGGCTAAAATGAGAGGGGGGGGTGGGTGAATCAGTTTAGTAAATTCCTGGTCATTAATAGTATTTTCATTCAACTCATTTACTACTTCATTTTATAAGCAACTTAATACATAATGAATGAACAAAATGAATGTGTGGACAACAAGTAATTAAGCAGAATAATATATCACATCAACACATAATCATCAAGCACATAGACATTAGATATAAGTGGAAACCCTTAAGGGAGAAAACCACATCTTATTATTGTTGTGATGCAAAGGCAAGCTCCAACTCCCTCTCACCATTGATTTTATGTAGGCTTCGACCTATAGGAGGCTACTACCTAAAATTTGGAAAGTTACAACTTGCAAGGAAGCTCCAACCCCCATATATTTTCTACAGGCTACAACCACATAAGGCTCCTACCTCAACTTCTACAAGCTACAAATTGCAAGGAAGCACCAACTCCCATAAATTTTCTATAGGCTACAACCTACAGGAGGCTCCTACCTCAAATTATGCAAGCTACAACTTGCAAGGAAGCACCAACTCCCATAAATTTTCTGTAGGCTACAACCTACAAGAGGCTCCTACCTCACCCAACTCCATATAGAAATTTATCAAGCTACAACTTGAAGGGAGACTACAATCCCCTCACTCAACATGAAACTAAATGCTGATTTACCTAGATATCAACTATGTTATACTCCTTCTCCACTGCTGCCTCTTCAGCCTTCATATCTACTTCATATCAGCTCCTGATATGCACAACATATCTATCGACTCTCTCTTATTCTTCCACTCTCCAACCTTCTGCAGCTCTTTTATGTTTTTCCGCTCTCTTCCATTCTGCAGATTTCTAACTTCTCTATGCACACTGATGTTACATGTTTTATACAGATAACTACATGAATGTTTTCATTCTATAGGGAATGCAAAGTGAACATGCCTGACCCTATGCCTTCCACCCATTCAATTCCTCATTCTTCAGATCAGGTTATTACATTAGAAATAATCATTACAACACTCATGGAGTTTTTCCTATGCCTATGGAGACTTGCCTTTGCACCAAAAACAATATAAAATAATCATTGAATTTACAATTACAATTACAAAAAGTATATTTCACTCAGGCCTTTTAGCTCTTGGCTCACTGTGCATTTGTCCTTTCTGCTGCTATCACTGTATTTTCTGTTTCTGCAGTTATAACAGTTCTGCATAAACGCTTTTTTCCCAACTCGACCCAATAGACATGTTTCCAATAATGCCACCATATCTCCTTTTGCCCGAATCTGCCTCTTTTACTCTACCCGCAACGTTTAGCCTTCACCTTTGTCTTAACACCCGACTCTTCCCGGAGTGTTGCTGAGCCCGACTCAACCCATGGTGTCTATCTCCTTATTACCACGACGTTCAACTTACTCTTCTCTTTTCTATGTGTCGGTTTAGTTACCTGAGCCTTTCTACTCGCGTTCAACCTTTCTTCCATTATCAAGGTGTAACCGCTTTACACCTGTGCTCGTAGTGTCGGGTCTTATTCTTCACCCGAGTCCTTTTGCCGCGTTCAACCTTTTCTTCATAAACCATTGTTAGGATGGACTTGAAACATAATGTATTTACCTCTGAATTGGTATCTCATCTGCTTTCTATCGCATTTCGGCATTCCAATCGATCTAAATTATATGCATCCTTAGCTCTTCGATGCGATTTAACAAAGGAAAAACCCATACTCCTAGACTTGAAATCCTTTAGGTTTCAACGTTGACCTACATCACGTCTGCTTCATTATCGCACTTCACACTTCGGCGTTCTCATGTGTTTCTTGTTATGCGTAGCTATTCCAAACCCGGATGCGATTTCTCAAAGGGAAACCTTATATCTCCAGATTTTAAATCCTTTAGAAATTTTCTTTTGAAGCTACATCGCATCTGGTACTCTTATCGCATTTCGCACCTTGGAATTTTAACATGATTCTTGAGCACTTATCCTCCTGAGCTTGCGATGTGCGATATGCAGGACAGGTCCATGTCATCTCCATGTCATCGCCATGTCACTGCCACACCATCGCCACATCACTGCCACACCATCGCCACATCACTACCACATCATCTCAAAAAGGCCCATCGTAATATCATAGTTTTAACCATATCGCAATGTTTGTGATTTTGCGATTTCACAAATCGCTGCGAATACCTTATCACATGTCACAACATTTAGCTCATAACAATAACGTGATTCCTCTTATTATATGCGATATGCGATCACATCGCATCACAAACCCCACTTATTATCGCCTCACAACTTAAAACAATTAACTTGCGATAACTTAACATATAAATACAAATGTCGCCGATAGCGATGTGCGCTACCAATCTTATGGCCGAATGTGATATAATCTGGATCGTCCATTCTCTTACTTTATGTTTGTGATATGATCTCAATCATCAATCTCCGATTCACTCTGCGACATGATCTTGTCCTTCCATCCTCCACTTCAATACTGCGATTTGATCTTAAGCATCCATCTCTCAACCTTCAACCCAGTTTTCTAACTTGACCCACGTGTCTATGACTTTGTCCATTTGCGGATCGCGTTCATTAATTTTCTTAGCACATTCACGACTCTGCCCACTCGTGCATGACTCTACCCAGCACGTTCACGAATTGATTCAATACATTCACGTCTTGACCCAAGCTTGCTACCTTTGCTCCTTGATAAAGATTGAAATGCTGCTCCTTGCCTTTTTATTTCTCCTCTCTACTCCTTTTCCTTAATGATAATTCTGGTGTTGATCCATGCCTCTTTGCTGCTCCTCTGCCTTGCTCCTTTGCCTCTAATGCTGCTCCTTCACCTCTCTTTTACTCTTTGCTGCTCCTCTGCTTCTCTTTTATGCTTCTCCACTTAAATTTTGCCTTCTTTGCCTTATAGCTCCTATATAATCCAGCTGATCCTGATCTGCTCCTTTGTCCTTAATGATAATTCTGGTGCTGCTCCTTTTTGCTCCTTTGCCATCAATGACAATATTTCCAACACAAAATAGTGAATTTGTGATGGTGATTAAGAGGAATTTTTTTGAATTCCAAATAAAATTGATGATGCATTTTTGTTTCCTATTTAGATTACGTGAAATAAATATCTATTTTTTATGTATTTATAACTAAATGATTTAAAGTAGACATGTCTTTATCTTTGTGAACATGATGTAATATTAGCTAGGATAAATGTGAAAAACATGAATTTTAGTGACTATCTCGTGATAAGTATGTGGAAAAAATAATATTTTAATTTGAGTTGTTCATTAGGAAATAAAAAAATATATTATTTGTTAAAAGTTTAAATCTAATATATTATCATTTTTATATTATTTAAATTATATTTATTATTAAGAAGAGTTAAATTAAAACTAGTACAATAGCGAATAAAGAACCAAAATATAATCAAAATAGATTTTTTAAAGTTATATTAAATCTAAATTAATTGTGTCAAGAGTGTTGGTGTCCTGTGTTTTGATAGTTTGGCAAATCGAAAGATAAGGCAAGATTAGAACCAATATTTAGAGTTACAGGATCTAGTCCTCCTGCTCTCAGAGAGTGATCTCTCAAATTATTTGTTTTTGCAAAGGTTTATCTTGTGTGCTTCGGGTATTGGTTTTAGACTAGCTATTAAGTGCAAGCGTTTTTTTGTTTTTTTGGTTGAATTAATACAACAGAACATAAAAGGTCTAGGAAAGATAGATAGAAAGGGGAAATGTCAGTTTCATTGGGCAATGGAGTCAAAAAGAGGTTATGACAAACTTATCAATGGATATGGGATATCAAAGGGAAAATCTAACTTGGCCACAGGATCCTTTAGTTTATGAATGAGATGGACATTAATGGTTTAGAAAAGAGAAGTTCAATTCTCAACAAAGGGAATTTGAAAGCACAACTTGAAAAATAAAGAGTTATTTGATAGACAGGGCTAACCATGAATTCTACAAACCACACTTTAAGCAAATAATGACTTCAAAACAACTTTTAAAATGAAATCTAGGATTCGGGGAACACCCTATTTCCTCAAAGATTTTATTTCAAATGACTTAGAAAACATAAAAGATTCACTGATAATTACGGTCATAGAAGAGGGAACACCTAAATACATCTATGATCACAACTATAAAGACCTTTAAGACAATTGTTCAAGTAAGGACAAAGGGCATGATCAGAACAGACCTCCTTGGTTCACTATAAACAAAGCTACTTCAAAGGAAGACTTCAATAACAGCCTTTAAGTGGCAGCAGACAAACAGGGAGAACCATAAATCATGTTGAAACCAACTATTCGAACTATTAGAGAAATAAACAAGCATGAGGACTAAAGAGAGAGATTAAAGACTCTAAAATACCTCAGCAGAAGAAAACATAAAACAGTGAAGGATAAACAGGTCTAAGGTGCTTCCAAGAGTCATTTCTTAGCCTAAAACTTTCATCCTATTGTAGTAAGAATTTATGGAACAAAATGAAAACAGGGGAAAACATTAAACAGTTCAGAATACTTCACCAACAGCCAAGCTCATGGATCCAATGATAGAGCCTTCTAAAGAACAAGCATGCAACAACATCATCAGGACTTCCAAGACTTCAATTTCTTCTTCAACTTCAACAGATTATGTATTATTTCAGAGAGTTTCAGTGTTACAACTAGTGATCAACCAACATTGTTTCATATTCTACAAAAGTGTTTATAGAAGAAATGAGGAGGTGGGATGGGATAAAAGATCTTCAAGGTTCATTTAATATAGATTAATGCTTCTCGGCCTTTGAGGGGCTGAATGGAGAAGTCTACAAATATTTCCTCTGTATTAATTGTTTACATTAAGAATTAAGCTCGATGGGGAGCTTTTGTTGACTTTAAGGCTCTGTGTCATCTTTGTAATAACTCGGTAGATATTTTGCAATAAGTTCTTGACTAAATTAAGCATTAGTTGTACGATGAGGCAAATATACCTGCAATTTCCAAGTCATTACTCGGCCTTTGTCGAATCTTTGTGGGGAGCTAAATTGTGTCTGCGGTGAGAGGAATCAATTGGCCTCTGATGCAGCAGTGGAGGCATCCTCTGTCTGATAGATATTATTGAATTTCTTTAAACATGGTTAATTTAGTGGATTAGGCTTTTGATTTTTTATCTTAGCCGTAATCCACCAAATCTACGATTCTATCTTCAATTCTTCATTTCTGGTTTGATTTGGTCTTCAATACTAATACTCTCTGTTTTAATCATGCTTCATTGTGTCTTGTTTATGTGCAGGTGCGACAGCCGCTTTATTAGAGCTGCCAGCGTTCATGAGACACTAGAAAATGTGGTGTTGCAACCCTGTGTAACAATCTTTTTGATAAAAAAATGCCTGGAGGATCATCATCCTTGTCTTTATTTTCTTTTAAAATTATTTGAAAAACCTTTTAAAAACCTGCACAAAACACAAAATGTTATAAAATCCTGCGTATTAGGGTAAGACTGCTTAGGAGGCTGTGGTTAAGTCACAACCATGGGATGAAAGCATCCAACGGTGGAGATGCTTGCAGAGGTAAAGAAGGAGGCGGTTGATTGAAACGGTGTAGATGATTAATTCTGGGTCGTCGATCAGTGTTTGATCAACGGTCAAGAGTAATCGTAATGATATAATGCGAAGGGGTCACATGTACCATAAAAGAGCGGAAAATATAAGTATAAAGGGTAAAAACCTTAATCGGCAATTGAAAAGGTATTAATGGAATTTGGGATTTCCCGAAATGATTGTAGAGGTACATCGGTGGCTTGACTTTGCCCATTTGCTGAATGCATTCATTACTTGTCTTAGCACATTCACGACTCTTCCGACTCGTGCATGACTCGAGCCAACACGTTCACGAATTGATTCAATACGTTCACAACTTGACCCAAGCTTGCTGCCTTTGTTGCCTTTGCTCCTAGATAAAGATTGATATTTTGCTCCTTGCCTTTTTATTTCTCCTCTCTACTCCTTTTCCTTAATGATAATTCTGGTGTTGATCATGCCTCTTTGCTTTGTCTCTGCCTTGCTCCTTTGCCTCTAATGTTGCTCCTTCACCTCTCTTTTACTCTTTCTTGCTCCTACACTTCTCTTTTATGCTTCTCCATAGGAATTTTGCCTTCTTTGCCTTATAGCTCCTATATAATCCGGCTGATCTGATGTTGCTCCTTTGTCCCTTAATGATAATTTTGGTCTTTGCTCCTTTTGCTCCTAATTCATCGAATGACAATATTTCCAACACAAAATAGTGAATTTGTGATGGTGATTAAGAGGCGTTTGTTTTACTTTAAAATAGACTTTGTGATGCATTTTGTTTTCTATTTAGATTATGTGAAATAAATATCTATTTTTTATGTATTTATAACTAAATTATTTAAAGTAGACATGTCTTTATTGTTGTGAACATGATGTAATATTAGCTAGGAGAAATGTGAAAAACATGAATTTTAGTGACTATCTCGTGATATGTGGAAAAAAAATATTGTTAGTTTTTCATTAAGAAATAATCAAATATAATATTTGTCAAAAGTTTAAATCTAATATGTTACCATTTTTTGTGTTATTTAACTCATATTTATTATTAGAAAGAGTTAAATTTAAACCAGTACAATAGCGAATAAAGAACCAAAATAACATCAAAATAGAATCTTTTAAGTTATATTAAATCTAAATCAACAGTGTCGAGAGTGTTGGTGTCTGTGTTTTGATAGTTTCGAAAATCAAAAGACGAGGCAACATCAAAACCAATCTTTAGAGTTGCAGGATCTAGTCCTCCTACTCTCAAAGAGGGATCTCTCAAATTATTATTTTTTTGCAAAGGTTTATCTTGTGTGCTTTGAGTATTGGTTTTAGACTAGTTATTAAGTGCAAGTGTTTGTTTGGTTGAATTGATATAGCAGAACATAAAAGGTCTAGGAAATATAGATAGAAAGGGGAAATTTCAATTTCATTGGGCAATGGAGTCAAAAAGAGGTTATGAAAAACTTATAAATGGATATGGGATATCAAAGGGAAAATCTAACTTGGCCACAAGATCCTTTAGTTTATGAATGAGATGGACATTAATGGTTTAGAAAAGAGAAGTTTGATTCTCAACAAAGGGAATTTGAAATCATAACTTGAACAATAAAGACTTATTTGATAGGAAGGGCTAACCATGAATTCTACAAATCACACTTTAAGAAAATAATGACTTCAAAACAACTTTTAAAATGAAATCTAAGATTCAGGGAACACCCTATTTCCTCAAACATTTTATTTCAAATGACTTAGAAAACATAAAGATTCATTGATAATTACGGTCATATAAGAGGGAACACCTAAATACATCTATGATCACAACTATAAAGACCTTTAAGACAACTGTTCAAGCAAGGACAAAGGGCATGTTCATAACAGACCTCCTTGGCTCACTGTAAACAAAGATACTTCAAAGGGAGACTTCAATAACAACCTTTAAGTGGCAGTAGACAAGCAGGGAGAACCATAAATCATGCTGAAACCAACTATTCGAACTATTAGAGAAATAAAAAGGCATGAGGAGTAAAGAGAGAGATTAAAGACTCTAAAATACCTCAGCAGAAGGAAAAAAAAAACAGTGAAGGATAAACAGGTCTAAGGTGCTTCCAAGATTCATTTCTTAGCCTAAAACTTTCATCCTATTGTAGTAAAAATTTATGGAACAACATGAAAATAGGGGAAAACATTAAACAGTTTAGAATACTTCACCAACAGCCAAGCTCATGGATTTAATGATAGAGCCTTCTCAAGAACAAGCATGCAACAACATCATCAGGGCTTCCAAGACTTCAATTTCTTCTTCAACTTCTATAGACTATGTATTATTTCAAAGAGTTTCAATATTACAACTAGTGATCAACCAACATTGTTTCATCTTATACAGAACTATTTATAGAAGGAATGAGAAGGTGGGAGGGGATAAAATATCTCTCAATTTCAATTAATATAGATAAATGCTTCTCGGTCTTTGAGGGGCTCAATGGAGAAGTTTACAGATATTTATTTTGTATTAATTGTTTTACATTAAGAATTAAGCTCGGTGGGGAGCTTTTGTTGACTTTAAGGCTCCGTGTCATCTTTTTCAATAACTCTATTTGGCTTGGAATAACTGTCCAGCTGTATTGAGGAAAATATCCTCTGTTCTAGTCATTACTCGACCTCTGCTGAATGCTATGAGGCTACAGGTGGAGTTAGGTAGCTGAGAGGAATAAATTAGCCTCTGATGTGGCAGTGGAGGCATCCTCTGTCTGATAAATATTCTTGATTTGCCTTTAACTGTGTTTAATTTAGTGGATTAGGCTTTTGATTTTCGATCTTAGCCGTAATCCACCAAAACTGTGAAAATAATCTTCAATCTTCAGCGTTGCTGTGATTTGGTCTTCAACATTGATACTCTCTGCTTTAATCATGCTTGACTGTGTCTTGTTGATGTGCAGGTGCCACAGAGGGTTCATATGGCATCAATGCTCATGATGCACCGATGAAACATGGTGTTGAACCCTTCGTAATAATCCATTTTGATAAATGAAAGCCTGAAGGATCGTCATCCTCGAATTTTATTTTCCTTTAAAATTATTTGAAAAACCTTTAAAAAGCCTGTGAAACACACAAAATGTTATAAAATCCTGCATATTAGGGTAAGACTGCTTAGGAGGCTACGGTTAAGTCGTGACCGTTGGATGAAAGCATCCAACGGTGGAGATTTTCTTGCAGAGGTAAAGAAGGAGGCGGTTGATTGAAACGACACAGAGGATTAAGTCTGGGCCGTAGATCTGTTTTGATCGACGGTCAAGACCAATCAGGGAAATACAATGTGAAGGGGTCACATGTACCATAAAAGAGCGGAAAATATAAGTATAAAGGGTAAAAACCTTAATCAGCATTGAAAAGGTATTAATGGAATTTGGGGTTTCCGAAATGATTGTAGGCTGTCAGATTAGCTTGGCCCATGGAGATCAACGGTCAGGATTTATCTATGAAGGCCCTTTGGTGAAGGCGGAGGGTGATAGTTCAAACGCGATATTGAATCTGAGCCATTGATCTGTAGAGATCAACGACGGGGAGCGAATGCAAAGAAATGCAGTGGAAAAGGGGAAAACGTGGTTTCAGAGGAGAAAACCACGAGTTTCTTGCAACGAAAGGGAGGGTAGGCATTTTTCTTTTTCAAACGTGATATGCATCCCCGCCCGACACGTGGCTTTTGAAAAAAAATTATATCGCGTAATTTTTGGGGATTAAAGGCCGCACTCAAAGTTACGCGAAATGGAACGTCAGCCGTTAGATCTGGGGCCTCAGATCGAATGGTGGGGAGCGAGTGCGATATTGATATGATGGGCGGGTCATAGCAGGCGGGGTGGTTTTGTTCTGAGCCTTTGGATCAAAGATTGGACGGCTGAGATCAGATCTGAAGGGAGGTAGGACTCACAGGGGTCGGGCCTGTCGGGGCTAATATGGGCCGTCAGATGTGCAGGATTAACGACGGAGATTTTATCTGGGGATAAATGGAAAAAATAAACGAGGCGGAGAAAGGGTGAACAAGGGCTGTTGATCTGTAGAGATCAATGACTGAGATTTGGACAAAAACATTAGGAAGCGGGGCGCATGACTTTAACCAAAGCCGAGAGAAAATATCTGGACTTTCCGATCTAGACAGGTGGACGACCTAGATGCAATTGGAGCTTCGCGATCGGCAGGGTAATGGACATGGGAGCGCCGAAGCGATTGACTGTGGGCCGTCGATCTACAGATTAGATCGACGACGGAGAATTCATCGGGGAATCGCCAATCAGAGAGGGAGCAATAAAATATTGCAATGCGCCAATGGAAATCTTCGATGCGATATAGCGCTGGCCATTGATTGGTCCAATGATCAACGGTGGAGAAGAGCCCCGACCAATGAATGGCAGGCTTAGTTATAATATTAAAAAGGTGGAATTTATTAAATACAAAGGTTTAATGGCTTTGGGGCGGGATATATATATGAGGTTAAGCACCCGTCTGCGGGGCCTGTGGATATGTGGAAAATACAAAGGGACTGGGGCTTTACATATATAAGGGCCAATCGGCATTGAAAGCATGGTGCTGGTCTTTCAATATACCCATTTGTAAATCTCCGATGCGAGATTATGTTTACCGTTGATCGGTTCATAAGATCAACGGTTCTTCTCATATAATAACATGAATCGGCAGGTTTAGAAAAAAACTTAGGATAATGGGTTTTTATGAATTAACAAAGGAAAAAGTGATCGGGAATGGTTTATATGAAGTGCTAAGCGCCTGATTGCGGGCCTTTGGTTTTGTGAATGAAACAAAGGATCGGGGCTGATATATATAGGAGCTAATCGCGTAAGATATTTTATAAAAGCCAAAGAATTGCGCTTGTCGATTGCTTCCGATGGGCTTAGCGCCTGGTTCTAGGGTGTGGGCATGTGGTGGGGAAGTGGTTAGGACTTAGCCCGAAGGGGCTTAAGCCCATTGTCAAAAAACTTATTTTTTATGAAAAATTTCAAAGTTTTTGATGGATTTGGGGGTTTCGGTAAGGTTCAAAATTGAGTTTCAAACCTTATAAAAGGGATTTTGTGAAGGGGAAGGAGGAATACATGAAAAATAGAAGAATTTCATGGGGGGAAAAGGGAATAAAATGAACGTTAGTTTTGAGTGGAGGGAGGGGAAAAATGGAGTTTTGCGGCAGTCTTTTCTCTATGAAAATAACAAATTTTCAACATTTCGAAAGGGAAACAATAGTGAAGGTTTAAACAGAGGGCATGATGTCTTTATGAGTCTTCAAGAGATAAAATTTTTAGCAATAAAAATTGTTTCTTGAAGGCTCAAGCAGTGATTTAGCCACCATTTGATATGACAAATTTTATAGGTGGCTAACAGTGGCTCCACTTGGGGATGGTGCCTTCTTGAAGGCATCAAGAATTTCAGACTTGCATTCTCTGGGGAGCTGATCAGTGCCTTATCCATTGGGCTGCAACTTCCTTTCCTTGGATGATCTTATTTTGCTCTAAAAATATTAGTAGCCATGAAAAACAATGGATCTTCATCAACACCAGCTTTCTTCCTACCCAATCCTTCTGATCTAACATTTTTTCTTCTTTAGAGTGCACTTGGATTGGAAAAATCTCTTACAACATTTTATTCTTTTGAAAGCAAAAATTATAATCTATTTCTACTTCTTATTTCTCCATGAACTCAGATTAAACAGTTGAGTTCATATGCTTCTCTACCTTATCTACTAATCTGTTAGGATTAAACAGTCTAACAGATTTTTATTCACTAATTTCTAAACAGAAATTTAAAAGCACACAAGTCAGGATTGAACAATCTAACTTGTTGCTAATCTATGGCATAAACAACAAGATGCACATAGATATTATTTTACAGAAAATTAAATCAAAATGGAAGGCTTAAGATTTGAAAGTTTAAGCACGACCTTCTCTTTCTTTAGCTCTGTTTTTTGAGTTCATTCGAGCTGTTTTTTCCTTATTATCTGGTTCAGATTTTGGGCATATCAGAACCATTTTTCCTCTGTCTTTGACTCACGATTTAAACATATTAGAGTCATTCTTCTCTTGAAAACTAAGGTTCGGATTTTGGGCATGTTTTGAGCCTTTAATTTCTAACCTAATCTACCTAACTGATAAGCCAAGATTAATCTGTTTGGAAAATCTGATTCACTAACCTATCAACAGAAACTAATTAGTCATGATTAAGCTGTATGACTAAGTAGAAGTGTGTTTTTTAGGAGTGACATTTGAGCTTGCACACTTTCAGATTTTTGTTTCTCTTTTTTGGTATGGGGCTATCCCTTTATTGTTTTTACAATCTGCCCTCTTTTCTTTCTTTTATAGTTTTTGTATTTTTATTTTTCTAACTTTGAATGCAACGTTCATACTATGATATTTACAATGAAAAATAAAATTCTTTGAAACTCATGACTCCTGGCAGAAGTAATGCTTTAGCATCTTGCCATTGACAGGACCTCCATACAGATCTTCTCCATTTAATTCTTTCAAGAAAAATGCATTGTGACCCCTCTCAGCATGAATAACATAGGGGCCTTTCCACAAGTTCTCAAACTTGCCATGTTTTCCCTTCTCTTCTCTTATTGAATCCCATTTAAGAACAACATTTCCAACCTGGAAATTGTTTTCCTTGGTCCTCTTATCAAATAGTTTCTTTACATTTCCTTGGACTAACTCCATCCTTTCATAGACTTCTTCTCTGGTCTGCTATAAATGGATGGTTTGGTTGATTCTCCTCTGCATATCATTCTCTTCGACCTGTAATTATTGAAGGAGTTTCATGACTGGAACTCCTAATGAGGTGGGGAAGACAACATCCATGCCATAGACTAGCTGATAGGAAGACATATTTATTGACTTCTTTGTAGTTAACGTATCAGCCCATAAGGCATGAACTAGCTTACTGTGCCATGATTTCTGATTTTGCTCCAACAAATTTTTGATGATATTGATGAGGCTCTTGTTGGAAGATTCAGCTAATCCATTTCCTTGGGGATAGTAGGCAGTAGAATGGCCCAAGGTTATGTGGTATTTGTAACAGAAATCAACCATTTTCTTAGATTTAAAAGCAACAGCATTATCTGTTATGATTTTTCTGGGACAACCAAATCTGGATAGGATATTTGTTTCAAGGAACTTGATAATGACAGAGTCATTAGAATTTATAGAGGGTATAGCTTCTATCCACTTGGTAAATAAGTCAGTGGCTGTGAGGATCCACTTATGTTGGGCTGAGGAAGATGGGTGAATTTCCCCAATGAATTCTAAACCCCATTGTTGAAAAGGTGCCTCAACTATGATAGGATGTAATGGTAAGGGAAGGAGTTTTCTTTTGCCATCAAAAATTTGACACTTATGGCAAGACATGACTAACTTCTGAGTGTCTGGGAAAAGGGTAGGCCAAGAATGACCAAATCTAAGAATTGTGTTTGCTGTGGCCTTCCAGTAGAGGTGTCCTCCACATTCTCCGTCATGCAACTCATGCATGATCTTTCTTGCATCATCTTCAAGTAAACATTTAAGAAAAATTCCAATATCATTTTTCCAATATAATACCCCAGCTAAGATGAAATAACTCAAAGCTTTTTGTTTCAAAAATCTAGCTTTAGTTTTAGACAAAGAAGGAGGGGCATTCAAATATAAAAGCACATAAATAATGTCAGCATACCAAAGAGAATTTAGAAATGTCTCTTCAATGAAAGGAGCAGTAGATTCTTCTATTTCTTCCAACACATCTACCATATTCATGTCTAGTGCTTGAAATTTAAACTCAGCCATAAGTTTTGCTAATCCTTGCCCTTTAACTAGTTTGGTGGGCCTGATTTCTAAGTCATATTCAAGAATAGTTGCAATCAATTTTCCCCTTTTACCATCAGGGTCTTGACTTAGAATGTCCTTGACAACAGTATGTGGAACAAAAGAAATTATGTGAGAGTGTAAAATATAGACTCTAAAGTCCTTTAATTCTTTCACTAATGCTAAGGCTTGCTTCTCCATGATGTTGTATTTGAGAGGAGAATCTCTTAAGGCCCTACTAAAGAAGGATATCGGCTGTTCTTGCCCCAAGTCATTCTTTTGAAGTAAAACTGCAACTATTGTATGCTCAGATGCAAAAGAAAAGATATAAAAGTCTTTGGTGAAATCTGGACTAATTAGGACTGGTGTTTGAGTAAGAGCTTGTTTGACTAGTTCGAATGATTGTTTAGCTGGTAAAGTCCATTTAACACCTACATCTTTCTTAAGCATGTTTGCAATGTTTTTTAATAGCTCAGCAAGGTTGGGGATAAACCTCCTCAAAAAAATAATCTTTCCAATGAAAGATTGCAATTCTTTGAGGATTCTTGGATGGCTGATTTGCAATATGCCATCTATCCTTGTGGGGTCTATTTTGATTCCCTCTTCTAAAATTATATGGCCAATAATTTTACCTTCTTGGAGACCAAAGAGTGTCTTCTTGGGATTCAATGACAAGCCAAATTTCCTACACTTCTCAAAAAAATTTCTCAAGTGAATCAAATGTTCTTCACCAGTTTTTGAGAAAACGGTTATGTCATCAAGGTAAATGATTATGAAATAGAAAATATCTTCAGAGGAGGCTATGTCCATGGCCCTTTGGAAGGTGGCCCCTGCATTCATCAATCTGAAAGGCATTTTGACATACATAAAGGTGCCCCAAGGTGTGGTAAAAACAGTTTTGATTTGATCACTTGGGAGCACTAACACCTGGTTGTAACTCGAGAACCCATCTCAGAGTGATATTATTTTTGACCCAACTACCCTTTGATGTAAATGGTCCATATTGGGTAAGGGGTAGTTGTCTTTTAGAGAGGCTCTATTTAAACTTCTAAAGTCAATACAGAGCCTGATCTCCCTTGTCTTATTTCTAACAGAAACTAAGTTTGATACCCATTCTGAATATCTAATTGGTACTATGATGCCAGCATCATGCATCTTTTCAATTTCTTCTTTAACTAAAGGTAGTAAAACATGGTTTATTCTCCTTAGCTTTTGTTTGAAATGCTTTTGATTTTATTTGAGAAGCATTTTGTGCTGAACGTTGCTGGTATCATATGATTTCAGGTCTTTGTACCCCCAAGCAAAAACATCTTTAAACTCTTTGAAAAGCTCTATGTATTGCAATTTTATGTGAGCTGGGAGAGTGCTAGACAGTTTAATCATCTTGGGTTCTGCTAGGCTGCCTATGTTATGTTCTTCAACATCTGTTTCCACAGGCTCCATTCTTGGTTCTTTGGCTACATTGTTAAAGTTGAAAAGGTGTTCTAAAGGTGTGAGACCTCTTGGAATTGTATCGTTCATGCATTGTAAAAATTCCAAGTCTTCTTGGTCTATGTTTTCAATTAACTCTGCTTCAAAAGGATTCTCACAATGATTTATATTAGCAGAATATGTCATTTCAACTTCTGGGATTTGTTCAATATACAAACAGTTTTCTTTATGGCTGGTTTTTGATATTGGTATGTCGAAATTGTTTTCTGATTTGAAGAAATCATCTATGTGTTTGTCAGAATCAAACACTTGCCAGTGATCTTCGTTATCAGGCACTGTAGGCCTGTGTTTTACCTTTACACTAAGCTGTTCATTTATTTCAGGTATTTGGCAGTTGCTGGCATTGAAAGCGAGTTCATTTTCTAGATGATTTAGTGCTCTAGGAATGAAAATAAGTTCATACTTTTCAAAGGTTTTCAATAAATCGAGGGCAGCATTCCGATATTCCCTAAGCCTTGGATTTCTAGCTGAGTATTCTCCTTTTATTTGTCTTATGATAAGTTCAGAATCTCCTAAGATTGATATATTTTGGGCTTCTAATTGTTTAAGCAATTGTAAGCCTAGAATAAGTGCCTCATACTCAGCAATATTGTTAGTGCATGGGAAATCTAGTTTATATGAAAAACTCTGATTCATATTTTGACTCCAAACACCTGCCCCTGCACTTGTTTTATTACAAGATCCATCAAATTTTATTGTCCACAGTATATTTGCCTCATTTTCATTTTCTTGTTGCTGTTGATAGCCAATGTTTTGTATCAAATTTTAGGGAAGTTCTGATTGTTCTGGTAAACTATTCGAGTCTATGTTTTCCTTTTCTTGTTGAGTAATTTAATCTTCGTTGTACAAGATAAAGGAATCTAAACTTGATTGAATAGAATAGATTGGAGAGTTGTTTGGTTTATCTATGTTTCTCACCATGTACTTCATTTGATATTCCCTGTATAGTCTTCTGTTTTGGTTAAAAACAGGGATGGTGGCATAAGACATGTCCATTTGAAGGCTTCCCTGAAGTTTGGCTCCCCATGTTCTTGATAAGAGCATGCCATACTTAAGGGGAATTTCAGCTATAACTATGTCCATTACTAGACTCTTTGCAGGGATTTGAGCTAAGTTAACACATAAATCTTTGATTAAACCCAAACATTTGACTCTGCTTGAGTCAAAGGAATACAAATATTTGTATGGTTTAGTAATTTCTAAGCCTAAGCTTTCCATTACTACCTTGGGCATTAGATTGTGTGAAGCTCCAGAATCTAGCATGGCATTGTGCAAAATTTTCTCATGTATGTTCAAACTAACATAGAGGGGAGGAACAACCCCTTCTTGGTATTTTCCTTCAACTTCTGGACCAAACAACAACTCAGGCTTGTCATCTATCAAGTTTAAGGTGTTAGTATCACTTCGTAGGTTCAAAGCTTTTAAAACTTGGTTTTTGTACACTTCTTGGGTTACTAGTTCAGCGAGGGGGATGGTAATTTTTATCTTTGCAATCTCCCCCTCAAGGTTGAAAGGAACAATTGACTTGTTCATATTTACATCTGTTTTTTCAATTGAATTCCTTTCAACAGTTTTGATTTACTAAACTTTGTTTGGACTAGTAATTGGGATAGTTTTATTAGGACCACTAGCTGAAGTGCTAGGGGTACTCTGTTCAACATTTGGCTAGCTGTTTTTCTCTTTGTTTAAATCTTGTTTTTTAGCCAAAGTGATGGGTTTGTCTGCTGTCTTCTTAGGCTAACTTTCTGCTTTTTTCTTGATAGCAGCGCTAGTTTTCTTATCTTTTGAATTTTCTACGTTCCCTTTGCTCCTAAGATCATATTGTTTGTGTACCTCCATGATTGCATTTTCAAACCCCAGTTTATAATCATCAGAATCTTCATAGGTGTTTGTATTTTGATAAGAGAATAAACCTTGTTCTTCCTTAGTGAGGAAAACATCATCCCCACTGTCTGATCCAATCAAGTTTACATGAGCTTCTCCCAACCTTTCCATCTCCCTATCTTCCTCATATTGATCCACATAGTTTTGCTGGAAGGGAGGTCAAACTTGTTGGTCACTTTATTTTTTCTTATCTTGATTGTTTTCTCTTCTATAATTCTGATTTATATTTCTATTTTGGTTTTTTTGAGGTTCTCTTGGTGGAACTCTATCATTTAAGTTTATCTTTTCGAGCATCCTCTCCATCACCTTCACCAGGTTGTCTATTTTAGTGTCAGAAGTTGAAGTTGAGGGTGCAATGTCATATTTATAATTTACCCTCTTCTCTGATCTCAACCTATTTCTTTTCTCAATTATGTTTGCTTCTACGCTCACAACTCCTCTCTGCATGTCTTCTAAGGTTAAGTAATCTCTCTCCCTCAACTGATAAGCCATTTCAACATCAAAGCCTTCGGGATACCTTACTAAGGCCATGCCTTGGGGAGGTTTCATGTGAGGTGGAAGAGCATTGTAAACGCTATTGAACCTAGTGGAGTAGTCATGAACACTCTCCCCTTGATTTCTCTTGAGGCTGCTATACTCTGCTAGTATTTGGAGAGGGTTCTTTTTGAGTTCCCATTTGTTGATGAATGTTTGATGCAAAGCAAGGAGATCATTGATACTGTTAGGAGGTAAGTTCTTAAACCACTTCTTTACATCTCCTCCTAAACTTTGGGCAAAGATCCTCATCTTCACAGTTTCTTCTTCTATCTCCATGTAATCAAATGCATCTTCCATCCTATCTACATGATGTTGAGATATTGTAGACTCTTTTCTAGTGAAATGAAGAATTTTGGATTGGTAATCATTTGGTAAGGGAAGTAGAGGTTGTGGTAACACTAATGGGGCATACCATGTTGCCATGGCTGAAAATAAGGGTGGATTTACAAGAGGTGGATTTACAAGCGTGAAAGTGGGCTGAACAAGAATGTTTTTCACAGTGGTAGTATGGAGTGGAGTGGAAGAAACACTTGGTCCAACAAACTGATTTTGAGCAGACTTGTTATGGAAAAGGCTAAAGTGATGAAGAAGCTGGGAATCAGGAGGAGTGGAAGGTGAGGCTTCTCTACTGAAGCTTTGTTGCAAATCTGCAATGTCAAGATCAGTTTGGTTTAAATCACCTTGATATCTAGTTCTAAATATGTTCTTTGTATGATGTAAATCAAAGTGTGAATCCTCTAAGACAACAAGGTTTTCAGGGACAGATTTTGTTCTTAAGAGGCTCCTATTAGCAGCTAATTTTCTAGACTTAGAATTCTGCCACAAAATTCTCTTTGGATTGTCAACGATTAAAGGAGGATTTGGGTCTAGATGGGATCTAGTGTTGATCCTATGTGAAGCCAGACTGTTTTTCAAAAATGAGAGAGTTTAAGGTTTTATGGATTGTTTTTGGGAGTTTTACCTCTCACGATGTCTTATCTAGTATAGGACTAGGCTTCTAACTTCTTCAAGGCTGGTTAACACAGTCCTAAAGAGATCTGAAGACCTAGATAAGTAATAGGCCTACTGGGGCTAGTGGACTCGCCAGGTGGAAACTATTTATCTTCTATGAAGGTAAAATATTGGATGGTTCCACCACCATGTTTATTATGAAGCCAAACTGAAATGTTTTTGGGTTTTTCTGAGTTTTTTAATCCTATGGGTTAAGAGAGTGTCCTAAATTTGACTTTAACATTTAGCTAAGGTGTCAAGAACCTACAAAGTTCACTCTTATGGCTTCGTAACTGATTCTTTCAAGGTTTGATAAGGTCCTACGAGAATCCTAAGGTTACTTAGTTTGTCACTGATTCAATTAAGTCCTATCATGATTACCATTTTTTTTAGGTAGTGCTTGAAGAAGGCTACTTATGTTATACTGGACAGGGAGTATTTTTTAAAGATTTTACTCAGTGTCCCACCGTGATATCCATTATGTTGGTGTCCCGTGTTTTGATAGTTTGGCAAATAAAAAGACAAGGCAACATCAGAACCAATCTTTAGAGTTACATGATCTAGTCCTCCTGCTCTCAGAGAGGGATATCTCAATTTTTTTTTTTTTTGCAAAGGTTTATCTTGTGTGCTTCGGGTATTGGTTTTAGACTAGTTATTAAGTGCAAGTGTTTGTTTGTTTTTTTGGTTGAATTGATACAACAGAACATAAAAGGTTTAGGAAAGATAGATAGAAAGGGGAAATGTCAGTTTCATTGGGAAATGGAGTCAAAAAGAGGTTATGAAAAACTTATCAATGGGTATGGAATATCAAAGGGAAAATCTAACTTGGCCACAAGATCCTTTAGTTTATGAATGAGATGGACATTAATGGTTTAGAAAAGAGAAGTTCAATTCTCAACAGAGGGAATTTGAAAGCACAACTTGAACAATAAAGAGTTATTTGATAGACATGGCTAACCATGAATTCTAAAAACCACACTTTAAGTAAATAATGACTTCAAAACAACTTCTAAAATGAAATCTAAGATTCGGGGAACACCCTATTTCCTCAAATATTTTATTTCAAATGACTTAGAAAACATAAAAGATTCACTTATAATTCCGGTCATAGAAGAGGGAACACCTAAATACATCTATGATCACAACTATAAAGACCTTTAAGACAACTGTTCAAGCAAGGACAAAGGTCATGATCAGAACAGACCTCCTTGGCTCACTGTAAACAAAGATACTTCAAAGGGAGACTTCAATAACAACCTTTACGTGGAAACAGACAAGCAAGAGAACCATAAACCATGCTGAAACCAACTATTCGAACTATTAGAGAAATAAACAAGCATGAGGACTAAAGAGAGAGATTAAAGACTCTAAAATACCTCAGTAGAAGAAAACATAAAATAGTGAAGGATAAACAGGTCTAAGGTGCTTCCAAGAGTCATTTCTTAGCCTAAAACTTTTTTCCTACTGTAGTAAGAATTTATGGAACAAAATAAAAACAGGGGAAAACATAAAACAGTTCAGAATACTTCACCAACAGCCAAGCTCAAGGATCCAATGATAGAGCCTTATCAAGAACAAGCATGCAACAACATCATCAGGACTTCCAAGACTTCATTTTCTTCTTCAACTTCAACAAACTATGTATTATTTCAGAGAGCTTCAGTATTACAACTAGTGATCAACCAACATTGTTTCATCTTCTACAAAAGTATTTATAGAAGAAATGAGGAGGTGGGATGGGATAAAATATCTTCAAGGTTCATTTAATACAGATTAATGCTTCTCGGCCTTTGAGGGGCTCAATGGAGAAGTCTACAGATATTTCCTCTGTATTAATTGTTTACATTAAGAATTAAGCTCGGTGGGGAGCTTTTGTTGACTTTAAGGCTCTGTGTCACCTCTATAATAACTCAGTAGATATTTTGCAATAATTTCTTCAGCTAAATTAACTGTTCGGCTGTGATGAGGCAAATATCCTGCGACCGAGTCATTACTGTTACCTCATCCAAATCTTGGTGAGGCTACAGGTGGCATTAGGTAGCTGAGAGGATTCAATTAGCCTCTGATGTCGAAGTGGAGGCATCCTTTGTCTCATAAATATTTTGATTTTCCTTTAACTGTGTTTAATTTAGTGGATTAGGCTTTTGATTTTCGATCTTAGCCGTAATCCACCAAATCTGCAATTCTACCTTCAATTTTTCATCTCTGGTTTAATTTGGTCTTCAATACTAATACTCTTTGCTTTAATCATGCTTCACTGTGTATTTTTGATGTGCAGGTGTGACAGGGGCTTCATATGGCATCAATGCTCATGATACACTGATGAAACATGGCATTGAACCCTTCGTAGTAATCCTCTTTGACAACTGAAAGCCTGGAGGATCGTCATCCTCGGCTTTTATTCTCTTTTAAAATTATTTTGAAAAACTTTAATACTTGCATAAACAACAAAAACATTAAGAAAATCCTGCGTATTTGGGTAAAACTACTTTGGAGGTTGCGGTTAGGTCGCAACAGTTGGATGAAAGCATCCAACGGTGGAGATTCGCTTGCGGGGGTCAGAAGGAGGCAGTTTGGAAGAATGGTGCATAGGATTAAGTCTGGGCCATAGATATTGTTTTGATCGACGGTCAAGATCAATCAGGGCAATACAATGGAGAAGGGCCACTTTACTATGTAATGGCGGAAAATGCGAAGAAAATAGGTTAAAATCCTTTGCGGTGGAAAAATAATTTGGAAGGGAAAATGGGGTTTCCAAATGATTACAAGCCATCAGATTAGCTTGGCCCACGGAGATCAACGGTCAGGATTGATCCACGAAGGCCCTTTGGTGAAGGCGGAGGGCGATAGTTCAAACGTGATATTGAATCTGAGTCGTTGATCTGCAGAGATCAACGACGGGGAGCGAATGTGAAGAAATGCGGTGGAAAAGGGGGAAAAATAGTTTCAGAGGAGAAAGCCACAGGTTTCGCGCATCGAAAGGGCGGGTAGGCAGTATTTCTTTTTCAAACGTGATATGCGTCCCCGCCCGACATGTGGCTTTTGAAAATAGCTTATATTGCATAATTTTGGAAAATTAATGCTCCTGCTTAAAGTTACGTGATATAGAATGTCAGTTGTTAGATCTGGGGCCTCAGATCGAATAGTGGAGAGTGAGTGCGATATTCATGAGATGCGTGGGTGGAATGACGTGGGGGCAGAGAAAGGCGATTTTTATCTGAGCCATTAGATCTAATATTGGACGGCTGAGATCAAATCTAAAGGGAGGCAGGACCTACAGGGGTCGGGCCTGTCGGAGTTAATATGGGCTGTTGGATGTGCAAGATCAAGGGAAAATATTGTATCTGGGGATAAATGGAAAAAATAAACGAGGCAGAGAAAGGTTGAATAAGGGTTGTTGATCTGCAGAGATCAACGGCTGAGATTTGGCCAAAAAAATTATGAAGCGAGGCACATGAATTTAACCAAAGTTGGGAGGAAAGATATGGACCGTCCGATCTGGACAAGTGGACGACCCAGATGCAATCGGAGCTTCGCGATCGGTAGGGTAATGGACATGGGAGCGCCGAAGCGATTGACTGTGGGCCATCGATCTGCAGATCAGATCGACGGCGGGGAACTCATCAGGGAATCGCCAATTGGAGAGGGAGCAATAAAATATTACAATGCGCCAATGGAAATCTTTGATGTGATATAGCGCTGGCCATTGATTGGTCCAATGATCGACGGTGGAGAAGAGCCCCGACCAATGAACGGCGGGCTTAGTTATAATATTAAAAAGGAAAAATTTATTAAATACAAAGGTTTAATGGCTTTGGGGCGGGATATATATATGAGGTTAAGCGCCGTCTGTGGGGCCTGTGGATATGTGGAAAACGCAAAGGGACCGAGGCTTTATATATATATGGGCCAATAGGCATCGGAAGCATGGTGCTGGTCTTTCAATCTACCCATTTGTAAATCTCCGATGCGAGATTTTGTTTACCGTTGATCGGTTCATAAGATCAACGGCTCTTCTCATATAATAACATGAACCGGTGGGTTTAATGCAAAACATAGGAAAATGGGTTTTTGTGAATATACAAAGGAAAAATATGATCGAGCAGGGTTTATTCAAAGTGTTAAGCACCTGATTTCGGGCCTTTGGTTTTGTGAATGAAACCAAGGATCGGGGCTCATATATAAAGGAGCTAATCGCATCGGAGGTTTTATAAAATCCAAAGACTTGCGCTCGCTGATTGCTTCGATGCGATAAGCGCCCGATGGGCTTAGCTCCTAGTTCTAGGGTGTGGGCATGTGGTGGGTGTTAGCCACCTATAAAATTTTGTCATATCAAGTGGTGGCTAAATCATGTTTGACAGCCTTGAAGAAACATTTTTGACAAAATTTTTGGTACTTAAAGTCTTTTTGATGATATTCTATCCTTTGGTTAATCGTCACTGCTGTTCCCCTCTTGAACTCAGAGATTCTGTTGTTTTTCCATGAATAAAGACTGCTGCAAAATCCCATTTTCCCCTCCCACTTCATAAAACCTTCTTCATTTTATTCCCCTTTTTTATGCGAAATTCCTCTATTTTTCATGATTTCCCTTCTTCTCTTCGTAAAAATCCATTTTACAAAATCTAAAACTCATTTTTAGACTTTACCAAAACCCCCAAATCCATAAAAAACTGTGAAAAATTTCATAAGAAATAAGTTTTTTAAGCTGCAGGCTTAAGCCCCCTTGGGCTAAGCCTAAACCACTTCCCCACATATGCCTTGGTGCTGGAACCAAGCGCTTAGCCCATTAGGCGCTTATTGCATTGGAAAAATCAGAGTGCGCAAGTCTATTTGCCATATAAAAACATCCGATGCGATTAATCCCTTTGTTTATAAACCCCTGATCTTATTATTATTTCATATAACCACATAGCCCGCATTCGACGCTAAACATTGTTTAAAACCCATTTCCGATGCATATTTCCCTTTGTAAAATCAATAAACCCACTTTCCTAAGTTTCGGTCTAAACCCGCCGGAGCAATGTTTTTTAATATGAATGGGTAGATTGAAAAGCCCCGCATCAAAGTTTCGATGCGATTAAGCACCATTTGTATAAACTCCCGCCCTCCATTTCTCTACATATAAACCTGCACCTGGGACCAAGGGTTAAAATCCCGAAGCGCTAATCGAATTGGAGAAAATCAAAATGGGTAGATTGAAAAGCACGAAGGCCCGATCCCGATTGGCCCTTTCTATATATAAAGCCTCGGGACTATGGCTCATCATATAAACCCACGGCCCCGCAGACGGGCGCTAAGTATTTATACATAACCCGCCTCTGAAGCTAAAACCTTAGTGTTTCATTAATTTTTTGGTTTTCATAAAGTTTTGAAGGGTTTCCGTCGTTCAATATTTGAGACAATCCCCACCGTTGATCTAAAGCCGATCAAACGGTCGGTGCAAAATTGCATCACAGGTTCCTATCGGACGCATTTGTTCCCCACCCCCGATTGGTCACCTTCCAATGCATCCTCCACCGTCGATCTGATCTGCAGATCGACGGTCAGCGCTCAATCGCATCGGCGCCATTCAAGTTCTTTCCCCCGCCGATCGCATGCCTGCGATTGTATCTGGACCATCCACGTGTCCAAATCGGACGGTCCAGAATGCATCTCCTGACTTTGGTTAAATTTTATACACCCCGCTCATAATGTTTCTCGGCCAATCACAACCGTTGATCTTTGCAGATCAACGGTCCTTATTTACCCTTCTCCGCCCTTGTATTATTTTCGTTCATACCCCAGATCACATCTCAGCTGTCGATTTGTTCCATCCAACGGCTCGTATTTAACTCGACAGGCCCGAACCCCATGGGTCCTGCCTCCCTCCAGATCTAATCTCCACCATTGATCCCCTGATTGGACGGTCCATAATAAAACCACGCTCTCTTCTATCTGCCGCGCATCTATCCAGTATCGCGCTCGATTCTCCACCATCAGATCTGAGTCCTCAGATCCAACAGTCGACGTGCGTTTTTGCATAAATTTAAGCGCGAAGGTTAATTCTCGAAAATCACGCAATGAAGGCGGTATTAAAAAGACACGTGGCGGCCTTAGACGCATATCGCGTTCAAAAAGGCAAACCTTCTTTTCTCCCATTTTTCCGCGCAATACCACCAATTTTTTAAGCCAAAAATGCCTTTTCCGTTTACACTATGATCCATCGCGTTCTCTCCCCGTCGTTGATCTTTGCAGATCAACGGATCAAATCTAATTTCTCATTACACTAGCGCCCTCCACCCTCGCCAAAATATTTCAATGTGCAATCTCCACCGTTGATCTCATGGCCCGATCTCATCCAACGGCTCATGATCATCCCGAAACCCCAAGTTCAATTCCTTTGCATTTTCCTTCACCAAAAGGTTTTTAACCTTATTTCTTCTCATTTTCTCCTATTTTCACAATAGTGTGACCCCTTCGCATTATTAATTCACTGCTAAATCTCCACTGTTGATCTTCTTGGTAAATCATAGATCAACGGTTCTAACTTAAAAATCTCCCACCGCTTTCTTTTCGCCTCTGCAACAAATCTCCACCGTTGGATGCTGCCATCCAACGACCATGCTCCTACCCGAAACCTCCAAAGCAGTTTTCACAAAATATGCAGGATTTCTTAATTATTTTTGTATTGTGCAGGATTTAAAAGGGTTTTTCAAATGTTTTAAAATAAAATGAGAGCTGAGGGTCTCTATGCTCCAGACTTTCGTTCATCATTAAAGAAAGCCATATATAGGGTTCAATTTCACGTTTCATCGATGACTTATGGGCATTGATGCCATATGGACCTTGTACACACCTGCACATCAACAAGACACAGTAAGATTAAATCAAATAAAAGAGTATCAGTGTCGAAGACCCAGACACGACGAGAAATCAAGGATATTTATCGGATAGAGGATGCCTCCACTGCCACATCAGAGGAAAATTGATTCCTCTCAGCTACCAGATTGCCACCTGTGACTTCACAACATTCAAACAAGGGCCGAGTAATGACCAAAACAGAGCATATCTCCCCCTTACAGCTGAATAGTTATTTCGAATCAAAGAAGATAATATGAACTATCAACAGAGTTATTGCAAAAGATGACACAGAGCCTTAAATTCAACATAAGCTTCGAGTAAGCTTAATTACTTAATGCAAACCAATTAATACAAGAAAATATCTGCAAACTTCTCCCTTGAGCCCCTCAAAGGCTGAGAAGCATTAACTGTATTAATTGAACTCAGAAGATCTTTTCTCTCTTTCGACCTCCTCATCTCTCTATAAAAACTTGTTGAGGAATCCATTGTAAATGTTGGTTGGTTGGCTGGTTGATCACTAGTTGTAATACTGAAATTCTCTGAAATAATACATAGTTTGTTGAAGTTGAAGAAGAAATTGAAGTCTTGGAAGCCTTGATGATGTTGTTGCATGCTTGTTCTTGAGAAGGCTCTATCATTGGATCCATGAGCTTGGCTGTTGGTGAAGTATTCTGAACTGTTTAATGTTTTCCCTTGTTTTCATTTTGTTCCATAAATTCTTACTACAGTAGGATGAAATTTTTAGGCTAAGAAATGACTCTTGGAAGCACCTTAGACCTGTTTATCCTTCATTGTTTTATGTTTTCTTCTGCTGAGGTATTTTAGAGTCTTTAATCTCTCTCTTTAGTCCTCATGCTTGTTTATTTCCTTAATAGTTCGAATAGTTGGTTTCAACATGATTTATGGTTCTCCCTGCTTGTCTGCTACCACTTAAAGGCTGTTATTGAAGTCTCCCTTTGAAGTTTCTCTGTTTACAGTGAGCCAAGGAGGTCTGTTCTGATCATGCCCCTTGTCCTTGCTTGAACAGTCAGCTTAAAGGTGTTTATAGTTGTGATCATATATGTATCTAGGTGTTCCCTCTTCTATGACCGTAATTATCAGTGAATATTTTATGTTTTCTAAGTCATTTGAAATAAAATATTTGAGGAAATAGGGTGTTCCCCGAATATTAGATTTCATTTTAAAAGTTGTTTTGAAGTCACTATTTGCTTAAAGTGTGATTTGTAGAATTCATGGCTAGCCCTGTCTATCAAATAGCTCTTTATTGTTCAAGTTGTGCTTTCAAATTCCCTTTGTTGAGAATTAAACTTCTCTTTCCAAATCATTGATGTCCATCTCATTCCAAAACCAAAGGATCCTGCGGCCAAGTTAGATTTTCCCTTTGATATCCCATATCCATTGATAAGTTTTTCATAACCTCTTTTTGACTCCATTGCCCAATGAAGCTGACATTTCCCCTTTCTATCTATCTTTCCTAGACCTTTTAGGTTCGGTTGTATCAATTCAACCAAACAAACAAACAAACATCTGCACTTAATAACTAGTCTAAAACCAATATTCAAAGCACACAAGATAAACCTTTGCAAAAACAAATAATTTGAGAGATCCCTCTCTGAGAGTAGGAGGACTAGATCCTGTAACTCTAAAGATTGGTTCTGATGTTGCCTTGTCTTTTGATTTGCCAAACTATCAAAACACGGGACACCAACAGTGGGGAAGTGGTTAGGACTTAGCCCAAAGGGGCTTAAGCCCATAGTAAAAAAACTTATTTTTTATGAAAATTTTCAAAGTTTTTGATGGATTTGGGGGTTTTGGTAAGGTTCAAAAGTGAGTTTCAAACCTTATAAAAGGGATTTTGTGAAGGGGAAGGAGGAATACATGAAAAAATAGAAGAATTTCATGGGGGAAAAAGGGAATAAAATGAAGGTGAGTTTTGAGTGGAGGGAGGGGAAAAATGGAGTTTTGCAGTAGTCTTTTCTCTATGAAAATAGCAGATTTTCAACATTTCGAAAGGGAAACAACAGTGAAGGTTTAAACAGAGGGCATGATGTCTTTATGAGTCTTCAAGAGATAACATTTTTAGCAATAAAACTTGTTTCTTGAAGGCTCAAACAATGATTTAGCCACCATTTGATATGACAAATTTTATAGGTGGCTAACAGAGAGACACTCTACAACTAAGTATGGGAGAGATGTTGTCACATAACGTTACATTTAAAAATATTAAAATAATAATTTAAATTAACAAATTAAAAATAGTAATAACAAAAGAAATTAATGTCGTCCATAATTACAAGGAATATTATGTGTAATTCATTCTATGTTCCATTTACATGTGATATTTAAAACAAAAATATATTTATAACAAAAAATATTTTACTGATAAGTGAAATATTTCAATGTCCATATTAAATAACATAATTTTATAGATACTTTATATAGAGAAAAGTAAAGTAATTTAAATTGAAAATTTTCTTATTTTCATTTTAGTGAGAAAGATTGAGAGAATTCTTATTCCACTAATAGTTGCTTTCTAATTCAATGCATGAGGGACATTTGTAAAATTTTCATTGTTTAATATGGATTTGATATTAATATTTAAAAAAATATTAATAATATAAATAATTAAATGTATACATACATGAAAAAATCATGAGGGGGCATATTTTAACATTTTAATGTGGAGAACATGAATTATAAATAAAATATTTCAATGTAAACTACATATATATTATACCAGCCTAGATCCATCTTAGTTCTGGATCTACCAAGTGCCTATAGAGATCAAATATCTTTTCACTCTAAGAGATGTTTGCATCTCAATAGATTTGATCCCTCTCAACGATTGGTAGATCTAGAGTTAAGATGGATATAGGCTGCATATTATAAAAAAATGTAACTTAATTTTTTAAAATTTAAGAATAGATTGAATTGTATAAACCAATATTGAATTAGTTAAATTGTATTTTTGAATAATTTATTATTAATAATATTTTATATTAAAAATCAGATGAGTTACACATTTTCGTGTTATTAAGAACTAACTGAATTATTTTACCTTTATTTTTTTTCTTTGTTAGTATTGAAATATATTGAAATATTTTACTAATTAAGTTAGATTGAATATCAATGAAGTATCTAATAAATAGAAAAATATTTATCATAGTTTTACAATCATAGTTTCAACCATACTAAACTTTGTAATTTATAAAAATATCTTTGCATTTTTTTTAAAGTAAGTCATTTTTCATGCAATTTCATATATACAAGTTTGATATAAGTTTAGAAATACATAATATATAATAAATTTTATTTCATAAAAATAAGCATCATGATAATAACCATCTGACAATCGTAAACATAATCTATGATACACATTCGAATTCACTCTCATCATCTAATTATATATACCTATAACACATACAAACGTCATTAGCTAGCACACAAATCTAATAATATAACAGGTCATCATCATTATGATCACATCTAACAAAACACAAACATTTAATCTAACACAATCACCACAAACATCCTCCAATTAATATAAATCTCATGTCAAATAACTTTTATTACATACACATCTACCTGCAAGCACATTAAATGAACATATCTAACATAACCTAACAATATACACATCAACACCAACATATAAATTAAGTACATAAACAAGAACATAAAAAAGTCAAATAACTACATCAAGTCAAATAAGTGCAATCAAATATCCGATAAAATAGACATAGTGCCAACCTAGTCTGTAGTAGGTGGAGGAGGAGGTGGTTGGTCTCCTCTGTCAGGAGAAACATGAGGCACATCCTCTAGCTCTTGCATCTCGTCACCAGGCACTTGAGGAGGTGTATTTATAGACGGATCATCGACACCTTGACTATCATGATTCAATGTGGTGGTACTACCAGAAGCATCATGAACACCACCCTCATCATCATGATCATTATCATCACCACCACCCTCATCGGATGTATTGGTTGCTGCATGATGCTGGCCTACATCCCTCATTGTTGTTTGTACCATACTAGCTCTAATTATGTGCCGCATAAGAGACATAAGATCACATGAAAAATCCCTCTACAAACCCATAAAGCTAGGATCCTATTGTAGCGACTATGACCACCCTCCAAAATTTTTCATATGATTTGAATTTGGAGCCTTCCTTTTTCCCATAGGGGCTTATCTTGTACTATCACGAAGTATTCATGAGTTGATAAATACTTATTCTTTTCATCAATGTTTGTGTCTTCTTGTTTTCATACTTAGATGATATTTTAAGTCACAATATAACATTATGAATTGACGTTGTAGTAGTTTTCGGCTTGCCTCCAAAAATTGCACAATCCATGAGGGTGCGCCAAAATTAATGATTTGAATTGCACAATCCAGACTGGAATTTATGCGTTGAGCTCAGAAACTGCATAGACATGGAAGGCAAACCAACACTGAGCCCAAAAATTGTGTAATCCATCCCTTGAGCTCAGAAACTGCGTAATCCACTAGGCCATAAAGTTTCCCAATTCTCCAAAATTACACAATATTTCCCGACTGTGTGTATGGAAAGTTTCCAAAAAAGAAAAAAAGAAAAGAAAAAATATAAAAGATAAAAATCATCCCTAGAAAATAGGGATTCATTATTAGTTTCTCGAAGGAGGGACAATTGCTATTTTTAGAAATTTCTACCAAGCGTCGCTTTTTCCTTGATTTTAGGCATGCGCGTCATAAACACTAATTCACTTAAATCTACTCCTATAGAGTTCATTTGTATTTTAGATCTTGGATCTCTAACATTGCTGAGGAGATCAAGGAACCTTCAGTGGATTTGTCGTTGCTTTTCCCGGTGAGTTTTGCTTTTGTTGTCTTTCGCTGCTTTTTCTATTGCTTTTTGTCATTTCCCTTCTATAAGTGTTGTTTTTCTTGTTTTTCTTCATGGTTATTGGCATTTTTTAAACTTAAATTAGCTTGTAGAAGTGTTGTTTCAGTTTGTCGTTTGTCTTTCACAAGTGTCGCATCAGTTTTCTTGTTTTTGCACCGATGGTCGTCGTTTTGACGACTCTCCTCACACATTTGATTTTACTTCCATTTGTTGAGTCTCTACACTTGATTAACATTGATTCATCCATACTTACTCATATCTGCACTCAAAATCACATCATCACTTAGATTTGATTATTTCCCACACTTTCACTGGGTATATTTGCGCTTTCCATTGGCCATTTTTCACCTTGCCAGTTGGAAATTGTGCAGGTCTAAGGCTCAAGATGAGAGATTGGAATCTGAGACTGCACAATGCATAGTGCAGGCTAGCCCAACTGTGCATTACAAATTTACAGGGCTCAGTCTTCCACCTTGGCAACTGAGACTACGCAACGCACAATATCTCCCAGTCACTGCCCAGGCTGAACTGCACATTGCACAGTCTCAAGCCTCAGGCTACACCCTTGGATGTTGAGACTTCGCAATCTGTAGTTCCCACAACCAGTATCTATCACTTTCTCATGAAAACTGCAAAATATTTCTCACTGGTTCACCACTTTGCTTCCTGATCTTGCTTTGAAGGTGTATTTGCAAAAGCTAATATTTGCTTGCTATGAGTGCCTTTTTTGTCACACAGGTACCACAATTGTTGGCCACTTCTCTCCAATATTCATTGTTACCATGGCCCCCAAGAGAGTTGCTTCAAGATATGCCACTGTAAGCAATACAGGGAAGCAGTTGAGCAAATGCTAGTAGACTTTCCAATGTATGCAGCCATTGAAATGTTTGTGGAAAAGGAGTTAGATCTAACACAGAATAAAGTTAAGGAAGATTTTTAAGTAAAAATCTTCAAGGCAGGTCTAGAGGATCGACAAGTACATATCAATGTTCAACAATAAGGACTATATGGGGTTGTATGTAGATATCAAGTATTCCTATGTGTAGATGTCATCATCTGGATTGCTTCACACATTGATGTGAAGACTATGACATTGAAAAATTCCAGCAGAAAAAATATTGCTAATATTCTGGCGGAATATTATCATCTTATGTATCATTTTCCTAATCCAGTAACACTTATGGAATCATACTTCGATGCCACCAAAAAATATGTGAGAACAAGAGATATTATTAAATACTAGGTGAAAGGGCCATCAAAGTTTCCACATACACCTACCCATTCATACAAGGTAGAGTATCTCAGGAGGGCCTACCATCTCTTGGTTATCTTAGCTTGTGTAATATATGGTCAACAGAGCATGAAGACCTTTCCTGAAGGGTGGGAAGTCTTATCGAACCAGGTTGTGAATGAGGAAAAGCTTTTTAACTAGTCAGATTTTTTGGTTCGACAATTGAGAGCCCATGTAGCACATGCCTAGAATCCTCCCAAGGGCAGGCAAGCAAGGTTCTATATGTATGCATATTTACTAGATGTGACCTGTGCACATAATTCATTTCCTGGCGAGGACTAGACATGTACACCATGAGACCCTATTGTATATGTATATTGCAAGCTTATTTTGAATTGTAGTCATCGAGGAGTAATGTAACATCTAGCTAAACATTTCACCATTATGCTATACAAGACGATCTTTGAGGAATAACCACCTTTCATGTCACGTGGAGAAATGGAGGCAATATCAGAGATCGCAGATTGGTTTGCCTCACCGAATGGCACCTTCCTTAGAATGTTTGACACTCAGAAGTCACTGCATCTTTTGCCAATGTATGCCACTGACAAGCTTGTCATGTAAGAAGTTTCATATCATTTCGCCATAGGGTTGTCATCAACCTTGCACAGGAAGAAGAAATCACCATGTCCCACTCTTCCTATGCAACTTGGATTGTATGATATCAACAATCTCAAAGTTGCGAACACCGAAGGAAAATAAATAAATAAGTTTTCATTCGGTACACGAGACTTTAATCCATACGATCCTTGTGGTATTTTAAAATACCACTATGTGAGAATAAAATATCAGTGGATCAATGGGACATTTCATTATCTAGAGGAGGATCAGTGGATGGATTTCTACAGTTCCTCCAAACCCCGTGATCCAGTCAGTATAGCATGGACTTCATAGGTCACTCCGCAGAAGGCCGAAACTCTAGAAGCAGTACCAGCAGAAGGAAGCAACCCCGTGTAGGATAAGGGAAAGAGAAATATTGCTTACAGACTAGGGGGTGAAAGAAGCCACAAGATGAAAGAGGATCCATCTATTATAAAAATTACTTTAGTAATTGAGGAAAAGAGGAAACAAAGGATGCAGAGAGAAGAACAGAGGAAGAGAGAAGATCGGCGAAGGAGAACGAAGGAAGAAAAGCAGAAGCAAGAACAAGAAGAGAAGTAGAAGCAGGAAGAAGAATAAAGGCATTGTGCCGTAGTAGAGTAAACAAGAACATAAGGATAAGAACATAACCAACCAACAACAGAGGAGGAGGGTGGACATATGTAGGATCGAGAGCTTGCTCAACAGATTGAGGAATTGATTGAGATTGAAGAGATGGGGGAGGAACCAGAGCCACAAAATCAAGATTTTAGCCTAATGCCGAGTGCACAATAGGTCACCATTTAGTCTCCACCACCTACAACAACAGAGTTAGCTTCCAGTGAGGAAGAGGAAGCCTTTTCTCTTGATGATGATCTGGTCATGGAAATGTACAATATTTCGTAAGATGAGCTTAAAAGGAAGATTTTACAAGCGCGTAAGAAGAACTTTCCAGATGACCTCACATCACCTACATTCATTAGGGAGAGGGTGATAGTGGCAGACACCAAGAAGAATCCTAATGCCATTTCCAAAGCCAACTTGTCCTTCGTAGGTGTAGCAAGATCAAACGCTCAGTATTTGATGTATGAGAATAAGCAATTGGTGCAATATTTACAGGCTATCAGGAAAGAGGTGGAACATCTCCGCGCAACAACTAATAATGCAACTTTCACACAAGTCTACTTGGAGGAGATGAGAGAAACGATACTTGGTGAAGTATCGACACTTGGAGAGACCATGCAGAACCTCTATGCGGAGCTTGTGATTGTAAATAAAGTGGTTGTCCACTTCCACGACTTGTAGAAGTAGAGCAAAGACTTTGTCAAAAATCTCAGGAATGTACAAGATACCCTCACCGCTGTGCATGAATTGTCAATGCGACACAAAGGGGAACCGCTTAACTTGGGAACGAAATGAAGCCACAGGCAGAGATGGAGAAAGCAAGAGTCATAATGTTAATCTAGAACAACAAACTGTTGAATATTGCAACAAGAAATAGTGAAATAGGCATCCTGAAACATCATCCTTGATCCTAGTGAAAAATAAATCACTTAAACTAGGTGGGGCCCACACAGGCTATTTTTAGCTGTATGTCTATTTTTAGACATGTTGAGAAAAATCTAAAATTAGCAGGAAGCCGATTCTAGATGGTTGAGAAAAATCTGTTTTTTATATGAGTTTCTATTTTGAGATGTATGGGCGTAGTCTATTTATAGGCCGCGTGTCTAAATTAGAATGCATGTCAATTATTATTAGCCCTTAATAATAATTAGACAATAAATAGTAACTTATTCTCTTGGAGCACTTTATTTTAGTGAACAAATGTGGCACATCAGTGGGCTGAAGGAATTACACAATTCCTAGGGTGGTTGGTGACTCATGCATGGAGGACTTTGTTATAACTAATTGTGGCAAGTTGTAACAGAGTTGGAAGAGTAGTTATGTGAGTTGTTATTTAGTTTAACTTAGTTCAGTGAGTTAAACTCAGTTGTGCTAGTTGTAACTGAACATACACTAGTGAAATATTAGTGAATTAATTATTTAATTAATTCACAAGTAGTGTCTTACTTGCAACTAAATAAATACAACAGTTAACTACTTGCATATCAGATCCAGTGGAGACACAATGGAGAGATACGTGAAAGGGTGAGATGGAATATATGTTGTGACTATAGTGGAGCATTAAATGCATCCACACACACATTGGAGATGCCTATGAGTATTGTGCAGTCAAGGCAAGGTAAGGTCGAATTCATTCAGGGTTCTTCTTCAGCAGGGATTGCGTAGTGGAGGCAGGCTGTCAGGAGGCAAGGAATTGGTCATAGATATGAAAATTTCTGCATGACAATGTGTGATGATTGTATATTGTACTGAGAGATCTATGAGCTGAGCTTTGTATGAGATTGTTACATGTTCCATTGATATACATAATATATGATAGTTGGGGTTTTTAGCTTTAAGCTATCCCGGTAAAACATCTTGTTATGTGCGATTGATTTTTCTTCATATGTGTTTTGCAAATGGAGATTTAATTTCTGCAAAAGAATTAAGTGGAAGGATTCTGTATTTAACATAAGATTAATTTGTTATATAAGGAAAATATAGAAATACATTATTGTGTTTATACATTTATACATGGTATCAGAGCAGTGTTGATCACTAGAGATTGCAATATTGAAGCGGTGCTGAGTTTTGTGCTGGTGGACAATTCGAATTTGCTGCAAGAATTTCTTGGTGCAAAAATTGAGTATACATTGAAATGGATTTTGTTAACACTGGAGAATTGAGTATACAGTTGAGGGTGGGGGTCCCATTGGTTGGTCTCATGTGCGGGGTTTATGAAGCGGATGAAAAAGTGTCGCAGATGGGATTATGCTAGTGGAGGTATGGTGGGTCAAATGCGATGCATGGTGGTGCGTGTTTTATTTGCTTGTACAACCTGATCGTCCGAGAAGGGGGTTTCAGTTAGCATGGTAAACTTGACCGTATGCATGATGAATGGATGGGCACGAGGTGCTTCCTGGACTGAAGTGGTATGGCCATGGTGTCACTTTTGTTGTGATATATGGTCTACTGTGGGTGACGAGCGCCATGGAGGGGAGGCTCTATCGACCAACAGGGATGTTTATTATGTGCATGGTGAGGTGATGATAAACACGGTTGGATATGAGGACCCTATGGTTTATTTCTGATGGAGAAATAATGTCAGGATATGCAGATTTTTTTGGGACTCTATCATGCTGGGGTTAGAATGGTACCTACTCTGGAACTTTCAGTGGATGGAGTTCTGAATGGTTTGCGAGATTTTGCTGCAAAAAAAACTACCTCAAGTGAAAACATCTTATTTATCAAATATTATTGAAAGTCATGAGCTTTAAAAAAGAAGATGAGAGAGGGCATACCTGCCGGTTCTGAATTTTTTTTTTTTTTTTTGCAGGAGTGCGAATGTGTGGCATCGCCTCTGTTTGCTTGGGAGTTGTTACTTGGCTCCTAGTTTTGATTTTAGTTGGGGTTTCCCCTAGACTGATATCATGGGGGGCATTGCTGGTTACTACCCCCTATCTAGGATCTCCCCGAAAACCAATTACTACTGCCTAGGTGACCTTAGGTAAAAGACTCGACCAAGCCATCTGTAATGATCGATGTGCTTGATAACTCAAGAGGACAAGGCACCCAGGTTCCCCTATCCCTGGTTGGTGTATGGTGGTTTGGGGGGAGGAGGGAAAAATGGTTGTCTTTTTGCTAACTTTTGCTCCTCTTGCAGGTACAGGAGTACACGAGGTTCATTTCCCGCAGACTGGGTGGAGGGATCCTCTTGATAGGATCACTTGATGGAATGTAAGGCATCCCTATATCGTGAGATATATGGGAAATGATAGGTATAGTGCCCATAGATTGCTGCAGATAGCGCATGCATGATTGGTACACTGTGATTTATCTTTACCTTTGGTGGTGGGTTCCTTTTTACGGGAACACAGCGTCAAGATGTATGTTTCAGAGCCAAGGAGTGGTTTTAATTCATCTATCTCCGAACATATATGGGTAGGATGGCCTATTATGTCGCATATGGCGCAGACTAGTGATTCCTGTTGAATGGCGGGGTCACCATTTTCCTTCCGCTCTTCTCAGTTTTCTTGGCCTTGATTACCAGTTTCGCAATGGGAACTTCCTTTGCAAGGGTGGTCTCGACTGTCTCTTGGATGGGTGGGGGCTCCTCGGGACTGAGGGGCTTCAACCTTGTGGTAGTAACATGGGTGGATCATGTTCTGGAAGGAGGAACGAGGTACCAAACTAGGAATGCCAATGATATGTTGGGTAATACCAGTGTTTCCAAAACCTGCTGGGAGACGAAGCCAACTGGGGGGGTAGAGAAAGGGGTTTGGGAGGCGGCGTAGGCTAGAGAGGTTGCTGTGGCTGATGCCTTGGTGTCGTTATTACTTGAGTCTGTGTCTTGACTATCCTCGATGCTTGATGTCGACATCATGCATACCGGGGCCCCTGTGACATCGGGTGATGCCTCAGGGATAATGGGAGGATCTCCTAGGAATGACCCTAGAACGGATGATAGTTTGAATTGGTCAGGGCCATATTCTTGGTACCGTGAAAGACCATCTGAGGCTATATCTACATAGGGTAGAATTACATCCATGTTGGTTAGGGGATGCTTCTTGCTGTGTGTCAGCTGGTCTACAGTAATGATGCGGTCCTTCTAGGGGAACATCATAATGCGGAAGACAGAGGAGGCGATGGCGGACATGGCGTACATATAACTCCGCCTGAGGAGTATATTGTAATCAAAGTGAGCATCCAAGACTTCAATGTCTATGTGGACCGTCTTTCAAGCTAAACAGACTGGGACATTTTAGTAGAGGCCGACGGGGGTCGGGGGGCGACCATCGTACGCTCGAAGCGTTATGACTGCGGGTTTTATTTCGGGAGAACCTAACTTCTGCCAATTTTTTTTTGACATGATGCATGTCGATGCACCCTCGTCTATGACACATCGGTGAATAGTGATATTCTGGACCTACATTGGTATCTGGAAGGCGACCATGGAACGAAGCCGAGGGGTGGATTTGTCTACGTCAAAAGCCATAAGGCGCGTATTGGCAGGGTCGATAGTGCCTAACATGGAAAGTAGGGATTTCTGTTGTTTCGGGCATGACTGCAGTACTTCTAGAGCTGACATAGCAGTGGGAGATTGAGCTAAATCATCCACGATGCTATAATTATGGGCTGCTTTGGAGTAGTTTCTTGCTCGCCTATTGGGTCCCTTTTCCATATTTGGCAATGGTTCTATAGGCATCTTTGAAATGGTCAAAGGTGCAATCGGTGCACTAGTAGTAGCCCTTGACGTAGTGGTGTCTAGTGGGGTGTCGTAGTTGTGATTCCGTGTTTGGAAAAACATATCTTCCCCAGTCATGTATATTTCATGGCTGCTTTTCTCAGAGTCGTATGGGTTTTGCTATTGAGTGCTGACCGTCCCTTGGTGGGGGAAAGGTTCTTGCATCACATCGGGTTGCTGGGAAGATCCTCCTTGTCCTCGGTTACTCTATAGCTTTTTTAGCTCAGTGAGATTGGGAAAGTGGTGAGTATAGTGCCCGTACTCTTCACATATCAAACATGAATGGTTTGTTCGAAGAGGCAGCCTTTTGCTCTGCCGTTGGGCATTGCTTGGCTCCTGGTTCTGATTCCGGTTGGAGTTACCTCCAACCTGGGATCGTGGTGGGCATTGCTGGTTGCTGGCCCCCTATCCAGGGTTCCCTTTTGGCTTGTTTTTGGATTTTTTCTTTACCACATTAGGAGGGTAGTTCTCCTGGTTATACTGTTGTGGTTGGTTTTGGGACGGCTGCACAAATTTCACCTGTGCATTGGTTTGCGTAGGTGGGTCGTGTGCTGGGGGTTGGGCATAATGCTGTCCCAGGTTTGCACCTGGCCGTTGGAGGGGAGCTCTTTCGTCAGTGTTTCTTTCTGCATACTGGGTCCCCTCAGCCAAAGGATAAGGTCCTCCCTAGTGATACGCTTGTGCCCTATTAGTCAAATTTTGTTGAGGCATATGATGACTTTGAAATCCGGTTTGAGACATGTTCTGGGTAGAAATATATCTGTAACAGGGGTTTTGACCACTGCTACCTAGGTAACCTTGGGTCATTGACCCAATTAGCCCGTCTAAAGAGTTCGACGTGCCTGGAAATTCTTGATAAGTTTGCAGGCGCGAGGCGTTAGGCAGGATGTTGTAAATGTATCGTGACTGTGTATAAATCAGTTCAAGCTTCTGGGCTTTACTGATTGCATCCTCTTCGGATGTGGGGTTTTTTTGCGCCACATCCTTTGAAATCTCCTCCGTCAGAGTTTTCAAGAATAAATCTAAGACGAACCAATTGTCAAGTTTAGCTTTACATAAACTGCGATGCTGCCTCCATTCATGAAGATGGTTCGAGATATGGATGGTAGGGGTTTTTCTAAAATGAGTCAGTAATTCCATTCCTGAATCACGGTGAATGGGTAACTAAAAATATGTGAGGAATGCGGTAGCAAGGGCACTAAAGGTTCCATGTGAAGCAGGAGGTTGCTCCACATACCACTTTACGACTACTTCGGTAAGAGTGCATTGAAATAGCCTCAATCGAATAGTGTCGTCGATGATATTGTTTGATGAGCACCACTGGTGAAAGGTCATTACATAATTACTTGGGTCTTCCACTTGCTTCCCTTCAAATTTTGGTATATCCGAAGGGAGCTTCGTGGGCATGGGAGGCCATGAAGGATCGTGTGCGATGGGGTCATTCGTTAGCTTGGTTAAATCGGGTAGATTAAACAAAGCTAAGAAAGGTGACTGGGAGGTTGACGCCATTGCAATGTGTGAATACAAAAAGTTCTAGTTAGAACGAGGGTTATTCCGTGACATACCCTGCTACGTATTCAGCTGGCTTCCCGAATGGGACGCACTCCTTTATCCCCTAGGGGTTGAGGGGGGAGTGGTGTGTGGTGTGGTGTTGGGAGACTGACTAGGGTTCCCAACTATGGCTGCTCCAATGAATAATGAACCAATGACAGTGGCAGTGTTTCATCTTTGACGCTTAAATGGCGAAAGACCTAGAACCCCTCCCGGTAATGGGGGGAGGTCCAAAAGACACCTGGATCGACGAGGTTCCATTGGGACCATTCGGGTGTTGACCAGGTTAGGTTTTGGAAAATTTTTAGAGGATAGAGTCTATAATCAAAGAAGAATTATGACGACATACATAAAAAAAGAGAAAATAAAATAAATTTTCCCTTTAAATTAATCTATGTGATCAATCAAGAAAAAAAGTGGTTTTTTTTTGTTTGTGTATGATACTCAAAATCCTAGAAGACCTATTACATCCTCACACACTCAAAAGTAACTAAGCCTTGAGAAGATTTCTTGCGAGTGCTGGCACAATTTCTAGTAAGAGTTGGCAACGCCCCCAGTCAGCCGAAGAGAATCCACCAAGGTAAGGGTAGAGGGTTTGGCGCTTGCCTGCACCGTCACCTATAGGGTAAAGAATGCCCTAGCTTTTGGCCACTAAGAACCATCATCCCACATGAGCGTTCGAGTCTTGGGCTTCTTGGTAGTCAGCTAACAGTACCGAGTATCAGCCGGGTCAGGTAGCCCCAACTGATACCGCACGCACTGCGCCTAAGCCTAACCCCCTCTGAATTGGGTCTCTACCGTGCTCGGGTTTTATTTTCCGTGGGATGATAGGTGGATTTGAAGCTCCCTAAATACACAACTTCTATGTTTCAATATGTTGTATGATCAAGGTGGCTTATTGGATGCCTACCCCCTTGATCCTAAGTTAAACTATAAATTATTTTGTGGCCCCTGTGGGGAGAATTTAGTGAGTTTGGTTAAGTTAGTTTTAGGTGTCTTTCTTTGGTTAGTGGGTGAGTGTGTGTGAGCATAAGGTGAACAAGCACATAGTTTGAATGTGTGGATGTCGGTGATCCTTTACAAAAAACCCCTATTTAAACTATGTTATATTGTTCCTGGCTCAAATGGAAAACATGTGCAGATAATGGGTCACTTTCAAATTTTCCTAGTTAATCTATGTGACTAACTATAGGGAGATGGTGAATTGTGAATATGGAGCATTCATATGCTTACCTAGGATCACCGAAGGGTGAAAAGGTAACAAAGATTACTTGCTCTTCTATAGACAATTTGATCCTAGTCCTGCAATTCCTAATGCAAAAATTGAACTAAACTAAACAATTTCTACACTAAAGGACAAAAAAATAGCTATGCATGCGTGGTCTTGGGCCACTTACTTGGACTAGTTATCTAGGTGTGAATATCAAAATTTTTTAAAACATAAATGGTTTGGAACGCAAGTTAATTTCCCCCCTACTTAAACTATGTGAAAATTTTGCAAAAATCAACTTGAATCGAAAACTAACTCTAAGCCTATAGAAAGCAGCTAAAAGTGAGTTCTAACAAGCTGTGGGGTATCACAACAAGTGTTGGAAGATACATTAGGGGCTACCAAACACCTTACAAGTAGAAAAAGATAGAATATTGGGAAAAATTTCTCTTTCTGTGAATTGCGCGCAAAAGGCCGTGACAGGTGCGCTTTCCTACGCATGGGCTAGCACTGAACACGTGCCCTGTGTGTCTGTGAGGAAAAAACATGCGCAAATTCCTACAAGTAAAAAAGTTAGGAGATTATCTTCTTCAATCTGTCACTCAAAGTGAATCTAGGGATTGCAAGATAGATCATAGGACTATCAACTCCACTCTCCAGCATAGAAAAAGGTCTCCTGCAAAAGAAGGCACAACCACATAAACTTGTAAAATGTTAGTGGAGTCTCCAATCCTGTTGTAGTGGATTTGGTGCATGGATGTACGAAATCACACCGGTTTAAAGGGTGTGGTTTCACCCTTTAAACGATAGGTAACAGGCAGAAAGTGGTGGAGTTCAAAAGCCTACAATTTAGAGGAAAAAGCATGCAAATGTATACTCAAATTAAACTAAAACTAAAACAAAAATATATAGAAGCTATTGAAGAGAGTCAAACGATAATAATGAAAACGGTGTCTCTAGGCCCCCTCTTATTAAGCATTTGATACGAAGAAGAAATTTCACCCACTTGCCAAAGGGCCCCTAGACAATGGTTCTAGGTCTCGATGCAAGGATGTTGTTTTCCAAACTTGCCTATGGTGCAAGCTCCCTCTCTCTCTGCTGTGATGGACTAAGATTGTTGGATGGCCAACAATCGAGTCCCCTCTACCTCTAGCTCTGGGTCACACACTTTTGTTATTGCTTGGGAAATTCTGGCCAGCATAACAATGTGAAAACCCATTCTTCTTCTCATGGTGGCTTTATATAGGGGATTTCAAATCCTCCTTCCCTCCCTTGGTACATGGTGGATGGTGACCCAAGGGAGAGGTATGATTCCATTGTGTGCTCACATAATGTCTAAGGAGGTACTGGTGGCTATCCTTAGGTCGCTTCATGTAAGTAGTAACTTGTCCTTTTGTTTGTGTGGTCTCGGAAAGCGACATTTTTCCACTTTCAGGAATGCGCGCTTATCGGGAAAAAAGGTGCGCAGAAGGCGCTCTTCTCAAAGGATAATGTGTGCAATCAGCATTTAAGACTAGTTCAAATTTGATTTTCTCAAAACCTTAGAGATTTTGAATACTTTCTTGATTCCATAATGTCTTCCTGCCCAATAAACCCTTTGGCTTGACATTAATTAATGTCATCTTCTGCTGTACGATTTTCTAGTGTTAAAAACTTTCAATGGGTTGCGGTTGGAGTATGCACTTGAGGGCAGCTCGAACTACATATCCTGGAAGGATAGGATGGAGGCAGTGCTTGAAGATAATGGCTTGAAGGAGTTCATCGATAGCGATGTTCCTAAGCCCACTTCGGCGGATGCTGCAATACTTGATGCATGGAAAAAGAAAGTAACAAGGGCGAGAAGGATTCTGTTGGAAGGTGCGAAAGACCATATTGTGTCAAGCCTTCATGGGAAAGCCACTCCATATGCTATGTGGAAGGATTTGACAGATCTTCTCCAAAGCAGTAGCGACCGTAGGAAGTTGGCGCTGAAGGATCAACTCAGAAAAATCAAGATGGAGAAGAGCGACACTATTCCAGTATACTTGACAAAGTTTTTACAATGTAGGGATGAGCTTGGGAGTGTAGGAGTTAGTGTTTCTGATGATGATTTTTTGATCTTGGATCTCCTTGGGCTTCTGAAGAGTTGGCACAATTATTAAGACTCTGTCAATGGATGGGAGAAACTGCCGGATTGGGAGTGACTGTGGTTGGATCTAGTGCAGGAGGAGATAAGGCAGACCACTAGGGATGGCTCTTCGTCAAAGCATGATGATGAAGAGGATTGTGCTTTGGCTACCAAGGTGATGAAGAAGAAGGGGAAGAAATTCCATTCAAAATCTGAGGCTGGTGAAGATGGCAAGGAGCACAACACGTCCAAAGTGAAGTGTTTTCATTATCACGAGTTTGGACATATTTCCACAAATTGTCCACATAAGAAGAAGAACAAGATGGATGCTAGAGCTGTAGCCGGTGAAGCTCTTGCCTCAAAATTTGAGCTTGAATTCTCATTGATCGCATGCATGGTGTCTAGTACATTGGGATCAGGGTGGTACTTTGATAGTGGTGCTTCCTTTCACATGACGAGAGATGAGAAATTGTTCAGTGACTTGGTGGAGAAATATCTCCAGATGCATGTTGAGTTGGGCGACGATGGAAGATACAGTGCGGCCGCATTGGTACCATTACCTTTCAGAGGGCGTTAGGTAAGCTCTTTCATTTAAAAGATGTTGTGCATGTTCTAGGTTTAAAGAAGAATTTAATCTCAGTCGAAATGTTATAGGATAGAGGCTATGATGTTGTATTTAGTGAAGGAAAAGTTTTCCTGCGACACAAAGCAATAGGGCAAGGCAAGAAGGTTGGGATTCGAGTTGAGAATCTCTACATACTTGAAGTAGATGGGATTTATATGGAGCTTCCTACTGTTGGGAAGTGTGAGAAAGACATGCAATTGATGCTTGAGAGGGAGCAAGATTTTCATGCAGGTAAGATTGAACCACGGGATGTGGAGAAACCACAATATGAGGATCATCGAGTGGGAGCAACCACTCATGCAGAGAAATTTCGTGCTAGATGGGAAAAAGGAGTGCAAGCAGCTATAACACCAGGTGAGAGGTGGGGCAACATGCATGAGTAATCCTAAGAGGATATTTCTGGGCAGGATTCATTGAGATGGTGTGGATTTCATGAATTGAATCTGGCTACGATGCGCCCACAGAGCAACAGTAGCATGATCAGTTGGATTGATGCAGTCAGATCAAAGTGATAGTGTCAGATACTGGAGCACAAATCAGAGTTGACAATAAGTGCAGAGTGCATGGGTGCAGGTTTCAACAACACAGTGGTTCCTGAAGACATGTGCAGTAGCTAGCAAAAGTCAGAAGACTTTGATGACATGTGCATTAGACTGATTGAGTTGTTTGGAGGCTATTCAGTTTTGGAAGTGTTGCATGCAAGTATTGGAGGGCGGATGCATGGATTTCCAAGGCGCATGCAAAGAAAATCCTTTCTTGTTGAGAGGGAGTGTTTAATATTGCAACAAGAAACAATGAAAGAGGCGTTCGGAAACATCATCCTTGATCCTAGTGAAAAATAAAGCACCTAAACTAGGTGGGGCCCACATAGGCTATTTTTAGGTGTATATCTATTTTTAGACATGTTGAGAAAAACCTAAAAATAGCAGGAGGCTGATTCTAGATGGTTGAGAAAAATATATATTTTTAGATGAGTTTCTATTTTGAGATGTATGGCCGAAGTCTATTTATAGATCGCCTGTCTAAAATTAGAATGCATGTCGATTATTATTAGCCCTTAATAATAATCATACAATAAATAGTAAATTATTCTCTTGGAGCACTTTATTTCAGTGAACAGATGTGGCACATCAGTGGGCTGAAGGAATTTCGCAATTCCTAGGGTGGTTGGTGACAATTCTAAAGAAACCCGACTTCACTGATGTTTTCACTTCAAAACCTTCAAAGAAGCCCTGCTGGCTTTAAAAGAACTGTTTTCAGAGTCTCCTTTTGCCTCCATTTCATTCACTCCTCATTCTACCTTTAACAGTCTTTTTCCCCTCTAAAAAAGCCTCTTTTCTCACCTTCATTTATCCTCCTTCCCTAAAAATCCCCTTAAATCCTTTTAAATTCCCCCTTTCAAGGTTTAAAACCCCTTTATTTATTCTATCAGAACTCTTGAAAATGATAAAAAAACCTTTATTTTGGTCTAAAAATGCCTTTTTACATTTTAGGGCTTAAGCGCCTTTCGGCTTAGGCCCTAGCCCCTTTTCCTCCATGTGACCCAGGCTTGTGACTACTTGCGGCCATCAGCAAAAGTATTAGCCCATAACCCGCCGATGGTTCTCCACCGATGGATTCCTAACCGTTGATCTCTCCCAGATTGGACAACCATCGCACTTCGCCTCCCCCCATCGGCCATCGCATTTCGTTACTTCCCGTCTCCTTTTCCCCGATGGTTCTTCCCCGCTGATGGATTCCTGACCGTCGATCTCTCCCATATCGGACGACCATCGCACTTCGCTTTTCCCATCGGCTGTCGCACTTCCCAACTTCCCATTTCCACTTCCCGAACACCTTTTCTTGTTCATCTCCACTGATATGATCCTAGCTGTTGATATTTTTGCAACCAACGGTCTTCGCTCCTTCCCCCATCATCCATCCTCTCATCCATTCATCCTCCATTCATCCTCATAAAATGGATCTCCACCGTTAGTCTCACCAATCCAACGACCATCGCTCAACTTCACCCTCTAACCCCGCCCATTAGCACTGTCGCTCCATGAAAAAATTGTTGATGTTGCCCACTGGTCCCCACCATCCATCCAACCTATTAACTCTGCCGATCACATGCAACCGTGACCGTCGATTTGGCCCCCCCCAAATCGAATGGTCCTTGCTCATTTTCACATCCGATCTACCCAAAACGCTCCAACACACAACTTCCATGCAAAAACGGTGGTTTCGGTAGGGACACGCATCATCCTCCGAAACGTATCGTGTTCGTTTGTGGCAAAACCATTTACCACCAAAATTTTGCGCGAAAACCGCTTGTGTTTTTTGCAAAACCACCTTCTATTTTCCATGCCATTGTTTAAAGTTCAAAACCTATTCCCCATGGTTCTGCCATGGAACCTCCTTTCTGCAAATAGCCCCTCCCTCTGCACTGCTCCTCTGCCATACCCCAGCCTTTGTTAGCAGTTAAGCCACACACGCAGGTTTTTTATAATGATTTGATGTTTTATTTTATAGGTTTAAATGGAAGCCATATGGACCAACCCTCCCACATTCATCTGAGTAACATAAAACCTTAGGGTGATGATCCTCGAGGAAAAATCACGCAGAAAGGGAGATCAAGGAGTTTGATTTCATGATCGGATTAATGTCTCATGAGCATTGGTTGAAAAAATAAAAACCCTCCATTGCTCCAAAGGCCACCTATACACCAAGAATCCAGAGAAATTAGTGAAGATGAAAGAAGACAGAAGATTAAAGGCTTAATCGAAAGATTAAGGATGAAAGCACACTCAAAGACAAAGGAATAAAAGGTTTAAAACAAATCAGATAAAGTGTTAAAGACAACATGATAAATTACGAAGGCCAAGAGCAGAATTAAGCCTTAAGCACAATTTAATGATCAAATCCAGAAAGCTTAGGCTAAAAACAAGCCCCGAGCACATCAGCACAGAGCAATTAATTCATTGAAATATCTAAAGCCACTTGTAGCTTGATTTTCACCTAAAAATACACTTTGACAGTTATCACACTGACAAAACATCTTTTGACTGTCAGAACAGTTATTTTAAGACATGGGAAATCCTTAAAACCCACTCTTTTCACCTACTTTATCCTCAGGAAGTAAAGATAGAGTTATTAAACAGAGAAGTAGTGCAACTCATTCCTACCTTAGGCCTTGCATAGTTTTCAAGGCTAGGAATGCATTTACTCTGTAATTAATAACATTTTGAACCATAAAAAGAGTTCCACCTCCTCATTCTTCTGTAAATACTCTATGAGAAGATCTTTGTTAGGGGTTGGTTGTGGGCATTTGATGACTCTTTGAAGTAATACATATTTCTGCTGAAGTTGAAAGAAAATTGATGTTATGGAATGATCTATGGGTGTTTTGACCTGTTTATAGATGGAGAAAGCTCTGTCATTGGATCCTTGGGCTTGGCTGTTGGTGAAGTAATCTAAATCTGTCATTGTTATTTCCTGTTCCATTATGTTTCACCATTCTCTTTTGCAGTAGAGTAAAAATTTTAGGCTAAGAAATGTCTTTTGAAAACACCTTAGTTTTGTTTACTCTTCACTGTCTTTATGTTTTCCTCTGTTGAGGCATTCTAGAGAATTATTAATTGCTATCTTGGACCCTTATGCTCGTTTATTTCATAACTAGTTCAAACAATTGGTCTCAAGAATGATTTATGGTTTTCCCTGCTTATTTGATGCCACTTGAAAACTGTTTCTGAAGTCTCCCTTTAAAGTACCATTGTTTACAGTTTTCCAAAGAGGTCTGTTTTGATCATACCCTTTGTTCTTGCTGAGATAATTGTTTTGAAGGTCTTTATAATTGTAATCAGATATGTTTAGGAATTCCCTCTTCAATGATACATTTATTTGTGAATCTTTTATGTTTTCTAAATTCCTTGAAGGTGAAATATTTGGATGAAATAGAGCGTTCCTCGACTCTTAGATTTCATTTGAAAAGTTTGTCTTGAAATTGTTATTTGCTAAAGTGTGATTTGTAGAATTCATGGTCAGCCCTGTCTATTGAATGCCTCTTCATGTTCAGATAATGTTTTAAGTCCCTTTGTTGAGAAGTACATATAATTAAGGATTCTTAATTTCCCTTAGTTCTACTTCTCCTTCTAAATCCTTAATGTCCATTTCATTTCATCCACTAAACCCAAGATCCATTGGCCAAGTTAGATTTTCCCTTTGATATCCCATATCCATTGATTGAGTTTGTTATAACTTCTTCTTGACTCCTTTTCCCAATGGCTCTGAGATTTCCCCTTTCTATCTATGCTTCGTAGATCATCATGTCCAACCAAACAAATCAAACAAATCCGTGCTTCATAACTAGCCTAAAATCAACCTTTAAAAGCAAACAAGCTCACATCATTGCAAATAATTGAGAGATCCCTCTCTGAGACTAGGAAGGCTAGGTCTTAGAGCTCTAAAGACTGGTTTTGATGTTGCCTTGTCACTTGGTATGCGAATTTGCCAAATCACAGGACCACAACACACACATGTTCTCATCAGTTGGCTCATTCATAGAATCCAAATGAAGGAACCAGGTCAGGCAGGAGATCAAAGAGTACTGCGAGTAGTTGAGACATATTTCCACCAAGGCATATTTGGAGCTGAACATAAAGAACATGCAGAGCTACATTGGTGGCCCTGTCCAAATTAGAACAATGTTGATCCTGCTCGAGAAGGAAGTTAAAACTGGTTCCAAATCATTGTACCCGGATGCTATAGAGGATAGAGTCTTCTTCCATCTAGAAACCATCATGAAGTTTGGGGATGTCATTGCACAGTACCGAGCTTGGCACCGATATGTGACGAAGAAGAATTATGTGGAAGTTACTGAGCTAGAGTTTCCCCAAACTAAAGCATCATAGTGTTTTGTATTGTTAGGTTGTCAAGTTGTGTCTACCTTATTTTGTCTCATATGGGTATGAGTGTGCAATGTAATATTATTTGTAATTAATTTGTAATGTGAAAATTCCAAGTGTCCATTGTGGAATGTGAAGAGTTATGATGTAATTTAATGAGTCATTTTGTAAATAATTTGAAGAGTCATGAGGGGAGTCAAAGAGTCACAAAGGGGAATGTGAAGAGTCACCCCCTTTTTTTATAAATATATCCTCATAACTCATGTAAAGGTATTTTGAGAGCCAAGCTTTTGACTAGGCATAGGCTTAGAAACGAGGTTGGGAGTTTTGTGGGAGCCTTCGATTCTCTGTAGCGTAGATGGAGTATTATTATTTGGAGGAGTAGGTGTTGTTGATTTCACGTTCCACTATTGGGGCTAGTGGTTCGTCAATGATGTATGTATTATTGGAACTTTCACTTTTAATAAAATCTTAGAGCCGACACACTTTCATGCATATGTTTTCAATATAGTAGGACTATTATTGTTGTATTTGCAATATATGTTATGGAACTTATGCTTATTCTTATGAACTATTTTGTTTGCATTGGTATGAATCTTGTTGAATGTGTGATGTTGTATTATCTCATCACTCTTAAGTTGTGAAATATTTCGCATATTAGTGTGTGATTTCATTTAATTTTGTGTGTTCCTTCCAAGATGCACACTATTGCAAGATTATAAGGGACTCAGTTCTATACCCTTCACTTGTTGGAACCGTCATGCATCGCACTTGAATTTCTGCAGGGTCACACAATTTCTCTCACAAAAGTCACCATACATCACTCTATGTGTATTCACAGCCAAGGCATATCATTAACACCCACTACATCGAAAAATGTCTCGTAGATCCAGATGGGACTCCTACACCCAACAGTGTGAGGTCTAATTGAGACTTCATATCGGGGAGATCCCATGAATGTTGGTGGGTCCAACACCGTCAATAGATCTATGGTGATATCTTGATCCATCATAGGGTGTAATCCCACATCAAACAAAACTCTGGCCAATTTGTCACAGTACGTCATTTGAAATTGTAGACCAACCCTATGACCCTAGATGCCATGCCCCCCTGAGGATGTGCCTCACCCTCTTGGGCTTCGCCCATCTCCTCATCTCCTCCGACATCCGGTGTGGGAGGAGACATGTCCCCATCGAATGTGCCTATGTCTACAAAATATATAGTACAGAAAGATAATTATACAATTTAATAAAAAAATTTAAAGAACGTGCTGGAATAAATTTTATTCCAATTCGTTAAAACAAGAAAATGAAACTAGATTAATTTAAAGAAAACACTAATATTACCTCTATCATTAGGAGGATTATTCATTGTGAAGAGGATGTTGGGACACCCTCTCCAATCAATCTCCATGTATGGAAATTCCAATGCGAAAAACACATGGTCATTGTCACTGGCCAGTAGCGCCAATGCCTCACAATAAATCGTAGTCAGATAATTTGGCATGCCCCTCTTGGGCATCATATGCCCCCACATGCGCATCCGGAACTCAGTGGTCGGCCTAGGAGGGAGACGGTAAAATATAGGCCTCATCTCTGGAATCCTCTAAAAAAATAAACAAAAAATCTTAGAAGTGAAAGGGAAGGTCTCCCTCCCATGTCTCAATTCACAACATCTATCTAAATGCATGCAAAAATACCTCAAAAAAGTGGCAGATCATCTGATGCAGCGTGAAACCTAAATCAAAGAATCAAAATTATAGAAAAGAGGGAAAATAATGCACTACCCATCACTACTAAAGTGTGTAATCGTGGTGACTAATAACGAGAGGAACCTAACCTCCTCTGCAGTCTGATAGACAGATCACATGAGGTCCGACATATATCTGAGTGTACACAAGTTGAATTTGAGTTGCAATCCCATGTGGGACATTAGGGAACTGGGGAAAATACTCCCTCTCCTGGATAGGCTAGTGATAAAGTATATATCCTCCTCAGTGAGCCTATACCACACCTTAGGACCGACACATAAATCCTGCTTCTGGCAGATCAGATGTGCCAATAAGAGAGTGTTCGCCTTCAAGGACTTAGCCTCATCATAGTACTTGAGTAGGCTTACATTCCTCAAGAGCGCTCGGGTTGTTGTAGTAATAGGTCGAGGGTATAAATCCCTCCCCCTCTCTCTGACCTGCCATGTTCAGCCATATTGTATGGGTTTGCTTGCTGCTCGTGGTCTTGCTGGTTCTCCCTCTGCTGATGTCTCTGTTACATTATTGACATATAAAATACATGAGCCTCATACATAAAACACATTTTTAAAAAAATTAAATGAAACATGTATTTATACATATGGAAACATAACTTTCAATTAAAAAAAAATCATTGGTGCACTCAAAACACAATCATGTACCGACGATGGTGTGATTTCAACTATAACCACACCGGTATCGGTGCACACATAAGTATGACACATCGATGTTGGTTCACAAATTTAACTTTTAAATGTGGTGTGACATACTTGTGAAATGGTGCACACATATACCCTTTTCACACCAATAAGGAACATTCAGGTTATCAAATGCACCGAGCTATAGCTATATTTTTAAATATTAATTTTGCGTTGCATTTGGTAAATATAAACACACTGGGCGTGACACACCGACGTACAATTTGTCACATCTTTCCCGATGAATTTTCATTTAAAAATGTATCACAACAACGAAGGTGCATTATTTTCACACAGAATTGTGATGCACCCTGTAAATTTACATGGCGCACTGCTATCAGTGCGAGCCGAAAATATTGAGTGCACTGCACAATTTTTTTTTTTTTTTTTTGTTGCTAAAAAATAGTGCCAAATTTAACCTAATTTAAAATTATAGTTAGCAAAAAAATTAAATTACAAAGAAACATAGACATTACCTCGAGATTTGGTCATTGGGGAGGCATTATGGACACATAATGGAGAAAAACAAATTCTAGCATGATTTAAAAAAAATGGAAACTCAGACAATGAGCACAATACAGAAGGATGGTGAGAAAGAGAAGCACTGTTGTCATGGTGCTTTCATATGGAAAGAGTGGCACTAGTGCTTCAAAGCTCTCCCACACTGTATATGGTAAAATTGAGAAATTACAGTTAGGAGGGTTTTTTTATTTAACCCTCCTTTGGTGCGTTTATCTAACTGCATCAGTGCGAGATCTGTAGAAAAACACTGCTTTTTTTGTTTTGTTTTTTAAATTAAAAAATTTTGCAACGCATTTCTTGAAACACTCTAGGTTGTTTATATACAGGTACCACACCGGTATTGTGTTTTTACTGCACCGATGCATAGTTGGAAAATAGCACTGCAATTTTATGAAATTTAAAACTACAACGGTGCTCCTTATGGATATGCACCAAGAAGTTTTACTATATGAAGGACACTAGTGTTGTCGACTATGAAAGCAATGGTACGATGAGTTATTTAGCGCACCATGTTTTTTTATTTTATAAAAATATTTTTTCTACGATGCACCATGTTATATGTAGCATTGGTGCATGTGTGGATAGTAAAGCATAGGTGAATTTGTAGTGTTAGGTCCCTATATTACTAGTTTAGTCCCTTATTGTTGTTAGTGTAACCCCGTTATTGTTATTGTTGTACCCCTGTAACCCCAATATTTTTATTATTGTGCCCTTACATTATTATTGTTAGGTCGGCTAGGATTATATTGTGGCCCCATGGACTCCTATATATAGAAGGAGGTTTTTTCATTTGTAACATCCAAGAATTGTTCATTTATGTAATGTAAAGGAGGTTTCCCCCTCGAAATGGCTTATTTCTAAGGCGTTGATCTCTCTTTTCTTCTATTTTTGGAGATGTTTTCATAACATTTGGTATCAGAGCTTTGGATTCTAGGGTTTCACTACTCCAAATAGGTCATTGTGGAATTTTCGTTATAAATTTTTTTCTACGAAGGTTTAGGAGTTGAAATTTTTATCATGCGAAGTTGAAATACTGAGGAACTTCACGTAAAAATTTTAGATCTTGGTTCGCAATATTTTCAGAGATATGATCTGTGGAAGTTAGGGTTTTTTCAGGTTGCCGAATTTCATCTCAAAGAGGTGACTGTGGGAAAATCATCATAACTCTCTCTCCGAGCATCAGATTGAGATTTTTTATAAAGTGGCCACAATCACACAGAATTTAGTTTCATATGTATCAATTTCAGAGCCAAAGGAGGAAACAATGACATGTGGCACACCGTACAATTTCGCTCTACTGAACTATTCCATAATTAGGTCATTGTGGGAGATTAGGCATAAATTTTCCTTGAAGAATCCGAATCAGGTTAGACCTGTGGCATTCGAAAGAAGATTCAGAGGGATACTATAGGACCTAATTTCAGATATTGAATATAAAAAATCACAAATATAATTCATTTTCAATATCGAGCTCCTCAAAAGCAAGAAAAAGGTGTATTTTTTTTCGAATTGCATAAGTCTTGTTTGAAAAATCAGTTTGAATTGATTCCAAGGGCATATTGTAAGATAGATATCAGTATCGGGTTCTAAAATGCCCCCTAAAAAGAATTCAACACACATTAAGCCTTTAGAAGGCTCTACTATGACTCATGAAGATGAAAAAGTGCAACATGACATATCAAAATTGCAAGAGCAAGTGCACCAAATTTCACTCTCGCAAAGAGCAACAAAAAATGAAATGGAAGTTTTGAAGAAAGGTGTGGAAGCTAAGATGGATGGTTTGAAGAAAGACATGTAAGATAAGATGGATGGCATGATAACTGGCATGGAAGCTAAGATGGATGACATGGAAGCTAAGATCGATGAAAAAATGAAAGACAACATGGAAAACATGAAGAATGATCTAAAATTAGACATGGAAGGTTTGACAAAGTTGATACAAGAAATATTTCCTAAATGTGAAAATATAGTAGAGGAAACTCAGGATGAGAAAAAAATAAATTTTAATCATGATTTTATAAAATCTAATGTTGGATGGAAGAACAACCATATTCCAAAGATGGATATGAGGAATTTTGATGGCAAGGATCTCGTAACATGGATACTACAGATGGAGCAATATTTTGATCTCAATAATGTGAAAAACACACAAAAGTTACACATTGCAACTTTACATTTAGAACAAAATACATTTGTATGGTATCTGTGGCTTTGATATTGTTAAATTTTTTTCACTTGGTCAATTTCTATAGAGGAAATGATAGCACATTATGAGGATACAAAGAGCAACACCTTCTTTAGCCAATTGATAAATCTCAAAGAAAAGGGTTCAGTGGTGGAGCACAACGAGGACTTCCAAAAAATGAATATAAGGGTAACTGATATTCCAGAGGAACACAAGATTGATGTCTTCATAGGGAATTTAAAGGATAAAATCCAACATGAGGTTCACCTTTGGGAACCTGATTCATTGGAGAAGGCATTCAAGTTGGCAAGAAAAATTGAATGTAAAATTATGGTGACAAGGAAGTACCAGTCACGTCTATAAATATGGAAGTGTTTTTACTCCTAGATTTCCACAACCTACAAGGTTGATACCACAAAAATTGGAAGGAAAAAGAGCAAAATGGCTTTGTTACAGTTGTGATAGCAAATACACTAAAGGTCACAAGTGTGCCGAGAAGAAATTATTTTACATAGATTGTGAAGAGGAGGAAGAAAATGAAAAAGAAACTTCAAAAGAAGAGGATATACATGAAGAACCAACCCTAGAAGAATAAGAAATGAGTCCAACCATATCATGTAATGCATTGATAGGAATTACCACTCCTGAAACTCTCAAGATAAAAGGACATATCAATAAGAAAAAGGTAATAGTGTTGATTGATTCAGGTAGTACCCATAATTTTATTCATTGTAAGGTAGCCAAGGAATTGAATTGTTTCCTATACCCAACACCAGAATGTCAGGTGATGGTTGCAAATGGAGGAAATATAAATTTATCTAGAAAATTACATAATATCAAGCTAACCATGGGGGAACATGTATTGAATAGTCCAATGATTTCCATTCCAATGGGAGGTGCTGATGTTGTACTAGGAGTACAATGGTTAAAATATTTGGGGACAATAGATTTTAATTTTCAAGAATTTTTTTTGATATTTTTTTCAAAAGGAAAGGAAGTCAAATTATAGGGTATAACAGGGAAGACAGGAAAGATAATAAGCTATAATGTCATGAAAAATCCTCTGAAGAAAGAAAAACGAGGCGTAATTGCACAATTATTCTCACTAGAAGTTCCAACATCAAAATCATCTATTTCTCCAGATCTCCAAAAACACTTGGAAAATCATTCCAAGGTGTTTGAAACTCCCAAAAGACTCCCACCTATATATGATCATGATCATGCTATTCATTTGATTCGAGGAAGTGTTCCTCCAAACATTAGGCCTTACAGATATCCTTATGTCCAAAAGAGAGAAATTGAACGTATGATTGCAAAAATGTTAGAGGCTGGTATAATTCAACCTAGTCAAAGTTCTTTCTCTGCTCCAGTAGTATTGGTGCACAATAAGGATGGATCATGGAACATGTTTCCGGATTATAGGGAGCTCAATAAGCTCACTGTTAAAGATAAATTCCCCATTCCTGTGATTGATGAATTATTGGATGAATTACATGGAGAAATTTATTTTACCAAGTTGGATCTTCGTTCAGGATATCATCAAATTAGAATTAAGACTGAAGATATTACGAAAACATCATTTCGAACTCATGAGGGTCATTATGAATTTTTGGTCATGCCTTTTGGCCTTACCAATGCACCTTATAAATTTCAAGGGTTGATGAATTCCACTTTCAAACCCTTCCTTAGAAAATTTGTTCTAGTATTTTTTGATGATATACTAATCTACAACATGTCTTGGAAGGATCACGTTATCCATGTTGACAGGTTGCTCAAACTATTGGAGGAGAAACAATTATATGCAAAAACGTCCAAATGTTTCTTTGGAGTACAAGAGGTGGAATATCTGGGTCATATTGTATCTCATGATGGTGTTATGGTAGACCCTAAAAAAATTAAAGCCATTAAATAATGGAAAGTCCCCACAACCATAAATCAGTTGCGAGGATTTATCAGGTTAACAGGGTATTATCGCAAGTTTGTTAAGAATTATGGGAGAATAGTAGCACCTCTAAGAACTGTTAAAAAATTATATATTACAGAGAAATGGAACACACAAAATATATATACAGAAACAAAAACATAGAAAACATATAAAACAAGAGAGACACATATATACGTGGTTCACCCAATTTGGGCTACGTCCACCCTGAACAACCATTTCTTCCTTTCTATTATCCAGCAAAATGAAGAGACACAACTTACAACACATCCACTATAATATCCTATGTTTTCTCTCACAGTCACCCTTTCTGGTTCTCGCTCACAATACTCATATACCACACAGCCGCAATACAATACCCTCATACAAAACGAGGGGTTGCCTTCTAGGGAAAAAAACCGTAAATTAAACATAAATTCTATCGTCAGATCATTCACCTAGTGAAGGACCTAGATTGACTAGAAATTACAATATTTTACAACACAATTTTACATCTATTTTTAGCTTCAGGGGCGCTGCCCCCAAAACACTGAATCCCCCAGGCAACGTTCAATAACGGGTGATGGTTCCATCCCATTAAGAACATGGGTCCAATGCTGTGATACATCTAAATAAAGAAGATAATCAGGCTCCACACCCAACAACAACATTATTGAAGAAAGATTCATTTTCATGGACTCCTGAAGCAACTAAGGCCTTTGAACATCTTAAAGCGGCAATGTTCCTAGCACTGGTCTTAGCTACGCCAGACTTCACAAAAAACTTTATTGTGGAATGTGATGCCTCAGGAAATGGAATTGGTGTTGTTTAATGCAAGAAGGAAGACCCATTTATTTTGAAAGTCGTACAATCAAAGGAAAGTATTTACCGAAAGCTATTTATGAGAAGGAAATGTTGCCAATACTACATGCACTAAAGAAATGGCAACCTTACCTGATGGGAAGACACTTCAAGGTAAAAAGTGGTCATGATAGTCTTAAACAATTTTTAGAACAAAGACTATCGTTAGAAGAGAAACAAAAATGGGTCACAAAGATGTTGGGTTATGAGTTTGAAATCAACTACAAAAAAGGGAAGCTAAATGTTGTTGCAGATGCACTGTCAAGAAAGTATGAAGAGGTGGAAGCATTGCTTTGTGCCATTTCTATTATCCAACCAGATTGGATAATCGAAGCAAGGGATGAATGGAAGAAGAACGAAGAAGTGTAGACACTCATTCAAAAATTGCAGCAAGATCCTAGTACATATGATACATTTAGTTGGAAAAATGACTCCTTATGGTACAAATATCGCTTATATATTTGTAAGAATTCCCAACTAAAACAAAATATTCTTTTAGAATTGCATACTTCTCCTTTATGAGGACACTCAGGATTTAAAAAAAATTACCATAGGGTGAAGAAAGGTTTTTTTTAGGATGGTCTTAAATATGATATTCAAAATTTTATGGTGGAATGTTTGGTTTTCCAACAAAATAAAGTTGCCACAATTAAGACCCCGGGTCTTCTACAACCTTTATCCATTCCAAGTCAATGGTTGGAGGAGATTTCAATGGATTTTATCATAGGTTTACCTAAGTATGAAGGAAAGGGTGTCATCATGGTGGTAGTTGATATACTTACCAAGTATGCACACTTTTGTGCATTATCTCATCCATTTAAAGCAAGTACAGTTTCTACTGCATTTATGGAAACAATTCAAAAGCTACATGGAAACCCAAATATTATTGTAAGTGACAACAATCCCATTTTTACTGGAATTTTGGACGGAATTATTTTTTTGTTTGGGTAGTCAACTAACTCATAGCTCATCTTATCATCCTCAATCATATGGTCAAACTGAGATAGTGAATAAATTTTTGGAAGGATATCTTCGTTGTTTTGTGTCTGATAAGAAAACACAAAGGGTCAAGTGGTTACCTCTCGCTGAATGGTGGTATAACACTTCCTTCCATACTGCAGCAAAAATGACCCCATTTATGGCACTTTATGGATATCATCCACCGTCCATCAATTCATATTTAAGAGAAAATTCTAAGGTTCAAGCAGTGGAAGATCACATTGAGCATCAACAAGAAGTTCTCCAACTCTTAAAGGATAACCTAAATTTTGCACAAAATTGAATGAAACAACATGCATATCAACGTCGCAGTGAGAGAAGTTTTGATGTAGGAGACTGGGTATTTTTACGGCTACAACCATACAAACAAATCTCCCTCAAGCAAGCTAAGAAGCATAATAAATTATCGCCAAAGTACTATGGTCCTTACAAGGTGTTGCAAAAGATTGGTACTATGGCATACAAATTGGAGCTTCTTTCTTCTTCATGAGTGCATCCAATCTTCCATGTTTCACACTTAAAGAAGGTTATAGGTGACAGAATTCCATTTCATACAATATTGACAGAACTTGATGAGGAAGGAAAAATCATATTGGAACCTGAAGCAGTCACGGAAACAATAACTTGACAACTACGAAATCAATCAATTTAAGAGTATCTCATCAAGTGGAAGAACTTAACCACTGAAGATTCTACATGGGAGGATGATAATTTTATACAAAAGCATCATGAACTACTAAAGCGTTGATGACAACACTTTTTTGAAGGAGAGGGGCATGTTAGGTCCCTATATTACTAGTGTAGTCCCTTATTTTTGTTAGTGTAACCCCCTTATTTTTATTGTTGTACCCGTGTAACCCAAATATTTTTATTATTGTGCCCTTACATTATTATTGTTAGGTTGGATAGGATTATATTGTGACCCCATGGAATCCTATATATAGAAGGAGGTTTTGTCATTTGTATCATCCAAGAATTGTTCATTTATGTAATGTAAAGGAGGTTTCCCCCTCGAAGTGGCTTATTTCTAAGGCATTGATCTCTCTTTTCTTCTATTTTTGGAGCTGGTTTAATAACATGTATATTTTAGACACACCGTCCAAAAAAAATCTACTAAAACATCTACCTGCCCCACCTCCGCTACAAACGGATTTTTGGGCTATTTTTATAGGGACTTCTGCAAAAACCTCCACTAGAAGGCCTTTTACTTGTAGTGACATGGCTTAATCAAAGGGCACCATGTGGCCCAATGAAAGGCCACCACATTGCCTTGGGAAATGTGTTAAAATTTGGTTATTAGGCCGACATGCCTCTGCCAGGTTCGATCACACAACCTCACAATTATCAACCAACCGTTGAACTGTGACACCACCAAGAGTGTCTTTTTATATGGTAGTGGGTTGTTTATATTTAACGACCACCAAAACTAGTATTTTCGGGAGGGGGCAGGGCACGTGGCCCTATTCCAAGGTCTTGTGGCGACCATGGGTCCAAGAATACGACAAGAGGGGTGGGGCGGGAAATCCTCGGCCACAGGTTCCATGTAAACTCCACATGATTGATAGCGGAGAGCTTGGAGGATTTCTGACGTGTAGCCCTAGCTCACTGCCACATGGCCCTTCACATGACCAAGAGTGGCCCGTGCCCCTCGGTCATATGGACCTCCACGTGACCGAAAAATAGGAGGAAGTTAGGGGCACAAGGGCCAACTACGGTCTAACATTTTGCACCATTTACGGTAAAATCAGCACTGAAATACGCCAATTTGTTTCTTGGCGGATCCACAAAAGGAAGAATTCATTACCTTTTTTGCAAATTTGCAGGGAAAATAACATGGAAATGAACAAGGATGCCTAACTTGGCCATTTTTTAGTCTTTTTGAGGTCAAGAAGGGCCTACATAGGGGTTTTTGGGATTCTAGACACAATGGAAACACTATTTTTGCAATTTGCGCATTGTATGTTGATGTAATTGAAATTTTGATCATATAGTTTAAAGGGTCAACATTAGAAGTTGGATCCGGAGACGTAGCCCAGGAGGGGCGAACTATGTCATCAAATTGTTGTTTTGTGATGCTGGATGTTGTCTATTTTTCTCTACTTAAATATGAAAAAATTAACTAAGTTTAGTAAGTTTATGTGCTTTTTCAATTTCGATCCATTTCCCACAATACATAAACTAGCTTGCAATCTTTTTCAAGAAGCCTTCAATTATTATTATTATTTATTATTTATTTATTATTTTACTTTAAGGTCATATGCACTTATATGATCATTAATAATATTAAATGAATAATCAATACCTTTTGTTCTCACTTGCCTCTTTATGCATTTGGTGCAAGCCATTCATTAATGGTAACCATTTTTTTTGTTCAAAATACGTGGAGGAAACGTGTAAAAGATAAGTCTAATTGATTGGTGATAAGCATCCTTACCACATGAAATAAATGAGGAAGATGTGCCATATTTGACTTGGAAATAGATATCATGCTCTACGTGCAATGAAAAATAAGGGATGTGCAAGGATGGGTCAAGTTTTGTTTCTTTGCATGGGCATCAAAAGATGTAAGTCCCAAAACTTGAAAATATAGGAAGAAAAGTGTAGGGGGCCGGGACCATGTGCAGTTGATATTTGCAGAAATTTTTCTCCATCTCTACATTATAAAAGCTTTTGTAAGATGTGGAGTGTGGGACATTGGTATGGTGGTGTTATGGAAAGTTGCCCATGTTTGTGCACAAGTGGGGAAATTGTAATAAGGGGTCAAGAAAGGTAAATTTTGTGCAAATAAGGTATCAACAAGGATATACATGAAGGAACAAAATTATTCCATTGTAAAAACAAAAAGTATTATTACAAAATATTTGATAAACTCACAACAAATGTCTCCACAACAAGTTGTATCACTGGAAAATGGTTCCCTCCTATTTTTCATCTCTTTCATTTTTAATGTGCTTAGGTGTGTGTAAGGATTATTCATATAAATTAGATTTTCTGTTTGATGGGCACCTGGATGATAATTTAGAAGCACTTATATGATACTAACCTTAAATGAACAATCAATCTATTTTTTTCACACTTTCCACCTTACACATTTGATGCAAGTCATTCATTACTGGTAATTTCCTTTTACATGCAAAATACATGGAGTGAATGTGTGAAAGATAAGCCTGGTTAATTACAACAACTATCCTTATTGTGTGAAATACATGAGGAAGGTGTACTATATTTAACTTGGAAATAGGGATCATGCTCTACGTGCACTGCGGAACGCAAGATACGATATGATGGGTTAAGTGTTGTTTCTTTGCATGGGCATCAAAGATAGAAAACGAATGTGTCCTAAAACTCATGAATGAGGGACAAACAATGTGGGATGTAGAGTGCGAGGGACTGGGACAATAGGTAGGTAAGCTTAATAGTATTTGTTTCTCTGCATCTGCATAATTTACAAAGATTTTATTGGATACATGATGTAGGACTTTGGTATGGTGTCAAGGAAAGTTTCTCCCACTTATGCATATCTAGGGAAATTTTAATAAGGGATTAAGGAAAACAAAGTTTGTGTAAAAAAGGTATTAACAAGCATATACTTGAATAGAAACAAAAGATAAATTGTGATGGTGTATAAACATTAAGTAGGTTTGACAAAGCTTTACTATTATGGTAGTTTGTATGTTGCATTTCATGGTATAATGCATTAGACCTGCATGCCAAGAGAATAATATGATATCAAGATTACTTTATCTATAGATTTGAACCTAGTTGGATGACCAAAGCATAATACAAACTAGGAATCAAAGGATTTAAGTGATATAGAACTTGTTGAACATAATTAATCATGGTATCAGAGCATTTTGAAGCCTGGGAAAAACAAAAAATTAAACTTTGTGGTATCAAAGTTGGTGTAATTTAGTAGTGTGGCTTGGATAGTAGATTGGGGACATAATGTGCTATGTTGGGAAAATAATCTAAGTCCTAACTTGCCAATGTAGAGTGAATGTGAATTGAGACCATGCATGGATAAGCTTTGTGGAAAGTCTTCTTTGCTTGCAAATTTTAATGCTTTGTGGAGTGCATAGTGTGGGAGGCCCAAGACCATGCAGGTATAAGCTTTGTGGAAAGTTTTCTCTACATCCACATTGCAATGATTTTATGAAACCCATAAAAGAATAAGCTAGGTATAAGGGCAAGGAAAGTTTTTCCCACTTCTACATAAATGGACATTGATATAAAATACTAATTATTTTTGGGAAATGGTTTGATGGATTTTCTCCATTGTAATTAATAAAATAATAAATGTTTTGGGGGAACTTGTAAGAATTTCCTCCAATAAAATATTTTAAGTAATAAACACACGTAAAACAAGGGTTGCATGGCAACATAGTTCCTGCCACAAAAAATTGCAAAAATATATTACTTAATTATTAGCCTCAACCAAGTGATTACAAAATAATTTAATTCAATTTATGTACGAATTTATATGAATTGAAATATTATGACCTTATATTAATGATTTTATATAGTTTATTTACACATAACTAGATGAGCCTAAACTAATGAGTGATATAAGAACTACCGATAAAATTATTATGATATCCTAATGAAGCATGCAATCCCAATCTTTGCACCAAGATCCATGGATGATGAGTATTATGCAAAAAATTATTACTTTGTTGTGCCATTAAAAGGGTTTAGTTGTTGCATATTTGTTTCTTGCATTACACTTATATTTATTTCAAATTAAAAACTAAAAAATCAATTATGTTTCATGTGAATTATGAACTTCAGTATCAAAATTTACAACTCTACATTTCCATTCAATAATCTTATGCCAATCTATGTGCCTCATTGTACTCTTGTTATAAGAAGATGTTGTGCGCATTCATGTAGAGGACCATATATATAAACAAATTTATTATTGTGAGGTCATTTTACATTTTTTATTTATTTTTTATTTTTCATTTTATTTTATTTTTAATTTTTTTTTCTTCTGGAAAAATAATAATTATAATTAGCATATGCATGCAAGTATGTAGAAACACTGATTATTTTACATGAAATGTTTTCTGAAGATCTATCTATATTAGACTTTCAAAATCCAAATAATTTTTCTAAATATCTATCTATATTAGACTTTCAAAATCTAAATAAACTGTTACACTAATCAAACATATCACATAGAAATGTAGAAGCCATAATTATCAGTTGCTTCCTGATCTGAATTTTGAGGAGGTGTTCTCTTTCCTCTTCTTCAGAATCACATAAAAATAAACTTAGGATAGTGTTGACGCTTTGCAAGCATGAAATTGGGTCTTCAAAAACAACATGTTTGTTTAATGTCTCTTCAAAATGAATTAGTCTTCATATGAAACTGAACATAATGAACATAACACAAATAATCCATGTAGGTGTTACACAACATTTTGTCACTATCCCTGCAATCCCCATCTCGCCTATTGGAGGGTAATTTCCGTGATCAATAAGCAGTGTCATGCCTTGCAAAGACCTTCATCGTATCCCTTTACATGAGAATAATATTCATTTTTTTGACAATTCCTTGAGCAGAGACTAAAAACCCTTGTTTTTGCCTTGGCACGGGTAGTCAGTTATGCCCTCGCGCTGAAGGGGAAGATTGAAATTGAGCCCCGCGCCAGCTGGTGCTCTGTCTCAGTTTAACACCCGCGTCGAGATGTTTATGGAATGTTTTTTAAAAATAGAGGTGGAGATTCCACTCCAACAACTTCGAGGATGAGTCATTGGGAGTGGTTGAACTGATAAACCACAGACTTCCTCCTTTAGTTTATGGTTTCCACCTCTTATGGGAACTCCCTAAAGGATAGGCCTCCTTCCAACCTTTGTAGGGATCCTAACCTCCTCCTTTTCCTCTATAAAAAGAAGCTATCTCTCTTTGCATTAGCTAGCTGAACTTGGAGAATTGAGTATACTATAGTTGAATTATTGAAGAGATAGAACAAGAAGGAACTTCGTTGAGAGAGTTTAAGCCCATGCCTTCATCCCATCCGAATCCCCTGACGAGTATCTAAGATGCACTTCGACTGAACCCCACTGGAGGAGACTGCGACGTCAAATATTTGGTTGTATCTCTTCCTTTATCAATAAATACATGTGACTATTGTTTGGTTCCACTTTTGTGTTATGACATTTGTTTAATGCAATATGTTTAGCCCTCTTTGACTGGCTAATAGTTATGAATGAGGTGTTATTATGTCGTATGCTATTCTTGTTCGTTGTTTTATGTGCAGGTATCCAAGCATGACTGCAACAGGATTGTGACTTGCCGAGGTAGGAGCGAGAGGCCACCACCATTACAGCCACGACGACATCATTGGATTCCAGGTAGGTTGATCTATCGTATCCTCTTTCATTCGATAATTAGGGACCAACACTCTAGCATGTTTGTTTGTTTCTAGACCCACTATAGGGCTAGAGGGATCACCTCTATCTGTAGAGGGAATTTACCTGGACAAAAAATTGGCGACTCCACTGGGGATCAGTGTGAGTTTGTCATTTTAGCTTATTTTGGTCAACTTCGGTCTTTGGCTTGCTTTTTTGTCTTTTTCTGGTTTGCTTACGTGTTTTCCATCCCATGTTTAGCTCCAGAGTGTTAAGATTGACCTCTTCTCACTGGGTTTTCCATTTTTCCCATAATTATCTGTCTTGGCATGCTTTTCATTTAAATAGTCGCGCCGATTGGCACAAGTTGCTTTTGGTGTAGTTGCGCCAACCCCTGTTTGGCATTGAATACCATCTTACAGTCGCGCCGAATCCTGTAGGATTTGGTTTGCCCTCTTTTATGAGTCTTTTGGTCAATTATGCTTGACTCTGGGTTATTTTAGTGTGTAAATAAGTCTTTGGGACCGTTTTGACTACTGTGGGCTTGTTTTTCTCAGTTGTTTGTCTGTTTTCCTATCAGTTTAGATTAAGGCCTTAGGGTTTCTAAGTGTCTTTGTGCATTGAGCATTTTGTTTGGAAATCAAGTCTCGTTGATTTTTTTCAGTATCATTCTTGGGTTGATTACACAAAGTTTTCTTGATCCCTTTGAGTGTTTGATTTGGTTGAATGATCTTTTCGTTTTTCGATTGATTCTTCTCCTTGTTGCTCCAATCATAGATTACATTGCTTGTTTTGGGTTGTTTTGAAAACTTTCTTTTGATTTGGAAGATTGCACCATTAGTTTGAGTGCTTTCTTGTGATTGTTTTGCATTGATTGAGTCATTCAATTTCGATCCTTACATTCGCAATACTTAAGCTAGTGTTTGTTTTTGTTTTTCATGTAATTAGTGCATTATGTACTTCTTTCCATTGAAAAAAAAAAAAAAAAAAACATATTTTTGCATTCTTTCTTTGCATCGAAAGTGAAATATTCTTTTGCATAACTAGTGTATGATTATCTAGGAAAGAGTTTAATTTTTGTTTGATTGTGTTAGATGCAGTAGTGGATTTCTTCGCATATTGTCATTGTTTGATTTTATTTGAAAGATCTCTATCCTTCTCTTAACTAGCATTCATTGAATAAAAAATGATGTTCATTTGCATATAGCTCGCATTTAGCAAATTTGAGATCCAAATTCGACAGAGCCTTAAAACTGAAACATAATCCAAGATCAACTTTAAAATTCACTCAATTAACCTAAGGAAGCATTGAAACCTAACGCACATTTTTATAGGTCTGGGCTAGTGACGTGTTCCGGCGTCGTTAAACCTAGTAGCTGTCGTTTTCTATCTGGCTTTAGACAGTGCTAGTACATACTTGTGTTCCCCGTACCATCGAGTATATAAAGGGAGACCCCTATAGGTTGTAATACTTTATCCATAGGAAGCCGAGTCTGCCACCCTGCAACCATGATACACCGAACAAAACATTCGGCGAGACTACCTACACGTATGTCAAGTCCTTGGTCATTTCTCTTTAATTTGATCACCAAGGTGTATATTGTAGTTCACGGAAACTTGGTACACCCTCTTGCTTAGATTACCTGAGTAGTCATTTCGATCTTTTCGTGACTCTCTAAAAAGGAAAAGATCATCGAGCACTTGTCCTTTCACGCTCGTTTCAACCTGAAAGTGATAGAGTCACCTTTTTCCTATTTCTCGACTCTTAAAATATGAAACGACAAAGTTTTGTTTCAATGTCTTAAAATTAACTGTCCAAGAAATATTAATGGTTAAAGTTATATTCCTTAGCATTTTGTTTTAAGGTTGTTTCCGATGTAAAATTTTCCAGATTTTACCAACCAAGGAATCCCCTCTGAAGGGAATCCTGGTCCTTTTCCTACTTTTGGGAATGTTAGTGATCCTTATATGGCAACATTGTTCCTGCCTGGGTTAACTGTTGGGTTGCCTGTTTGGTTATTCTCGACCTCTATGGTATCGAGTGTTCCGCCCATTGTACAACCATCCCCTCCACCTGAACAACATCATGTTGATTCTAAGGTGGACCTCTCCCCTTCTTTGCCTATTTCTTTGTCCTCCTCTTCTACTTCGTCTAGTGAAAGTCTGGATTCTAGTAACCAGGGGGCTAAGAAGAATAAGAAGAAGACGAAGAAGAAGAAGTTAGATAAGAGAGAGGCCAAATTTGTGGCTATGGCTCCTGAAAAACCTTCCCTTGATAAACCATCCAACCTTCCACATAAAGTCAAATTCCCTTGCATGTTGTGCAAAGATGACCACTTTCTTCGAGACTGCCCTGGCATTCCCAAGGTACTTGAAGTATGGTCCGACTGTCGTCTGTCGTTTCCTTTGGCTTCTGAAAGTCATATTGGTGGCACGCGTTCGACTAGAAATGATAAGACTCATAAGAAACATGGTAATATTACCAATCCCTGTAAGTTGTGTGAAGGGCATCATCCCATTCACCTTTGTCCGTACATGGATGAAGCCAAGAGTGTGTTGGACAACCCTATTGTTTCGACACCTTACCTTCCGGTCAGTTACCAGAAGATTTCTTTGAGTCCTCTGCTAGTTGATTCAACCATTGGTTGAGAGTCATCCTTGTTCAATCCCACTCCCTCAGAAATTCAAATTCAAGAATCCGTTCCTGACCAACCCTTGGTCTTGGAACCAGTCAATCTGATCCCGCTTATGGTTCATTAGGCCTTTTCCGTCGAGAGTGACTCACATACCCCTCATGTTCTTATTGTTTCTTCAGATTCCTCGAACTTGGAGAAATATTCTCTTTTCCCTGTGACTCAAGAAGTTTCTCTTCCTGCTCCCATGTCTGAGGTCCAAGAGGATGCTCCTCTTGCTCCGTTAACACTAGGGGATGACCATCTCACCTTCGATTGGAGTCGATTTGTAGGCTACCTCCTTCTTTCTTATGTGCCTTTTGAGATCACAGTACAAGCCTTCGATATGGTTGTACCTAGCACAATTATAGATGAAGGCACGTCTGTTAGTATTCTGTCTTCCACTACTTGGCAAGCTTTTGGTTCTCCATCACTTGTGCTTGTTACATAGAATCTGTAGGCATTTAATAAAAGAACCAATCAACCATTAGGGATCCTTCCAAAGTTGCCTATTACTTTGGGAGGGAAAACTGTCTATAAAGACGTGATGGTGGTCCAAGGTCCCTTGGGTTTTAATTTACTCTTGGGGCGTGACTATGCTTATGCCATGGGTGTGCTTGTCTCTTCCCTCTTTCGTGTTATTTGTTTTCCACATGAAGGTCAGATCGTGACCATTGATCAATGTTCATTCTTTGGTCCTGATGTGGCAGCTGGCCCACCCTCGTCCCTTCCTAGTCTTTACCCGCCGGTTTTACCTTCCCCTCCATAGGTTAATTATGTGGCTACCTGTCTCGTGCCCGCATTCAGTGAAAGTGCTGTTGTGCGTCATGTGTTGGGGGCATTGGATCCTGATTTCCGAGATGTTGTTCTCCCATCAGATGCAAACCTCTTAGAAGCCATGACTTCTTATTCAACATGATGAAGTCTTCGGAGCATAGTTCATTTTCTCTTGTCAAGCTCCTTAAAAAATGAAACAAGGTCGTCAGAGCACGGTTCGTTTTCTTATGTCAAGCTCCTTAAAAAATGAAACAAGCTCATTTGAGGATAGTTCATCTTCTATGTCAACCTCGTTAAAAAATGAATTAGCTCACGAAGATATTTCTTTTAATGTGTCAACCTAGTTAAAATAATGAAACACGTTCCTATTCAATTCGAGTCCTTGATACGATCTCGTAAAATCCCAATCGAGTCTTTCTCTTGATCTCGTAATTTGAACCTTCACTCCATCTACCTTTCATATGGACTAAAGCTTGGGGGGCATGTACCTTGAATTGAGTCACCATGCTGGGGGCATGCAAATCATTTCAAGAATAGTTTATATTTGTTTCAAGCTTGTGTAAAAATGAAACCAACTTCAAGCAGAGTTTCCTGATTTCAAGCTTGTGTAAAAATGAAACCATTGTTATTTTACCTCTCATGATTTCCATTTTATCAACCTATTTTTCTAGATGAGCCTTGGTTTTCTCATTCAGTCGTCACCATATTCTTGGCCGATCATATGCCTTCACTTGATTGTTTTACCCATTCTCGAGGAATCGCTGCGATGAGTGGTCTTGTTAGCAAACCTCTTGACCTTTACTTGTTCTGAGCAGTTCCACCATTACCGGAACCAGTAGCTACCCTTAATACCACTCGTTCCTCTAGGAGGAGTCATATTTTAGCTCTTTTCTGACTCTCTAAAATTGAAAATATTACCGAGACTCTTGTTGTTTCGAACTCATTAAATGGATGCGAAACGATATCTACCCAGTATACATTTACCCCTTTTTCTATCTAGGATGGATTATTTACGAAAAAGGAATACCTTAGCCTATCGCGACTAAGAGGTTCTTTCAGATATTGTTTTCTGCCTTTTCGGATCTGAGAGACTATTTAGGAAAAGGGCCATGATGGAGTTTTATTTTCTTCCTTCTTTTCAAACTCTCTAAACATGAAAAGATGCTGAGTTATTCCTTTTTCAGACTCGTTAAAGCTTAATGACATTGGACTTCGTCACTATGACTTTATTCGAGTTCTTCCTTCCTAGGGATCGTAAAATGTACGAGGATGGATTTTTCCGAAGGACAAACTTACAGCACAAGCATATGCTATCCCCTTCAAGTTTGTTTAAAAAAAAAAAAAATTGGGGTACTCGCTAGAAATGGTGGGGGAAAATGGAATAAAGTTTTAGTTTGTTAGTAGTATGTCGCTCTTGAACATGGCACTTGTCTGCATTTGTGTCGGGTTAGGGACATCTCATTTCGTCACTTTTGCCTCCACGGGTTTGGGTAATCTCTTTTGACCTCTCATCTGCTCTTTGCCACGTCATCATGACCTCAGATCCCTTGATGTAAAATATTTCCAAATCTAGTGTCGTGTCGCTGATATGTTCAAGAGAAGTTTGCCTCTGCGATTTTCAACCTCCCTCTGATTCTCTGTTGGTCCTGATTCACTATCATCATGTTACTCTGTCTCGTGTTGATTATGTGGAAAACATTATGGCCCACCTTCGATCGGGTCACTTCCTATCGACTTCAGCTCATTATCCAGGAATTTAATCTAGAGACTCCCTTCTCGTACCTTGGAGCCTGCATGCCTCAATGGTAGGTTCTTCGCATTTGACGCAAGGTCCACCTCATTGGCCTTCAATCGAGTGATTCTCCGGATGTTCAACGCTAGATCACTTTTCACATTTCGTGGATTGTACCAGTTGTACCTTGAGAACCACTGTCATTATTGGTGGTTTCTCTCGCACCTGTTAACAACTTTCATCATTGGCTGCTAATCAGGTGATTTTCTTGCATGTTCGACTTCAGCTCATATATTCGCATGCTTGAATTTGTACTTGTTCGGGTTGAGATGGAGCGCAAGACCCTAGATTTTGTCTGATAAAATCCAGGCTGCGGATTTTTTGTGGATTATCATGACTTATTGCATGACTCTTTTGATTGTATGGCTGCAGCCATACCTGAGTCTATTTGTTGATCCTTACTACTAGATGGTTGCGTCCATACCTTGAATATCAGTTTTTATACACTCTATCATGGATGGATACGCCCATACCACATGTTCATGTATCAGAGATATTAGTTGTATTTGTAATTGCAGGTTTCTGACATTGGTGTTTAGTTCGAATGCGTTCTCATAAAACATTTCGCCTCTCCCTCTCCCTCGGACCTCATGCTTTAGGGGGCATCTGTTACACAACATTTTTTCACTGTCCCTGCAATCCCCATATCACCCATTGGAGGGTCATTTTCATGATCAATAAGCAGTTTCATGCCTTGCAAAGACCTTCATTGTATCCCTTTACATGAGACTAATATTCTTTTTGTTGACAATTCATTGAGCAGAGACTAAAAAACCCTTGTTTTTGCCTTGGCGCGGGTAGTTAGTTATGCCCTTGCGCTGAAGGAGAAGATTAAAAATGAGCCCCACGCCAGCCGACGCTCTGTTTCAGTTTAACACCCACGCCGAGCTGTTTATGGAATGTTTTTAAAAAATAGAGGCGAATATTCCACTCCAACAACTTCGAGGATGAGTCATTAGGAGTGGTTGAACTGATAAACCATGAACTCCCTCCTTTAGTTTATGGTTTCCACCTCTTATGGGAACTCCCTAAAGGATAGGCCTCCCTCCCACCTTTGTAGGGATCCTAACCTCCTCCTTTTCCTCTATAAAAAGAAGCTATCTCTCTTTGCATTAGCTAGCTGAACTTGGAGAATTGAGTATACTATAGTTGAATTATTGAAGAGATAGAACAAGAACGAACTTCGTTGAGAGAGTTTAAGCCCATGCCTTCATCCCGTCCGAATCCCCTAACGAGTATCTGAGACGCGCTTCGGTTGAACCCCGCTGGAGGAGACCGCGACGTCAAAGCTTTGGTTGTATTTCTTCCTTTATCAATAAATACACATGACTATTGTTTGGTTCCACTTTTGTGTTATGAAATTTGTTTAATGAAATATGTTTAGCCCTCTTTGACTGGCTAATAGTTATGAATGAGGTGTTAGTATGTCGTATGTTGTTCTTGTTCGCTGTTTTATGTAAAGGTATCCAAGCATGGCTACAACAAGATTGTGACTTGCTGAGGCAGGAGCGAGAGGCCACCACCATTATAGCCACGACGACAGCGTTGGATTCCAGGTATGTCGATCTATCGTGTCCTCTTTCATTCGATAATTAGGGACCGAAACTCTAGCATGTTTGTTTTTTTCTAGACCCACTCTAGGGCTAGAGGGATTTACTCTGTCCGTAGAGGGGATTTACCTGCTTAACAATAGGCATAAAGAAGAGAAAGGAAAAAGGTTTGATGACAGAGTTCACCCCTCCTGGGCTACATCTCCAGGCCTGTCAGCATGACTAGAACACTCATATAAATTTAGTATCAATGAAGTAAATAAAATTTTGTTGCAAATAAAATGTGGCTATTACTCCTACAAGGTAATGTTCTCCTACAGAGAACTCTCACAACATCAAAAACTCGAAACATCTCCTACACATATGACATACTTCCAATGAAATGAGTCAAAAACATCACGTGCATCCTTCAATTCCACATTGAAGCACATAATGAAAAATTCATGATGAAATAAGTTAAACCCGAGTTGAACCCTGCTGGTTACAGCTGCTGGAAATGATTTCTAAAGGTGAGGAAAACCCCTACAAAGTCTTCTTCACGCTGAAAAACCTCAGGAACTGCTACGAAACCCTGCTTGATCCATACACCTCTTAGGCTTCAACCTGCAAAAACAATCCTATCTAGAGTGCTCTATGGATTCTGAGACCTATTCCATTGAGTCTAGAATGCCCAAAATGGTACCTTAGCCTATTTTTTCATCCAATTTGGTTGAAAACACCAGGAGTTATGACCTCTCCTAGTTTTCCCACTATTTCCTCCCCAGAATTAGCTAACTGGCCCCAAATTGGGCTAATTGGTGCTAAATTTAGAAAAAATTTCCAGATTTTTTAGAGCCTCCAACTAATCCATATTATTTTTAATTAACCTCGCTTACCATTAATTAAGCTGAGATTAAGGTGGTAATGGCACTCCATTAATAAACTTGTTTAATGTTAATTGATCTGGGATTATGGTTTAATAAACATGCTTAAGGGATAAGAGCCATCTTGCTCCGCTAGAGGTCTTGGGTGTTGGTCACATGAATTGGGGGCTGGCCCCCTCTCCCCCATTGATGCACTTATTAATATTTAAATAGGGGCGGATTCCCTATAATGTTAAGGATCATATGCAATTGAGTTGGTAACGCGATATGTTAGGGGGGAATAGGTCTCATGTTCAACCCCTGCCTGGTCCCTAGAGTCAATAAACAAAGTTTTACTATGCCATGAGGAGGACACGTAGCGGCCCCAAGCTGAGCCATGTGCCTCCTCCTCATTGGTCTAACCACAACCAATAAAAAATTGCCAACACGCACCAATCACCACCTGCCACTTGGCAGTCAATAATTTGCCGAGGATTGGGGTTGACCAGAGCATTGACCTGCCCAATCAGCATTCCATGTCAGCAATACAGACTACTGATTGGGCTCATTGTATGCACAATTTTTTGCTAAATTTTCCTGTTTGGGAAAATGGTCAGCAAGCTATAACTTGAGCTTCAAGTGTCAGATTGAGGTGAAACAAACGTCGTTGGATTTATAACGATGAAAATTTCACGGTCATTCAGGTTTCATGTCATTCTGAGAACTTTTTGTTTTGAATGAAAATTTGATCACCTGATCACTTCCTCTCTTTTACATGCCTCTCTATGCCGAAGGGTAGTAAAGGGAACTCCAAATGTTTAAACCAGTTGTGTTGCGAAATCCATCAAAGAAAGAATTAGAACAAATTTGAAAGTGAGTAATTAATTTATCTTCATATTGTAGACATAAAGTGGATACATACTACATTTTGTAAAAATGGTGAAAATTATTACGTTGGTTAATTACATGGAGACATTCTTCATCTCTTTGATGGATTGCTTGGAAAATGTTGAATTCTAGTGTCATCAACTTTAAAATAGTTTGGTTGTTCACTTTGAGCAACCAAAAATTAGAAAAAAATTGGTCAGTCCATGCACTTTCCATATACAAAAATATTTCAAACCCTAACATCAACGAAACAAAATGGAAGGTGGATGGCATAAAACTTCACTCTTAAGAAAACTCTTCGATTCAAAATCCGTTCTTAAGTTAAATTAGATACACTTTGCAGAAAATATAGGTATAATGAAGATAATTGATTTCCATAATTGATTGTATTGATTTAATTAATTTCTCACAGTATTGTACAATTTCAGACACAAGTTGTTCAATTTCTCAGTTAGCATTGTGAGGTAGTGAGAAAGAGGCCATATTTATATAAAAGAAAAGGATAAAATAAAAAATCACTATAACTATCCTTCCTTGACTAACATCCCTTCTGGATGAATTGCTACCCCAATATATGGGTGTAACTACCACTATATTTTGGGTCGTTATTGTACCTTCAATAACCACATCCATTTTAGGAATATTTATTGATAATAGACATTCAACACATACCATTATATCATATTATGTGTTATGAAGAATTATGATCTACTGATAAATCAAATTCTCTAAGTGTGGTGCTAGGCACTTAGAACAACATATTAAATACTTTTCTATCACCTTCTCTAAGAATAATTGACATACAAAAAGACATAAGAACCTACTTGTGATCCAAGGGCTTCCTATTCTCCTTTTTTCACTTTTGCTGTAGCCTCCAATCCAACTTAGATCGCCTGATTGATTCCTGAAAGTATAAAAAAAGAACATAAAAAGATTTTCAATATATAGATGCCTAGTTATCTTAATCACTTAAATCGATTAAACATGAAACACATATATCATTCAAGAGCCCATTGCATGATAAATAGAAACATAAAAATACACATATATGGGAAAATGAACAACAATATTTATTAAAGAGTAGAATGGGGAGGTTATAACCAATGATCGATTCGATGTCACCAACTCCAGCTTCATCCCAGCCTCATCACAATCAAAATCTCACCAGAAGCATATCACTTCTTTCACTCTCTCAATTGAGAATCCACCAAAATTTCTTTACTAAAATTATTCCTTCCCTAGCACTAGGATCTGTGCTCAATTTATAGGGAAACTGATGGTAGTTTCTCAATCAATGACTTTCTAATAATAGGAAAGACATGTTTCCAAGTTTAGAGGTGTTAGATGGACACTTGGATTCGAAGTTTGACACATATGGGCTCTTCTAGAAGGTACTGGCCATGTGGAGATTCCGAAACAATGAGAATTTCACTACCATTTGACCAACACACCCTTGAATGACGGGAAGTGCATTGCAGTGCACCCTTGAATGGAGGGAGATGCATATGCAACATAGTTAGTTTTTTCCAGGAAAATCCCCTCTGCGGACAGAGGCGATCCCTTTAGTCCTAGGGTGGGTCTAGCAACTACAGGAACATACTAACATCTACCTTCCTAGATTGTAAGTGAAATTCAAAGCAAGGAAGATGACCTACCTTGTTCTGATGCTATTTTTTTGTCTTTCATTGAAGCTTCTTGATCCGTCACTCTTCTCAAGCTCGATACACGCTGCTACCAAAATTCGGTTACCTATACAGACATTTAAGACACCACGACAAGCGTAAAATCACGACAAACATAAAACAATTACAACCTATCTAACTGATCAAGGAATGTTATAAATATCATTATGAATGTAAAAAAGGGTGGAAGATAAACATCAGTTTCATTTTATTATGATAAAGACAAGGGGATTTTACAACCAAGCCTTGATGTTGAGGCTCTCCTTCGGCAGGTCCATATCTAAGCACGTTTGCAACACCCTCGTACACAAAGGTCTAATATCTCACTATGTTCCTAACACACAAAAGCAATCACACTCTGCTCTATTCTCCCGAAGCTATAATAGCACTATAATTTATTTTTCTCTCTATGATTTCCGTTTCTAAATAGCTAACTAGCTAGGGTAGCATAGGTGAAAGAGGTCTCCTTATATAACAATGGAGGAGGAGGATATGGGCCCTCAAATAATTAGAAAGAAGCTTATCCTTTGGAGTAGTTCATTTTTATGGGAACAAGAAGACCAAAGGGGAATTCCTCGCCCATATCCTCAAAATACACTTCCAGCTCTCCGCTTCGCGAAGCTTCTAGTCGTGGAAACTTCGTTTCTATTTTTAAAAAATTTCTAAAAGAGGATCGACACGGGTCAGACATTAAGACAGAGTGCCGATCATCACGGGTCTTAGTGAAAATATCTGTTATCAACGCAGGTCAAACATTGGGACAAAGCGTCAACCTTGAAAATCAGGCTTTTATAGGGATCTTCTAGAAAATTTGTAAAGGGATATGAATTGGTAGACAAAGTGTGGTTCAGGGGTATGTATTCCATGCTTGGAAAATACACAAGGGTCACTATATGGGTCCTCTAGGATCAAGGAACAGGGAGTACAGGGACAATGAAAAATTGCTGTATAACAGATGCCCCCCTAAAGTATGAAGTCCTAACATGAGTGAGGGGTGAAATGTGTTACGAGTACGTGTAAGGAACCAGATGCTATCGTTGGGAGACATGAAAATCAAGCCTAGATACATATACATAATTGAAATATATGATGAAAATACATGAATCAAGGTATGGATGCAGCCATCCATAAAAGATACCATGGTATGGTCGTAGCCATCCATCTGAGAAGGATGACATATAGACTCATGGAATGGTCATAGCCATCCATATGAAAGAAACATGTATCCAATCATGGAAAAATCATATCACCTCGCAACCTAGACTCTAGAGAACAAACTTTAGGGTCTTGCGCTCCATCACGACCTGATCTTGTACAATTTCAAGCATGCAAATAAATGAGCTGAAGTCGAACATGCAGGAAAATCTCCTGATTACCAGTCAACGATATACACTGTTAACATGTGTGAGAGAAAAAACCAATGATGAAAATGGTCCTCAAGGTATTGCTAGTATGATCCATGGAATATGAATAAGGAAATGAAGTCGAACACTCGTAAAATCACCCGATCGAAGGCCAATGATGTGAACCTATCGTCGAATGTGAAGAACTTGCCATTATGGCATGTAAGCTATAAGGTACCAGAGAGGAGTCTCTAGATCGACTTCTCGGATAATGAGCTGAAGTCGATAGGAAGCGATCCATAAAAGGAGGGTCATAATGAATCCCATATCAGCGACACAAAATAGAGAATGTAATATGAGTGTTAATCAAGACTGGAACATAGGATCAAGAAATCTAAAATATGTAGAAGGATTTTCTCTTGAACATATCGGCGAAACGAATCTGGAATTTGGCAGAATTTGACTCAAATAGGATCAGAGGTCATGTTGACAAGATTGGTAATCGATTGAGAGGCAAACGGATTTCCCAAAACCATGGAGGAAAAGTGACAGAGTGAAGATATCCCAACCTGACATGAACTTCATATAAGTGTCATGTTCAAGGGTGACATAATGCCAACACAACTAATGAATAACTTCCATTTCCCCCCACCATTTCTAGCAAGTACCTCTTTATTTTCACACAAGCTTGAAGAGGATATCATATGTTTGTCCTATAAGTTTTTCCTTTGGACAAATCCATCCTAGTACAATTTACGAGCCCTAGGAAGGAGGAACTCGATAATCATCATGATGACAAATCCAATGTCATAAAATTTTAACGAGCCTGACAAAGGTGAAACTCGACGTCTTTTCATATTTACAGAGTTTGAAAAGAGGCGAAAAGAAACTCCAGCTGGCCCTTTTCGTAAATAGTCCCTCATACCTGAAAAGGTAGAAAACAAAATATGAGAGAACCTCTTAGTCACAATTGGCTAAGGTATTCCTTTTTCGTAAATAGTTTATCTCAACCCGAAAAAGGGGTAAAATTATACTGGGTAAACAACGTTTCACAGTCGCTAACATTTTCAAATGACAAGAGCTCGACAATATTTTCATGTTTTGAGAGTCAGAAAAGAACTGAAAGTTCACTCCTCCTGGAGGAACGAGTGGCATTAAGGGTAGCAACTAGTTCTGGTGATGATGGAACTGATTAGAGCAAGTAAAGGTCAAAAGGCTGGCTAACAAGACCACTCATTGCAGCTGTTCCTCAGGAATGCGTAAGACAATCAAGTGAAGGCGTATGATTGGCCAAGTAGATGGTGAAAATGGAATGAGAAAACCAAGGCTCATCTAGAAAAACAGGCTAATAAAAGGGAAATCAAGAGAGGTAAAATAAGAATGGTTTTATTTTCACACAAGCTTGAAATCAGGAAACTCTGCTTGAAGTTGGTTTCATTTTTACACAAGCTTGAAACTTTTTAGAAAAATATGCTTGAAACCAGTTTCATTTTTACACAAGCTTGAAACAGAAACAAACTATGCTTGAAATAAGATTGCATGCCCCTAGCATGATAACTCAATTTGAGGTACATGCCCCCCAACTTCATTACATTCACCGGAGTAGACTGCTAGTTACTGATAGGTGGATGGAGTTAAGGTTCAATTACGAGATCAAGGGAAAGACTTGACTGGGATTCTACAAGATCTAAACAAAGACTCGAATTGAAAAGGGAAACTGTTTCATTTTTTAATGAGGTTGACACAGTAAAAGAACTATCCTCATGACCTAATTCATTTTTTAACGAGGTTGACATAGCAAACGAACTATCCTCAAAAGAGCTTGTTTCATTTTTTAAGGAGATTGACACAAGAAAATGAACTATGATCCAAAGAGCTTGTTTCATTTCTTAAGGATCTTGACACAAGAAAATGAACTCTTCTCTAACGAGAAACTTGTTTCATTTTTTAAGGAGCTTGACACAAGAAAATGAACTATGCTCTGATAACCTGATTAAGACATATAAAGATTCATGGCTTCCAAGAGGTTCTCATCTGATGCGAGAAAAACATCTCTTAAATTAGGACCCAATGCCCCCAGTACATTGTGTACTACCTCACTGACTAAATTATCGGTGGATGCAGACATGGAACAGGTGGCCACATAATTGACCTGTGGTAGGGAAGATATCACTGGCAGGTAAGGACTAGGAAGGGATGGCGGTAGACGAGATGGCACATCAGGACCAAAGAATGAAAGCTGATCAATGGTCACAATTCGACCTTTGTGTGGAAAATAGATCACATGAAAGAGGGAAGAGACAAGCGTGCCCATGGCATAAGCATAGTCACACCCCAGGAGAAAATTAAAATCCAAGGGGATTTAGACCACCATTATGTCTATATAGATGATTTTCCCTCCCAAAGTAGTAGGAAACTTCGGAAGGATCCCTAATGGTTGACTTGTTCCTCTGTTGAAAGCCAACAGGTTCTTAGTAACAGGTACAAGATGCGGAGAACACAAAGCTTGCCATGTAGTTGAAGACATAATACTAACCAAGGTGCCTTCATCTATTATTGTGCCTGGTATGACCATATTGCAGGCCTGTACAATGATCTCAAAGGGCACGTAAGAAGGAAGACGGTATCCTATAAATCAACTCCAATCAAAGGAAGCGACCAAAATACATGGAGGGGGTGCCATAGGAATAAGAGGATTATCCCCTTGCATTATGGGAGTGGAAAGACCATCCTGCTGGGCTCCAGGAATGAGACCAGGAGGATCATTTTCTGGAACTGTGGCAACGCGAGTCGTAGGATCACCCTCCTAGATCATGGAAATAGGAGGATCACCCTCTGATCCAGGGGAATCAAAGGAAACAAAAAGAACCTGACTAGGCTGAGACCCACTATCGACAGAAAAGACTTGATGAACTGTAGATAGAATCAGGTCAACCTCTTTCTCAACCAATGATTGGTCGGAAAAGGACTCAAGAGACTGACTTTCAAAGAGAGTGGAATTTATCGGAGATGAATCCCGATCAATGACTTGATTAACTATTGAAGGACTCGAATAAAAATTCTGGTAACCAATGGGAAGAGAGGACTCAGAAGCTGAAAGGGTATCCAATACCTTAGAATCTTCATTCATATAGGGAAAAAGGTGAATGGGATGGTTCCCTTCACACAACCTACAGGGAAATTTGATCTTACCCTATTTCTTACGAGTCTCATTATTTTTAGCTGGAGGCGCATCTTCAACATGATGCACAGGTGTTGATGATGAAGGAAGAATCGGTCCAATAGAACACACTTCTAGCACCTTAGGAATACCAAGGAAATCATGAAGAAGGTGGTCACCCTCACATAGATTGCAAGGGAATTTGACTCTACGAGACTGAGTGAGAGGTTTCTTGATATTAGCTGCAGAGGTAGAAATAGCTTCTGATTCCCCCCTAGCTTATTTTCCTTCTTCTTCTTCAACTTCTTCTTGTTCTTCTTAGCCACCTGGTTACCAGAATCTAGACTGTCACCAGGTGAAGAGGAAGTATGAGGTGAAGAAATAGGCGAAGAAGGTGAGGGGTCAACCTTAGGATCAACATGGGGTTGACATGGTTCAGGCGGAGGAGAATTTGGTTGAGAAATTGTTTTGAGATTCGAAACCACAGGGGTCAAAAACAACCAAACCAGTAGACCGATGGTTAATCTCGGGAGGGAAAACGTTGCCATATACGGGGCACAAAAATTCTCAAATGAAGGAAAATGACCAGGATTCCCATATGAGGGGATTCCTTGGTTAGTGGACTAGAGAAATGTTTCCATTGGAATAAACCCTAAAGAATCACTAAGGAATGTAACTTTAACTGGGAATTTTTTGTGGGTAGTCAATTTTAAGACATTGAAACAAAAATTTTCCTTTTCATGTTTTAAGAGTCGATAAAAGGATAAAAGGTGACTTTAGTCGCTTTTAGTTTGAACAAGATTGAAAGGACAAGCACTCAATGATCTTTCAAATTTTAAAGAGTCACGAAAGATCGAAATGACTACTCAGGAACTCTAGGCAAGACGGTGTACCAAGCTCTCGTGAACTGCAATATACACCTTGGGGATCAAATGAAAGAGAAATGACCAAGGACTTAACGTACGTGCAGGCAGTCTCCCCGAATGCTGTGTTCAGTGTATCATGGTTATAGGGCGGTAGACTCGGCTTCCTACGGATAAAGGATTGCAACCTATGAGGGTATCCCTTTATACACACGATGGTATGGGAAGCACAAGTCCGTACTAGCACTATCTAATGCAAGATTGCGAGCAACAACTGCTAGGTTTAACGACGCCAGAACACGTCACTAGCCTAGACCTCTAAATGTGAGCATTAAGTTTCAATGCTTCCTTAGATTGATTGAATAAATTTTATGGTTGGTCTTGAATTAGGTTTCAATTCCAAGGCCCTACCACTGTCATTTGAGAATTTTTATATGCAGCTATATGAGAAAATAAATCTTTCAATTCAATGAATGTTATCTAGTTAAGGGAAGAGTCTCAAACAATGATGCAACAAACAATAATACTGCAATCGAAATTTTTTCCTTACTAGATGACTTTCACTATCCAAAAATAATCTAAAGCATTCAAAGATGTGAATTATGCAATGTAATCTATGCAAAATTCCGTTTCTGAAAAATATGCAATTGTAATCTATGCACAATTTCCTTTTTCTTTTGAATGAATAAGAATGCAGTCAATGCATTTTTCGACGAAATGAGAATCTACTTAATGCATGCTTTTAATGAAAGAGAATGCACTTAACGTCACCTTTAGTTTTCAATCATTAAACAATGTAATCTAAGTTCAATGATAAATTTCAAACATGACTTTTCAATGCAACTTGATCTAATGCATTCTAACGAAAAGAAAACTTTGAAATGAAAACTAAATGAACACAAATTTTTTTAATGCAAAAAGGATGCAACAAACATTAAGAATACAATCTTGTTTTGAACACTTTGTAACTAAATTCCTCAAAAAGCTACAAAACATATGAGTTTAAGCACAAAGAGGACCTCCAAAGCGTGGGCTCAAAACAAGGCATTCATTCCCTTTTACATCAAGAAATCATACAAAGAAGACTTTTCAGTTGAATAATGAACAATGTAATCTATGATCACAAGTGTATAAACGTACCAAATGAACTCGGACATACACTTGAGACTCGAACACTCAATCAACCAAAAATCAAAAGGCAATCAACTAGAGATGGTTCACCAAGCAAGGAGACTGACTCAATCAGCAAGGCGATGTCCCGCGAAGCATGCAACTAGGCAATTGATGCACAATCCTAGAAAAACCTAGGATGTTAAGATGCACATCCCAACAGAACGGAAAAAAAAAAAAACAACCAAAAACCAAGCCAACGAGCCAATCAAACCAACTTGTGTGAAGGGGAGAAAATATAAATCATACAGAGAAAAGGACCGGAAGGGCAAGACACATTGGTGAAATATTTAGGGAAAAAAACTTAATTTTCCACACACAGAGGAATGGGTGCGAATTTTGGGGCTGAAAATAGCGCTGAAAGCCCAACTGGCGTGACTGTATAACTGAAAACTAGCGCTGATTGGCATGATCAGCATGACTGTCAGACAAATAAAAGTGCCAATTTCTGAAAAAAAAAAAGAAAAAAAAGAAAAAAAAGAAAAGAAAAAAAGAAAAGAAAAGTTACCCTAACCAAGACCATAATCACCACTTCAAGAAAAACCTAAAATATTGTAATTGATGACAAACATAGGAACAAACAGAGAAATGGTCGTTCGACTAAACTCGTCGAATGAATAAGACCTCAAAGAGTGACAAACATAGGAATAAATAGGAAATGGTCATTCGACTAAACTCATCGAATGACTAAGACCTCAAGGAGTGACAAATTCAAAGGAAACTCCTCAGTGGAGTCGCCAATTTGTTGTCTAGGAAAATCCCCTCTTCGGACAGAGGCGATCCCTCTAGCCTTAGGGTGGGTCTAGCAACTACGGGAACATACTAACATCTACCTTCCTAGATTGTAAATGGAATTCAAAGAAAGGAAGACGACCTACCTTGTTCTGATGCTATGTTTTTGTCTTCTGTCTAAGCTTCTTGATCCATCACTCTTCTCAAGCTCGATACACGCTGCTAGCAATGTTTGATTACCTGTATAGATAGTCAAGACACCATGAAAAGCGTAAAATAATGACAAACATAAAACAATTAAAACCTATCTACCTGATCAAGTAATGTTAGAAATCTCATTATGAATTTAAACAAGAGTGGAAGATAAACATTAGTTGCATTTTATTACGATAAAGACAAGGGGAGTTTACAACCAAGCCTTGATGTTGAGGCTATCCTTCGATAGGTTCGTATCCAAGCACATTTGCGACACCCTCGTACACAAAGGTCTAACATCTCACTATGTTACTAACACACAAAAACAATCACACTCTCCTCTATTCTCCCAAAGCTATAATAGCACTATAATTGCTTCTTATCTCTATGATTGCCGTTTCTAACCAGCTAACTAGCCAGGGAAGTAGAGGTGAAAGAGGTCTCCTTCTATAAAAATAGAGGAGGAGGATATGGGCCCTCAAGTAATGGGAAAGAAGCTTATCCTTTGGAGTAGTTCCTTTTTTATGGGAACAAGGAGCCCAAAGGGGAATTCCTCGGCCATATCCTTAAAACAAACTTCCAGCTCTCCTCTCTGCGAAGCTTCTAGTCATGGAAACTTTGTTTCTATTTTAAAAAAATTTCCAAAAGAGGATTAGCGCGGGTTAGAAATTAAGACATAGCACCGAACGTTATGGGTCTCAGTGAAAATCTCTGCTATAGGCGCGGGTCAGACACTAAGACAAAGCATCAACCTTGAAAATCAGGCTTTTATAGGGATCTCCCAGAAAAGTTGTAAAGGGAGATGAATTGGTACACAAAGTGTGGTTCAGGGGTATGTATTCCATGCTTGGAAAGTACACAAGGGTCACTGTATGGGTCCTTCTGGATGAAGGAACGGGGAGTACAGGGACAGTGACAAATTGCTGTGTAACAATTATTCCCTTGAGAGGAAACGTTGGTGAGCTGATAAGTGATATAACATATACTTCAAACCTTGCAAATCTCACAATAGAAGCCATGAATGATTTTTTCTTCTCTTAGGGCATGTAGCAACTAAAGTGTAAGGGGATGATAGACACTATTTCACTGGTCCTAGGGATGATTTCCAGTTTGACCAGGTCATGGGGGATGATGCCCAAAATGACCTATAACAGCTGCCCCATAAAGTATGAAGTCAGAATAATAACAATATTTTTTGAATGAGATGCTTTACGATGTGATGGGCTAGAACTGAAGCGGAGTGGCGACCTACATCAATCTTACAATACATTACATCATGATATTTTCATCTTGATTATGAATTGCTGAGGGAGGCATTCCCATGCTCAACACATAAACTATCTAAGAACATGTACATAGTGTAGAAAGGCATCTACATTGGAATGTTTCCCAATACAAACATGCCTACAGATATAGGCCCATGTTCATATGATGATCTGTATGTGAGGTCACCGTACAGATGATGTGTAAAACAATCCTGAAATTGCAACCCGGATGGATGAAACTAGATTCGGGGTCTTCTTATCTCGTTCACTCGATCGTTGGGGTACAAGTCTAACATGGTAAGACATCGTAGTCGAACATGGTAAGACATTGTTTGATTACCAGCCAATGATGTGATTTGTTAACAAACACGAGAGAACCACCATTGATGTTAATGGTTCTCAAGGTACTGCGGTACATTTCGTAAGGCATGAATAGATGATTTGATGTCGAACGCCAAACAAAATCTTTCGGTCAAAGGTCTGGAAGCCAGGATCTTTTCGATGCTGTAACAAGCCTCATGGTACTGGAAGATGATGTTTCTAAGTAAACTTCCTGGATAATGATTTGATGTTGACAGGAAGTCACTTTATTGCGAAATGGGAGTTACTGATTTCAGAGACAAAATGTGACTCGATATAGCAATGTTCAAGGATGATTGTCATGAGAATGAAGGTTTATGAGTATTGTAGAAGGATGAGTATTCACTGGATGAATTCTCTTGAACATATCAACGACATTGAGATGAGTTGGCAGCATTGAACCAAAACTGAAGTGAAGGTATGATGAACCATAAGTATGAATGAACCGTTAAGAATATTACCCAACCCAAATAGTCACGATGATGGAGTGAAGTGTCATGTTCAAGAGCGACCTGCTATCATAAAAGTTCTGTTCACTTTCCCAAATTTTCCCTGGTCATTTGTCGACTAATACCTCTTTATTTTTTAACAAGATTGAGGAGGATAACATATGGCTGATCTATAATTCAACCCTTCGAGTGAATAATGTATCACTATTTAATAATTTAATGAGTCTAGCAATGAATGAAACTCGATTCTTGTCATGTTCGACAAGCCTGTTGCTATTTTAAGTTTTAACGAGCCTAACAAAGGTGACAACCCGATCCTTTTTCATATTTAGAGAGTTTGAAAAAGAGGAAAAAAGAAAATTCCAGAATTATTTTTTCGTAAAGTTGTCGCTCAGATCCGAAAAAGTGTAAAATGATATCTGAGAGAACCTCCTAGCCATGTTCAACTAAGGTTTTCCTTTTTCGTAAATAATCTATCTCAGTTAGGAAAAGGGTTAAACTTATATAGAGTAGATATCAATTCATTTACTTTTACGAGCTTGAAAAGACAAGTGCTCGACAATATTTTCACATTATCGAAGTTTGAAAAAAGTTAAAAGAAGACTCCAGGGGTTCCTTTTTCACTGTTATCGAAGCTCGAAAAAGAGATAAAAGTGCGTTTCAAGTCCTTTTTTATTTTTATCAAAGCTCGAAAAAAAGGATAAAAGTATGCTTTGTGGTCAAATCATTCTCGGAATAAATGTGCACAACTAATCTGCTATATCAGTTGGAAACTTGTCCAGAACAACATCAAATGGATTAAAAATACTCGTTTCATGATAAAAAATGAAAAAAACAATAGTGACAAAAATAAATATGATTTGAAAATATTAAAATGACTAATTAAAATAGTTTTACTATTCATTTTTACCATTTGAAAGTTAACATTTTTCATTTTGGAGCTTTGAACCTGTTTTTGCCCCCAAATTTCAGCTGTTGATTGCGATTGATTCTGTGGACGTTTTTCCTCGCCATTTGATCTAGGTTGGTGCCATAAACCTCCTCTTTCCTTTAGTAGTATTTTTGTTTCATTTCATTGTAATTTTTTAGGGATTTGGGCTCCTTAGGGTAAATATATTTTCAAAAGAGGGCAACACGCCCTTGGATGTAATATTCCTAAATTAGCCTAAAACTAGTGGGAATATTAAAATTTTGTTTTTTCACATAGATAGGCAAATAAGTGGGTGAGGAGACCCATACAACTATTTATTGTGAATAAAACCACTTCTCATGTGAAAGTGGATCATATTTTTAGCCTAATAAAGTACCCTAAGGTGTGGACAGGGGCTAAAACATTTTGACTGGGTCAACCTTGACCAAATCTACAACGTTGTCATGGAGGAGTGGCCATCAATGAGGCACACTACAGTTTTAGATGGAGATGCCTTGTGTGAAAGGAGTGTTATCATTGGATGTGGTTTAGGGGTTGCAAGCTCTTGTCTTATAAAAGGTAGGGGATAGAAGCATTAGAAGGTTGTTGATGTTTATCATATTTCTGATTATATTGTCTGTTTAGACATATATCTTTCTCTTGCTATTTAGCTGAGATTGAATGTTGTTTAGCATTGGGTGTTCCTGGTCGGGAATCCCACCTCTTCCCATTGATTAGCTTTTGGGAGAGTTTGTATTGCATTGTACACTATCTGGGTTAGGGTCAAGCTTTTTATTTCAACTACAACGCAGATCCTGTTGAGGGTTTGGTTTTTTTTTCAATCTGCAACAAGTGGAGATTATATATTTTTCCTCTTCTCAAGTATCCTTCCAGACCTAAGTTGAACATCACTAAGGTCTAGAGGAGTAATTAAATAAGTTGGAAATTGTTGTCCTTCTATCATGTATGTATTCTGAGGGTTATTATTATTGGGGTTTGGTATGGGCTGAGCTGGCAATTGATTGGATTTTTGAGGGAATGGTAATGGAAGTGGTTGATTTTGATGAGGTTGGTTCGGATGATGTTGTTGAAAATTTTGTTGAAGATTTTGAGGAAAATTTTGTTGGGAATTTTGAGGATAAAAATGTGGATATGGTGGATAGGATGGTGGATACTGATAATATGGAGAGTATCTTCCATAGGGACCTTGTGATCCTTGTGCCCAAGCTTGAGATTGATTTTGAAATTGGGACCAAGGTTGCTGCCAAGAATTCCAAGGTGGAGGTTGATTATACATTTGATCATGGAATCCTTGTGTCTGAGATCCCTACCAAGGTCTTCTAGATACAAAGTTAAGAGATTCTGTGGAGTCTGTAGGAGTTTCTTCCTGAAAAATAGCCTTGAGACCAGGAAGAGAAGGACAATTCTTGGTCTCATGTTTCTCAGAACAAATAACACAGGTTTCTACAACTTTACATCTAGAGGACATTCTCTCAAGGCATGTTTCTTCCTACATTTGGGACAAAAGATTGCCAAGGCATCAGATTCAGCCTTTTGCTTGTTTTGTATCTTGAGGGTGTCTATTTGTTCACTAAGACTCCCTAAGATGTCGGATTTAAAATCATCAAGCATGTGTCCTATTTCTGATCTACTTACTGTCCCAGAAGCAGATTTACTTGCTCTTGCAAGAGCAGGATCTCTTGGACCTTTGACAGTTTTGGATTTCCCTCTGGAAAGGTTGATACATAACTCGGATATTTCAGGTAATGTGAGTTGTGATATATCCCCTTTTCCCATCATGTTAAGGATATCCAACCATTCATCCCTAATGGTTTTCAACAAAAGAGCTTTTAAAGTGTCTTGATCAAGGTTTTCCATTTGTGCCCTTTTTATGTTGTATTTAAATCTTTCCAACAAATCTTCTAAGTTTTCATCTTCTTTTTGTAACATCTTGAACACTTCTTCCTTATGCTTAACCGGCATACAATAATCCAAGTATCTCTCTAGAAATGCTTGTTTCATGTCTTCCCATGTTCTAATGGAACTACTGTTTAAACTCATAAACCACTTCAATGCTGCTCCTTTCAGAGTTGAAGGAAATAATTTCAATTTTTGAGCATCTTGAAGATAGTCATAAGTCCTACACAGCACTTCAAATTCGAATAAGAAAGTTTCGGGATCCTCAGTTTTAAGTCCATAGAAGTTCGGAAGGACAGAAGGTGAAATGTTTTTCATGGTTGTATTGGTTTCTTCATCAAGTATAGGGAACCCAAAAGAGCTTCCTATTCTACCTCTTCCTCCATCTGCACCTCTACCTCCTCCTCCTCTTCCTCCTTCTCCCCTACCTCTACCTCTACCTCCTCCAAACAATGTGTGTTCTCCATTAACAACTCCTCCTCCTCCTTCCTCTGCCATGGTTGACTCTCCTGTGGAAGTAGAAAGGTTTGTATCCTCAATAAAAGTTTTTGGATCCTCTTCTATGGCAGGTTCAATAGATGAAGTGGAAGGTTTCTATAATGGAATAGGTGACCTTAGATCTTCTAGAAGTCCAGGATCAGTAAAGGATGGAAGATGGGTTTGAGTTGAAGGTGTACTAGTTCTGGATCTGGATGAAACAAGTGGTGTTCTAGAAATCAAACTTCTGCCTCTGCTGCTTATAAATCTTCCCCTTGAATCTCTCTCCCTACGCATAAAATTGTTTTTGGATGCTAAGAAACAAAGGTTACCTAGTTTTCACTTCCCCGGCAGCGGCGCCAAAATGTTGGGTCTCAATCTAGTCTCCTAAACTGAGCTTCATTTAATTGTCAACCAGGATTTGTAAACTGCTGAAGTGAAGTGTACCATATGTACCTAGGTGCTTGTTTCCTAATGCGTTGTATGTGTTTTTGTGATGTTTTTGGTCTTTTATGATGATTTGTGATGTTTTTGGTCTTTTTTGGTGTTTTATGTTCACAATGAAACTGCCTAGAAAACTAATGGAAAGAAGTTGGTGGTCAAAACAGAGTTAAATCTAATCTATGGAATGGAAAATGCAATTAGAAATACTGAAGCAAAATCTGAACTATGACTAAATAGAAACAAAAGCTTGATAATGACTTCTTAGGCAAATGACACAAACTAAACTTGAGAAATGATCACTAAATATGCAAGTTCTCTAACTAGACAGTTAAACACTAATCTTATCATGATGCAACATTTTGTTCTAAGCTTATCTATTCCATGACTAATTCCTAATTCTATTCTGCAATTTAATTGAATGTCTCAGAACCTATACTCAAAGAGTTATTGGTTTCTTTTCAAAGTAGTTCTTTTGAGGAAGAGCTCTATTTATAAAATGATGAGGAATTTGCAGAGATACTTCAGACCTTATAGTGATGTTATCTTTTGTTCCTATGGTTATGGATCACTTTGTAGTTTTCAGAACAAAAAGATGTTTGTGAATAATGAAGGCTGTCTTGTGAATCCTAACAACTAAAGTAATCTATTGTGCAAAGGATAACAGTGTGACTATGAGATGCAAGTGCACTGAGTTAACTTAAAAATGAACCTAAGATGCTTCTAAACTAGAACAATGTTGAACTATAAGTCATCATCAAACTTGAAACAAAGTAACTGAACATGAATTAAATGCAAATGAAACTCCGGAGTTGTTCTAACTATACTAACATGCATTAATCTATGAAGTTACACAATCTGTTTGTTCATCATTAGTGATATCTTGGAAGAGTTCCTTCTTTTGGAAGAGGTAGAACAATTCTGACTGTGTACTTGTATGCAATTGAAAGCAAATGAACTGAAAGCAAATGAAAAGAAAAAAAACGAAGTTATCACATCCATACCCTACTCGTCATAATGATGTCTTGGGCAAGCATTTAAGAGCAAGATCAGAGATGATACTTAGTACACACACACAACTAAATCATTCATTATCACGGTCATATCTTGAACTTCTTAAGGATGTATTGGAAGAATTTCTTCTTGTGGAAGAGTGATGAGAACAAGTGTAACTGTGATAGTGAATAGCAAAAACTACAACTAATTCCTACATCACTATAGTTATTCATCATTCATTGTTATGATCTGTTGGAAGAATGTCTTCTTGTGGAAGAACTGGAATGAATATAACTACAGTATCTAGTTAAAAACAAATTCAAATTCAACTCCTATCCTACAATACCATAGTCATTAATCATTCATCATTTTGGTCTGTTGGAAGAGTGTCTTCTTGTGGAAGAGCTGGAACGAATATGACTACAGTAGCTAAGTTAAAAAAAAACAAATACAAATTTAACTTCTATCCTACAATACCATAGTCATTAAACATTCATCATTTTAGTCTGTTGGAAGAATGTCTTCTTGTGGAAGAGCTGGAATGAATACGACTACAGTAGATAAAACAAAACAACTACCAATTCAAATGCAAAACGTAAAGGCAGCTAGGAAAAACTTATCTAGTTTACGCAAAAGAAATCCGTGCAAGAGGCAGGGGCCCTCTACCACTTGACGGCATTCAACTCCCAATTAAATCACGCCTTCAAAATAAATTTGTCTGCTCCATTAACGATGCAATAGTCTGAACATAACACTCTGCGTCTTTAAGGACGTAACACAGAGTTTACACAAAATCTAGCAGCAAATCTAACACAAAATCTCTAACTAAGCTCTCGGTCTACTCAAGAGTTTATAAAGTAAATGCCAGTAACAATAATTACAACAATTTAGGAATAATTTCTTTCCTTATCCGAATCATCTTAGGAGTCTTTGAGGTGGCTACGTGAAGAAGAAAAGACATATGGACTGAGACAGTCCTAGTAGGAGTCTTCCTTCACAAATGTGTTCCCACGTGCATAACCGTACCCAGAATTCATTTCCTCTTCCATGATGAGCAACAAACCATGTAGACACGACGTGGATCATGCCCATATGCGGTTTTCCTCAAGAGGCCACCTAGAACATACTCAAACATGAAGGTAGCTGCAGAATCGCCGGTTAGCTACGGAATGTCTGCATTCTGCAGCTAGTTCCGGTCAAAATGCTTAACAATGGCAAAAATCACAAAATTCAACAAGTCAGTCATGTAAATCATTCTAGAAGTAATTTTAACTATATTTATTGATCAATTAGGTTTAAGATAGCAATGGACAAGGGAAAATGAGGTAAAATGAGGTGAAGGAAAGCACAATTTTGAGGCTCAACATACCCCCACTGCTGTCTCTTTGCATGTCCTCATGCAAATTATCCTATGAATTCAGAGGCTTCTGCAAGGATATCTAATCCCCTTCTTCTCCTTTATCTGGAAGCTAGAGGTCTTCTGGGTTTCCTGATAACAAGTTTGAACCTGAGGTTGGTGAGTGCCCTGATTAGCTTTTTGTTCCTTGTCTTCAACTTCTCATTGGTCCTCTCCACTTTGTCTATATGCAGGGATAAAGTTGAGTTCATATCAGTTTTGAGCTTGATTTGATCTTTGAGAATTTCATTCTCATTTTTGATGTGTCTATTCAACAATTCCAACTCATACCTATCCCTCCTTAATATATCAATTTCAGACAGTGGAGGACTGGGGGTTCTTTCTCTGCTTTCTGAAGCTGTCCTCTCTAAAGTTTCCACATAATCATAAATTTCTTGTTGAGCAGGATCAATTTCAGGGGTGCCTTCATAAAAATCTTCTCCATCATCCTCTTCAACGGATGTTTCTTCATCTTCAATATTGATTACCCCTGTTTGTTTGATTGATGTTTTCTTCAGTTTTCCCTTTAATCTGTGACTTCTCCTAAGCTGAGAGGACCCCTCTCCTTTCTCTGTAGTATATTCCTTGATTATCTTCTCTTCCTTAAGTTGCCTCTTTATTCGAGTCAACTTCTCTAAAATGACTTCCTCACTGCTTTCTTCAACTGGTTTGTCAATTTTACCTTTTGAAGTCCTCCATTTCCTACTTCTCTTTGTGGGCTGTGGTTCAGGTGATAGTTCTTTTGCTTCTTCAAAATGATTTCTTATTAAGAAATCATCCCATGTATCATTTGTTTTAGATAGATGATGCCCAATCAAAATTTTTACCAACCCATGATGATATAGGGTTGTCTCTAAAAACTGAACTCTTCTCTGAACACAGGAAGCCATTTTCTTCAGACTTTGATGCAAGAAATATGGTAGATTTAAATCTTCTCCCAGAAAATGCATCATTAGTCTAATGTGGTAGACATAAAATGTCCCATATCTACCCTCACATGTAACAAATTTTTGTAAAAGAAGTAGTATGTTTCTCCATTTGCTTTTCAATGCAGTACTAGGAATTCCTTTCTTGAATACACTAACATCCATATTTGGTGATTTTAAAATTTGTTTCCAGGAGTCATTGTGGAATTCCCTATTTTTAAACCATCTCTCCCCAGTTCTGGACAATCCTGTAGCCTCTGCAATAAAAACTTCAGTGACAGTAAACTTGACATCCCCTATTTCAACTTCGGTTACTTGGAATGATCTGGAAAATGTTTTAGTGACTTCCTTATGGAAGCCATTAAATTTTTCCAAAAATTGAAGCCATCCTATTTGTTGTAACATTTCCTTGCATTGTGGGTAACCTTCTAAATATTTTGAACCCACAGGCTCAGTCCTTACGATGAAACCCATGATTTTTCAATATCAAATTAACACTCTTCTACCCACAAAACAATGACTTTCACTTTCGAACTGAAATAGCTTCAAGCTCTAAATGAAAATGGCTTCAATTTTGGAATGACATACCTCTATTTTATAGTGGCAACAGCTTCAAAACCTCTCGCTGGTATGCCTCTGTTTGATCATGAAAGCAATCTCAAATTTCGAACTGATATGTATCTGATAGGCAGTGAGAGATGGCTTCAGATTTCTTTTTGTGCAATACCTCTGGCTCTTAGTAGCAAACGGTTTCAGTTTTAATACTGCAATACCTCTGTCTTTGGTAACAGAAAGACTTTAAACTCTACACGGCCACAATTATGTGTTGACAGTGAAAATGCTCCAAACTTCGTCCACAGTGATATGTTATCTGTCCACGGGATCAAGTGGCTTTGAGTCCTCACACTGTTATACTTCCAAATTTACCTCTTCTGCTCTGCGTTTACAATGCTCAATGCTGTTCAAACTGATATCCTTTAGCTCTGCTCCTGATGATAATAATATCTCTGTCTTCGGAATGGAATACCGGCTACGGAATGAAGTTATGGTAAATGGTCACGGCATAGAGTAGTGGAGTGAGGTGGAGGGATTGTATTAATGATTGAGGAGACGGCGGAGGATTTTACGACGGCAGGGGAAATCATCATCATTAAATAACTTGGTTAAGAGTCGTGGGAAATTCAAACGCTTTGGTCATTTCACCGCTTAAATACTATCGGATATGAAATTTGAAATGGAAGATTTTAATACAAAGTCTGTAGAGGGTTTGTTGGTGTTTGATCAATAAAACAATTAAAACAACCTTTCGAATAATCCACAACTAAACTATGCTAAACTTTTATGAAATGCCATCGTAATTTAAATTTGTTACCTCTGCCCTTTATTTGATGTTTTTGTAGCCTTTGTCTTCTCTGCTCATCTTTGGAGGAATCTTTCACAATTTTCTTGATATTTTTGATTCATGAATTCACTGGATCACTTTGTTGTAATTCTGATGTCTGCTGGTTGATGCCTTCAGGATTTGTAGCTGCGGAAAGACTATCGGGCTGCAGAAAGGCTGATCAGCTGCAGAATGTCCACTGAGCTGCAGAATGTTCCTGTAGAACACTTTTAATCATGAAAATGAAATGTTTTTGAAGTATGGGTGAAATTTTATGAAAATGGATGATGGATTATGATATGTATGAAGTGGATAATGGAATGAAATGGATTCAGTTCATGAAATGGAATGAAGGAACATAAGGGCTGTACTGCAATTCATGACATATTTTATTCACTTGCAGCAAGATATCAAATTCTATGTTTTGACATGAAAATGAAGTGAATGGAAGATGGATTTTTTTTTCAAAAGAGAAATGCTTCAGAAAATTTAATCAAGTTGATGAAGAAGAGAGACTCTTCTTCATTAACTTCACATCATTGTCTTCTTGGAACTTCTTGACAAACTCTTCTCTTGAGAGTGGCTTGTGGTATATCTTCAGTCTATGACCATTCACAAGAAAAGTGACCTCCTCTTCATCTATAGTTCTGATTTTTACTGCCCCATTATCAAAAATTCGAACAATTTCATATGGACCAAGCCAATGTGTCTGAAATTTCCCTTGAAAATCCTTGAATTTTGAATCAAACAAGAGAGCCCAATCACCCTCTTTAAATTTCTTCTCCTTGATGTACTTGTCATGCCATCTAGCCCTTTGCTGTTGGACTAGACTTGTTTTCTGAACTGCATCTTGTCTGATCTCATCCAATTCATTAATTTTCTCCAGTCTATGCTTTTGTGCCTCCATTAGATCAAGTCCTAGCTAAACTGCCATCTTGAATGTTTGAATTTGGAACTCTATAGGAAACAAAACTTGCTTCCCATAAACAAGCTCATAAGGAGTATGGCCTGTTGTGTTTCTCCATGTAGTTCTATAGGCCCATAAGGCTTCAGAAAGCCTATCTACCCAATCTCTTCTATGTAGATGAACAGTCTTTGTTAGGATTCCTTCAACAACTTTATTAGTGGATTCCACTTGACCATTTGCTTGTGGATGATAAGGAGTAGATGTTCTATGTCTGATTTTGTACTTCTCCATCATTTGCTCCACTAGGCTTGATGTAAATTGAGCTCCTTGATCTGTAACAATTTCCCTTGGGACACCAAAACGAGTAAAAATATCCTCAAAAAGAAAAGTAACTACAGATGATTCATTAGCAACAAGTAATGGTTTGGCTTCTACCCACTTAGTAACATAATCAGTGCAAACTAATATATATTTCTTTTGTCTTGATGGAGGACTAATAGGTCCTACAAAATCCAAAGCCCATTTTTCAAAAGGTTCAATGTGTACCTGAGGTTGTAATGGCATCTCACATGAAGGAGAAGGTTTCCCTACCCTTTGGCAACTGTCACACCTTTTTACATACTCCCTTGCATCTTTGAACAAGGATGGCCAATAATATCCTAAGTTAAGGATCTTATAGGCTGTCCTCTTATCTGCAAAGTGTCCGCCACAAGGTTCATCATGATATGCCTTGAGAATTTCAGGCATCTCATCTTCACGAACACACCTTCTAATGATCAAATCTGAACCTGTCTTGTACAACTCATTAGCGACCCATGAATATCTTGCACTATCATTAATGATTTTTCTTTTATCCCTTCCATTCATAATTGAAGGAAACTTTCCTGAAACTAAATAATTAGCAATATCGGCAAACCATGGAGTTTGAGTAGAAACTGCAAAAAGATATTCATCAGGAAATTGATCTTCAACCGGAGTGTCATCTTTGATATTTTGAATTCTAGACAGGAAGTCAGCGACAGTGTTTTGTTTTCCAGGCCTATCTAGAATAGTAATGTTTAATTCTTGCAATAATAACAACCATCTTATAACTCTACCATTAGTGATTGATTTATTCATTAAATATCTAATGGCAGAATGATCAGTGTGAATAAAAGTTTCATAGCCTGTTATATAGTGTCTAAATTTGTTAATGGCATGAACAACAGCTAAAAACTCTTTTTCAGTTACAGTATAGTTTAACTCTGCAGGAGTCAAATTTTTATTGATATAATAGATGGCATAGGGAATTAAATATTTTTGTCCCAATACTGCTCCTAGAGCTGTATCGGAAGCATCTGTCGAGATATGAAAAGGTAACTTCCAGTTAGGTCCCCTTAATATAGGTGCTTCAGAAATTTTGGTTTTCAGGGTTTCAAAAGCTAGCTGGCAATCAGAAGTCCACTTAAATTCACAATCTTTGGTGAGTAATTTGAAAAGAGGAGATGCTATTTTGGTGAAGTTTTCTATAAATCTCCGATAGTACCCCGTAAATCCTAGAAAACTTCTTACATCTCTTTGACAACTTGGAATGGATAGGTTAGAAATAACTTCAACTTTCGCCTCATCAACTCTAATCCCATCCCCTGAAATGTGGTGCCCTAAAACAATACCTTCGGTGAACATCATAAAACATTTTTCATGACTAAGAGAAAGGTTTGCTTCTTGACATCTTTTTAAGACCTTTTCAAAGTTTTCTAAAGCCTCTTCAAATGTATCCCCATAAACTGTAAAATCATCCATGTACACCTCTACACAGTCATGTATTAGATCAGAAAAAATTCCTAATACTGCCCTTTGGAATGTTGCAGGTGCATTGCACAACCCAAATGGCAATACTCGGTAGGCATAGGTACCCCAAGGACAAGTAAATGTGGTTTTATCTTGGTCTTCAAGTGCTACTTGGATTTGATTGTAACCACTAAACCCATCTGGGAATGAAAAGTACTTTTTACCTGCTAATGTATCTAATACTTGATCTATGAAAGGTAAGGGAAAATGGTCTTTAAGAGTAGCTTTATTCAGTTCTCGGTATTCAACACACACCCTCCATTTTCCATTTTTCTTAGGCACAATCACTAAAGGAGAAACCCACTGACTATCTGAAATAGGATAGATGAAGTTAACATTTAATAATTTTTGTAATTCTTCCTTGACAATTTCCCTAAGATTTGGATTCATCCGTCTTTGAGGCTGTCTGATTGGTTTGCAATTTGCCTCTATATAGATGTGATGAGTACAAGTCTTGAGACTTACCCCTTTCATGTCAGTGTATTCCCATGCATATGCAGAAGAATGTCTCTGTAATACTTTGACTAACTCCTCTTGTTGAGATCTTTCTAGGTTTTTGTTTATGTTCAAGGTTTTGCTTGGAAAAATTTCACTTGTAGAGCTGCCAAATTTGTCCATAGAATGAAGAGACATCTGTCTAGATGACAAAAACTCAATATTGGATCTCTCTTGAAATGATTCTTGTTTGTGTTCTGAAGAAGATTCAAAGTTTTTTAGAGTATTCAGAATTTGATTATCTTCACTAATTTCTGAAATTGTGAAGAGTGGTTGTAAATATTCTTCATCCTCTATCCATTGAGTGTCATCTAAATCTGTAATTGTCCTAGCTGGAGGATATAAAGTGAATTTCTTTGTTGAACTTCCATCAGAAATATACATATCACCGGACCTACAACTAATAACAGCATCAGCTGTAGCCAACCAAGGTCTTCCTAGTATAACAGGATGGCCTCCTAGATTATTCTTGGGTGTAAGGATCATGAAATCCACAGGGTACTCCCAAGAGTCTAGGGACACTGGAATATCTTCTATTGCCCCATCTGGTCTGATCACAGATCTATCTGCTAGTTGTAATATTGTGGGTGTAAAGAGAAGATTAGGAAGTTTTAGTTTGTCCATGATTTGTCTACTCATGATATTTATTGCTGCTCCTAAGTCAATGAGTGTGTTTTGAATTTCAATTCCATTGATGTGAATTTTGACAACTGGATTTCCTGGGTCAAGATACTTTGGAATAGTAATCTTACCCATCATAATGTTTGCTATTTGTCCTACCAGTTGAATTTTCTTGGTTTCTCTTATTCTTTTTCTTGTTGTCTTCATACTCAACTCCTTTATTGTTTTGGCTAAAATTGGGATTTCCTTGATGGCTTGCAATAATGGAATTTTAATGCAAACATTTCTCAATTCATCCAAGAAATCATAATTAGGCACCATTATTTGTTTTTCTACACCTTTATCAATTTTCAATCTTTCCGGAAAGGGAGGTATAGAAGTAGATGTGGATGGTTGCTCTAATACTGGAGTTGGATTTATTGGATCTTTTTGTTTCAGTTTTTCAATGTTTGGCCTTGAAAGAGATGCATGTCTTCCCAAGACTTTTATTAACATGGTAAGAGTCTTCCCTCAAATTATCTTGTTTCTTGTATGATCACGAAGGTTTCCTCTTCAATTGGATCCTTGAACCTAAGTTGAACTACCACACTGAGCTCAATTCTAACTGACATAGTTGGAAATTGTTGTCCTTCTATCATATATGTATTCTGGGGGTTCTTATTATTGGGGTTTGGTATGGGCTGAGCTGGTAATTGATTGGATTTTGAGGGAATGGTAATGGAAGTGGTTGATTTTGATGAGGTTGGTTCAGATGATGTTGTTGAGAATTTTGTTGAAAATTTTGTTGAAGATTTTGAGGAAAATTTTGTTGAGGATTTTGAGGATAAAATTGTGGATATGATGGATAGGATGGTGGATACTGATAATATGGAGAGTATCTTCCATAGGGACCTTGTGATCCTTGTGCCCAAGCTTGAGATTGATTTTGAAATTGGGGCCAAGGTTGCTGCCAAGAATTCCAAGGTGGAGGTTGATTATACATTTGATCATGGAATCCTTGTGTCGGAGGTCCCTGCCAAGGTCTTCTAGATACAAAGTTAAGAGATTCTGTGGAGTCTGTAGGAGTTTCTTCTTGAAAAACAGCCTTGAGACCAGGAAGAGAAGGACAATTCTTGGTCTCATGTTTCTCAAAACAAATAACACAGGTTTCTACAACTTTTACATCTAGAGGACATTCTCTCAAGGCATGTTTCTTCCTACATTTGGGACAAAAGATTGCCAAGGCATCAGATTCAGCCTTTTGCTTGTTTTGTATCTTGAGGGTGTCTATTTGTTCACTAAGACTCCCTAAGATGTAAGATTTAAAATCATCAAGCATGTGTCCTATTTCTGATCTACTTACTGTCCCAGAAGCGGATTTACTTGCCCTTGCAAGAGCAGGATCTCTTGGACCTTTGACAGTTTTGGATTTCCCTCTGGAAAGGTTGATACATAACTCAGATATTTCAGGTAATGTGAGTTGTGATATATCCCCTTTTCCCATCATGTTAAGGATATCCAACCATTCATCCCTAATAGTTTTCAACAAAAGAGCTTTTAAAGTATCTTGATCTAGGTTTTCCATTTGTGCCCTTTTTATGTTGTATTTAAATCTTTCCAACAAATCTTCTAAGTTTTCATCTTCTTTTTGTAACATCTTGAACACTTCTTCCTTATGATTAACCGACATACAATAATCCAAGCATCTCTCTAGAAATTCTTGTTTCATGTCTTCCCATGTTCTAATGGAACTACTGTTTAAACTCATAAACCACTTCAATGCTGCTCCTTTTAGAGTTGAAGGAAACAATTTCAATTTTTGAGCATCTTGAAGATAGTCATAAGTCCTACACAGCACTTCAAATTCGAATAAGAAAGTTTCAGGATCCTCAGTTTTAAGTCCATAGAAGTTCGGAAGGCCAGAAGGTGAAATGTTTTTCATGGTTGTATTGGTTTCTTCATCAAGTATAGGGAACCCAAAAGAGCTTCCTATTCTACCTCTTCCTCCATCTGCACCTCTAACTCCTCCTCCTCTTCCTCCTTCTCCCCTACCTCTACCTCTATCTCCTCCAAACAATGTGTGTTCTCCATTAACAACTCCTCCTCCTCCTTCCTCTGCCATGGTTGACTCTCCCGTGGAAGTAGAAAGGTTTGTATCCTCAATAAATTTTTTTGGATCCTCTTCTATGGCAGGTTCAATAGATGAAGTGGAAGGTTTCTCTAATGGAATAGGTGACCTTAGATCTTCTAGAAGTCCAGGATCAGTAAAGGATGGAAGATGGGTTTGAGTTGAAGGTGTACTAGTTCTGGATCTGGATGAAACAAGTGGTGTTCTAGAAATCAAACTTCTGCCTCTGCTGCTTATAAATCTTCCCCTTGAATCTCTCTCCCTACGCATAAAATTGTTTTTGGATGCTAAGAAACAAAGGTTACCTAGTTTTCACTTCCCCGGCAACAGCGCCAAAATGTTGGGTCTCAGTCTAGTCTCCTAAACTGAGCTCATTTAATTGTCAACCAGGATTTGTAAACTGCTGAAGTGAAGTGTACCATATGTACCTAGGTGCTTGTTTCCTAATGCGTTGTATGTGGTTTTGTGATGTTTTTGGTCTTTTATGATGATTTGTGATGTTTTTGGTCTTTTGGTGTTTTATGTTCTCAATGAAACTGCCTAGAAAACTAATGGAAAGAAGTTGGTGGTCAAAACAGAGTTAAGCCTAATGTATGGAATGGCAAATGCAGTAGGATACAAAATCTGAACTATGACTAAATAGAAAGCAAAAGCTTGATAATGACTTCTTAGGCAAATGACACAAAATGATCACTAAATATGCAAGTTCTCTAACTAGACAGTTAAACACTAGTCTTATCATGATGCAACATTTTGTTCTAAGCTCATCTATTCCATGACTAATTCCTAGTTCTATTCTGCAATTAAATGTTTCAGAACCTATACTCAAAGAGTTATTGGTTTCTTTTCAAAGTAGTTCTTTTGAGGAAGAGCTCTATTTATAAAATGATGAGGAATTTGCAGAGATACTTCAGACCTTATAGTGATGTTATCTTTTGTTCCTATGGTTATGGATCACTTTGTAGTTTTCAGAACAAAAAGATGTTTGTGAATAATGAAGGCTGTCTTGTGAATCCTAACAACTAAAGTAATCTATTGTGCAAAGGATAACAGTGTGACTATGAGATGCAAGTGCACTGAGTTAACTTAAAAATGAACCTAAGATGCTTCTAAACTAGAACAATGTTGAACTATAAGTCATCATCAAACTTGAAACAAAGTAACTGAACATGAATTAAATGCAAATGAAACTCCGGAGTTGTTCTAACTATACTAACATGCATTAATCTATGAAGTTACACAATCTGTTTGTTCATCATTAGTGATATCTTGGAAGAGTTCCTTCTTTTGGAAGAGGTAGAACAATTCTGGCTGTGTACTTGTATGCAATTGAAAGCAAATGAACTGAAAGCAAATGAAAAACTAAGTTATCACATCCATACCCTACTCGTCATTATGATGTCTTGGGCAAGCGTTTAAGAGCAAGATCAGAGATGATACTTAGTACACACACACACAACTAAATCATTCATTATCACGGTCATATCTTGAACTTCTTAAGGATGTATTGGAAGAATTTCTTCTTGTGGAAGAGTGATGAGAACAAGTGTAACTGTGATAGTGAATAGCAAAAACTACAACTAATTCCTACATCACTATAGTTATTCATCATTCATTGTTATGATCTGTTGGAAGAATGTCTTCTTGTGGAAGAACTGGAATGAATATAACTACAGTATCTAGTTAAAAACAAATTCAAATTCAACTCCTATCCTACAATACCATAGTCATTAATCATTCATCATTTTGGTCTGTTGGAAGAGTGTCTTCTTGTGGAAGAGCTGGAACGAATATGACTACAGTAGCTAAGTTAAAAAAAAACAAATACAAATTTAACTTCTATCTTACAATACCATAGTCATTAAACATTCATCATTTTAGTCTGTTGGAAGAATGTCTTCTTGTGGAAGAGCTGGAATGAATACGACTACAGTAGATAAAACAAAACAACTACCAATTCAAATGCAAAACGTAAAGGCAGCTAGGAAAAACTTATCTAGTTTACGCAAAAGAAATCCGTGCAAGAGGCAGGGGCCCTCTACCACTTGACGACATTCAACTTCAAATCAAATCACACCTTCAGAATAACTTTGTCTGCTCCATTAACAATGCAATAGTTTGAACATAACACTCTGTGTCTTCAAGGACGTAACACAGAGTTTACACAAAATCTAGCAGCAAATCTAACACAAAATCTCTAACTAAGCTCTCGGTCTACTCAAGAGTTTATAAAGTAAATGCCAGTAACAATAATTACAACAATTTAGGAATAATTTCTTTCCTTATCCGAATCATCTTAGGAGTCTTTGAGGTGGCTACGTGAAGAAGAAAAGACATCTGGACTGAGACAGTCCTAGTAGGAGTCTTCCTTCACAAATGTGTTCCCACGTGCATAACTGTACCCAGAATTCATTTCCTCTTCCATGATGAGCAACAAACCATGTAGGCACAACGTGGATCATGCCCATATGCGTTTTTCCTCAAGAGGCCACCTGGAACATACTCAAACATGAAGGTAGCTGCAGAATCGCCGGTTAGCTACGGAATGTCTGCATTCTGCAGCTAGTTCCGGTCAAAATGTTTAACAATGGCAACAATCACAAAATTCAACAAGTCAGTCATGTAAACCATTCTAGAAGTAATTTTAACTATTTTTATTGATCAATTGGGTTTAAAATAGAAATGGACAAGGGAGAATGAGGTAAAATGAGGTGAAGGAAAGCACAAATTTGAGGCTCAACAGTAGTCACGAAATATGGTAGGTCAAACGTGACTGGCGCGGAGTACCTTCTGCGTGGTAGCATATCTAGACAAATGTCCACCATAAGCCCCATCATGAAAATCATTTAAAATATTTTTGGCCTCCTCATGAGTGAGGCACCTTCGTAAAATTGTATCGACACCATGATGATAAAGTGTATCACCAACGATAAGATAATATTTGTCTTGGTATTGAATATGTCACTGGTCAGAGCGAGACGTATCGGGCCGAAAATTATAGGTCTAGAGATAAATGATAAAATTCCCATACCAAGGATCAAATGATCTGATTAGAAATAGAGACTCATCAGGAATAGATGGTTCCAACGTAGTAGCAGTACTATCAGAGGGAAGGTCACAAAGAAGCTCAGCCAAAACTAAAGACTTCTTTGACTTGGATTTGATGAATTCCAAATCAAATTCCTGCAAAATGAAAATCCATTTTTAATAATTCCCCCCCAAAAATTGACGTGATAAGATGTAAGTCATGGGGTTGCAATCCGAAATGAAAATGGTCTTCTCGAACAGGATATAGTGGCAAAATCTTTAGACAGCTTGAACAACGGCCAAGGCAATCTTTTCTACGTATGAATACTTCACTTCCGTATGATTGAGATTACGACTTAAATAATAGATCAGATTTTCTATCCCATTTTATACTTGGACCAATACCATAGCAATGGTCGTATCAGCTGCGATGATATATAAGAAATAATCACTCTGATAATTGGGGGGATACATTAATGACGCCTGGACAAGAGTATCCTTGACATCATCAAAAGAATCTTGCACAACTTGGTCCTAATGGAAGGGAATCCCCTTTTTCAAGAACCGAATAAATCCTTTATCAATTTCGGCGTATTTGGCTATGAACCTCCTTAGGAAGTTAGCCTTTCCCTGAAGTTTCTATAATTGAAGCAAATTTAATGGCGCAGGAAAATCAAGAATGGCCTAGACCTTCAGTGGGTCTACTTGAATTCCTTATTTTGAGACGAAAAATCCTAGCAAACAACCAGAACTAACACAAAACACACATTTATGTGGATTGAGGCGTATTTTGTAGTGCCGGTAGCGTAAAAAGATAGTTTTCAAATGCATCGAGTGATCAGTCCGGTTTCGTGAATGCACGGGTAAATCATCCATATAGGGATGAAAAATGTGCTTGATGTCATTGAAAGCGTAAACCATTGCTCTTTGAAAAGTTTCCCCAACGTTCTTTAAACCAAATGGGAGTTTTTGATAAGCGAATGTGCCCTAGGGACAAATGAATGTTGTTTTATATTGGTCCTTTGGGCAGATATTGATTTGATTGTAGCCATAAAATCCATCCATAAACGAAAATATTTTACATCCAGCACAATCGTCAATAATCTGGTCAATAAAGGGAGTAGGATAGTTGTCTTTTGGACAAGCAAGATTGACATCCCGATAATCGACGCACACTCTGATGGTTCCTTGTTTTTTCATAATAGGCACAATGTTGGAAATGCACTCAGTTAGCGGAACAGGGTAAATGAAACCAGCATGCAAATTTTTTTCAACTTTTGCTTTAATGGAAATGACCTTCTTCGAATGAATAGGATGAAGGCGTTGATGTATTGGCTTGACATCAGGCTACATTTTTGTAGTGTGTTCAACGATACTAGTATCTATGCCTGGAATTTCCTCGTAAGACCAAGCAAATACATCATGAAATTCACGAAAGAGAGAGCTATATGTTTCAATTTCTGATGGAGAACAAGACACGTCGACATGAATGTTTTCTACAACGCTGGGTTTGGTTGAAATATCGATAGAAATGGTTTCTTCAATATCTGATAAATTTCACTCAGAATTGATTGCACTAATAGGAAAAGAATTCGAAAAGAATGTTTTGATCGATGATCGATATAGTTCACTAATATTATCTTCTTTGTAATCTTGAATATGGGAATGATGATGATGATCTTCCCATGGTTCTCCTTCTGACATCGTTGTTTCCAGAATATTCTCATCTGTCAAGAAAGTTGAGGAAAAAGGATCAGATGGAGTACCAAAATCTAATGAGCGATCTACCCAAACAACCAGTGACAATGATTTCGGATTTGCCGCCCAAGCCATATAGATTTATTGCTATGCCAGCTCAATTGGTTGGGCAACAGAAACTCGTCCAACGTAAGAACTTCAGAATCACCGGTAATATTCCTTAAGCCAGATGGAGTGGAAGATATCATGTAGTAGATCTCTATATTTGCAATTTCTGTCGACGTCGCAGACGACGATAATGGAAATGTTCCCATGAGAGTGGAATCCTTTAAGAGTCCTACACCAATGTTCTGAAGTGCGAGTTGGGGTGCATGAACTAACGGAACACTTCCAGTTACCTGGGAAATTGAGGCAAAGAAGGATAGTTGATTGATGACTGTGATGACACCTTTATTTGGAAAGGCGATCATTCTAAAATATGTAGAAACGATCGCAGTCATAACATATACCCATGGCTTTCCGAGTAAAATATTGTATTCAAGGGGTCCGTCAACGACCTCAACTTCAACATTCAATGTTTTCCCCCCTAGTTCAACATGCAGGTTATTGATAATACCGCAAGGCTTATATGTACGTCCGTTGAAAGCTTTCAACGCCGTTGGCGATTGAGACAGGCGCAATGAGCGAAGTGATTTCCAACAATGTAGAGACATAATGCATGTAGATGCTCCCTCATCAATAATAGTATGATGAACAAGGTGATTGAGAAAATTTACTTGGATGGAGAATGCCAATTCTGCTAGTAATTGCGGCACATAGCCCGTATGATTAAAGACTACGAGATTGGAATCTATTGAATCAATTCCACTAATTGCCGACAACAAAGCCTGCTTCTGGAAAGGAAAATTTTGTAGCACCTCAAGCACTGAAATAGCTGAAGGGGATTGAGCCAAATATTCAACTATATTATAATTTTGATCAGCTCTGGCTCGAGGATTAAATGTCGATTTATGAGCGACTCCCTTTGGTGGGTTTATTGTCAATTCAGGAATAGTAGTTGGTGGTATCGATTCCGTAGAAGGATTCATGGTCGAGGTAGTAGGTTGATTAGTAGCCTGAATACCATAATATTTATTACATGTTGACACAAAAATATCAGTCGATGGCTTCGTGACAGACAACATAAGTACTTGGGAACTCGAAGCTGGATCTGTAGCAACCAAATTTGTGTCCGAATTCGGAAATGGATCTGTCAACACAGCTGACGCATGTGAGGTATTAACCATTTTTGAGAATTTAGCGCGGTGAGGATAGTCCCAAACAAAGTGTTCCTCATTACAGATTATGCAAGGGTAACGAGGTTTCTAATTTCCAGTCAATTGATCAGATGATCTTTCCTGCGGGGTTGAAGTTTTCTTTTTCTTTGATTTCCCCTTTTTCTTACTTCCGAGTTGTTTGTCACTTTTTCCCTTGTCAAATGACACGACATGGATTTCAAAAAAAGGCGCAGGATCAGATGCAGTAGAGTGATGTGTGATTGCAATACTGATCATACTATCTCCAGCATGAGAGTGCTTAGATGGAGGAGGAACAATAAAATTAGATTGCAACGCGTTAGGAATTTCCTCATAGAGCGTGCCAAACTGAGTATAAATAAAGTATAAATATTGGGCACGAGCAATGACCTGTTCTTCAGTGACGATTCCACCCTTAGCCACATCCTCAATTATATATGGTAAGAGGGACTTAATAAACCACTCAACAAGGAGCTGATCAGGAAAAAATGTCTTAACCATTCTATGAACACGACGCCACTCATGAATATGATCAGAAATGTGAGTAGAATTAGTCTGTTTAAAATTAGTCAAGAGTTCCGTTCCGGTTTCATATCGTATGGGTAATTGGAAGTGGGTCAAAAAGAAAATAGCTGGGGAAGTGAAATTATCAAAAGAAGCTCTTGGTAACTCAATGTACCATTTTGCGACTGGACCAATGAGCTTACTCTGGAAAATACGTAGTCGAACATAGTCATCATTTAGGGAGTTAGACAAACACCACAAATCATAAGTAATAACATGAGTTGACAGGTCTTCCCCAAGGTTTCCATTGAACTTAGGAATATTCGAGGGTAATTTCTGAGGTATCACTGACCACCAAGGAGCATAGTTGATTGGGTCATTGGTGAGCCGGTTTAAATCCCATAACTCTAAAGTTGCAAAAAAGGGCAACTGTCGATTAAGGTTGGGTTGATCATAGCCAGGGTATGATGAAATTTCTTGGGCAATAGGCCTTTGAGCACCAACATAAGGAATCTATTGCTGGTAACCCAGATAGGGGTTATTTTGATAAGCAAACACTTGAGGATTCTATTGACCAAAACCTGGGTATTTTACTTGTTGAAATGAAGGTTGTGGCATTTGCGCTTGTGGCTGACAAGGGGTCTGTCCACCAATATTATAACCCAAACTAGGATAGCTTGGATTCGGTTGTGGATAGGTATAACCTGGTTGCGGCTGCGACATCCCATAATATGGTAATCCAGATTGTGAATAAATGATTCGAGATACATGTGGTTGTTGTAAACCAGTCGAAGGAGTTGGAGTTTGAGGGCCCAATACTTGAGGGTATTGAGTTGAAGGACCCACCTAAGATGGTTGAAGTACAACAGTTTGAGTCTGTGACAATGGTAAAGATGTATTAACAAGTGGAGTTGATGTGGGTGCAACACGTTGAGCTGGTTGATATGAATGTACAACCGTTTGCGGTTGGATAAGCATAGTGGGCTACCATTGAAAAAAATTCATTCTGACATTGTGATGACAAAATAATGACGGATTACTGTCGAAGTGGGCGACCATAGGTTTCCCCCCAGCATGAGGAGGATAATAAGATGGAAAATATTATTCTCCAAATGCAGGGAGTCTAGTTGAAATTGTACTGGATGGAATATACCCAGAGGGACCAGCTTGCTATTTCCCTGATGATGTGTATAAAGGATCAATCCATTCAGTACTCACTATAGATTTACCAGTTAGAATACCAAATGATGACATTGGTGAAGTCCATGGGTTTGAGGATGCACCAGAGAAGGTTCCAGATAAATATTGGTAACTAGGTGGGATGGAAGGGCCACCATATAAATGTGACTCTGGTGAAGTTGTGAACATCGACGGGGTAGCGAGAGCAGGTGTTGTCGCAATTGGAACGTATGGTCCAGCAGAAGGTGTTGTCTCAGGCATGGTTTTTCAACCAAATGTATACCCTATTGGATCTACGAGAATTATAATAGATACAAGATCAACAAAAGCAGAGGAAGGTGATTGAGGAAAAGACTCGTATAGGTAAAGATCTACCCCAAAATGAGTTTGAGTTAAAGGTGTTTCGTCTTGTGGTATTTCTTCAATCAAAATTAAAACAGGTGGAAGGATTTCGCTGTCAGGCCCAAAGTATATTTTAGGAGGTTGACTACGTGATATGGGATACTCAATGGGTACAATAGATTGTGGGGAAACTGATACAGAAAAAACGTCCGGTCGTTTGACTTTGAGATGTATATGCTTTGGAAAAAAGTGACAGGATCTGGATCAACTTCTAGTTGAACAACGTCAGGTTCAGGAGGTATGGTATCACTGATTGGATGGATTGTGACTATGGGTAGCTGTGAGGACTCCGTCTCGACAAAATTAGATGAACCAAGATTTTTAGAAACAAATTGTGCCAACTTTGGTATATGTGAGGATGATGTCGCACTAGAGTTATTGATAGTACTAGTTTCGGTAGAACGATGTCGCCTTCGTTGACCAGAAGTGGCTTCCGGTGGTAAAGGTGGTTTCAGTGCTATTTTACGCGAACAATGGGGAAAGGGATGTTCTTCTTCCATGATGACTGATTTATTTTATGACAAAAAAAAATAAACAAAATAAAAGGGTAATTCTAGGCAAAAGGTTTACCAAGTAAGTGTGAAGTGCAAAATATCTCCCGGCGAACCAAGAAGAACAGGAAAGAAATCTCCCCGAATGTTGTGTTCGGTGTATCAAAAGTTACAAGGAAACAAACTCAGTTCACTATGGATGGATAGTAACCTAAATTTTTCCTCCCAATTATACCCGAAGGTACGTGGACGCCCAAGTCTGTATTAGCACCGTCTAATGCAAAACCGCACATTGAGAGCACCACCTTATACTTTTCGTACTAGAACACCGCCCGATATACCCGAAGGTACGTGGACGAGCTCCAATATACTTATGTACGTGGAGTGAGGTATCACACTCAGAATGTATAGCAGGAAAATAACGACAACCACTATGTTTAACAATGCCGGAACACTTCTCTAGCCTAGACCTTCTAAATGCTATCATTATGGTTCCAATGCTTTTTTAGGTAAATTGATGTAAATTTTAAGTTGATCTTGTTTATCAATTTTCCTTTTGAGGTTCACTATGATGACGTGATGGAAATTACTAAAATGAAAACTAAAATGATAAGCAAACTTTTCAATTTTAGCTTTTTCAATGAAAATCCTAGCTACTAAGGGAAAGAGCAATTAGTTTTGAGAGCAAAAACAAAGAGCACAAACTAATATGCAGCTTTCCTAACTTGTTCCTATGCAAAACACACAATTCACTATATGAAAATGCATGTTTTTCTTTTCAGCCCCCTTAATGTGAATACAAAAAGGAAACTATATGCATCAAATCAATAAAAATAAATGTTTTCTTCTTTGAGAAATGAGGAATTTAACAACAATTTCTCTTTTAGGAAAAACGAAGAATGGAACTACAATTTTTCCTATAGGAAACGAAGAATTTAACGAAAGTTTCCTTTATGAAAACAAATGGATCTAATGCAAAAATAAAATACTTTGAATTTTCTTTGTCAATGATAAAGAAAAACACTTAAAGAGACATTGAACAAACTCACTTTTCAATGGAGGAAGAATCAGGAAGATTCACTATTCTATAGGAGGTATCAGACAATTGAAAACATAACAAACAAATGGCTAAGAATGATGGCAATGAAAAATACAAATGGAATTTGGTTGGCTAAGGGGGAGACACAATCATTAAGGGGAGACAATGCGTTGCAATGCACCTCTGAGTGGGAGACAATGCACTGCAGTGCACTATGTCTTGACCAACAATGCGTTGGGCACAGTAGAGATTGAAAATGCAAGCTACATAACACTCTTCTAATGCAATCCTTTGATTTAAAATTCTAATAACTGAAAGTAGATGCTACTGGGTGGATAAGAAGAGGGAAAAACACTTGGAATGATAGGAAATTCCCCATTGGAGTCATCAATTTGTTATGCACAATTATAATCTACGGATAGATAAAATTCCCTAAGTGTGGTGCTAGGCACTTAGAACAAAAGATTACAGACTTTGCTATCACCTCCTCTAAGAATAAATAAACATACAAAAATATATAAGAACCTACTTGTGATCCAAGCGCTTCCTATTCTCCTTTTGTAGCTTTTTTTGTAGCCTCCAATCCAACTTATATTGCCAGATTGATTCCTGCAAGTATAAATAGAGAACAACAAAAGTTTTTCAATATACAGATGCCTAGTTATCGTAATCACTTAAATTTATTAAACATGAAACATATATATCATTCAAGAGCCCATTGCATGAGAAATAGAAAAATAAATAGATACATATATGGGAAAATTAATATCAATCTTTATTAAAGAGTGGAAGGGTGAGGTTACAACCAATGATCGATTTGATGTCACCAGATCGAGCTTCATCCTAGCCTCATTACAATCAACATCTCACCAGCAACATATCACTTCTTTCACTCTCTCAATTGAGAATCCAACAACATTTCTTTACCAAAATTCTGCCTTCCCTAGCACTAGGATTTGTGCTCAATTTATAGGGAAACTGATGGTAGTTTCTCAATGAATGAATTTCTAATAATAGGCAAGACATGTTTCCAAGTTTAGATGTGTTAGATGGACACTTGGATTCAAATTTTGACACATATGGACTCTTCTAGAAGGCACTGGCCATATGGAGATTCCAGAACAATGATAATTTCACTCGCATTGACCAATGCACCCTTGAATGTCGAGAAGTGCATTGTAGTGCACCCTTGAATGGAGGGAGCTGCATATGCAACATAGTTTTTCCCTTGAGAGGCAACATTGGTGATCTCATAAGTGATATAACATATACTTCAAACCTTCAAAATATTGCAATAGAAGCCATGAATGATTTGTTCTTCTCTTAGGGCATGTAGCAACTGAAATGTAAGGGGATGATAGACCCTATTTCATTGGTCATGGGGACGATGTCCAGTTTGACTAGGTCATGGGGGATAATGCCCAAATTTACCTATAACATTATGAAAAATAGACAATTCATCAATTAGTATTTACAATACGAATGAAATACTACGTTGCAATCCCCTCTGACATGCATGAAAACGTTTAAAAAAAACCTAGAATTTATTGAAAATAACCAGTCACAATCCACAAACCAAACAAAAAATGATATTTATGCTTCCCTTCCATGCTAGTAAACTAACTGTAATAAATTTATGTAAATGTATCACTATCTATTATTACAGGCATTCATATGTTTCAAATTCAGGGAGTTCTTGTTCATTATTCACTAGGAAATATATGCTATATCTTTAATAATCAAGAAAGTTTTGTTTCACATGCAGAATTTATTGACTCCCACATGTCTGGGAGGAGAAATTACCGATCATTGATTTTGTATGCATTTTAGCTTACATTGCTCCTCTTATCGACCAACAACTCACTGGGATACCCAAAGTATGCACCCTTCCAAAATATTCTAGCGGAGGTCGTGACCACCTCCATAAGAGCATCCCCTTGGTTTACAAAATATTATATGTGTTGACACACTTTTCTTATGGGAATGGGATTCTGTTAATTCATTACCCAACAACATTAGGGTTTTAGTGTTGGTTGATGGTTGTAGAATTGGGTGGAAAGAACGATTGAGAGTAATGATAATGATGGAAGTTGCACAAAATCTTGGGAGTGGCATAGAATCCGACTGAAAGAATGATTATTTCATTATGGTTCAATGCATGTGCCATGAAGGTGGAAATAAGACCTTCAAAATATGAACCAATCGAACTATGAAAAATTGTTTTTTTAACAATATATATATATATATATATATATATAAAGTTAAACATTAGAGAATATATTGGTTAAAGCTCATCTACTGGGTAGAAAAAGGCAAAAAAATTTTTATAGTCCTGCCTTGGCATGGACTAATAATAATAATAATAATAATAAAGTTAAACAATAGAGAATATGTTGGTTAAATCTCATCTACTAGGTAGATAAAGACAAATAAATTGTTATAGTCAATATGAATTTTGGAAAAAAAAATGAGGTTTATGTTCTTGATATTTCCAACTACAAAAACCTCTCTCAATTTTCTAACAGCCATTATGGATTGGGAAATATTAAACAATATTGGAAAGCACTTTTTGCAGAAAATTCCTGTTAAGTCATCATTTTGAAAAGACAATTGTGGCCAATTAGAAATACATCTTACAAAAATGAAGGGGGTTTGTGTTCCTAAGGGAGCCATATACAGAAACCTATCTCAATTTTTTCACATCTATTACAGAATGAAATATACATGTGCATCTTTACAGCCTATTTTTTAGACTCTGTAAAACTCTGTTTTACACATCGTTTTGTAGAGCCTATTGTGAACAACTGGAGACGAAATTTAAGAAATTGAGAGAGGTTTATCTTACCACCATATGCATCTACAATAACCTCTTTCATTTTTTACATATATATTTCATATTGAGACATAAAAATGTATCATTGGACCCCAAGTTTGCAGAATTGCTGGAGCAAAATGCACAAAGAAAGGAAACAGTTAGTGACTTGGATGCCTCAATCTCAACTAAGAGTTGAGATAAAATTAGAATTCTCTTCTTAGTCATCATATATCCATGATTATAGTGCCAAATAGGTTCATTATTTTTTAGTGTCCTTTTATTAAGTTCTATTTATGTAAAACAGTTTGAGATATTTTGTAAACCAATCTTGATATTTTTCAAGATATTTTAGTTTAGAATTTGTATAAATACTTCACTCTTTGAAGTATTTTGTGTGGAATAAAATTTCTAAGAACATTATAGACATTTTGCTGGTACGTTGGAGGCTCACATGTGTTGATTTCAAAGCAGCAGTCTATACAATAGCCAATTGGACTTCATAATTCAGGATTCATGCGATAATTTGAAGAGTAAAGTGCATCTATATTGTCATTGTTTATTTCCTGAGTTCCATTCATTTCATATATGTTGTTCAATCTCAATGATTAATTAGGAGAATTACTTCAGGACTAGTGTAAGAACTCCATGTCTTAACTACTTAATCATTTAAATGTTTTCTGTTGATTTCCGGATTTAGGAATTCTTAATTGCTCCTAGTCCCGTTTGACCCCTGCCTCCCTCCTCTTTTTCCAGATCAAAGGATCCTTCATTTCCCTTTATCCCGAAGCAAGCCATTTCATCAAAACAATCTATCCAAATCTCAGAGGGTTATCTACCTTTCCCTGAATACATTAGCATCCTTTTGGCCTTGCCTTCTAGTTCTGCTTGCTAGAATTTGACTCCATAGCCCAATGGACTAGTAGATCCCTCTTTAATTTGTCTTTAAGTAATATTATTTTCCACCAAACATTTCAAAACAAAAACCAAATTGAACTATCATAACTAGCCTAAAATACTAAACAAAAAAAGAAGTTAAATCATAAAGAGAGAGCCTTCTCTGAAATTTAGGAAGGCTAGATCCTAAATTCCAAAGTAGGTTTGTGGTTACCTCGGACTATTTCTCTCGAACCTAGAGAAATTATCGAGTCATAACATAATGGCGACTTCGCTAGTGAAGACTAAAATTTTCTTCAGAAATATTTTACAGGTTCAGATCTGATCTATGATGGTGGATAGTGATCAGACATATAAAGGTTAAAATCATCCACCTGGCGACTCCATTGTCCAAGATCCTGAACTTCAAAGTTCAAAAGAAACACTATAACCAAAAATCCATATTCCAAATCATTAATGGTGATACAAGATGACAGGGTCTGTGGAAAACCTTTCATCTCATGAGATTTTCAATGAACTCAAGGATGTCTTATTAGAATTTCAGCTTGATGAGGATTTTTTGAGAGTTGTCTTTCTTATTTTGAAATCAAGAAAATGTTCTCCTCAACTTAAAATATGTGTTCTTCAGCTAATTTCTGAAAAATATGAAACTGGCATTAAACTTTTGCATTCTTAAATTCAGTCTTATAATTTCCGAGATCCTAAAGAATTCTTGGAAAATCTTCTTTCTCCTAAGCAAGAGGAAATTGTACTACCTTTTGACTTGCAGATTAAGGATGATTATTCTTTCAAGCACAAGACTGAAGAAATAGTTTAATATTTAATATTAAGAATACAACTAATTAATTTTTCATTGAAAGCCTTGAAGCACAAATCATACATTATGCTGTTGATGATCCTATAGCAAATTATATGGAGACTATTTTTAGCACAAGTCTGCAAACATGTTTTATCTATGAGGATCAAATATATCGGCAATTTCCATTTCACATCATATCATTGATTATGAAGACACATGATCAAGTTACACTTCCAAATTTGATGACAAGCAGTCAAGCTATCCATTCATTGCTACAACTACTTGACTGGCTTCATTGGCATTTTTGTATTACTTGATTCAAAAAAATTAATAGTAGATTAGAGTAGGTAGATGAGTGCAAATAAGCTCAAAGCTCTGACAATTTTTTTCAGTATTCATTTTTCAGCTAGCTTGAAATAATTCATTAAGATTTAAATCCAAGGAAAAGGTCCTAAAGATATTTAAGATCTATCAGTTTCATTTGACAATTTCAGTTTGCAGAAAAAGGACTAAATTCAGTTCAAGAGTTTCAATCACAGAGATGTTATAACAAAGAAAATGCATGTTTGGGATTGGCTCAAAGGATCAGGCTACAGGTCGACGGTGTTCTTGACATCTCACAAAGAGATGCCATCCCCATGTGAAGCCGTTGTTAGGGTCCTATAAATATAGGATTCATAATTTTGATTGACTCTTGATAGTATTGTAAATATGTACATACCTTGCTTTTTGCAAGTTGTTTTCCCATATTTAGAAAAAATCAAAAAATCAAAAATCAAAAAGAGGGTAAAAGTCCTAAAAGAAAAATCAAAGGACTTAGAAAAACAATATACGCCAAAAGAAAAAAGAAATAAAACATGAAAGTGTGCAAATTCAAATGCCACTACTTTTTCCTTTGTTACTGATGATTATGGCAGAGTGTCAATAAATGCCCTAATCCATGATGAGTTGAACTACTTAATATTGACTTGTCATGTTTCAATTTTATTGTTGTAGAATAGTGAATAAATATTAGTCAGACAGTTTAATCTTGACTAATTAGTAGATAGGTAGAGAATAAAGAGGTGCTCATCAGTTTAATCTAAGCCCTTGGATGATATAAGGTAGATTTAGATAGTTTTTCTTGCTTTTAAAAGAATAAAATGTTCAAGGTTGCTAGCTCAAATGCACCTGCAAAATGGAAGAAAAAAATGTTAGATTAAAAGTTGGGTAGGTAGAAAGAAGTGGGAGAAACATGTATATACTTTTCACCAGGAAAAATCACTAATTTCCCCTCCCCTATAGTTATTTTGCATTCTAGACTTTCAGTCAAAGAGGCTCAGAGCATTTATCTGACTTCTGTTGGGACCAGACCCAGGGCTCAATGACTGTTAAGTTAAAAAGTGTTGAATTTCTATGTTAATCCCTAATTGTCATCATTTAAACCTACATTCATCCATTTGCACTTCAAAGTTCATAGGTAAAGATCTTTTTTACTTAATGAAAAAATAAAATCCCCTTTGACTAATTTCCTTCATTCATAAAAGCATAAAAGCCCTCCAAAAGTATTATATTATAAGTGAAAGTGGTCAAATTACAAATGATAAAGCTTTGATTTTTACATCTTCCCTTTACTTGGTTATATGAATATATTTTGGTGTTTTCATTTTCCTAAGTCATATTAACCTCTAACTTATTTTATTAATTCCTTATAAACATAACCTCATCCTATTATTATAACTCCTTGTATTTTAATATTCCCAAAAACCCACTATTATAAGATTTTAGACCAAAGTTAATTATCCACATGTTAAATTAAAAACCCAAAAAACAACCCCCTTTGGTCTAAAACTAACCATATTTAAATATTCCTGCCCCATATAGTAAAAAAACACTTACATCAGTCTATTAGTATATAATAAACATAAAAAACAAAAAACTTTAAACATGTTTTATATATGTTTAAATCAAAAAATATTCCCCGAGTTTTTTCTAAAGTTTAATCTAAGCTAAACTTTAGAACCCCCATACCTTTTTAAATATATTTACCTTTCCATGCTTTAACCCAAGGCTAACCCTTATTAACCCGCCCCACGCACCATTTACCATATATATAAACTCACTTTATATATATAAATTTGCCCAATAAAACCCCTTTTTGACTGTACATAGGTATACGTCTTTTGAACCATTATCCCCGCATCCATATAAATTTTCCATTATAAAACTTTGGTTATAAATCTGTCTAAATACAAAGGTTTATATCCCTATCATCACCCAACTCATATAAAGCGCCTGGGCCCCACCCATCTTTCACCGCAACTCTTTAAAAGATCTTGACCGTTTGCATCATCAAAACAAATCCAACGGTGCACGTTCAGTTTCGTTCTCCGAAACTGATCGACGACATTTTGTTTAAAATCAAACAATAAAAGTTTTATTTCCAAACTGCCCGATGCAACGTGTCATTTTCTGATATGATCGCATTCATTTTAAAGAAAACCACTTACCATGTGTTAGTCATCAGTATTTTTCACCTATTGATGATGACTAGTTTTAAAGCCAAGTTTTCTAGCAGCTAATCTCCAATTTGTCAAATTTTTCAGCTAGAAAAAAACCCATAAACATTTTTCCCTCCTACCTTTTCAATGAGCCTATGATGAGAAAAAACCTAATTGTCAAGCCCCATCTAGTCTCAGTCATACAAACGTGTCCATCAACTGTCATAAGCTAAAGTCATCTGCTGTCATTCACCCTCATCCCCAGCTCATTCATTAACCAACTGATTGATAAAAAGGTTAGCTTCCCTACCTCTAGTCATATCTCATCTTGGGATCTAATCATACCAAAGAGAATACTCCAAATCTATCAAAAATCTCCCCTAAGTTAGGTAGTGGCGCTGTAGGCGATCTTCCCTTGGAAAACTATCCTAAGCCAAAAGAACCTTTGTCTAAAACCAACTAGTCATAGATGGCCTTCCTATTCTGCAAATAAAGCTTGATACACCCTTAAGTCACGCCACTAACAAGCCTTTGTGTCTCTGCAGTGCATGTTTCAAAAGCCAAACTGATGTTGTGTTGATCTATAGTGTTTCAATGTCTTTTTCAAAACAAGAAGTGTACGAGTGTTCTAGAAGACATTATTAAATTTAACATGAGAAGAAAGTTGCTTCTCATGTGGTTTTGAGCCTGGGATGCAAGTACTAGTCAGAGAGGTAATTCAATGAACTCCTGCAAACACAGTCAAAAGGTTACTGACTTATGACTAGCAAGTAATACTCTGCAGACACAGGTCAGGTTGCTTCTAGTTTCTAAAGATGCATAACGGTATTTTAACAATAGGATACATATCTCAAGAGAATGCCTCTCATGGCATATTGTCAATTTTTCACTTTTTATTACTTATTGTGATATACCAAGCAGAGATATGCAGTGAAAGGAAAGATGATACAGTTCGAAAAGAGATGAAATAGCATCACTATGTAAAACCTCCTCCCAACATGAGCAGATGGTAGGGTGACTGTGTAAAACCTCCTCCAAACATGAGCAGAGGGTTGGGTCACTTGTTGTAAAATCTCCTCCAAACATGAGCAGATGGTTGGAATTATTATGATGGCCTCCTTCATTTAATAAGCAGAGGGTCAGGAACAGAGGTGTAGCCTCATCCAAAAATCACAAGGCTAACAATGCTGCAAATGGCCTTAAAATCTTGTTTACACCTCTTCTCCAATGGATGAAAACCACTAACACAACAGTGGTGTTTCAAGGATTGCTTACATGGTTTCACTGTTTGAAAGATAGAATTGAAATACAGTGTGAAACTATTAGGTGATTATGAGTAGAAAATGTTGTTAAGTAGCTGGCCAAGTAGCAGTATTTTGGTGTTCAAAGAAGCTTTGATTTTCCTATCCATGAAGGTCTTTTTCAAAACCTCAGTAAATTGACAAGAAGATAGACTAGCCTTGCTTCTGAAGAAGACCTTTGTAAATAAACAACACAGAGACAGTATGTGTGAAGAAAGGATATGACAAATGTTTCAAGTTCAGAGACAACACTCAAAGAAACATATGTAAATCAAGCCATGGGTGAATGCAAATAAGGTCCTTCATCCACAATCAAAGGAAAATGTCCAAGGGCACCTGGTAGTTTTGATCAACTTCACAATGGGCTTAATTATTCTCAAAACATCAGGAGAGAAGAAATTGTCAAAGTAAGTTTTAGAATTGTGAATTATCGCCTTCCAAGATGTGGCAAAGGATGCATAAAATATCCTAGGTATGACTCTTCAATAGTGCTCCTCTAAAGGTCAGAAATGAAAAAAGGTGATAGGGTTATTTCCTAGATGAAGAAACAGTGAAAAGGAAGTGGAAGGGGTTTTTTGTTTCTTGAAGAAGCCTTTTTACTTCAACGAAAGTTATGACTTTGGTGTCATTCAGAAGCAGCCTCCAAAACATTTAAAATCGAAATATGGGTCTTTGTAATGTTTTAAAAGGTGATTTAAGTTTTTATATGACAAAGGGGCTTTTTTCAAACTCCAAATCCTCACAAAAGTAACTACGATGATGTTGTAGCTTTTTGACTTTTAAAAGACTTGGGAAGACCGTTGAAACAACCCATTGTGAAAATTCAAAACGCAAACCATGCTCCCTTAGCTACTCGTTGGAGAAGACAAGTGTTTTTGGCATTTTTTCAGAGTTTTCAAGGCCTCAAGCCTGAGCGGTGCGCCTGTGAGCGAGAATACACAACATTTAAATTGCTGCGCGACGCGCCTGTAGTGGCGCACGACGCACCTATAGCGCATTCACCAACCGCCTGAGCAACCGACCCGACTGCTTTTGATTGCGCAGTGCCCTGTGCAGTGAAAGCACCTCTCCTCCTTTCGCCTTCTAAAAAGCTCTAAAACTCCTCCAACCATCAACCAAGGCCCGTGAAAAATCTTCAAGGTATTCTCCAGTCCATCTTGGAAAAATTCAAAGTTTGAAAGGGGTGTTTTGTGGTGTTGTTTCCCTAATAAGGAGATAATGATTTTTTAAAACCATTTCATCATCTAAAACAATGAGATAGGCAGTGTTATGAGACAATTTTTTGTCAAAACTGGAGAAAAGCTTCCTTGTGCTTAGGGGGTCTCAAATCAATTTGGACAGTGTCTTAACAGTAGCTTTAAGGGCAGTTTGTCATTTAAAAAGCACCAAAAAGAGCAGTGATTAGAGAGTGGGCTTTTTGGTAAAAAAATTAAAGAGTTTTTTTCTATGAATTCCAAGGATTAATACAGTGATAGGTGGGTGTCTTCATCAGTCTTAAAGGGCCTTAACTGCCTTGAAGAATAGTGATAAACCATACACTAATTACTAGACAGACATACAGAGTTGTAGAGGTCTCAAATTGGCTGGAAAAGTGTCCTAACAATGTTAAAACAAAAACAACCCCTGTCTACAAAATCAAAGGTGAAAACAACGATCATAATGTGAACGCTTTGTCATTTTAAAGTGTCCTCTCTGTATGGTGAAAAAGCAAACTTTGTGCAACCTCCATAGTCCAAAAATCAGAGTCTGTGATTGAAAGGTTTCTCAAGACAGCTAAAGGTGTCTTGTTTACTTTGTGAAGAGCAGTGAATAAACAAAAAAACATTGTTTGGGGGAAAGGTGTTTTTGTTTTTTTCAAAACACAAGGAGATCCTTGTTCAAACAAGGGACCACCAACACATCTTTTCAAGACCTTTCCCAAGCACAGTGATAAATTGAATTTTTGTTTTTCATTTGACAAGCACTTGTTGATTGGCATCCAAGAGGCACAGTGACTTATAAGGAGGACAGGGTGTGTTGTTGAGAAACCATTTCAAGGACCATTTGAGACAGCTTGTTTTTGTCAATCAGCAAAAATTATTCAAAACAAAATGCCTCCCAGGCAAGACAGTAGAAGTGGCCCTCACAGGAGGTTTGAACCTGTTTCAACTGAAGAGGTAAATGCTCATCCATTAGTCATGTTTAACTTTCATGAAGTTGGATGTCTAGAGTTTTGCAAAAGGGTGCAGGAGGTGAAAAGCTATCTCCCCTTGACACATCTTTATGCTTTGATATTTCAAGGGAAACACTTTCAGCTGGCAGGCTTGGATTTCAAGTTTTCTCCTAGATCCATTTCCAAAGCCACCAAAATCCCTTATGTCGGAGAGAAGTGGTTTAAACAGAGCCACCTAGATTCAGAATAATACAAACCCTTTTTGAAACCAGAGCATAGAGATACATGCCCATCCATCTTTCCTTTCTCATATCTGTTGACTAGTTATGCTCCCCTCATGAAGATAATCATGAAATACTTCACATGCGAGGGAAGGTTCTCCCGGGTCTATGCTTACCATGTCCAGTTTCTCATGCATTTCACAAGAGCCAAATTGTTAAATCTCCCCTTATTTCTTCATAGAAGTATTGAAAATATGGCCTCCACTGTTCAAAAGAGACCTCCCTCTCAATAGTCAGCTTGTCTTTTCCATCATTCCCTCATCAAGATTGTCATTCTTTATCAACTTGAGAAGAAGGGAATCTCTTGGGACACTTTCATTAAACATCCAGATTTCACCACTATACCTTCATCCCATGCATCTCCTTCACCTTCCACTTAGTATCTTTCACCTTCATCAAGTAAGCCCATTCCTAAGAAGCTAAAATTCCCTATAATCAGTGAAGAAAAGCAGCATGATGAAGAGGAAAAACAACATGATGAAGAAAAAGAGCATGATGAAGAAGAAGAGCAGCATGATGAAGAGCAGCAGCATAGTGAAGAAGGGAAGCAAGGTGAAGAAGAGCACAGTGAGGAAAGGCAGCAAAGTGAAGAAAAACACAGTGATGATATGCATCACAGTGATGAAGAAAAGCGCCATGAAGAAACTCAAAACAGTGAGGAGGGAAATGATGAGGAAATTAAGCAGTTTGATGAGGATATTGGTAGCCCTCACAGCAGCAAGAAAGATGAAGATGAAGCCCAAAAAATTGAAGAGACAGAGCCTCAATGTCCTAAAGAAATCAAGGACAAGAGTAAAGAGGGAAACCCTAAAAAATAAATGCAAGAGGACAGTCAAAGCATTCATGAAGGAACTCAAAACAGTGGCAAGGATGATGAGGGAAGTAGCAAGGGAAAAGAACAAATAGAGCATGTGCTAGCTGCCTCTCCTAGGCAAGGAGCCATGCTTTCTTCTCCAAAAGTGGCCAAGCCCCAGACATCAAGGAAAAGGGTGCCTCAAACTATAACTCCAAATGTTACTAGGGCCCTCCGAAGCAAGGGGAAATTTCCCAAGCAACCCATTGTCGAAATACCCAAGAGGAGGAAGACCAAGAAGGCCACCCAAAACAAGGGAAAGGAGAAAGAAGAAAGCAGCCATGAGAAGGAGAGAGACTTTGACATAATTAAAATCCAAAGTGATGATACTGACAATGAGGCCCAAATCCTAGAGTCTCTCTTGATCAATAGAGAAAAACAAATTGATGCTTTGAGGGAAAATCTAGAGAGGTCTAGAAACTTCAATCACTTTTTGCAAACACAAAATAAACAGATGAGTGTCCACATGGCAGTATATGAGACACGGGACATCAAACATAAAAAAGAAGCCTCCAAGGCACAAGTTAGATTGAAATAACTCATGGGCGAGTTCAATGATAGCAAAGATGAAGAACAGCCAAGGAGAAAGAGGCCAAGGACCATGGGACTCAGAAGAGCCCTTGAGAAACAAAAAAAGAAAGAAGTTGCCCTTTTCCAATCTTTCCCTCTCACTACTTTGTTCACCCAAGAGATAGAGAAGAATCGAGAAGCATGGCTTGAGAGGGTGAATGATCACTTGGAGAAGAAGTTGGAAAAGGCCAATATAGATTTGGACCTTCAAAGGAGGATGATTGGGCACTATAAGAATCTCAATTGGTTCGCCCGACGGAAATTGAAGGCCACACAAGAAAAACTCAAGGAAGCTCAAAGGTAGTGCCCGACACCAAAAATGAAGAAAGACACCTCAAAGCTCCAAATTTTTTCCTCAAATTCTCAGCATGTTTCTGAAAACCCTTGAGGGTCATGCTCGCCAAAATTGGGCGAAATTCAACAAGTTTTGGTTTTTTGTCATTTTTGGGCTTTTGGCTAAAAATCATGGGCATTGCCATTTTTGTTTGGGACATTCTCAAAGGATGAAAATGGTATCATTGGATGCCATAATTTTAGGGGCATCTACTTAGCGATTTTTGGATGAATTGAAGATGATTTTCTCCCCCAAAATTGCGAAAAACACTCACTTTTTCCACACTCTGCCCCGTTTATCAGCAAAGTCTATTTTTTGGGTTTTTACACACATGTTAGCTTTTTATAGACTTCTAGTGATCAGTTTGGAGAAAAATAAGCATCTTCAGAAAGCATACATTTCGATATTTCCAACGAGCCATCATGGTCCTCGTTTTGACATCGGGAAGGCATCCAAAAGTTGCTCGCAAGACAAAGGACTTTCTGCTGATATATTTCTTGAGTATTTTTGTGAAAAATGTATTTTTCTAAAGTGACTTTTCCTCATATGTTTTTAGCTATTTTTGGGCATGGTTAGTTAGGAAAAGTCAATTTATTTTCTTTTTATAGCATTTTTGAGATATTTTATGCCTTGGGCTTTGCAAAGCCTCAAGGACAAAATCAGATATTTTTGATGGGCCAATGAGATTGCAAGTTGAACTAGGAGGTTTTCCCTCATCTTGGCCTATATATTCCAAGATAATTCATTGTAAACAAGGCTGAACTTGATGATATAGAGAAATATATGGTTATATAAGCTTGGAATAAACACTTGTCTCATGCATTGGATAGTTTCTTGAATGTTTTTGGATGATGAAGGAGGATTGTTGTTGGATTGCTTGACTTGGTAAAATGGTATAGTGTCCCTCTCTATTATGCTTCTTATTTTTCATTCATATTCCATGTTCTTGCTTGCTATAAGATAGTAGAGAATATATTTGAGACATGCCCTTGGAGGCACCTCAAATTTCCTGTTTCTTTATAGCTTCTATGTTTTCTTCCTTCTTAGTCATATCAAACAATCCTTGATTACTCTTTGGTAACTGAAGAAATTTTTTCTTGTTTCGTTTATGGTTTTATGCATGCTAAGTATGATTCACGGTATTCCCTGCTTAATCATGGCTAGTCATAGCTCCACCTTTGAAACCTTTCTTTGATTGTTTGATTATCATTTGTTGAACCAAGGAGGTCTTGTATTGATCTTGCCCTTTGCCTAAAACTATGAAATCTTGCTTCAAAGTGCCCAATAGCTTGAAATGCTATTCTTAGGCATTTCCTCATAGTGATTTGAGTTTTTTGCTTATTTTAATTGTATTTCCCCAAATTCTGATAGCAATTTCCTAAAGTTAGAGAGTCATGTATCTCTATGTATTGCTTGAATGTTTATTTCTATGCATTAATCAGTTTATAGTTACATTTCTCATGATTAATGGTGAGCCCTACCATGTTTATGTCAAATTTTGAACTATTTATGTTTGAAATCCTTTGTTCTTCACAAATTTAGTGTCCATCCCACTCCATTTTTCCCAAAGATCCATTTTACCTCAATAAAATCGGCCCCTCGGCAACTTGTATCACCATCTGAAATCTTTCTTGACCTTTTCGACCCCATAGCCCAGTTGATCTGACATCTTTTTACCTATCTTATTCTTTGATCAGCTCATCCCTCACAAACCTAAAAACAAAACCAAAAAGCTACTTCATAACTAGCCTAAAATTAGAAACACAAGAAGCACAACACATAGATATCCCTTACACAAATAAAGAGAGCCCTCTCTGAGTCCATGAAGGCTAGGTCCTTGGACTCCAAAGTTGGTTTGATGTTACCCTGTCACTTTGCTTTCCAATCAGCCAAATCACAGGACATTAACATAATGGCGATCACGGTGGGACTCTGAGTGATAAACAAACTTAGATTCCCTACACATTTCAGCAGCCTTAGGAATAATATCTGACTGACTTATCCCACCGCTCCATAACATAATGGCAATCACGGTGGGACTCTGAGTGATAAAAAAACTTAGACTTCCCTTAACTTTTCAGCAGCCTTAGGAATACTATCTGATTGACTTATCCCACTGCTTACTAACATAATGGCGATCACGGTGGGACTAACTGAGTACATAACGGTCTAGAAAAATCTTGTAGATTCATTATTCTTTCAAAATTTAAACAGGAAAGCAGTACATAGAATCATTTAGAGTAAACTCTTTTTGTTTTCACCACCCTATAAAAGTGGTGAATCAGGTTTAGAACACTCTAATAAACCATAGGCTGAACATAAAAACTTGGAAAACCCCAAAACATCCCCAGATTTGCTTTTTCCCTAGTTATTGGTGGTGGACTATAGCTACATCTCTACAAAAACAACCAAGTTTCACCTAGTGACTCCACTAGCCTCGAGTAGGCCTAAAAACTCCATAAAAACTAAAAATTCATAAACCATACCTTTCTGTTGACTCATCCTTTCCAAAACTTAAAACTCATGGTGCAAACTCTGTGATCAATGATAAACTAAGTATAACTTAGCGATTCAGAAAACTTCACCTAAAGATAGGAGATAAACAGAAGTAAACTTGCAAATAGAACCATTAGCTTTTCTAGGCAGCCTAGCGAACTGTTGAAACCAAGTAATAACTCTTCCTTGCAAGTCTTCACCTCAAAGTTTTCTAGAAAACTTTTTCCCAAAAGCATCTTTGATAGTATTGGTGGTGGACCATAGATTTCAAAGAAATCCACCTGGTGACTCCACTAGCCCTCATTTTTGTTTTGACCATCCTTCACATTAACTAAACCCCTAGAGAGGCCACCCATCCAAAACAACCACAAATTCCATCCTCTCTAAACTCTAAATTTGAAATCTGGCTTCACGAAGAATCAATACCAGATCTCATCCAGACCCAAATCCCCCTATCATAGTAGATGACCTAGAGAAGATTCTGTGGAAAGCTTCTAAAACTGGCAATTTAGCTACTGATAGGTCCATCCGTAAAGCAAGATTAGTACTTGAACACCTCACATCCTTGCAAGATTCCCCATTTGACTTAAAATCAACAAAAACCCTTTTTAGAAGCAAGTCACAAAGTAAGGTAAACTTTGACGATCTTGAGCCCCTAAATCTGCCACAGAGTCCTAGTAGAGAAGCCTCACCTACTACACCTCCTGACTTTCAACTTCTCCATCACTTTGGCTCCTACCACCCCAGATCTGCTCAAAATCAGATCATTAGCCCAAGTACATCCGCCACACCCATCCAAACCACTACTATTCAAATCACCTCAGCTCATCCTACAAACCCTCATATTGTACATCATCCATTAGCTCCCGCCATGGCAGCTTGGTATGCACCCTTGGTGTTGCCACACCCTTTGGGTCCTTTACAAAATAACTATCAATCCAAAATCCCACACTTTACCAGAGTTGAGGCTACTACCGCTCAACAACATGTAGATAGAATTAGCGATGCCTTTGAATACATGGAAATAGAGGAAGAGACCATAAGAATGAGGATGTTCGCCCAAAGCCTGGGCAGAGAACCCAAAAAATGGTTTAAGAGCTTAACTCGAAATAGCATACATGATCTCCCAGAACTCTACCAAACCTTCATAAATAAGTGGGAAATAAGAAAGAACCCCATTCAAATCATGTCGGAGTATAAAAATCTAAAAAGGGAAGATGGGGAAAGTGTCCAGGAATACTGCACTAGGTTCAACAGTGTGTATAACGCCCTCCTGCCTCACTTCAAACCTCCACTTGGCTCAGCCTTAGAAAATTTTCCTGAAGGTTTCAACCCATACATGACTTATAAACTAAGAGACAAGGACCCCCCAACCTTAGAGGAAATGCAAAAAGTGGCCATAAATGCAGAAGCCAACTTATCTGAAAAGAGAGCTAGGATGAATTTAGAGAAGAAAGTCACATACCATGACGAAGTTTCCCCTTCAGTATCTTCTTCAGATCCAAGAATAGATGGCCTGGTTAAAACCATGGCAAAAATGTGGGGAAAAATGAGTGAAAGGACACCTCTTAGGGACAACCAGCCAAGCCCTCCAAATAGAAACTAAAACTAAAACTTTAGGAGAGAGCAGCCTCAAAACAAACCAAGGGAAACTGACCAACAAATTAGGCAATCCTTTAATGAAAACTATGTTGATGAGGAGGAAAGGGATACAGAACCCATTGATGAAAGTAATTTGAAACTAATAGGTTCTGATAACGAGGGTGAGGTTTACCTCACAGAAGAAGAACGGGCTTTCTTCTCTCCAAATCAAAATGAAACCAATTATGAGGACCTCGGAGATCCTGCTGTAAGATTTCAAAATGCCATAATATAAGCTCACAGGAAGTATGAACTTAGGAGTAGAAAAAACCAAGACAACTCCGAGAAAGGTAGCTCAAACACTGTTGTTACTAAAACCCCTGATAACATCCTTAAAAAAGCAATGGATAGCAACAAAATCATGGTCAAGAAAACTAACCAAAACAAAGATAAATCTATTCAGACAAGTTTTGGCTCAGATTCTCCTAGTACCTCCACCAATATTCTCAAGATGGCTGTGTCGAACAAAATCCCAAACCAAAGTCACCAAATTAAGAACATAGAGAAAATCATGGCTAAGAAAACTGAAACAAATCTATCCAAACTACAAGCACCATTTATTTTTGAAGGGGAAATTGCCAAAATAAAAATAACCATACCCCTTACTGAACTAATAAATATAGATAGATATATATCTCAAATCTTCAAAGTTTTTAACATAGGAAATGAGGCAGACACTTTAAATCTGATGGATGACAAACCCGAGCTTTTATTCGGTCCCGAAATTGAAGGTGAATAACAAGAAGGAACTGTCTCCCCTTTCTATGTAATTTTGAACATCCAGGATAAGATATTACATAACGCCATGTTAGATTCTGGTGCCTCCCATAACCTCATGCTTAAAGCAGTCATGGAGAATCTAGGTCTAGAGGTAACTAAACCTTACAAAGACCTGTACTCATTTGATTCAAGTCGGGTCAAATGCTTAGGCCTAATAAAGAACGTGGGTTTTTCCTTAACACAATTACCAGCAAAAAACCTATTCATGGACGTATTAGTGGCCGATATTCCTCCTAATTATGGAATGTTGTTATCAAGATCATGGGAAGCCAAAATACAAGGTAACCTCCAAATGGATATTTCATTCTCTACCATCCCGGTTTTCAACCAAACTAGGAGGCTGTATCGATAAAATCACATGAAATACATGGTTAGCAACCGAGATAGGCCAAACAACACTCCCATTATTGCATTCACTCCAATTTGGATTCTTTTATCTTATACAATGAAATTGATATAAATGAGCAGATAAAAGAAAATGAAGAGGATTTCAAACCATCAAAACAACACTTCCCATCCCCAAATGAAGAAACTAATGACCAAAGCTCCGAGAAACCTAAAAAATAGCTTAGTATCATGTATGAAAAAGAGACTCTTTAGAGTGTAAGCTTTGACGGTTATTGTGGAAAAACTGGTTCGGGGGCCGGTATCCGGATACACAATACTAATGAAGGTCATTCTTTCAGATTATAATTCCAATGTACTAATAACATTGTGGAATATGAGGCCCTTCTCCTTGGCCTGCACATACTTAAGGACTTAGGCGCTAAGAAAATATTAGCCCAGGGAGATTCAGAACTTGTAATTAGGCAAATCAAAGGTGAATATTCGGAAGAAAACCCAAGACTAAGAGAATATAGGAATGTAGCTTTAGACATCCTCAAAACCTTCAAAAAATATGAACTCACTTATATTCCCAGGGTTCAAAATATCCTAGCCAATGAGCTCGCCTTTGCTGCAAACAATGGCCAAATACCATATCTAAATGAGAAATACAGTATTTAGGTCAAACATCGCCCTACAGTACCAGATAATATTGACCATTGGAAAATATTCAAAGATGACGATCAAATTGATGATTTCTTACAATCTAGGAATGAATTTGAAGAAACCAAAACAGACTTAGAAAATGAAGAAAGGAATCCTCGAAAAAATCAAGATCAAGAGCCAAATTTACCTTCTTGGAGAGATGTAACCTTGGTAAATCTTTCATATGAAACTAAGATAGGAGAGGACATAGACCAAAGAGAACTTGAAGTCTTACACTATGAAAATGACACCATACCCACAGGGCTTGCACCTTTAGAGGAATTGTTTGATTTTAATGATGTGGCCAAAAAGCCAAAAATGGAATCTACCGAGGTTGACATAGAAGAATATAAAATAGGAAGCCCGGAAGAACCAAGAAATATCAAACTATCCAAAACCCTCCCTCCTCACATAAAACATAAGTACATCAAGTTGTTTAAAGAATATAAAGATGTGTTCGCATGGGGATACCAAGATTTGAAATCATACGACACAAGCATCATTCAACATAAGATTCCCCTCAAAGAAAACCTGAAGCCTTTCAAACAGAAGTTAAGAAGAATAAACCCAGTCTTACTACCTTTGGTTGAAAAGGAAATCAAAAATATGTCTGACGCTGGAATAATAGTGTCCCTCGGGTACTCTGAGTGGGTTTCAAATCTAGTATTAGTTAGGAAAAAAACTAGTGAGATCAGACTTTGTATTGATTTCTGAAACCTGAACAGAGCCTGTTTAAAAGACAACTATTCATTTCCCAAAATGGACCACATACTTCAAAAGGTAGTAGGTGCTAAAAGGATCTCATTACTTGATGGTTTTTCTAGTTACAACCAAGTGCTAGTTTACCCCACTGATCAACACATAATGGCTTTCACCACACCTTGGGGCACTTTCATGTACATTAAAATGCCTTTTGGATTGATGAATGCTGGAGCCACTTTCCAAAGAGCCATGGACATAGCCTTCTCAGAAGACATAGGTTATTTCATAGTCATATATCTCGACGATATCAAAGTATATTCCAAATCATATGCATAGCACCTGATTCACTTAAGAAAGGTTTTTAACAAATGTAGAAAATATGGTTTATCCCTAAACCCCAAGAAAACACTTACAGTCTCAAAGAAGAAAAGCTTCTAGGTCACATCATTTTGAAAGAGGGAATAAAAATAGACCCCTAGAGAATTGAAGGCATATTACAAATAAGTCACCCCAGAAACATAAAGGAGCTGCAATCCTTTATCGGAAATATTAATTTCTTAAGAAGATTCATCCCAAATCTTGCTGAACTTCTGAGAGATATCACAAACATGTTGAAAAAGGAGGTCGGGGTTAAATGGACTACGAAAGCCAAAAAATATTTTGAATTAGTTAAAAAGGCCCTAATTGAAACACCGGTACTGATAAGTCCTGATTTCACCAAAGATTTTTACATTTTTTCATTTGCGTCGGAACACATGATAGTTGTTGTGTTGTTACAAAAGAACGCAGCAGGGCAAGAACAACCCATTGCCTTTTTTAGCAAATCCCTAAGAGATGCTCCCTTGAAATATAACATCATGGAAAAATAGGCATTCGCATTGGTAAAAGCACTGAAAGATTTCCAAGTTTACATCTTACATTCTCATATCATTTCTTTTGTTCCTAATGTCATCATCAAAGACATATTAAACCAAGATCCCAATGGTAAAAGGGGAAAATGGATCGCTATCATCTTAGAATATGACTTAGAAATCCAACCCACCAAACTGGTTAAAGGATAGGGACTTGCAAGACTAATGGCTGAAAATAACCTCCAAGCATTAGATATAAATTTTGTTGACACCTTAGAAGAACAAGAAGAATGCACAGCCCCTCATGTTGAATAAGTGTTTTTAAATTCACCTTGGTATGCAAATATTCTTTATGTGTTATTTTATCTAAATGCTCCTCTGACTTTATCAAAAACAAAAGCAAGATTACTTAAACAAAAATCTCTAAAGTTTTGCATAATAGATGGAGTTTTGTATTGGAAAAATCCCACTGGTATGCTTCTTAAATGTTTGCTTGAGTATGATGCAGAGAAAATTATGCACGAAATGCACGAAGGAAAATGTGGAGGTCATCTCTACTGGAAAACCACAGCGAAAAAAATCCTTAGAGCTGGTTATTATTGGCCTACCTTATTTCCTGACACTCACAAACTAGTTATGACATGCCATTAGTGCCAAATTTTTGATGGCAAGAAAAATCTTTTACCTTTGCTCTTACATCCCATCATAGTTGAAGGACCCTTCCAAAAATGGGGTCTAGATTTTATTGGGGAAATTCACCCTTCTTCATCCGCTCAACATAAATGGATCCTTACAGCCACTAATTACTTTACCAAATGGATAGAAGCCATACCCTCCAGGAACGCCACCGATTCAGTCATCATTAAGTTCCTAGAAACCAACATCCTATCTAGATTTGGTTATCCTAGAAAGATCATTACGGATAACGCTGCTGCCTTTTCCTCCAAAATAATGGTTGACTTATGTTACAAATATCACATTTCATTAGGACATTCCACAGCTTATTACCCTCAAGGTAATGGTTTAGCCAAGTCCTCTAACAAAAGCCTAGTCAACATCATCAAGAAAATTCTGGAACAAAATAAAAAAGCATGGCATGGAAAACTAGTACAGACACTATGGGCTAATAGACTGACCACCAAAAAATCAATCGGTATGTCTCCCTACCAACTAGTGTATGGCATGGATGCCATTTTCCCAACATCCGTAGGGGTTCCAATAATGAAGCTATTGCAAGAAGTTCAAATAGACAAAAATGACATGCAAAGGAGGGTAAATCAGACTATCCATTTACAGCAAACAAGAGAAGAATTTTACCAAAAGGCTCAGTTAGTGCAAGACAAAATAAAACAAATTTTTGACAGAAGGACCAAGGAAAATTATTTTCAGGTTGGGGACAAAGTGTTAAAATGGGATTCTAGAAGAGAAAACAAAGGTAAACATGGCAAGTTTGAAAACTTATGGAAGAGGCCTTCCATCATCAGCTCAGTTAGCAGAAACAATGCGTTTTTCCTGCAAGAACTTGATGGGATTGAAACTTTTGGAGGTCATAGGAATGGCAGGACATTAAAGAATTATTTTTGTCAAGAGCTCCAATTTTAAACATTTTCAATCATTGTATATACCATTGTTTGAAAAATAAATGAAAAAATAGAAAATTCAAAAACAACAGAAAAATAGAAAAAGAGGGCAGTTGAAAAATCGAAAGAAAGCCCCATGTTCCAAAAAATAGTCATTCTGAAAGCGCGCAAGTCTAAATGCTGCTACTAGTGCTCAAAATGTCTTGTTCAGTTATCTAGCCTAATCGTAACTGAACATGTTTTAAATTTATTTGCTGATAAGTTAGTGAGAGGAAAGATAGTCAACATTGTGTAAGATTGACTTATCAAAGAAAATAGATTAGGAAAAGATACTGGTTCCACATGCTCAAAACATAACCAAAGAGGAAAGTAGGGATGAAAAACAAATTGTGTATCCTAGCCCTGATTTTCTAGATTTCATTTTATGAAAAATAATATTTGTGTGCAGCCTGTCTTTCATACCACTAGTACATGACAAATCAGACTGTCTAATCCTGATTTGGCCATTTTTCAATTTCATGTTTTAGATTAGAGAATAAAATCCTGTCAAACAGCTTAACCTTGACAGTCGATCTAGCATAGGTAGAGAAACAAAGGAGTTCAACAGCTTAATCTGAACTCCCGGCGGATATGAGTGTAGATTTAGATAGTGTCATTTTTCAAAAATATTATGTCAAAGGGTTGCTAGTCCAAATGCACCCGAAAGAAGAAAAAATGTTAGGAAATATAGTGGGGTTGGTAGAAATGACTTTGATGCTAATCATGCTGTCAATTTTCAGAAATAGCATCAAGAAAGAAAGAAATTTGTGCCAATGGATAAAGGCACTGGTCTTCAAAGGACCAAGATCTGAAATTCTGGACACCTCCTAAAAAGGAGCTGCCCTCCCCAAATGGAGCCACTGTTAGTCATCAGTATTTTTTACCTATGGATGATGAATAGTTTTTAAAGCCAAGTTTTCTAGCAGCTGATCTCCAATTTGTAAAATTTGTCAGCTAGAAAACACCCCTAAACCTTTTGCCCTCCTACCTTTTCAATTAGCCTACGATGAGAAAAAACCTAATTGTCAAGCCCTATCTAGTCTCAGTCATACAAACTTGTCCATCAGCTGTCATAAGCTAAAGTCATATGATTTCATTCACCCTCATCCCCAATTCATTCATTAACCAACTGATTGATAAGAATGTCAGCTACCCTACCTTATGGTCATATCTCATCTTGAGATCTGATCATACCAAAGAGAATACTCCGAATCTGTCAAAAAATCTCCCCTAAGTTAGGTAGTGGCGCTTTAGGAAATCCTCCCTTGGAAAACTATCCTAAGCCAAAGAACCTCTGTCTAATACCAACTAGTCATAGATGGCCCTCATATTCTACAAACAAAGCTTGATACACCCTTAGGTCGCACCACTAAAAAGTCTTGATGTCTCAGCAGGGCATATGTCAAAATTCAAACTGATATTACGTGGATTTACAGTGTTTCAATGTATTTTTCAAAAGCAGAGATGTTCAAGTATTCCAAAAGACATTGTCAAGCAAAACATGAGAAGACAACTACTTCTCATTTTGTTTTGAGCCTAGGATAAGAGTACTGGACAGAGAGGTAATTCAATTAGCTTCTGCAAACATAGTCAAAAAGGTTAGTGACTTATGACTAGCAAGTAATACTCTACAGATACAAGTCAGGTTGCTTCTGGTGTCTAAAGATGCATAAGGGTATTTTAACAACAGGATACATGTCTCAAATAATGCCCCTCAAGGAATATTGTCAATTTTTCACTTTTATTACTTACTGTGAATAGGCACTACAAGGGAAGATGACACAGTTTGAGAAAGAGGTGAAATGTCACTTGTTGTAAAACCTCCTCCAAACATGAGCAGAGGGTTAGGTCACTTGTTGCAAGCCTCCTCCAAACATGAGCAGATGGTTGGGAATATTATGCTGGCCTCCTTCATTTAACAAGCAGAGGGTCAAGAACAGAGGTGTAGCCTCATTCAAAGAGAACAAGGCTAAAAATTCTACAAATGGCCTTAAAAAACTTGTTTACACCTTTTTCTCCAATGGATGAAACCACTAACACAGCAGTGGCGTTTCAAGGATTGCTTAGATGGTTTCAATATTTGAAAGACAGAATTGAAATACAGTGGGAAAGAATGGGATGATTATGAGTGGAAAAATGTTGTTAAGTAGATGGCCAAGCAGTGATACTATAATAATCAAAGAGGTTTTGTTTTTCTTCTGTCAAAGATCTCCTTCAAAGGCAATATGAAGCTAAAGTGAACAAAATTTGGATAGGCTCATCAATGTGAGGAAAGGGTATGGCAAAATGTTTAAAATTCAAAACAATATTCAAAGAATCAAGCCATATCACTATCATAGACAAAGACCTCTTTATGTACATATGAACAAACCATGTTGTTGTATGTATTTGCATTAAGAGTTTCTAAAGGTTTTTCTCCTTAATCAATAGATATGAAACAAGCCATGGGTGAATGCAAATAAGGCTATTCATCCACAGTCAAAGGAAAATATCCAAGGGCACCTGGTAGTTTTGATCAACTTCACAATGGGCATAATCATCATCAAACACCAATAGAGTTGAAATTGTCAAAGTAAGTTTTAGAGTTGTGAATCATCTCCTTCCAAGATATGGCAAAGGATGCATAAAAAATATTGGATATGACTCTTAAGCAGTGCTCCTTTAAAGGTCAGAAATAGACCAACAGTGGTACTATGATGAGTACAGGGTTATTTTCTTAATGAAGAAACAGTGAAAGGATCTTTCTTTCTAAGGAGTTTTCTTTACTTCAGAAAAGTCATGACTATGGTGCCCTCAAAGAGAACTTGTCCACAACACTTTGTTATTAACTTGATCAAAGATGGGTCTTTGTAATGTTTTAAAAGTGATGAAATTACAAAATCATTGATTTGTGTTTTGACAAAACAAAAAGGGGCCTTTTCAAACATATAAACCCTCCAAAGCTCGATGTGAGCACATTTGAATCTTCTTTCAAATAAAAGGCGGAGAGACTGTTTGGAAAATCCCATTTGCAAGTTCAAGAAACCAAGGCAAACGCTCCCCTAGCTATTTACCAAAGCAACAAAGGCAAATTTGGGCATTTTTCAAAGTTTTTTAAAGCTCCAGGCCTGCGCGGCGCACCTGTGAGCGCATATATGCAGAGTTTACATTATTGTGCAGTGCGCCTGTGCGCGCGTTCACCCACTGCCCGAAGGCCGACCCGACACCCCTCACTGCGCAGCGCTCTTTTCAGTGAACGTGTTGCTCCTCTTTAAACGTCCAAAACGCCTCAAAAAACACCTTTGGAGCTGATCAATCAATCAACCAAGGCCCTTAAGATTTTCTTCGAGAGATCCCAAAATTGCTAGAAGGTTTCCTAACAGTGGTAAAAAAAAAACAACTCCTATCTGCAAAATCAAAGGGGAAAGCAGTGTTTATAAGGTGAAAGCTTTGTCATTATAAAGTGTCCTCTCTGTATTGTGAAATAATGAACTTTGTGCAGCCTCCATAGTTCAAAAAGAAAAGTCTGTGTTGAAAGGTTTTTCAAGTCAGCTGAGGGTGTCTTGTTTTACTTTGTAAAGAACGGTGAATAGAAAAAAGAGCATTGTTTGAAGACAAAGGTGTTCTTATAAAAAGAAATGAGATCCTTGTTCAAACAAGGGACCACCAACACGTATTTTCAAGACCTTTCCCAAGCACAGTGATAAATTGAATTTTTGTTTTTCATTTGACAAGCACTTGTTGATTGGCATCCAAGAGGCACAATGATTTATAAGGAGGATAGGGTGTGTTTTTGAGAAACCATTTCAAGGACCATTTGAGACAGCTTGCTTTTGTCAATCAGCAAAAAGTATCCAAAACAAAATGCCTCCCAGGCAAGACAGTAGAAGTGGCCCTCATAGGAGGTTTGAACCTGTTTCAACTGAAGAGGTAAATGCTCATCCATCAGTCCTTTTTAACTTTCATGAAGTTGGATGTATAGAGTTTTGTCAAAGGGTGTAGGAGGTGGAAAGCTATATCCCCTTGACACATCTTTGTGCTTTCAGATTTCAAGGGAAACACTTTCAGCTGGTAGGCTTGGATTTCAAGTTTTCTCCTAGATCCATCTCCAAAGCCACCAAAAACCCTTATGTCGGAAAGAAATGGTTTAAACAGAGCCACCTAGATTCAGAAAGATACAAACCCTTTTTGAAATCGGAGCATATATATACATGCCCATCCATATTTCCTTTCTCATATTTGTTGACTAGTTATGCTCCCCTCATGAAGATAATCATGAAATACTTCACATGCGAGGGAAGGTTCTCCCGGGTCTATGCTTACCATGTCCAGTTGCTCATGCATTTCACAAGAGCCAAATTTTTAAATCTCCCCTTATTTCCTGATATAAGTATTGAAAAGATGGCCTCCACTATTCAAAAGAGACCTCCCTCTCAGCAGTCAGCTTGCATTTTCCATCATTCCCTCATCAAGATTGTCATTCTTCATCAACTTGAGAAGAAGGGAATCTCTTTGAAACTTTCATTACACATCTATATTTCGCCACTGTACCTTCATCCCATGCATATCCTTCACCTTCCACTCAGCATCTTTTGCCTTCTTCAAGTAAGCCCATTCCCAAGAAGCTAAAATTCCCCATAATCAGTGAAGAAAAGCAGCATGATGAAGAGGAAAAACAACATGATGAAGAATAAGAGCATGATGAAGAAGAAGAGAAACATGATGAAGAGCAACAACATAGTGAAGAAGGGCAGCAAGGTGAAGAAGAGAATAGTGAGGAAAGGCTAAAAAGTGAAGAAAAACACAGTGATGATATGCAGCACAGTGATGAAGAAAAGCGCCATGAAGAAACTCAAAACAATTAGGAGGGAAATGATGAGGAAATTAAGCAGTTTGATGAGGATATTGGTAGCCCTCACAGCAGCAAAAAATATGAAGATGAAGCCAAAAACATTGAAGAGACAGAGCCTCAAAGTCCTAAAAAAAGCAAGGACAAGAGTAAAGAGGGTAGCCCTCAAAAATACATGCAAGAGGACAGTCAAAGCATTCATGAAGGAACTCAAAATAGTGGCAAGGAGGATGAGGGAAGTAGCAAGGGCAAAGAACAAATAGAGCATGTGCTAGCTGCCTCTCCTAGGCAAGGGGCCATGCTTTCTTCTCCAAAAGTGGCCAAGCCCCAAACATCAAGGAAAAGGGTGCCTCAAAATATAACTCCAAATGTTACTAGGGCCCTCTGAAGCAAGGGGAAATTTCCCAAGCAACCCTTTGTCGAAATACCCAAGAGGAGGAAGACCAAGAAGGCCACCCAAAGCAAGGGAAAGGAGAAAGAATAAAGCAGCCATGAGAAGGAGAGAGACTTTGACATAATTAAAATCCAAAGTGATGATAACAACAATGAGGCCCAAATCCTAGAGTCTCTCTTGATCAATAGAGAAAAACAAATTGATGCTTTGAGGGCAGATCTAGAAATGTCTAGAAACTTCAATCACTTTTTGCAAACACAAAATAAACAGATGAGTGTCCACATGGTGCTATATGAGACACGGGCCATCAAATATAAAAAATAGGCCTCCCAGGCACAAGTTAAATTGGAATAACTCATGGGCGAGTTCAATGATAGCGAAGATGAATATCAACAAAGGAGAAAGAGGCCAAGGACCATGGGACTCGGAAGAGCCCTTGAGAAACAAAAGGAGGAAGAAGCTACCCTTTTCCAATCTTTTCCTCTCACTACTTTATTCACCTAAGAGATAGAGAAAAATTGAGAAGCATGGCTTGAGAGGGTTGAATGATCACTTGGAGAAGAAGTTGGAAAAGGAAAATAGAGATTTGGACCTTCAAAGGAGGATCATCGGGCACTATAAGAAGCTCAATCAGTTCGCCCGACGGTAATTGAAGGCCACACAGGAAAAACTCAAGGAAGCTCAAAGGAGGCGCCCAGCACCAAAAATGAAGAAAGACACCTCAAAGCTCCAAATTTTGGCCTCATATTCTCAGCATGTTTCTGAAAACCCTTGAGGGTCATGCTCGCCAAAATTGGGCGAAATTCAACAAGTTTTGGTTTTTTGTCATTTTTAGGCTTTTGGCTAAAAATCATGGGCATCGCCATTTCTGTTTGGGACATCCTAAAAGGATGAAAATGGTATCATTGGATGCCATAATTTCAGGGGCATCTACTCAGTGATTTTCAGATCAATTGAAGATGATTTTCTCCTCCAGAATGGCGAAAAACACTCACTTTTTCCACACTCTGCCCCGTTTATTAGCAAATTCTATTTTTTGGGTTTTTACACACATGTTAGATTTTTATAGACTTATAGTGATAATTTTGGAGAAAAATAAGAATTTTCAGAAAATATACATTCATATCTTTCCAACGGGCCATCACGGGCCCCGTTTCAAAATCGGAAAGGCATCCAAAAGTTGCCCGCAAGACAGAGGACTTTCTGCTGATATATTTCTTAAGTATCTTTGTGAAAAAAGTACTTTTCTAAAGTGACGTTTCCTCATGTGCGTTTAGCTATTTTTGGGCATGGTTAGTTAGGAAAAGTCAATTTATTTTCCTTTTATAGCTTTTTTGAGATATTTTATTAGATATTTTGTGCCTTGGGCTTTCCAAAGCCTCAAGGACAAAATCAGATATTTTTGATGGGCCAATGAGATTGCAAGTTGAACTAGGAGGTTTTCCCTCATCTTGGCCTATATATTCCAAGAGACTTCATTGTAAACAAGGCTGAACTTGATGATATAGAGCAATATATGGTTATACAAGGTTGGAAGAAGCACTTGTCTCATGCATTGGATAGTTTCTTGAATGTTTTTGGATGATGAACGAGGACTGTTGTTGGATTCCTTGACTTGGTAAAATGGTATAGTGTCCCTCTCTGTTATGCTTCTTAGTTTTCATTCATATTGCATGTTCTTGCTTTCTTTAAGAAAATAGAGAATACATCTGAGACATGTCCTTGGAGGCATCTCAAATTTCCTGTTTCTTTATAGCTTCTATGTTTTCTTCCTTCTTAGTCATATCAAAGAATCCTTGATTTCTCTTTGATAACTGAAGAAATTATTTGCTTGTTTCATTTATGTTTTTATGCATGCTAAGTATGATTCACGGTATGCCCTGCTTACTCATGGCTAGTCATAGATCCACCTCTGAAACCTTTCTTTTATTGTTTTATTTTCATTTGTTGAACCAAGGAGGTCTTGTAATGATCTTTCCCTTTGCCTAAAACTATGCAATCTTGCTTCAAAGTGCCCAATAGCTTGAAATATTATTCTTAGGCATTTCCTCATAGTGTTTTGACTTGTTTGTTTGTCTTAATTGTATTTCCCCAAAGTCTGATAGCAATTTCCTAAAGTTAGAGAGTCATATATCTCTATGTATTGCTTGAATGTTTATTTCTATGCATTAATCAGTTTATAGTTACATTTCTCATGATTAATAGTGAGCCCTACCATGCTTATGTCAGCTATTGAAATATTTATGTTTGAAATCCTTTTTTCTTCACAAATTTAGTGTCCATCCCACTCCATTTTGCCCAAAGATCCATTTTACCTCGATCAAATCAGCCCTTTAGCAACCTTGTATCACCATCTGAAACCTTTCTTGACATTTTCGACCCCATAGCCCAATTGATCTGACATATTTTTACCTATCTTAGTCTTTGATCAGTTCATCCCTCACAAACCTAAAAAAAAAACCGAAAACCTACTTCATAACTAGCCTAAAATCATAAACACAAGAAGCACAACACATAGATATCCCTTACACAACTAGAGAGAACCCTCTCTGAGTCCAGGAAGGCTAGGTCCTTGGACTCCAAAGTTGGTTTGATGTTACCCTATCACTTGGCTTGCCAATCAGCCAAATCACGGGACACTAACAAGATCATCCAAATAAACAACTATAAAAACATCCTTTTCCTTAGCGAAAGCGATATCCATTGCTCTTTGGAAAGTGGCTCCAGCGTTCTTCAATCCAAATGGCATTTTGGCATACTAGAAAGTTCCCCAAGGTGTTGTGAAAGCAGTTTTGTCTTTGTCTTTTTCATGCAACAAGATCTAATTATAGCCTGAGTAACCATCGAGTAGTGACATCCTTGATGCTCCAACTACTCTTTGCAAAATATGATCCATCTTCGGAAGTGGATAGTTATATTTTAAGGATTCTTTATTCAAATTCCAGAAATCTATACACAACCTTATTTCCCCTGTCTTTTTGCGTATCGGGACCAAATTTGAAATGAAATCAGAAAATCTAATTGGGACAATGATACCAGCTTTATACAATCTGTTTACCTCTTTTTCAATGGATGGAAGTAGTTTTGGGTTGATCCTTCTCAGCTTCTGTCTAAATGGCTTTTGATCTGGCTTGATGGGAATAGTATGCTGAATTATATTTTTGTCATACACCTTCAAATCTGAATAATCCCACGCAAACACATCAGAAAATTTAGAAATTAATTTGACATACTATTCCTTAACCTCAGGGGACAATGCTTTTGATAACTTCACATGCTTAGGCTTGTCAGCTGTTCCAAGATTAACATCTTCAACTCCTTTATCAGTAGGCACCAAGCTCGGTTACTTAGCAACATCATCTTGATAAAAAAGCTCCTCTAAAGGTATGAGACCTCTAGGAATTACATTATCTTTCATCTACAACACATCCATCTGATTTGCTTCGATTTCTTGATCATCGACATCATAATCACCCTCTATGGAAGTATCCTTGAATTTTCCTTCACTCTGCAAAAAAATCATTGATTTCATTGTCATCCCGAACACTTGCCAATACCATAAATTATCAGGAACAACAGGCTGATGTTTGACATAAATTTCAAATTTGTTGTTGGAATTCATTGGAATCTTCAAATTAGCTGCAGTAGTGGCAAGAGAATCTGCAATAAGATTATGCATTCATGGTACTACTGTCAAAGTGTATTCATAAAACATCCTCAAGATGTCTAGGACTGAATTTCTGTAGGCCCTTAATCGCGAATGCTTTTCTCGATACTCTCCCTTTACCTATTTGATTATCAACTCCGAATCTCCATAGACAGAAATCCTCTCTGCCTTTAACTTCTTCAAAATTTTCAAACCTCCAATAAAAGCTTCATACTCTGCTTCATTGTTAGAGCAGTCTGTTGGGGTTCCCATGTTTTGGCCAGGTTGACAAGACCAAAAGATGAGACAACATAGAACCACTTTCAGACCTTAGGATCTAGCCCTCCTAGGTCCAGAGAGGGATCTCTCTATATGAGTCAAAGTGTATGTCTTTGAAGCTCTAAGTTATGATTTTAGGCTAGTTATATGCACAGGGTTTGTTTGTTTGATTAAGAGTTTGGTTGCTGGGAATCAGGAAGGAAGGATTCATCACAAGACAAGGATGAGCTTAGAGTGAATTTAGGCTGAAACAGATAACTCAAGGAACATTGAGGCCATTGGGCTATGGAGTCAAGAAAGGATTTATTTGTAATCAATGTGCAAGCTTTCAGTTGGGCTAGTCATCTAGAGCATTTGGATTTTAAAGGAGATATTTGGAATGGGACATTAAAGACTGAAAATGAGTGAAGGAGAACCATCCAACTTTGTCTATAGATCAGGTCAGAGGTCATTTAACTCCAGACCTACTTCGACAAAGTCAGAGGCAAGACAAAGGGTTCTAAGAAAGGGTTAATTGGGATGGAAAGGTCCTAGTGGGGTAGAGATAGGGTTCCAGACCTCCTAGTGTTCTCAACACATCCAACTGAATCCTAACAAGAACATCTAAACATAGACTTCATTAATTCATACATCAGAGAGTAGGAAATAACATCCACTACACTGGTTAAATCAATTGAAATCAATATTCAGATACACATACAAGCAGAAAACATAAAGGGTTGGGAGAGCAGCAACATAAGGTACCTATCAAGGGTAAATCTTATGCCAAACTTCTGATGCGAGCCTGAAGAAACATAATGAAATGAAAGCAAGTCAATCACAAATACAGAGACAAGAAAAACATCACCAGCTGCTTAAGATAATGATCCAACGAAATATGCTTCTCATATTAAAAACAACACCAATCAGGTACATCATAGCCCATAGTTTGAACATTCAGTCTGAATACATCAAATCTCAGCCTATCTTACAATATTACCCGGAGAACTTGTCTCAAGAGGAAAATACATGCGTTTCACTAATATCTCATCAACAACCATTACAATGTTCCCTTCTGTGCTTTATAGCAGAGGATGAACCTAAGATCGACTGCGGGAGTGGGTGAAAATTAAATGTATCATTAAACACAACAATGAATGCAGGGCCGAAACCCATTCTGCTCGACACACTGTATATTTAATCTCTGTCACCTTCCTTGTGAAAGAATGATCTGCTTTGGATATGACCTTGACATTTTGGTTGTAGTACTCCAGGTGATTTGAACAAAAAGATAAAATAAACTACTGGGAAGCTTGCCATATAAATGCTCTGGTGATTTTGGACTATTATCTGGTGGAGATCTCTTAAGGGACATTGTGCATAGTAAAAGCTGTATGGGAGCCCTGTACTTGGTAAAGAAAAACATTCTGTTGACAAATACCCCTGATGGTACCTTTTACTGTGCTCAAGATCTTGGGATCGATCCTCGGGGTCCTCAAACTGCTGCTTTGCTTTCTAAACCTTCGATTAAAGGCTCGAGATCTCCACTAGTTTGCCTTAGTCTTCCTTCTGCTCTGTACTGAAACACCCTGCCACTCCATTTTGCTTCTGACAGGGTAGCTCAGGCTTTAATGGCGTTGAAAGGTTTCCAGTGCTTGAAATCTACCTTTTCCTTAATGAGAATCCTGCCAGCCACTTTCTTTGACTATGTCACGGCATTACCAGCTCTTGGATTTAATTCTGTCTGCACAGCTTTCCATGTAGAATTATGGCGGTTTTCTACCTCCAGAAACCCTGGAAAACAACAAACCTGTGAGGAAAACCATAGATGTGAATGATGGAGGAGGCGAGGACGCACTGTGGATGCGGAAAAAGCCATGCAGATGGAGAACTGGGGAGAAATCATGACGGAATGGCGAAACAAGCTCTGGTGGGGGGGGGGGGGGGGGGGAGGCGTGAATACGCAGCGACCATACGTGAAAAACAAATGATAATTGTTAAAAGACACGAAAAGAACCAATTATACGTAATGGGCAGGGAAGGAGTACGGAGTGTGCACGTGGAGCTGATGTGGTGAGGCAGGGTGACGAGGAACGGTCAACGGAAGACGAACAAACCTGGGCTGTCCATCGGAGTGGAGGTTGACGATTGAGAACGACAGACGGTGGGCCAACGGGTACGATGATCGGGCATTAAGTAGTGCACAGGTTTGATGAATGACGACCGTTGGATAGGCGACCGGAGATCTGACGATTGTTAGTAATTCCGCTCGGTGTTTATGGTCGAACGATAACGCGCAGGGAAAAAGTGGTTTTGGAATCGTACGAGGGACAGGTGTCGACAGTCGTATGGAATTGCTGGGTTTTGGATGAATATCGCCCTTTGCGGATGAGCAGTGCAGAAAATACCGGTGGTTTCGAAACATAATGCGGTGCGGGGTCCACTAGTTGGGTAGGTTCCAGGCCGTTGATTCATTGGGGAATGGACGGTTTAAATGCGATCATCGGCGATGGATGGTTTCAATGGTGCTTACCGCAGGAGAGGCGATCGTCGTTCGTTTGGGGAGATCAACGGTTTAGATTGCGCCCAACGAGACTAGGGTATAGGTGCCTTTGGAGCAGGTGGGTGGTTCCAAGGATGGGTTATATGGGGGGCAAAGGAGCGGGGGCTATCGGAAGAGGGGCTAGGCCCAATATGTGAAATGTATGGATTTTTATTCATTTTTAATGCAATTTGGGGCCAGCCAGGGGTAACGATAGGGAAATGAAGGGAAGGAAAGGCCAAAAGAGGGGCAGGGATAGGATTTCAAGGGGATTTCGGGGGATCTAGGCACAAGGAAGGGGAATCTTGAGGGGAAGAAAGGGACAATTGTGGTATTTTGCAGGGATATGAGGGGTAAAATAGGCCCTTTGAAGAATGGATCATCAGAGAGGCTTTATATTGAGGCATAGCACAAAGAGACTCCAAGGAGGGTGAGTTTTCAGGGGAAAGGCATTCCTTGGAGGCTCCAGAACAATCTAGCCCCCAACTTGCTTGTTAAGAATTTCACAGGGGGGCTAACAGTGGCTCCACATTGGGATGGCTTCTTCTTGAAGGAGTCAAGAAACCAGAAACGATCTTTGTAGTAGGCCAGATGCCTGCTGCTTGGCACCTCCCTTTATTTCTTCAATTTAGCTGCCACAACATGATAGAAACATCAGCAGAAACATTTCCCGACCAATCTACCTACCCAGCCTACAGTTCTAACATCTCCCTTTGGGTGCATTTGAGCTAGCAGACCCTTTACATTTTATTTTTCAAAACAAAAACAAACCTATTCTAAATCTACCCTTATTGCTCCATGAGGCTGGATTAAACAATTGACCCCATATGCTTCTCTACCTAATCTAACACCTGCTGGGATTAGACTGTCCAACAGATTTCTTCTCCTACATTCTAAAACAGGAAATTAAAAAACAACCAAGCCAGGATTAGACTGTCTGACTTGCTGGAGTGGAATCTTGAAAGAAAAACTGTGAAGGCATGAAATCCGCAGTTCTGATATATCCTTCTGTGTTTGTGACTCAGATTTTGAGCGTATTGGAGTCACCTTTTTTCTTTGATTTCAGCTCTGACTTTGGGCATATTAGAGCTGATTCTTCTTTTCACTGCTGATCCAGATTTTGAGCATATTAGGACCAGGTACTCTGCTTCCTTTAGCTGAGATTTTTATCATGTTTGAGCTACTCTTTTTGCATCTTTCAGAGGTCCATGTTTTGAGCAACTCTAGACCTATCCTTTCACTCTGTTTTTTGGAACATTTTCTCTTTTGTTGAAAATAAAGGCTGCAATGGTATGTACAATGGAAATGAAACTGGAAATGAAAATCAATAGAAGTAGTGTTTGAGCATCCTGCCATTGACAGGACCCCCAAACAGCTCTACACCATCTAGTTCTTGTAAGAAAAACACATTAGGACCCACAGTGGCTTGGATGATATATGGACCTTGCCACAAGCTGTCGAACTTTCCATGTTTACCTTTGTCCTCTCTTCTTGAATCCCATTTCAGAACTTTATCCCCAACCTTGAAATCTGAAGCTTTGGCTCTTTTGTCAAATTGCCTTTTTATGCTTTCCTAAACTCTGACAGCTCTGTTGTAGACCTGATCCCTTGTCTGCTGGAGATGTATTGTTTCATTTATCCTCCTTATCATGTTGTCTTCGTCTGATTGAATCTCCTGAACAAGCTTGATTACTGGAACTCCAAGACTAGTAGGGAAAACTGCTTCAATCCCATAAACCAGCTGGAAGGGTGACATGCCAATAGACTTCTTTGTAGTGAGTCTGTCTGCACACAAGGCATGCACCAGCTTTTTGTGCCATGACTTTTTGTTCTCTTCCAGCAGCTTCTTAATGATTGTAACCAGGCTTTTATTTGATGATTCAGCTAGGCCATTACCATGGGGGTAGTAGGCAGTTGAATTTCCAAGTGCTATTTCGTACCTGTGACAGAAATCAACCATTCTTTTGGATCCGAAAGCAGCAGCATTGTCAGTGATTATTTTCCTCGGACAGCCAAAACGAGATAAGATGAAGTCCTCTAGGAACCTAATGATGACAGAATTAGTGGCATTCCTAGTGGGTATAGCTTCTATCCATTTAGTGAAGTAATCTGTAGCAGTTAGGATCCATTTATGTTTTCCAGAGGAAGCAGGATGAATTTCTCCTATAAATTCTAGGCCCCATTGTACGAAGGGGCCTTCTATGGTGATAGGTTGCAGAGGGAGGGGAAGGAGCTTTCTTTTACCCTCAAAGATTTGGCATTTGTGGCAGGTAAGAATCATCTTATGGACATCACTAAAGAGTGTAGGCCAATAGTAACCAGCCCTAAGTATCTTATTTGCAGTGGTTTTCCAACTCAGGTGGCCTCCACACTCCCCGACATGGAATTCTTGTTTGATTCTTTCAGCTTCAGTCTCAGACAAACACTTCAGCAATAGGCCATTAGGATTTTTCTAGTATAGGTTCTCATTCATGATGCAGTAATTTCTAGCTTTGAGTTTTATAAATCTGGCCTTGGTTTTGGACAGTTCTGGAGGGGCATTTAGATTGGTGAGGACATATAGGATATTAGAATACCATGGAGAATTTTGGAATTTTTCCTCTACAGTGAGATCAGGCAAGCTTTCCTGCTCATCCAAGGCATTCATCATGTTAATATCAAGGGCCTGTAGATTAGATTCAGCCATTAATTGGGCCAGGCCTTGACCTTTCATCAGTTTGGTGGGTTTTATTTCAATGTCATATTCTAAAATTGTAGCAATCCATTTGCCCCTTTTCCCATCTGGGTCTTGGGACAGGATATCCTTGACCACTATATTTGGCACGAAAGCAATGGTGTGAGAATGTAGAATGTACACCCTAAAGTCTTTTAAGGCCTTAATCAGGGCATAGGCCTGCTTTTCCATGATGTTGTACTTTAACGGTGCATCTCTCAAGGCTTTACTGAAGAAAGCTACAGGCTGTTCATTACCTTCTGAATTTTTTTGCAGCAAAACTGCGGCTATTGTGTGTTGGGAAGAAAATGAAAAGATCAGAAAATATTTTGAGAAGTCAGGGCTGATAAGGACAGGGGCCTGAGTGAGTGCAATTTTTACTGACTCAAAATATTTCTTGGTTTCAACAGTACACTTAATACCTGCACCTTTCTTTAGCATTTCAGTCATTTTCCTAAGGTGCTCAGCAAGGTTTGGAATGAACCTCCTAAGGAAGTTGATCTTCCCAATGAAGGACTATAACTCCCTAATGTTTCTTGGGTGTGTGATTTGGAGTATTCCCTCAACTCTCTGTGGGTCTATCCTGATCCCTTTCTCAGATATGATGTGACCAAGGAGTTTACCTTCTTGCAGCCCAAAAATAGTTTTCTTAGGGTTCAGGGACAGACCATACCTTCTACATTTTTCAAAGACTTTCCTCATATGTTTCAAGTGTTCTTCAGTTTTAGAAAATACAGTTAAGTCATCCAAGTAGATAACTATGAAGTGTCTTATCTCCTCTGAGAAAGCTATGTCCATCGCTCTCTGGAAGGTGGCGTCGGCATTAATCAATCTAGAAGGCATTTTCACATACATGAAGGTGCCCCATGGAGTGGTAAATGTTGTTTTGAGTTGATCTTCTGGGAGTACCAGAACTTGATTATATCCTGAAAAACCATCAAGCAGGGAGATTCTTTTAGAGCCTACTACCTTCTGTAGGATATGCTCCATTCTAGGAAAAGGGTAGTTGTCTTTCAAGGAGGCTCTGTTCAGGTTTCTGAAGTCTATGCATAGTATGATCTCTCCTGTTTTCTTTCTCACAGCCACCAAGATTGACACCCAGTCAGAAAACCTCACAGGAACTATTATGCCTGCATCATACATCTTCCTGATCTCTTTCTCTACTGCAGGCAATTGTTTTGGATTGATTCTATGAAGTTTTTGTCTGAAAGGCTTCTGATTTTCTTTCAAGGGTATTTTGTGTTGTATGATGTTGGTGTCATAGGCCTTTAATTCTTCATAGCTCCATGCAAACACATCAATGAATTCCTTAAACAAGTCAATGTATCTTTTCTTCATGTCTGCAGATATAGACTTAGCCAGTTTTATCATTTTGGGTCTGTCTTCAGTGCCTATGTTGCATTATTCTACATCTGAGTCTGCATGTTCAATAGTGGGCTTCTTTGCTACGTCATCAAAGTCAAAAAGGTCCTCTAGGGGTGCTAGGCCTCTGGGTATGTTCTTATCTTTGGCCTGCAGCACCTCTACCTCTTTGGTATCTGTGTTTTCATGATTTTCAGTTGGATTTCCAGTTTGCTCAGAAAAAGAATTTATTTCTATGTTACAGGGTGTTTCTTGTTCATCTGGGGGATCCTCGCTTGGGTGGTTGTCATCAGAAATCGAGTCTAAATCAGAAAATTCAAACTCATTCCTGCCCAACAGGAAATCTTCGATCTGTTTGTCTCCTTCAAAGACCTGCCAATATTTTTCATTCTCTGGCACTGCAGGCCTGAATTTGGTGTGAATGATAACCTGTTGGTCAACTGGGGTCTTAGGATATGAGCTAGCTAGACAAGCTAATCCATTTGCAATTGCATTTTCCCCCCTAGGAATGAACGCTAATTCATATTCAACAAACGTTTTCAGCAAATCCAGAGTGTCATTCCTATATGCCCTAAGCCTGGGGTGTTTTGCTGAATACTCACCATTCACCTGTTTGATGACTAACTCAGAGTCTCCCTTCACAGCTATCGTACGGGCTCCTAATTTCTTCAATAAATTCAGAACCAGGATGAGAGCCTCATACTCTGCAATATTATTCGTGCATTTGAAATGCAGATTCACAGCATGGCTCTCTGTGTGGTCATTTTCTGTGTTACGTAGCCACACTCCTGCTCCAGCATTTTTCTTAGTACAAGACCCATCAAAATTCATTTCCCACAGGGGTTCGCCATTATGTTGTGTTGGGGAGCCTGTACTAGATTGTGGGTTGTCTAGTTCCTCATGTGGTGTGTTAGTTTGAGAGGTGTGACTAATAGGCTAACTGCATAGCGTTTCTGGTTCATTCTGAGTTTTGTTTTCATTATCCTACCCACAGTTTTCTTCATTGTATTCTTCCAGGGTAGCCATTATGCTAAAGTCCATGGGCTCCATGTTTTTTCTCGAATTTTTACTTTCAGATTCTGGCTCTCCTAAGGATTGGTCATTATAAAGGATGAAAGAATCCAGGTCTATGTGTACGGAGTATAATGGTGAATTTTCAGGCTTCTCGGGGCTACTGACTAAGAATTTGATCTGAGACTCTCTATACAGTCTCCTAAGTTGGCCGAATATAGGGATAGTGGCATATGAGCCATCCATCTACATTGTTCCTTGCAGTTTGGCTCCCCATGATCTAGATAGCAGCATGCCATACTTGGGTGGCACATCTACCACCACCACATCCATGACCATACATTTGGCAGGAATCTGGGTCAAACTCACACATAAATATTTGATCAGGCCTAGGCATTTTACTCTGCTAGAGTCAAATGAATATAGATCTTTGTAGGGTTGTGTTATCTCTAGGCCAAGCCTTTCCATCACTACCTTAGGCATTAAATTGTGTGATGCTCCAGAATCATGCATGGCATTGTGAAGTATCTTGTCATGAATGTTGAGACTGATATAGAAAGGTGGAACTACCCCTTCCTGAAATTTTCCTTCAATTTTTGGACCAAAGAGTAGGGCTGGTTGATCATCAGTCATATTTACAGTATCGTTGTTTTCCCCTAGGTTTAATGCTTTCAAAATTTGGCCTTTATACACATCTTGAGCGGCCAGCTCAGATAATGGTACAGAGATTTTGATTTTTGCAAGTTCACTCTCTAAATTGAAAGTGGACTGGACCTTTGTAATACTCAATTCTGTTTTATTTGCTACTGCTTTAGTAGCTAAATCGGTTTGTGATTTCTCACTATGTACAGGGTTAGGAATTGTTTTATCAGGAGCACTGGCTGCAGTGCTAGTGTTGCTAGCTGGTAGGCTTGGTTTTTTGGTGTCTTGGTTGTCTTTTTCTTTGTGTTTACCAGAACTTTCAGCTGTTGTTTTGTTATCTGCAGCAGATGCTTTAGAGGATTTATCAGGTCTTTTCTTGATGGTTACCTCAGGATTTTTGGCTTTGGAATTATCTTGGCTTTTCTTTCTCCTAAGTTCATATTGTTCCCTGACCTGCATCATGGCATTTTCAAATCCTAATCTGTAATCCTCAGTTTCCAACCATTCCTCATCCCAATAAGAGGGTGAGGGTTGGTCTTCCCCTGAATCACAGTTAAGGACCGAGACTTTTGTTTCAAACATGTTAATTTTTATCCCCTCCAGACTCTTCTATAATTCCCATCATCTTCATCTAAAATGTTTTGAAATGGGGGAATGACTTGCTGTTCTGATTCCTTTTGTCTGTTGGGAGAATTGTTGTTCCTTCTAAAGTTTTGGTTCTGGTTTTGGTTTTTGTTTTGGACAACCATCCTCTTTATCATTTTTTGCAGTTCTTCCACATTCTTAGATAGTCTGTCGTATTTGGGATCAGATGTGGAAGCTACGTTGTCATCCCTATATGTCACCCTTTTTTCATCTTTTAATCTTGCCCTTTTTTCCATTAAGTTTGCTTCTATGGTTATGGCTCCTTTCTGCATGTCTTCTAGGGTGGTGTACTCTTTATCTCTAAGCTCATAGGCCATGTCAGCATCGAATCCATCAGGATACTTAGCCAGGGCCATACCTTGAGGAGGTTTCATGTGTGGAGGGAGGGCATTGTAAATGCTGTTGAATCTTGTGGTATAATCGTGAACGCTCTCTCCTACGTTCCTCTTAAGGGACATGTATTATGCTAGGAGCTGGCGACGGTTTGCCCTAACCTCCCATTTGTTTATGAAGGTCTCGTATAATGCCGGGAGATCTTGAATACTTCCCGGAGGTAAACTCTTAAACCATTTCTTCACCTCCCCCCCTAAGCTTTGGGCAAAGATTCTCATTTTGATTGTTTCATCATCAATTTCCATATAATAAAAAGAATCCTCCATCTTATCTACATGTTGTTGAGCTGTTATGGACTCTTTAGTGGTGAAGTGTGGGATTTTTGACTGATAATCATTGGGCAAGGGTAACAGGGGTTGAGGTAACAACAAAGGCGCATACCAAGCTGCCATGACAATATTATGATTAGGTATAGGGTTGGGTTGAGGAGCTGGTATTTGGATGACAGGGATGTTAGGACCAACAGAAGTCTGCTGAGCAGATCTAGGGTGCGAGAGCCCAAAGTTTTGAATTAAGTGGATATCGGGTGGTGTAGATGGAGGGGTTCCACTGTCCCTAGTGTTGTGACCACTATGAGATGGTGTACTGTGAGGCTCAAGGTCTTGCTGGTCCAGGTGATTTAATGACCTAGCTCTAGGTAATCTATTAGGTATGTCTAGGTCATGGAGGTATTGTGATAGAGCTGTTAGGTCTTCTGGTGCAGAATTAGCTCTATGAATGCAACTGGAAATAGATGGTCTTTTAGGTGTAGGAGCTCCCTTGAGGATACTCTCTGGATTGTCAACTATTTCAGGTGGGTCAGGGTTGGGATAAGCTCTTGTGTGAATAGTTCTAAAATCCAGAATGTTATACTTCTACCTAAGCAGCTTAACGCTTCTTGTTACTTCTTTTGTGGTTAATGTTGTCTCAGAGGCTGGTCTCCCAGTGGAGTCTATTGTGAAACCAAGATAATCAGCAGGCCTACTGATCACCAGTGGAGTCTTTTCGTTTAGGAACAAGGGAGTCGCCAGGTGGAGGGTTTAGGATGTTTCTAGGGGGTACACTGTCCACCACAGTGCTCAGGCACCATCACCTTTCAGGAATCTCTTCTAAAACAGCAAGCTCCAACCAGATATTGACTGGGAGGGCATTTACCAGATATGTCACCTCTGAAAAGAGGACGAGATCTGGAGGCTACCTGGCCCTTTCCAGGCTCTATCTAAGAGTATGGTGGATATTCAATAATGGAGGTCAATTCAAGAAAGGGGTGACCTACTGTCAACCTAACCAGAGTTCTAATTTTCTGAGTTTCTATGATTGTTTAAGGTGAAATGCACTCAAATTTGTTCCCCAGCGGAGTCACCATTATGTTGGGGTTCCCATGTTTTGGCCAGGTTGACAAGACCAAAAGATGAGAGAACATAGAACAACTTTCAGACCTTAGGATCTAGCCCTCCTAGGTCTAGAGAGGGATCTCTCTATATGAGTCAAAGTGTATGTCTTTGAAGCTCTAAGTTATGATTTTAGGCTAGTTATATGCACAGGGTTTGCTTGTTTGATTAAGAGTTTGGTTGCTGGGAATCAGGAAGGAAGGGTTCATCACAAGACAAGGATGAGCATAGAGTGAATTTAGGCTGAAATAGATAACTCAGGGAACATCAAGGCCATTGGGCTATGGAGTAAAGAAAGGATTTATTTGTAATCAATGTGCAATCTTTCAGTTGGGCTAGTCATCTAGGGCATTTGGATCTTAAAGGAGATATTTGGAATGGGACATTAAGGACTAAAAATGAGTGAAGGAGAACCATCCAAATTTGTCTATAGATCAGGTCAGAGGTCATTTAACTCTAGACATGCTTGGAAAAAATCAGAGGCAAGACAAAGGGTTCTAACAAAGGGTTAATTGGGATGGAAAGGTCCTAGTGAGGCAGAGATAGGGTTCCAGACCTCCTAGTGTTCTCAACACGTCCAACTGAATCCTAACAAGAAGATCTAAACATAGACTTCATTAATTCATACATCAGAGAGTAGGCAATAACATCCACTACATTGGTTAAATCAATTGAAATCAATATTCAGATACACATATAAGCAGAAAACATAAAGGGCTGGGAGAGCAGCAACATAAGGTACCTATCAAGGGTATATCTTATGCCAAAATTCTGATGCGAGCCTGAAGAAACATAATGAAATGAAAGCAAGCCAATCACAAATACAGAGAAAGGAAAAACATCACCAGCTACTTAAGATCAGGATCCAACGAAATATGCTTCTCATATTAAAAACAACACCAATCAGGTACATCAAAGCCCATAGCTTGAACATTCATTCTGAATACATCAAATCTCAGCCTATCTTACAATATTACCTGGAGAACTTGTCTCAAGAGGAAAATACATGTGTTTCACTGATATCTCATCAACAACCATTACAATGTTCCCTTCTGTGCTTTATAGCAGAGGATGAACCTAAGATCGACTGCGGGAGTGGGTGAAAATTAAATGTATCATTAAACACAACAATGAATGCAGGGCCGAAACCCATTCTGCTCGACACGCTGTATATTTAATCTCTGTCACCTTCCTTGTGAAAGAATGATCTGCTTTGGATATGACCTTGACATTTTGGCTGTAGTACTCCAGGTGATTTGAACAAAAAGATAAAATAAACTGCTGGGAAGCTTGCCATATAAATGCTCTAGTGATTTTGGATTATTATCTGGTGGAGATCTCTTAAGGGACATTGTGCATAATAAAAGTTGTATGGGAGCCCTGTACTTGGTAAATAAAAACATTCTGTTGACAAATACCCCTGATGGTACCTTTTACTGTGCTCAAGATCTTGGGATCGATCCTCGGGATCCTCAAACTGCTGCTTTGCTTTCTAAACCTCCGATTAAAGGCTCGAGATCTCCACTAGTTTGCCTTAATCTTCCTTCTGCTCTATACTAAAACACCCTGCCGCTCCATTTTGCTTCTGACAGGGTAGCTCGGGCTTTAATGGCGTTGAAAGGTTTCTAGTGCTTGAAATCTGCCTTTTCCTTAATGAGAATCCTGCCATCCACTTTCTTTGACTACCTCACGGCAGTACCAGCTCTTGGATTTAATTCTATCTACACAGCTTGCCATGTAGAATCATGGCAGTTTTCTACCTCTAGAAACCCTGCAAAACAACAAACCTGTGAGGAAATCCATAGATGTGAATGATGGAGGAGGCGAGGACGCACTGTGGACGCAGAAAAAGCCATGCAGATGGAGAACTGGGGAGAAATCGTGACAGAATGGCGAAACAAGCTCTGGTGGGGGGGGGGGGGGGGGGGCACGGAACACAGAGAGACCATAGGTGAAAAATGAATGATAATCGTTAAAAGACATGAAAAGAACCAATTATACATAATGGGGAGGGAAGAAGTATGGAGTGTGCACATGGAGCTGACGTGGCGAGGCGAGGTGACGAGGAACAGTCAATGGAAGACGAACAAACCTGGGCCGTCCATCGGAGTGGAGGTCGACGGTTGAGAACGATAGACGGTAGGCCAACGGGTACGATGATCGGGCATTAAGCAGTGCGCAGGTTCGATGAATGACGACCGTTGGATAGGCGACCAGAGATCTGATGATTGTTAGTAATTCCGCTCTGTGTTTATGGTCGAACGATAACGCGTGCGGAAAAAGTGGTTTTGGAATCGTACAAGGGACAGGTGTCGACAGTCGTATGGAATCGCTGGGTTTTGGATGAATACCTCCCTCTGCGGATGAGCGGTGCGGAAAATATCGGTGGTTTCGAAACATAATGCGGTGCGGGGTCCACTGGTTGGGGAGGTTCCGGGCCGTTGATTCATCGGGGAATGGACAGTTTAGTTGCGATCATCGGCGATGGATGGTTTCAATGGTGCTTACCGCAGGAGAGGTGATTTCCGTTCGTTTGGGGAGGTCAATGGTTTAGACTGCGTCCAACGAGACTAGGGTATAGGCGCCTTTGGAGCAGGCGGGTGGTTCCAAGGATGGGTTATATGGGGGGCAAAGGAGCGGGGGCTATCGTAAGAGGGACTAGGTCCAATATGTGAAATGTATGGATTTTTATTCATTTTTAATGCAATTTGGGGCCAGCCAAGGGTAACGATAGGGCAATGAAGGGAAAGAAAGGCCAAAACAGGGGCAGGTATAGGATTTCAAGGGGATTTCGGGGGATCTAGGCATAAGGAAGGGGAATCTTGAGGGGAAGAAAGGGAGAATTGTGGTATTTTGCAGGGATATGAGGGGTAAAATAGGCCCTTTGAAGAATGGATCATCAGAGAGGCTTTATATTGAG